>CM061354.1:2550000-3150000 GCA_030867105.1 Liasis olivaceus
CTGATTGACTTAATTTGAATACATTTTCTTCCTGCCTCTACCTCCGTGGCTTGCCTTTGACCAAAAAGACGATGATGTTTGCTTTGGCAAGCTCGTGGTGTTTTGGCAGGCTTTGGGGCAGGAAATCCTGGTGATTCTTGACGGCTACAACTCCAAGCCGCTGCTGTTTGTAGAAGGCGAAGGCGTTTTGGTGTTGTCGTGCCCCGTTGTGATTTCGGGACAGAAGCAAGGTCTTCATGCCGAGCCCCCTCCCACAGTGCCTCGATTCCTCTGGGTGGACGTGGCCGAGCTCTTCTTGGAAGATTCTTCGCTGTTCATCTCTCCTCAATATACTGGCATGGGCTTCCATGGCCGGTATCTGCCGGGCATTGTTGAGCTTCAGGGTTTAGTGACTGTGGCTTAAACAACCACAGGCACGGTGGCCCATGTAGCCTCTGAAGATGCCAGCCACAGTTGCTGGCAAAACATCAGGACCACCTCTGTTGTCTAGACCACAGTCACTAAACCCTGAAGCTCCACACGGTCTCTCCTCACTCTTGAAATGTTGTGGGGAGATGATCCAAATGGTGTCTTCATCCTCCACTTGTAAGTCTCCTTGGTTTTGCTCCACATGTCCCCATCTTTCCCCAGGAATAGCCCTGCAGTGTTTCACCTGCATCCTTTGAAACTCCTCTTCTTTAAGCTGGTGTCCTCCACACCCAACCAGGATCAGCAGTGGGCCCCAGTTGGGCGCAGACTGCCCCAGCATGTCCTCTGCCTTCTCAGGAGATCAGCTCCGCTCCCGGTTAAATTGAATTAGGGTTATATTGCTGTGCAGAGAACACAGTTCCCATCCTTTGTTACAGCCACGGACCGGAACGGCTTTGCTTGGGAAAGGTGGAACTTCTGTTTGGTGGTGGTGTTGCTTTTAAACTAACTGGCTATTTTGTTTTAATCACCTATACAACCGTGACATTGTTTAAACCAGGAGGAGCTTATGCCTTTTTCCCTGTTCAGGTTAGCACACCTTTGGGGGTAGAATTTGCTGCCCCAAGATGGAATTTAATCCTGGGCTGGTGAGCTTTGGGGAAGCAGAATTGAATTTAGGGGTGCCTTGTATGAGCGATTTGGATTGGGAAGACAGCATGGCAGGAAATGTTGACATCCTTACTTTAGCTGTAGTTCACAGTCTCCAGAGGACGGACGGACGGATGGAAGGAAGGAAGGAAGGAAGGAAGGAAGGAAGGAAGGAAGGAAGGAAGGAAGGAAGGAGACAGACATCAGACCCTGTTTTCTATCTAGTCTTGTTCTAGATTACTTTTCTTAGGCACTTGGACAGGATTGATGGAAAAATCCTGGGGAGCCCTTTCCTTAATTCTTGTTCTTTTTCTGATAAGCAGTGCTCTTTCCCCAGAACAGCCAGTCCTGCAAAAGGCAGAGCGGTTTCCTACCAGAAGTCTGAATTCCTTCCTTGCAGAATGCTTTGGGAATCAGATGCTGCAGCTCTAAGGCAGCGGATCGCCCACCACAATCTTAGGAAGCGCCTTTTCTTTAGGGGGAGAATGATGTTGCTTCCAGGGGCCTCAGACGAGCTGAGGGTCCTGCGTGGCGAGGGACAACGCTAGAGTGGGGGACCCTCCACGGAATTTGAAAGGCAGCCTGGCCAGCCAGAGAGAGGAGGGCAGCGCCCCCAAAGCAGCTGATTAAGGAGGTGAGCAGGTCACCTGGTTGCAGTCTTTCCTGCTGGAGTGAGACGCCCGGATTGCTCTTTAAATTATTTCCAAACCTGCATCTGCACCTCTAGACCAGGACATGCAAAGCTTAATGCAAACCTGTGCAATTTTTTTTTTTTAAATTGTTATCTTGGATGAGGCTGAAGTGGTTACACTGGAAGGAGAGAATTGTTACTGAAAATGTGATTAGATAGATTGGTGTTTCTCAACCTTGGCAACTTTAAGAGGGGTGGACTTCAACTCCCAGATTCCCCAGCCAGTCAGGCTGGCTAGGGAATTCTGGGAGTTGAAGTCCACCCCTCTTAAAGTTGCCAAGGTCGAGAAACGTTGAGAGAGAGAGAGAGAGAGAGAAGATAATGATAGATAGGTAGATAGAGAGAGAGAGAGATGATAATGATTTTGTTTAAGATGGGCGGCCACATAAATTGTCTAAAATAAATAAATAGCCCAGTGCTCAGGGTGTCATTGCTTGCAAACTTTCAAACAGCCAGAAGTGCAAGTTGTGCAGAGAGAGAGAGAGAGAGAGAGAGAGAGAGAGAGAGAGAGAGAGAGAGAGAGAGAGAGAGAAAGAGAGAAAGAAAGAAAGAAAGAAAGAAAGAAAGAAAGAAAGAAAGAAAGAAAGAAAGAAAGAAAGAAAGAAAGAAAGATGAGAGAGAGAGAGAAATTGTTTTATGTGCATGCATACGCTTAGTCTGCTAATCTTGCAATTCTGGCTGTTTGAAAGTTTGCACGTAATGACACCCTGAGCACTGGGCTATTTATTTATTTTAGACAATTTATGTGGCCACCCATCTTAAACAAACAACTCTGGGTGGCTAACAAACCATCCATAAAGACCATACCCATTTAAAAAAAGGCGATATAAAGAGGGCAAAAGGCCGTTAAGCCCACGTGCAGATGTCTAGGCTCCTCAAGAGGGATGGTCCGGGGTCTTCCCGCTCTCCTTTGATCCTGCCTGCTCTGAGTCAGGGCCGCCAGAGCAAGGAGACCCCGTGGACTCCAGTCCCCCAGCATTTCGTCACAGCGGGTTGCAGCGCTGAGCCGACGGGACTCCCAGGAGAGAAGGACTGGAGGATGCCATTTCCCCTGGAACGGTCCCTGCTCTCTAGCCTGTTACTCTGAGCAAGGGAAAAAGCCCAGCCCTGAGGATACAAACAGGGCCGCCCATACCCATCAGAGAGCTTGGGGATAATGCTGAGGAGGGAAAAGGTGGGCGAAGGAGAAGCTTGCCTGTCTCAGGCCAAGATTCAGAACAACCAACCCATAATCCTGCTGGCTGGGGAATTCTGGGAGTTGAAGTCCGCACATCTTCAAGCAGCCAAGGTTAACAAACACCGGCCTAAAGTCTCAATAAATAGAGTTCCAGTCAAAATGTAGAGTCAGTTTTCTGATCTGGTCTACCTCGAAGAGTTGACTTCAGGCCAGAAGGCGCCTAACTGGATGTATCGGTGAGCCTGCCTCAAAAGTGGGCTTTTCACCCCCAAACAGGTTGTGGGGAGAGACAATCAGCTTCAAATTGAATGCTGGGCAAGATTTTCTTCCTAGGAAAAGAACCGGATGACGCGAGTCATGCCGATTAAACACAGGGACTGAAATGCTTTTGCAATGCTGGTAGAAGCTCAGCTTGGCTCTTCCACAGCGAGAGGACCAACTCTGCGCTACGGAGGCCTCCTGGGGTGCTCAACCAGTTTGGGGAGAATATTTTCCCACGCATCCTGCAAGGAGGGCTCCTTCTTATCTGTGTATTTATGCCCTTGCAGCCCTTGTATCTCGCCATTTTTCCTCTCTGTGAGATGGGTTGGACTGAGAGAAGAGGACGCAAAGGCGTCCGGGAAGATTGAAAGATGCCAAAGATGCCACGCAAGGTCCTTAGATCAGCAGATTACTTAGATGTGTTTCCAAAGATGCATCTGGTTGGAAAAGTTGCATCTAACCCAGTGTTTCTCAACCTTGGGAACTTTAAGACGGGTGGACTTCAACTCCCAGAATTCTGGGAGTTGAAGTCCACCCGTCTTAAAGTTCCCAAGGTTGAGAAGCTGACTGGCTGGGGAATTCTGGGAGTTGAAGTCCACCCGTCTTAAAGTTCCCAAGGCTGAGAAACACTGATATAGAAGAATGTCAATGCTTGAAAAAATACAGCAACCTTTTTATATACTCTCTTATTTACACACACTTGCATGCTGACTCATAGGACACTAAGCAGCTTCCAATATATAAAACTTCTTAAAGAAATCCATCAAATTGCAGCAAACGGTTCAAAACCATTCGTAAAAACTGCTGCTACCGTTCAGCAAGACCTCCACCGGCCCTCGGCCCCTCTTGCTTCGAGGATGCGCGTCATGGAAATGCAGTCAGTTCCCCTCTTCATCCCTTGGGGCGTTTGGAGATTTCCAGCCATGCATGTTCCTGAAGGGTGGAAAGTGAGCTGCCCGTTTTGGAACGTTTTGGAGTCCAGGATGAATAAGATAGGATGAATAAGATTGCCGTCGCTCAGCGGCCGGTGGCTTAGCGGCTTATTAGCTTTAGAAGACCCAAGCCCGCACGCACCGTCCTTTAAGCAAATCAGAATATTCATTTCTCCAGACACAACTGAGGGCTCGGGTTGGCGGGGGGGGGTTGCACCCCACTCCAGTTGATTTGAAAGGTGACCTCAGAGCACTTTCTCTGAGTCCCATCAATTGCAATGGGGGGGGGAGTTTTCATTTGGGGCTCCCAAGCAAAACAGCAACCTTTCAGCCAGACTGGCTAGACAGGTGTCACCTATGCATCAGAGCGTTTAGTGCAATGTTTTGAACCTTGGCGAGTTTAAGATGGGTGGACTTCAATTCCCATGCTGGCTGGGGAATTCTGGGAGTTGAAGTCCACCCATCTTAAACTCGCCAAGGTTGAGAAACTCTGGCTTAATGAGTTCAGGAGAGTACAGCACATATTTTTAATTCTGGTATTTCTATCAACATCCCTTTTTAAGCACCTGGATGAAACAATTGGCTGCTTTCTCGCATCGGTTGCCAAATTCTTCCTTTTTAGGGCTTGTCTGCACAATGCATTGAATTAGACATTAACCAAATACAGTAGGAGGGCAGAACTCAGTCAGCTGAGGTGGGAGTATTAGTGCGGCTCCGCGTGGATCCAGTCGACCATGTTGTCAAAAGCCAACAGGAAGGGCTGGGATCTGAGAATCTCTGTGAAGACCCTTGATTTGCAATAGGACAGAAAAGCGTGTTTTCATTTGCCGCGTGGAACGTTCAGGGTTTTTTGGAGCGTGGCACGTGGGCAAGGACCCCAGCTAAACTTTGGGGTCTTGGCGTCCATGAGCTGCTGACCTCTTTGGACTGCGAGGGTTGTGGTCTTTGGGAGTTGGCAAACACTGTGTATTTTCTCCTGACATTTGAGACACCTCCCCTTGGGTCATGTCCCCAAATTCCTATCTGCCATTGATGCTGAATCTGAATAAGGTGCACCTCCATTTGTTGCTGTTGTTGTTACGGTGGGTTGCACAGTCCACCAGATGTTTAGACCGGGTTTGGCATTTTCATCCACCCCTCGAGCCCTTCCCAAGGACCTGGGATAGGCAGATGTGGTCGTCTGAGGGGGTTAACGGTGTTGTCGCAGGATATACAATCAAAATGCGTGCAAAAGGTACAGAAATGAAACTGCACTTTGGGGAAATGCCTAAAGAACGCTTTCGGTGATCCTGCATCCTTCATCATTCTGCAGGATCCCTTCTCCCTCGTATTCTGTCCCTTGCACCCCAAAGCGATAGCCTTCATCTAAATCAGCATGCTGGCTGGGGGATTCTGGGAGTTCAAGTCCACCCGTCTTCAAGCGGCCAAGGTTGAGAAGCATTGATCTAGATTTTGGGGAATAAGGCAGCCCAATTACGTGCTTGCATTTACAGCAGGGGTGAAGAATCTTCTCTTACCGCCCCATCATGGGGGAGTCTTCCAGAGCCCCTGTTCAGCTTGGCTTGGGACTCCTAATTCATTGGTCTTCCAAAAAGTGCAAGGGGACTCTTGCACCCACCTCTTCTTGCAAGCCTCCTCTGAAGCAAGCAGAGCCACCCATTGCCAGTTCAGGCATGACTTTCCCCTAGATTTTGCATAGCTTATTCCCTGTATAAGATTACATCCCCTTACAGAGAATTAAACCATAAATTTGCCGCAGGAATCATGCAGCAGATTCTTACAATACCTTCTACCTGTCCCCTCCTTTTTTCCTAGCCAATTCAAAACTTTTTCCAGAAGCACTTCTTTGCCCCTGTCAAATATTGGGATCAATAACTGTTTGCCCAGAGTGGTCTTATATTTGCCTATTTTGATGCGTCCAGTTGAGTTCAGGGATTTTTATTCTCAAGGGACAAGGCAGTCGGTTTGTACCCTTCTTAAACAGAATTAAGCAATGCAAGCCAAATTCTGAACACTTGTTCAGAAGCTGCAGCATTTATGATCTTACGGTATCTGCTGGAAAAGATGACACATTTTTTCGTGGCTGTGGACTTATGATATGCAAAGTGCCAGAAAACATATATAATTTATGTCACTTGTGGCATGCGTCTGTCCTGGATTCCCTCTCAGATCTCTCTGCTGTGCTCTTAAACCATGGTTCGTGCAAATATTAAAGTTCTGGCTTAAGCAAATAACAAACCTCTGGTTCAAGCCAATAACAAACCTCTGGTTCAAGCCAATAATAAAGTTCTGAGGTCCAGGTTGGCAGTAAGGAGCCCTAAACAGCAGATAGCCAACTTCATTCAATTGGCTACGGCTGTAAATTACCATTTTTCCTGTTACTAGATTGCTATTGTCCTTAGTTGGCTGCAAAACCACGAGGGTTCCTGCAGTGGAAGATGATAAACCTTCCCTTGATTAATGGGCATCAAATGAACCGAGGCTAGCAAACAAAAGCACCAGACACAACAAAACAATTTGAAGCAGTTCAGAGAAAGCTTGTGGGCAATTTGGGAGCTGGGATTTTTGAGCTTGGCTGCAGGGTTGTACAGGCAGTCCTCGCTTAATGACCACAATAGGGACCGGAAAATTGGTTGTTAAGCAGGGCAGTTGCTAAGTATTGGAACCGATTTTGGAACCGATTTTATGATCTTTCTTGCGGCGGTCATTAAGCAAATCACATGGTTATTAAGCAGATCATGCGGTTCCCCATTGATCTTGCTTGCTGGAAGCCAGCTGGAAAGGTCGCAAATGGCTATCATGTGGCCCAGGGATGCTGCAACCGTCATAAGTGCGAGCTGGTTACCAACCACCTAGATTGCGATCACATGACCACGGGGTGCTGGGACGATCATAACTTCAGGCACTGGTCTTAAGTCACTTTTTTTTGGCACCATTGTAACTTTGAACAGTCACTAAATGAATGGTTGTTAAGTGAGGGCTACCTGTACCTTGAATAATGTGGGAATTTGTGACCATCAATAGGCAAGTCAGTTGGACTCGCGTTTGATCTCTGAAGAATGCAACCTCCGCTCTTGGTAAATGATTTTGTGTTGCAATGTTCGGATTTTAAGACTTTTATGTGCCAGAGGATCATGGCGTCAACTTTCGTGGAAGTTGGGCAGCTTAAAATTAAGTCCTTCCAGGATAACTACCAGGTGCCAGTTGGTTTGGGGACCAATCCAGACAGCTGTTTCTTACAGCTGGGTCTCCCTCGGATGCCCTTCTGTCTCCTAACGTTTCTCCTTCCTCGAAAGCCTGCTTTCATCCAGGTTTCATGATTTTAGACAACCTTTTACTTTGATTGGGGACTTATCCATGGTAGCCCCCAAGGTAGGGAATTCCTTCCCTCAAAGAGCCTCATCTTTCTCCTTTTCCCTCCAAAATAAGGTGGGAATAAAATATCTCTTTCCTTCAGATTTTGAAAACTGACTGATTAGTCTTATGTTCAGATTGCGGACTCGGCTCTCTTATTTATAGTTCTCCGGATTAATGTTTTTGATTTATTGATGTGCAAATTTCGAGCCCTTATTTAAGGCTTTCCAGTGGCCCACTGATTTCGCATGGATAGGTTTTGCAGGGCGGCCTTCAACATAATTCCCTAAATCAGTGTTTCTCAACCATGGCAACTTGAAGATGTGTGGACTTCAGCTCCCAGAATTCCCCAGCCAGCTGTGCTGGCTGGGGAATTCTGGGAACTGAAGTCCACACATCTTTAAGTTGCCAAGGTTGAAAAACACTGCCCTAAATAAATAAAATTGATCCAATACATTTCCTGTATACCTGATGCACAGGCTATTACCATCTCAGCCTGCCAAGTTCCAAAGCATCGGAAGGTCCTGCCTTTTCGTTTCTGTGCACATCCAGATGCTAAACCATTGATTATAGTTCCCAGGAGTTTTAAACATTTGTTGGGTGGGTTGTAATGAACGCAGGGACCATTTCCTGAGACAGCAGAGATTATTATATCATCAGAATGTCTCCCTGCTTTCTTTCTGGAAAATCCACAGTTCCAGCCCTGACAAATGCAAAGCCAGGCCTGAAAATGTTACATGAAGTTGCACCTGGATAGAGAGCAACATGAACTTGCAGCAGTCAGGCTACACAGAACCAGTTGTTATATGTGCTATGAATTTTACTCTCCGTTTTAAAGGAAGGCACACAGTTGTGCACCCAAAAGGATGCCACTGAGAGGAATGAAACCTGGTATATAGATAAGAACATTTGGGTTCTTCTGCAAGTGGCTAAAACTCTCAGAGGAACCCTCCTCCCCAAACAGAAAAAAGTAGCAATGGGGCAGCCATTGGCCAACGTTCTTCCCATAATGCTCTTTAGATGTTCTGGATTAAAATTCTCGAATTTCCAAGATGACCTCTTTGGAGGTGGAGACCATCTCACGTTGAGGAAGGCTGGTCCTAAAGCTTTGGGATTTTGCCCTGTTGCCCTTTGTCTCCCTTCCTATGTTAAGAAAAAGGTTGCACTCTGAATCGCTTTTGGTTTGAAGTTGACCTGCAGTGCATGGATTAGAGGGTTGTCTCACACCTATGGATGCTGATAAAATGATGTTGAAGGAAGGGTTGTAGGCTTGTAGCATCTCAGGGTCTTCTGAAATTTCACTTTTTGCTAGGGAGAAAAAGAACATCTTCCACTGGGGAGCAGGGCAATGGCCTGTGGGTCATCTTCTCCCATCTTCATCAGACATGGAAAAAACACTTTGTGCAGTCTTCCAACCTTCTGGGTACCTCCCTCAAACCACCATTGGCCCTACACAGCTCTTTCTCTGGTTCTTTCCCTTTCCCTCTTCTCAAAGGTTGAGCTTCAGTTGCTCCAGCAAGGGTACCTTGCATGTGTGAATTGGCCCTCAGAGCCTGGGGCCATAAAGAGGGGAGGGGGACCCCTTGGGGTTCTCTTCCTCCCAAAGAAGCTAACAACAAACTTTGGGGGCATGACAGTAAACCTGACTGCGTGGTGCCATTTTGTTTGTGTGAATACAGGACAGTCTTTCTCTAGCTGACCTTCTTTTTCTCCCAGGCTTAATTCACATTTTGCTAACTGCCACTTTCCTTCCCCAAGGTCATCTCTGCACTTCTCTACCCCTCCCCAGCCTTTTTTGGTCCTTCTAAGGTCCACTTTACTAAATCCTACATGCTTTTGTAATGTAACAATCCCAGTGTGCGTCACGTATACCTGGAAAGGCTGTACTACCCCATCAATTGCAGACATCTGACAAAGGGGTTTCGCTAAGGTATGGGGCATGGGGGGACAACAGGGGGGTGGCAGCCTTCCCCTTGACCACTTCACTCCATTGCTAACCCCTGGATTCCATTTCACCTCTTAACTAGCAGTTAGCATCCCATGCAAATTTATTTTAAAAAACCAAAACAAAATGAAAACGCAAATTAAGAATTGGGTGGTCCCTGCCAAAGCAAGCTTGAAAGTGTGTGATGCTCCCACAGTATTTTCTCCAAAAACTTGGTCTCCAAGCCATATGACATGTGAAAATATTGCTTCCCCCAGCACAACACTCACCAATTTCCAAGGGTGCCAAAAGCAAAGGAACCCTTTACTTTCAGAATGGCAGAGAAGCAGGCTATGCCAGTGTTTCTCAACCTGAACATCTGTAAGATGCATGGACTTCAGTTTCCAGAATTCCCCATCCAGCATGTGTAGACTTCAACCCCCGGAATTCCACACATCTTAAGGTTGCTGACAGTTGAGCAATCTCTACATAGACCAGTGTTCCTCAACTGTCAGCAACTTTAAGACCAGTGTTGTCTTTAACTTTAAGACCAGTGTTGTCCAAACTTGGCCACTTTAAGATGAGTGGACATCAACTCCCAGAATTCCCCAGGAGTTGATGTCCACTCATCTTAAAGTGGCCAAGTTTGGACAACACTGACAGATGTTTCTTCTTATGTGCCAGTCAAGGGACAAAGGCTATTACATCTCCGTGTTTGATCTGGAAGCTGAGAGTTTGGAGGGCGCCTTGTTCCCCAGCTGGTGCCCAGCTCTCCAAAGTCAGCAGCCAGCACCCGTCACAAGACACTGAAGCTCCTCCTGGGCAGGCATCTTGCATGGCGCCCTCGTTTTGATGAGTGCTTTTGCTTTAAATGTGCCTGCTGCTGTTCAAAAATGATTGGATCAATCTTTGTGAAGTTGGCTGGTTGTGAAAAACTCAGGAGGGTCTGATCTGGTCAGGTCTTGGATGAGGAACCCCCAGGAGATGAATCCAGAGTCGTTCTGTAGTTGGGCGGTGCCAAAATCAAATAAGACCAACCAATCAGTCAATCAGTCAATCAGTCAATCAATCAATCAATCAATCAATCAATCAATCTCAGAGCTGTAGGCTAGAGCCGCAAGTCAAAACATCGTTCCACAAGAAGGGGAGGGCAAATCGCTTCTACGCTGCTGCCAAGAAAACATCCTGGATGAGTCCCTGAAGACCCTGGGAGTCAAGTTTTACATGAGGAAGCCTTTAGCCTCCTCCAGGTTCGCTCACCAGAGAAGGAGAGGTGGCCTCTACTAGGGGCAGGGCCTTTTCTGGGGTGGCCCCCACTGACGGGAAGCCCTTCCTAGAGAGGCTCGCCTGGCGCCCACCTGCGCTTCCTTTCAGCACCAGGCAAAGGCCTTTTCGTGTTACTTTAATTCATAGTGTTTTTGCTTGGGAATGACCACCCTGCAGCTGCCTTGTTTGGGTGGGTGGTGTCTTTATTTCTTTGCATTTTATTTGGTTTTACTGCCTACGTTTTTGGTGTGTGTTTTTTTTTTCTTTTAGTGTGTTTTATTTTCAACCGCCCAGAGACCTTCGGCTATTGGGTGGTTTTAAAATTTAAATAAACCAAGGTGAGGGGCGAGAGCTGGGTATTTTCCCTTCATTTTATTCCACTGATTTCTTTTCCTGTCTTGCTCGTCTTCCAAGGACCTGGGGGGGGGTCTTCCAGCTGTCGCCTTCAGTCTGGGGGCACTTTGTAGCTCCGTGGGCAAGTTCATCTCTTCCTCTGCCTTGGAAGAGTTTTATTCCCCCAAATCATGCTGCTGTGATTGATTGATTGATTGATTGATTGATTGATTACAGCAGGGCCATGGGAGAATTGATGCTGCTTGGCTGGGCTGAACAAAACCCAGTAAACACCATCTCCTTCTTTAATTCTGCCCCATCTTTTCTGAATAAATCTTTTAAATGCTTATTTTAAAAACTTGTTGGGGCTGAATGCATTCAGAGTTTGGGCCCCAAAGGTTGGAACTGCTGTAGGCATTGAAGCACCCTGTGGGGCTGGGGCATTACAAGTGTTTTCAGGTTATATTATTGATATGGATATAAGATGGGGTTCATATTACCTTATTTAATCCCTGCCTGATCTGGGTTTTGCATAGATCTGTCTGTGTATCATGGCCATTAAGCTTGGCAAATGAGTCCGGCTCCTTCAGAGAACTTAAGATCTGGGATCTGTAGAGCTGGGATTATTGTCCATTGCTGACCCCATCCTCCCACCAGTGGCTCTTGAGTTGCTTTCACTGAGGTTTGGCCTCGCTGGCATTCAAGAAGATTCAGGGAGCCACAGTTCCCACCGCATTTAATGCGCTTCGGTGACAAATATAGATGGTCTCTTTGCTTGATAGGGTTGGCTTTGTTACCGACACTTCAGCCGCGTTGTAGGAGGAGCAGCCAAACATCCGGAGGGGTCTGGCCGTACCTTTTCCAATGAACCCATTTTATTAAAAGGCAGAAGCTTCCATGAGCCATCGTGAGCAGCAACTGCAGTGCCTTTTAAAAAAAAAATAATTACAAATGCTATTTTCGGGCTGGGAGAGAATGCCATCGCCCTCATTTGGGTGCACAGAGGGATGGTGAGCCCGGCACCTGCAGACGTGCCGGATCGCAGCTGCTGCGGCCCCTTAAAGACCTCTTTCTCCTTTCTCTCCCCCCAGTGGCATTGGGCTGGCTCGGGCCCATTTTGAAAAGCAGCCCCCATCCAACCTCAGGAAATCCAACTTTTTCCACTTCGTGCTCGCCATGTACGACCGTCACGGACAGCCTGTGGAGATCGAGAGGACCTCCTTCATTGACTTTGTGGAGAAGGACAGAGTAAGCAACGGATCCGCGATTCTTTCGACCCCCCCCCCCCCAACACACACACACAGAAGAAATAGTCAAGGCAGGACATCCCCAAGCCATTCCAGTTGCAATTATTATGATTTTCTTTCCAGCAGCCATCATTTCCCCATTCAGAGTCCGGCAGTGCTAGTCAGCGACTGGGGTAGCATTAAAAATATCCTTGATGCCTCCCTGAGCTCCTTTTTAATTCATTTATTTATTTGGTTATTGAACGTTGGTAGCAAAAAAGAAAAACCGCAGGAGACGCCCGCAGTATAAAAGGAATAAAAGAACCAAGTGCCAACAGTGAGACACAAGCAGGCCCACCCGAGAATCTAAAATAGCACAAAAACAACTTTTCTCCAGTCCATCATTCATGACCGATGGCACTGTAAGCTATATCTATCTTTGAAAAAGGAGCGAAAATCCCTCTTACGCCATAACCCAAAGCTACTTGATTAACACAGTCTACATCGCTAACTAAAACTATAAACCACGATGCGTTCAGTCAGTGCTAGAAATCTAATTTTCCGTTCAGTTAAAAGATGGGCTCTGTGCTTGGACCCTGAGCTAATCAAGGTGGCACATGTGGGGCACTGAGTGCATGCTTGGGGGTGCCATCTAGATTTCTTTTGACACACACACACACACGATGCCCTTAGGTCAGTGTTTCTCAACCTTGGCCACTTTAAGACCTGTGGACTTCAACTCCCAGAATTCCCCAGCCAGCATGGCTGGCTGGGGAATTCTGGGAGTTGAAGTCCACAGGTCTTAAAGTGGCCAAGGTTGAGAAACACTGCTCTCAAGAAAGGTATCTTCTGCTTGCCCACCATTCCTGGTGGAGCACGCCCTTGAGAAACACCAGGCTGAAGATTTCCAGCATGCAGCTTTCATTTCTCCTTCTGGCAGGAGCAGAACGGGGAGAAAACCAACAACGGCATTCACTACCGGCTGCAGCTGCTATACAGTAACGGTAAGGACCACGCGAACACGGCACGCCAGAATCGCGCTTCCACACGTGTGCGGCTGTGGTCGAGCCCTGCTGCCTTCCGTGAAGGCAACGGGGAAGAGGGAGGCTGCCGAGATGCGTTCGCCCACCAAGCTTTCGCGTTGACCCTCCACCTGCGGTCGAATGGGTGTGGTAGAGTTTGGGGGGGGGGCTCCAGAATCTTGCAAGGTTTCTTGGTCAGTGGCTGAGGAAAGGGCAGGCCCCCCCCACCCCACATTGTGGGGGGACAGGGCTGGAGGTCAGCACTTTTGGTCTGCTGCTTCAACCATGCCTGGACTTCTTGCAAGTTGGTTTGGAGGTAGAGCGTGTCTAAAGCATCCGTGTTGTAAGGGGCTGTTCCCCCCTTGAGAAACTGGAAGAAGGTAGCCCAGGGGGGATCTTAAATGGTGGGGAGCATTTCTTAATCTAAGTTTAAGAGCCTTCTTCCCAGCAGTCAGGGCTATGTTTGCGAAGCAGTGTGCATCTTCGTTACAAGCCTCATTGCAAGCATCACCTTGGCTGCGCTTCACAGCTCAGCCGTCTTCCTAAAAAGGAACGGCTGGGTGCGGAGGGATAGCACACTTTCAGCGCAGCGTCAAGCTTTTAGACCAATGTTTTTCGAACTTGGCCGCTTTAAGAAGTGTGGACTTCAACTCCCAGAATTCCCCAGCCAGAAATTCTAGCTGGGGATTTCTGGGAGTTGAAGTCCACGCATCTAAAAGTGGCCAGGTTTGAAAAACACTGTTTTAGACAGAGGCCAGGGAGACAGGTGGTCGAACGCCATGGAGGCTCCCTGAGGGGACTTCATAACTCAGCCTACCTTGCAGGGTGATTGTGAGCATAAAAACAGGGGATGATTGTCTTGAGCTGCTTAGAGGAAACAGGTTTTTTTGGTGAAAAATAGGAATAAGGGCAGTTTCATTTGCCGCCCAGCACCTTCTGAGATTTGCAAAATTCAGATCCTGGAGGGTGAGCTCATGAAGTCCATGGCTCCATACAAATGGAAGCCCAGATTGGACCTTCTCCACTGCGGCACCAATAAGTGGGGAGGGGGGACACGGGGGGGCAGAAGCTCACTCCTCTTTTCTGCCGTTACTTTGCTCTGCTTATTTATTAATCAGAAGGTATTCCCCTCCAAATTGGATTCACACCTGGTTTGAAACATCAGACCAATTTGAGGAAAGACCCCGACTCTCAAAGTCACGTAATGGGCCTCCCCTCCTTCTTCGCACATTCCTAGGAATTCTGCAGACTGTTTTGGAACACCAGGAATTGTGATTCCAGAACAGCCGTTGAAGCTGTATAAAACCAGTGCAAAGTTTTAGAGTAGAGGTAGGATTCGGCGTACTGTTGCATCCATTTTGTTCAGCTTCTGCAAACCTAAATTTCTCCTTCCATTCTTGCGTCCCTTGGCAATCTCAAAAAAAAAATCATTGCAACCATTGGCGTATCTGCACGAAAAGTCACAGGACGATGGATTGTTGCGTGCACATTAACATATGTATTTTTCTGTACTTTTTTAAAGTTGTAAACCGCATCAGAAAAACTTGACTCATACATAGGAAGCGCAAGATGGGTTAGCTGTAGTTAAAGCAGGATTTCTTCTCCGTCTATAACATCTGTATGCCACCAGTTTAGTCTGGAGGGAAGCGAAGGCATCTGTAAGAAGCCACGATGATGCCACTTGGGCCATGATGTCATTCTGCAAATGACGTCATGAGGTGTATGACACCACTCAGTTCCCGGGGGGGAGAGTCATCTGCAGGGAAAACAGAACCGTAGAATTGTTTCCCCCACCTTTTCCCCCTGAAGTCTCTCCAGATTCCCCTCTCTGCTTTTTCACAGGACTTCGAACCGAGCAAGATCTCTACGTGCGACTCATCGACTCCATGTCCAAGCAGGTAACAACGCCCTGTGCTTGGGGTGCGATGGGGACGCATCCTTCGTATCTGGCTGTGTTTAAAAGGCTCAGAGCTGATACTTGGGGGATTCAGAGCAAACCCAAAGGATGCTGGGAACTGTAGTTCGGTGACGCTGCAGCGAAAAGCCTCTTTTCACAAGGGGGGAAGGGTCATCCCGCCTTCCGGGCCATACTGATGAGCAGCTCTGGAAACGGTATTCCCCAAAGGATACCGGGCAGGGAAGGCTTAGAAAGTGAGTGTTCACAGGCTGCTTTCGCAGGTGAGTGACCTCACCCATTTTCTGGACATGTCCAAGAAATCATTCTTTATTTTATAATTATTAATTATAGTAATTATTGAGAACATATTAAAATGAAAGACTATTCAGATATTTCATTCCCACAACACATCCAGCTTGGCCAAGGTGCCCCCGGGGGTGAGACAGGCCCCTCACTCCAGGCCTTTCCGAGGGACTTGAAGACCTGGCTCTGCCACCTGGCCTGGGGCGGGGAGGGAGGATGCCAGAAATGGGGCTGGTGTGGCCCTATTGGCCTCTTGGACTTTTAGCTTTTTATCTCTATCCTATTTTTGTAAATTTCTAGTTTTCATAACTTTTATGACTTTTAAACCTTTTATAATTTAATGATGTATTTTGATTTTAGTGGTTGCAAGCCGCCCAGAGTCCCCCGTTGTAGGGGAGATGGGCGGGGACAAATCAAATAAATAAATAAAATATTAAAAATATTAAAATTAAAAATTAAAAAATATTTAAAAATATTTAAACATTTAAAACGTATTAAAAATAACCATAATTATTAACCCCAAGGGCTGGGTTCAGACAACACGTCCCCAAACAGCTATCCAAGGTTAACCTTGGCCAAGCTGGATGTGTTGTGGGAATGAAGCCATGAGGTCTTGAACTGACCGGGTGAAGGGGATTCGGCAAATCAGCCCCTGCCCCAAAGAGTGGAGGGATGGGATCTGATGGAAGGGCCTGAAAGAGGAGTCCGAACACCCAAACCCACCAGCGTCTTCTCGGGTTTTATTCTTGTCCTATAAAAGGTCAAGACTCCCTTAAGGCAGGCTGGATACCGGGTGACTTCCAAACCATGGTCATGCTATTTTTTTGGAGCAATGTGCGAATGGTTGGTTACTGCTTTTCCCAAGATTTGTTTTAGACCTCCCTATCTGGTCTGTGGCAATTTTCTTCTACCCAAGCTCCATAGTGCTATGTTGAACCATCCCAATGCATTAGAGCAGTGTTTCTCAACCTTGGCAACTTTAAGATGTGTGGACTTCAACTCCCAGAATTCCCCAGCCAGCCATGCTGGCTGGGGAATTCTGGGAGTTGAAGTCCACACATCTTAAAGTTGCCAAGGTTGAGAAACACTGCATTAGAGACAGGCCCTGTGCCTCTTCCCTTTCAATGTTGTCCAGGTCCTTGACTGCTTTTCTCCCTTCCCCATCCACAAGCACCAATCCACAAAACCCCAAGCACAGATCTTGCCTTTTGCCCTAGAGCAGACATGGAAGATAGTTCAGGCAGGAGAAACCATCTCTTCTAAGGCTTTACCACAGTGAAAGGGAAACTTCAAACAGGGGACCTTAGTGAGAGCCAGGAGCTTCGGTGACTTCAGTGGAGCTGAGGAAGTAGTTAGGTCCAACCTAGAATCATCCATTAAGATGCCAAGGCAGTTGTAGGAGGAGAACCAGGTTAGTTTATGGTGGCAAAAGATCGGGAGCCTGGCAGCCCCTTCCCCCACTAACCAGTGTTATTAAAAGGTAGAAACTTTGGTGAGTTCACAAAAACTTAGGCCTTTTAATAAAATTTGCTAGTGGGAAAAAGTGCTGTTGGGCTCCTTTTGATGCGAAGCCAAGAAACTCTTAGAATTTGCACGACGCTGAATGAGCTCACTGTGTTTCTCGCCCACCGAGGGAGGAACCCAGGGGAAGTCATTCTTGCAAATAATAGAAGATGCTTCATTAAGTTTCCGTCTTATTAATCAACACCGTTAAGTGGAGAGGCAGGCTTCTGTCTGGGTGCTAACACCGCCTGGCCCAGATGGGATGGTTTGTGTTTAACGCCTACTTTGCGCCGAGAAGTGTCGAGCACCCTGAATTTTTCCCCAGAGGTCTTGCTTCATGCTTGACGTTAAATCAAAAGGAGGAAGGGAAACATGCTTTGCTAAAAACCATCCAGATGAATCTGCAGCGAGGTAATCCAGCTGTTTGCCCAGGCAGACATTCCCTTGCATCATTCAAATGAATGGGGACATGGTCTGGTTTTCAGTACATGCTCCTCTGCCCCTCCCTTGGAGGAGGAGGGGGGAAGTCAGGCAAGTAACAACAGGTGTCATAACGCCATTGTGCAAATGACACACATTATGATGCAGCTGATGCAGAGGACGTGTTTCATATCATTGGCACGATAGTGTCACGACACACGTGGCTTCCTTGTGATTTTGCAAGATGTTTATGCACCCTTGCTCAGTTTATTGGGCTATTATTGAAGCACTGCATGTGTTAAGGCCTCCATTTTTTGACATTATTATTATTATTAATTATTATTATTATTGCATGTATGCTTCTGGATCTTCAACACTCTGGCAGCTTTAGAAAGACGTATTTAACAAAACACAATAAAACTTCCACATTCAAAAAATAATACCATACATAAGAAGGAAAAGCTGAAGCTCACAACCCCTGATAAGAGGTGAACATCCAAGTAGCAATGGCAACAGTTGCTCCCCGTTTCTCCCCCAAGATCATCCGGAAAAGTTTGGTCTTTAAAAGCTTTCAGATGGCAGTCACAGAAGAGGTCAGACTAACCTCTTAAAGGAGGTTCTTCAATGACATGGGCACCAGGATGGAAGAGCACTGCCAGGGATCTCCATCACCTTGCTGTGGAGACCCCTTTCATACCAAAATCCCACCATACTGTCTTTTCAAGAGAAGAGAACCTCCGTAGCTCAGGACTGAACCGTGGCATGCTTGGTGCTCTGTGAGCTTGGTGTTGGCTCGCAGACGTTTTATGACCCAACTAGGTCACATCATCAGGGCGAATCACTGTCTTTTACACAGAAGTTAAACACATCTCCTGGAAGCCGAGGAACAAGGTAACCTCAGGTCTAGTTTGGAGTGATGGAAATGATAGTGCTCAGTGTAAACCAAACCATGGTCCCCAGAGGTCCCAGCTGAAGGAGGGAGAGATAGCTGTTAACCTAGGGCCACCTTAAGCCAAGCAGTCTTGGTTCAAACTTGTATGCAAGACCTCCAGGGAGTTCCAGGGCTGGAAACTAGCTTGGGAAGTCAAACACTTCATGGAAAAAGACAGTGAGAACCCACTTCCATGTTGCTCCTCCCAAAAAAGCCTGTACAGACATCTCCATGAAGTCATCATCACGGGTTTTTAATGTTCCAGAGGCAAATTTCCAGTCTAACTGTAACCGGTTTCTGAAAGACACGTTTCATGTGTGACTCTGATCACGCATCTATGAGATAGCATGCATATTGCCAACAGTATATGCAATGAAGTAGCAGGACGGTGATGTCCACTCAGCTGGGATAATCCATTTGAAAAACGTTAAACTCCAAATGTGCCTCCGGTTACATCCCATGTTTGTGCCTCCTTAAAGAGTTTGTGCAATTCCGGGACAGTACATGTTTGAGTTCAGGAGGCGTTGACAGTGCACCCAACATCTCTCTGAAATATCTCAGCTTTGACACCAAAACCTTGCATGTGCCTAGCATTTATTCATACACCAGCGTGTGTCTGTTCACATGCCACTGGTTAATCCTGCAAATCATACAGTGCATCAACCCAGATTTCTCTGAATGGGTTGCAGGTCCCAAAGTAGCTAAAAAAGAGGTCGCCATGGAGAGAAATCTCCCCAATGACCTATGACTGTCAGATCTGTCACATCTTTATTGGACTAGAGCAGTGTTTCTCAACCTTGGCGGCTTGAAGATGCGTGGACTTCAACTCCCAGAATTCCCCAGCCAGCATGGCTGGCTGGGGAATTCTGGGAGTTGAAGTCCACGCATCTTCAAGCCGCCAAGGTTGAGAAACACTGGACCAGAGGTTGACTTAATTGGAGGATGAGCCCAAAGTCCCAGGAATAGTTCTGCCTCCCTGAACTAAAGGTCAATGCAGGGAGACCCCAGGGAGTTCCCAACCAGAAAGGTGATGGGGAAGGGCCCTGAAGGAGGCGAGATGATGCCCAAGGGCCAGCATCTACCTTGCTGCGGTCACCCAAGGCGCGTTTCATTTCATTTCATACGTTGATCAACCCCAGAGACTCTGAGCAGCATCCATGTATCATCCGATGCCAACGGGAATCACCATTCTGGCCCTGGCAGTGACTCCTTTACACTGAACCCCCAAAGGTCTTTGGGAAGAGCTTAAGTTTTTGCAAGGCTCCAGAAGAATGGCAGGCTGCTTCATAAGAGGGGAGCCCCCCCCCAAATCCCTGCTGTTGTACCTCCCCTCTTGCAGCTGAACTTCCCAGGTCATCTTCAAGGGCAGCCCCACGTAGATTGCAGTGCAGTAATCCAGTTGCATTGGATCTGGTTCCTGAGTCAACCAGTTTGCTGCATTCACTCCATACACTGAACCCTAAACTAACCTCAAGGGCGGCATTTGCAGAAGACACCCAGTGCCCCTCCCCTCCCCAGAAACCATGGTTAAAGTTAACCAAGCTTTGGAGGTTGTGCAAACGCAACTACGTTTTGGTTCCCCCTTAAGTGCACCAGGTGAACCAAGCCACGATTAAAGTTCCTGAATTGCATTGTGTTGAATCTAGGGTACCGTACTTTTCATTTTAGAACTCAGTGCCCAGAGCTGGACTATATATAGTAAGACTATGTTAGTTTGGACTGATGTAGTCCTACCCCTTTGGAAGGCTTCAGGTTGGGGTCTCCATCTGCCACAAGGCAGTCCCAGGAAGCTGAAGGCAGGCAGGAAGGCAAGGAGGAGGAGATGGGGGTTGCTGCTTGGGGGAAGGGCCCCCCATGGGCTGCAGCTCATCGTTTTGGTGGGCACCCTTGCATGTAGATGTCTGCAGGGAGGCCGCCATCACGGTTGGGTGAGGGTTGGCCAATCTCAGAAGCCAGTGGAGATGCTGCTGCTGTTCTGGGCAGACACTCCCCCCTCCTGATGACCAACTGGGACAAACTGAAGGGTGCCCATAAGGATGGGAGGGAGGGAGACACCCATAACTTAAGCCCTGTGCAGAATGGCGCATTATGTGCTTGTGTAGGAGACCAGCAGGTCTGCGCATGAACCATCTGGGCACTTCCTAAAGTCGCATCTCCCCCTTGATTCCCTCCTGTTCCAGGCAATCATCTATGAAGGTCAGGATAAGAACCCCGAGATGTGCCGGGTGTTATTAACTCACGAGATCATGTGCAGGTAAGTCATGCTCGTGCGAGGTGGCAGGGAGCCGGCTCCTCACCGGCTGAATTCGTGATAAGCTTTTTTTTTTACCAAGGTTTTACCAAGGTTTTACCAAGAGCATTTTGGGGTGTGAAGTTGAGACTGTTTTCTGAAGCACCCAAAGAAACAACCAGGATAATCTGGAGGTTGGAGTTGCTTTCCTAGAAGCAGGGGGATGTCCGCAAGGAGGGGGTCAAAAAAGTCAAGATGGTGGCCATGGCCGTGTGATGGAAGCCCTGCCTCTTTTTAACATGCACGTAAAAAGGGAGCCGAAGCGAGAAAGACTGGGAAACGGGGGGGATTCAAAGCAGCCACAGCCTGGCAGCCCCCAGATGTGTGGGATTTCATAAAAAATGCTTGGCTGCCCACCGTTGGAAACAGGGTTGGTTGGACACTTGGCCTGTTCCAGCAAAACTTGTCCAACATTCTGAATGAATAGCAGGAACACCAAGAATTAACCCTTTTAGTCAAGTTTAGGTTGATGGTTCTGCTGTTCTTGTTCACGTGGACCTGGTTCATACGTCTACGGTTAAGCCTGGTAGATGTGGTTTAAACTAAGATTAATGAGGAGCACTTTAACCAAAGTCCACAGTTTGTAGAAAATCCATTCATCTTAGCCACAATTCCATGGCTTTTTTTTCACACAGCATGCTTAACCTGGTCAAATCTCTCTAGTCCTGGCTTTGGAAACATCAAATCACACTAACTGGGTCCAAAGTAGCCATTTTGTGGAGTGCCTTCACTTCCCCCAAGACTTTCTGGAACCCTGTCAGAAATCAAATGCACAGGTCAAGAATGGGGGTTCATAACTGGAAAATGGAGTTGTAGAGGCTCATAATTAAATTTGATCCAGTAGTGTAACATGACTGCAAACAAGGCAAATGTAATGCTTTAGGCTACATCAGTAGAAATATAATTTTCCAAACACAAGACGTAAGACTATTACTCTATATTCTGCATTGTTCAGATGCCACTTTTGAGAATTGTGTCCAGTTCTGGGCAACCCCAATTTTAAGGTTTAGACAAATCGGAGCACCTGCCAAGAACAGGAGGGAGAAGGGTCAGGGGATGAGCAACTACGGAGAGAGTTTTAGCCTTGGGAAAAGATGACTGATGGAGCGTGATAATTCTCTTCCTGGTGGCACAGGAGAAGAGCAGGACCTGGAGAAAGGGCTTTAAGGGATAGGAAGCCGGTGCCGATGAATGTTAGAAAAAGCTTCCTACTAATGAAACAGTTGGGCAGTGGAGCCAGTGACCCACAGGAGTACTGGAGGCAACTTCACCTGTGGGGTGCAAGCAGAGTCTGAGCCGCCATCTCTTGCGGATGCCTTAACCTGGATCCTGCCCTGACTGCAGGGTTGGGCTGCATGGCCTCAAGGGCCCCTCCCAACCCTAAGCTCCAGCGTCGCTCTTCCATTACGGAGCAGGCAGAAACGGGCTTGGCTGAGTGCTGCAGCCACCCAGCCCAGGAGGCCTTTTCGGCGGCTGCCAAGATGCAGATGCAGAACGGGCACAGGCCGCCCTGTTTCCTCAGCCACCCACCGGGGTCTTCAGCTGCCTTGCTGGAGGAGAAACGAGGCTGGTCTTCAGCACTGTCCTGGGCTTGGCTGGGCTCGGGCCGGAGGTGGTTTGGGGTTAAAATGAAGAGGCAAGGAGGGAGGGAAGAAAGAGAAAGGGAGAGGGAGAGAGGGAGGGAGGAAGGAAGGAAGGAGGAAGGTTTGTGGATATGGAGACAGGAGAAAAGTGGGGCCATTGAATGGACGTGCTGCAGCTGCTGCAATTTTGGTGCCCTCAGCTCCAGTTTCAGCACATGACATGCCACAGGGGTATGGGAAGTGCGATACAGGCGGGAAAGGCTCCAATCAGACCACCAGGTTTTCCCCCACCTTTAAACATAAAAAAAGCTGGAAGCACCCATTGCTGGGCAGTATAACCGCTGACTGTCAAAAGGGAGACGTGTGCTGGGGGCAGACCTCCACCCTCCCGGAAGGCTGACTTCCAAGTTGTTTGAGGAGAAGGATCTCCAGACCAGTGTTTCCTTTGGGCTGTGTGCATTGTGCAGGTGATTTCACTGTGCCTTAGTGTTGTGTGAACCTGGCCAGGGGCGATTGTAACCGAACATGGTTCCTTTGCCGGAAAGCTGTTTTCAGCTCCGATGGTGGCGTGTTGGAGCTGAGAGTGAACCTTCCTTTCTCTTCCGCCCATCAAAGATCTTTTTTCTCTTTCTTTAGTGGTTGGGTCTGCATTTTATTAAACACAACAGAAATCATCGTTAAACCAAAAAAAGTAACGGAAGGTTGTTTTTCATACTTCGTAAAATATACCTTGGACTCAGGAATGCACAAACCTGGAGACAGTGGCTGCAGTTTTCCATTTTTTTGTTTTTAAATCTTTGGTCTGGAAGGGCCTCCAGAAGACAGACTCCAACATTTCAAAAGTCAACTCTTGAGAAGCTCGTGGGCCTTTTCCTCCTGACTGGATGGTCTCTGATTAGACCAGTGTTTCTCAACCTTAGCAACTTTAAGACGGGTGGACTTCATCAACCTTAGCAACTTTAAGACGGGTGGACTTCAACTCCCAGAATTCCCCAGCCAGCCATGCTGGCTGGGGAATTCTGGGAGTTGAAGTCCACCCGTCTTAAAGTTGCCAAGATTGAGAAACACTGGATTAGGCAAAAGCAAAGTCAGAGAAAGGGAGGAGGTTTATAAATAGAAGGCACTGCTGTCTGAGCCCCCCCTAAAACTCCCCGTGGGAGGCCATTCCCACCAGACGTTTCTCACCTGCAGGCAGTCCCTGTGTGTGGAAAGTCCCTTAACTGGGTTTCCAGTGTCAACGTGTTTCCTGTGAAAGAAACAGTGGGGTTGATTTTCTGTTCAGATCTGCTGACGTTGCTGCAGCTTCAGCGTGGACCCTCCGTTCTTATTGTTGATTCGGGAGACTGTTCTCCCGCGGTTCCTTCCTATGAATCAGGGCATAATTCAGCGTTTCTCAACTGTAGCAGCGTTAAGGTGTCTGGACTTCAGCTCCCAGAATTCCCCAGCCACCATGCAGCAAAGTCCAGCCACCTTAAAGTTTCTAAGGTTGAGAAACACTAGTGTGATTGAAGAGGTCCTCTGGAACCGGTGGTCAAGACAAGAAGGGGAAGAAATAGATGCTTGAGCAGGGCTACAAACAGAGTTTTCCACTTTTTCCAACGAGCCTTTTTTCTTCCTTCTTTGTGGGGCAACTCTAAATTGCTCGGCAGGAAACCAGACTGCTCATTTCGGGCAGACCTAGGTAGAGAAACGTCCGCAGCCTCCTTCCTTTAAATTTTAGACACCCAGGTCTCCGGATTTTAAATCCAAACCGGGCTTTTGTGCTTCAGCCCTGTATGGTGATTGCGGGAACTCAGTCTGCAGTAGTTAGGACTGCCACAACCATTTGCAGAATGTCAGGTTCAATTTCTGGATGCATTTTTGAAATTGACACACCGCCTCGTCCTCGGTGATTTGGCGACACCTTGAAAGTCGCTGCTCGGCAATCAAACCAAGTGCAACAAAAAGACAGTCATTTGGCTGTGCGTTCTTTTTTCCGGGACCTTCCTTTGCATCAGAAGCCGCTTTGTCGCTGACGTGGCCTTTGGGAGTCAGGCTGATCACATCAAAATGCTGTCCTTGACGGCTGGGGGTCTTTGCAGCTTTTAAAAAAATCACCCGAGTATCACATGCTTTTCAACCCTAAACTGAACATGGGTCTAAAGATGCAGTGTGATGCCTGCAAGGGGGCAGATGATGCCATGTTAGCGAGCTGTGAGGACTGCAAACAGCCGCCCACCGCAAGCGCTGCAGAAATGTTAACATTGCAGTCAGAGTGCCATGTACGTTCTCTGGAGTCTACAGAAGTTGGTGCTCCTCATCCGCGGCGTTGTGGGAGAGGAGCTACGTTCGTTCGGTGGCAGCAAAAATCGGGAGGGGTTTCTGGTGGCACCTTTTCCAGCAAAGAAATTTTATTGAGAAGCCTAAGCTTTCACTTTTCGGATAAAGCTTTTCTGATGAAGCGAGCGGCAACTCACAAAAGCTTGTGCCTTTGAATAAAGTTAGGGCTACCAGACTCCTCCTGATTTTTTTGCTAAACAGTTGTAAAGAAACCTTATTAACAAGGCTGTTCAGATGTGTATAAAGTGCACTGCATTTTTTTTTTGGCCAGGGTGCCTTAATTGTGCGGGTGTGTGGAAGTGAGGGGCTGACGTTTGCAATAGAAAGTGAGTCGGTGGGGAACCTGGAATGTCGCTGCTTATCCAGCTGGTGCTTCCACAGAGACTTTCTTCCTCCTCCTGATCCTCACTTCTAGGGTCAAGGGGAAGAGGAAGATTCCTGCACCAAGTCCTGGGAGGACCCAGATCCATGCACTGATGTGCTTTTCAGCTCAAAAACTAGGCACCTAGAGATGCCACCACATTGTAGAGTGAAGGCTTAGAGCCGCCCACAGAGCGACAACCTGACCCAGGCTAGGGAGGTGTCACCTCTGCTGCGAAATTCGCCCCCAGGACCAGCCAGGAGTCGGCTACGAGGGCTGCCTCCCCGCCACAAGTGCCGGGACGTAGGTCAGCTGTCAACCGGCGGAACGTTGCTCGGCTCAGCCAAATTCCCTGGTGTCCCATTAACGCCTGCTTTGTTTACGGCATTCGCGCTTGGTGTTTTGCAAATTAGCACGGCTGCCTCGTTGCCAACTTTCATGGCTAATTGATCTTCAGGAACCTTGCTAATGATCCCAGGGGCTAAGGGAATAGGTGGGGTGGCTCGGGAGTAGCAACTCAGGAGGGCAAAATATTGTGGCTTAGACAGACGCCTTTGGTTCTGTTTATGGAGCTGCGAATGGAATTGCCATTCCCCAGATGGGAGTGGGGTGAATTTAGAGCTCTCAGTTGTTTATCAGATCAGCTATTAATTATATTTAATGTGAGTGATGGTACTTGCTATAATTATTGAGAAAACAATAATTGGATAGGGATCTTGAATATTATGGCGTACAAGAGAAAGGCAGCCTGATGCTGAGACACTTCACAAGATCAGGTCAGGTTCTCGCTATCGCTGCATTTGGGATGACAAATCCAGAAATCCATGTTGGACTGGCTGCGTCATTTAAAGTATTTCCATCTCTGGATTCACCCGGTTTCTTGCAAAAGAGTGTGTCTTGACCCCAGAAGGGAACCCAAGTACTATTTCCATTTGTCCAAATTTGGCAACTGATGCTTTGGAGTGTAAGTCCCTCTCTGCATCTCTTTAAAGCAGCCGCCTCTTTTCCCTGGATGGAACAGCTGCCCTCTATGAAATGAGGTGGTTGCTTTAAAGAGTTGCAGATGGGCTGCGTTCCAACCCCCACATGCAGCAAGGCACCTTTTGGGAACAGACTCCAAACCATTGCAGCATCTTCATGGCCAAAGTATTCAGGGGAAACTTCATGTTCTTCTTTTCAGCCGGTTTCTTGTGCTTCCACAGTTGCAGGGGATCTAGTGGGGGGATTTCTTTCTTGATTCCCCCCAAATGAATGAGAAATCCAATGGTTTGTAAGCTTGTTCTCTGTCCTTGAGATGAAAACTGAGTTTCAGAGCTTTTTGTGGCACGAGGAAACCAAACTGCCACGTGATCAAGCCCCTTGGGAATCTCTTGGTCCTCTGACTTTTCTGCTGCCTCGGTGCAGGAGTGAATTGGGAAAACACGATGAATGTGGGTATGGGGCATTTCAGCTTTCTGAAACGTGAATATGCACCTAGTAGTAGTATCTTAGTGTAGCTTTTGACCTCCTAAGGTGGTCAGCCTTTTTGTGGGTGGTGTACAATCCCAGCCCAGCCTCTCTGATTAATTTATGGTTCAATGTATTGCATGAATGCAGCAGATGTGGTAACCAAGTTAAGTGTATTATGAGAACACAGCAAGCAAGCCCCCTTTTTCTTCTCCCGCTGAGCTTTGGGACCGGCTCCTTTATGCAATGCCCCTTTCAATCTGGAGTGCGTAGGTCCTGCTGCACCCCTGGGTAGCAGTCCAAATTCAAGCATCCATAAGAGATGGGTGCTGGTTTCTGCTTGGCTCCCTGTAATGAAGGGAAGCCCACCAGCTCTCTGAGTCATGATTCCGGTGCTCCCTACTCTTACCCTCAAGGAATTTTTAACACTCATTTGGAAAAGGTCCTCTGAAACTTAAGCCCACAATGCCACGTCCTGCACTCTGGATGAGAGAGAAGCCCTTGGCTGCTGACCTCCTCACTGCGTTGGAAGAGGGCTCCCTCAATCACTCCTTGCCCTTCCCTACTTTGGACCCACTCCACCCTCCTTAAAAGGTGCTGACCAGAAACAGACATCCTCCCTGAGGAGGAAATCAAGCCCAGGCAGAACAGAATGCAAGAATCCCTTCTTCTTTAAAAAAAGAATTAGATGCTGTTGAAGTCCACACATCTTAGAGGCTGACCTAATAAGGTGTCTAACGTCTTGTTCACCGTGTCTTTCATTCAAAGAGTTTGGGGGGGGGTGCTTTCTTCTGATGTCCAAGGAAAGTCATTGCAGTCTTGGGTTCCTGCTTCCGCCTCACTGCCCCCTCTCTTTCTCTCACCCAACAGCCGCTGCTGTGACAAGAAAAGCTGTGGAAACCGCAACGAAACGCCCTCCGACCCTGTCATCATCGACAGGTAAGCGCCAACAGGACAGTTCTGAATGTTCACGTTGCAATTGTTCCACGGTAGCCGGAACTTGTGGAACTGAATGCAGATTTGGTTAAACTGTTAAGTCTTAGAGAGTGAGGAGGGAATCAAGGTCCAGCCCTTACGTCTGAATCTGTGCATTGGAGAAGCCTGGACACCAGCCTTGCATGCCAACTTCTTAAGTCACTTCTGAACATCTCCAGTCAAAGGGTCTTGGTGGATGGTGCTGAAGACCTCTTTTTCTTCAAGCTGTGGAAAGACCCACAGCCTCTTTAGGGGATCTTGGGACATGGATACACAATTTCTGGAAGTTCTCAATTTCCTACCGGATGCTAAGATTTTATCTGGTGCTCCCTGTTTTCATATATATTTCTGTTGACCCCAAAGATTGGAAAGCTGATATGGATGTGTTCTTTGAGAGGTTCAAGCTGGCTTTTTCACAAAGGATGTTACCTTCTGCAGCAGATTCTGACTTCTATGGTGGCTCAGTCTGTTCAAGAAGATGTTGGATGTATAGAAGCTGGCTTGCTACATATTCGTCCTAGGCAGAGAAGCAGACATACATATGCCTGTCCTACACTCTGGCTGCCTTCACACAATACGCTTCATGTGGTTACTCAACCCATTTTTCTGACTTCACATCATGTACTAACCCTGCAGAAGGATCTAACCATGGTTAAAATTAACCAAGTGTAGCATGTTGTGTGAATGCAGCTGCTAAGTATCTAGCTGACCTGAATAAGTGTATTGTGGGAACACAGCATCACGGTCAACGTTCCCCAGTCTACCACCTTCCAAATCTTGAGACAATAAGCTGGGAATTTGGGGACTGCGGCACCAACATATTTAGGGGGTGTCTTGTTGGGGGAGGCCATGGTAGAAGCTTGTATACCTCCCTTCTTGCTCTTCTGTACCTCAGCCCGTGTTTCCGTCTTGCACAATTTGCTTCTTGCATTCCAACAGCAAGCTTGTCCTCCTCATATAGGCCTACACCCTCCCAGGAGCGCAGAAGAGAAAACTCAGAGGATCCCAAGGTTTTAGCACCATAACTAACCCTGGCAAATTAAGAAGAGCACCCCCTAAAACTGCTCAGTATGGCCGCACAACCTTCAAATTCCATTCAGGAGAGGCCCTTTCACCAGACACCGCTGCTTTAATAAGTCACAGACAAAAGATCGTGGTGGACCTGCAGGTTCCAAGCACTGCATGGCCATATTGCTCAGTAGTTATTGACAGTTGGATAGTGAAAACTGAAAGGGGGAGGACGTAATGGGATAAAGTGTTGCGATAGGTGGCTGGCTGGAACTCCGAACAGAACACTCTACAAAGTCATGTTGTGTTGTCCTGTTTATACCACAGAATAGAGAAGTTAAGAGGTTCGAGCAGCATCAGACAATTCAAAGATAGGACACTTTCTCTCCTAGGCACCTGGTCCTTCCAAAGATCAGAAGGAGCATGTGCTTTACAAAGAGAAGTAGCAGATGTCCCATTTTGGGAAATGCTGATGCTTCCCATGGGGGAGAGATGGCTCTCTTCTAAGTCTTGGAGATGAGCAGAGAGAAAGCACAAGTTTCTTTTCCTGCCTTGTTTTTTCTCTTGCACAATCAAAGCTCCAAGCTTTGGTTTTGTTGGGTCAGACCAAACCCTGAAGTCCAACCAGAGGTATCTTCTACCAAGCTGACTCTTTCTCTGCCCTCCAAAATGGACCATCCAAGGTCCACACCTGATCCAGAATGAATGTGGATCATTTCTTTGGAATCCGCAAAACCTGTCCCCAGGAGGTGGTCTCACCACTGTTTCCTCAGGCATGATCTTTAGTTCTACACTTAATTTTATTGAAAAGACTTCTAGGCCTTCTTTAAGGGCAAAAGTCTTCCCAAGAGAAGGTGCCTTTGAACCAATGTTCAAATAAGCACACTAGAAAAGTAAAATCAAGACCCGTTCCAGCCAAGGACACAGGTAGAGTAGGAAATTTTGTTCACAGGAACCTTTGGGTAATCAGCAGAAGTGGGACCACCCCAGAACAGCTCCTGCTTCTTGTTTTGACCAACAAAGCACCCCAACAGCAGTGCAAATTGAAGTTCTCTTTGCAGCCCCCGTTCATATTGGCTCGGCTGGCCAGGCATTTCCATTCTTAACAGCAGAGCCTGTAGCAATGCCAGGATGGTACAGGGCCAAAATCTCAGGTACAAGATGCAGCTAGCTAGATTTCATTTAAATATAAGGAAACGCTTTTGCATGGTAAGATCTGTTCAGTGGTAGAACCTATGGAGATTGGGTGTTTGCCATTCCTGGAGGTTTTAAGACGTGGCTGGACAGCCACCTTTCATAGTAGATGATTTAACTGGTTTTCCTGCATGTTGCAGAGGGCTGGACTAGGTGATCCTTGTGGCCCCTCCCAACTCCACAACTCTACATGTTGCGTGCTGGGAGAAGGGGATAAGGAAATGTCTCTGGTTTGCCAGGCTGATCTATCTCCGTGTGAGAGAGTGTGGGAAGCTGGTGGAGGAAGATTTGGGGGCGGGGGGGGGGGGGGAAGCAGCCCAGCCCAGCCCCAGATGTGGGGGCTATGGAAAGAAAATGTTCTAAGAGACTCCACCTTCATTGGCTTGCTCCGGGTCTGTTGGGGGTTTGAGTTTTACACTTTTCCAGATCAGAGTTCTGCCCCAGGGTTACCATTCAAGATGCCTTTCTGAAACCTGTGTGGTTTTGCTTCTTGGATTTGCCAGCTCCGTGGGGCTTCGCACCTGGCGAGGGCCTAATCCAAACCCATCGCAAGCTGACTTTCTGGGCTGTTACAAGATGCTTGCAAAGTCTGGCTTACATGGGGAAGGTCTTTTGGCCCTTCGACAAGTAACCTGCTCCTTTCCGTCAGAAATCAGGAGTCTTCTCCTATTGCCAGCATTCTGTGCCTGTGTGCTCGGATGTGTGTGTGTGTGTGTGTGTGTGTGTGTGTGTGTGTGTGCACACGTGCAAGTCACTTTCTCCCTCTCGCAGACAATAGGCCGACGGGATGACAGTGGCCCTCCTGTTCAGTGTATCCTGGTGGCAGTTGGGGGGTCTTGATAACACACTGACATTTCCCCAGCCTTTGTCCACTCTGATAACATCGGGGCTGCAAGCGGGGGCCCCATGCCTGGGAAGGCCTGCCTGTCACTCAGGCCACCGCAGAGGCAGCCAGCCGCCGATGGAGAAGAATAAGGATTGACAAGCCAGTGGGGAGATTAGGAGGAGAAGAATCAAAGCTATTACAGGCTGTCTCAGCCAGCAGCCTTTGTGCCTGCTGATCTTTCAGCCCTTCCTTCCACCGGCTCTTGCGCTTGCTCTTCCTCGCACACAGGACAAAAAACCAGCCACCCTCGGATTAAATTCCAGCAAGCTTGCTTTGAGGGGTCTGTACCCGGGCTGGAACATGAATGCCAGAGGGCAGGCCTAGATCCTACAATCTCTTTTGCAAATCCCTTGGCACAGCCCGGATTCCCAGAAAGCCAGGGGGATCCAACAGGAAGGCTTCAAAGGCACAATGGGAGAAGGAAGGGGTGATAGGACTTTTGGCCTTCACTCTGCTACGCTACACCCACCCACCCACGGACGCACCTACCCCTCCAGATGCAGGACTGGAAAACCTCCAGGAAGAAGAAGAGTTTCCCTCCCATTATGACCTGTTATGGGTTTGAGAAAGTGTAGATGAATGCTAAGAAAAGGTGCAAAGGTTGGTAGCGAAGATCTAACAGATCCTTCCACATCTGTGAGCCTTCCAAGTGGCTTGGCTACGGATGGGACCTGGAGCCAGCAAGCCCACGTTCCTCCATGCTGTGGCAGATCTGAGTCTTTTTTATCCAAGACTACGAAGTCCTGCACCGCTGACGTGAAGTCCACCCATCTTGAAGTTGCCAAGGTTGAAAATGACTGGTCTACACCAGCGTCTAAACCAGAGTCCTTGGAGTTGGGGGGCTTTTACGTTCAAATCAACAAATAAATGTGGGGCGGGGTGGTTGAAACTAACCCCCACTGCCCCAGTGCAAACTGGTATTTGCGCAATACGTTTCACCATCGACCTCATTGAGAATGGTGGGCCAACCCCGCTGTTGAGAAGGCTTGTGGATCCAGGTGGGGCTGAACGTGCCCCCAAGGACTTCGCTTAGCCTCGGGACCTTGGTGTGGGCTGGAGGCTCAGTGGGCCTGTTTCAACCCCGGGTGCTCCACCCCTGCGGGGGAGGAGAGGTCTTCCTTGTGCCCCCTTAGTGTGGCCCAAACCAAGAGAGGGATGGGACAGCGTGCATCGCCTTCCCTCCGTGAAGCAGGATGAACTTTCCAGGGCCCTATCTTGGGGAAGAAGCCCAGGAGGTGAACCTCAAGGTTTGTAGCAGGAGGAGTTCGAGGAAGGAGGCGTCACCCCGACTTCAGTGCGGTCTTTGAAAGCAGAACGAGGAGTAGCAGAGAGGAACTTGAAAAAACTCCTTTATTAGGGAGTTCACTAAGGCAGAGTCTCCTGGAATATTTACAAGTCTTCCTCCTGTTTCCTTTTTTCTTTTTTCCCAGCCTGGCCTGAGATCCCATTTATGAGATAAGCTGCTAACGAACTTCCCTCCCTCTCTTGCTGGCTTACGCGTAAGGTTCCTCCTGTCCTCACCACCTCCCCACAATCTCTCCCCCCATCGAGCATCAGCTGTCTGCCCCCAACACCTGCTCCTCAAAGGGGTTGCAGGGCCAAGCCAGAGAGGTAGTATCTCCATCAGCTCTTTACAAGGACCCAGGGAGGGGGGTGGACATGACCGTGGCGTATAAGCCGTGTGGAACTCATTTGGCCACAAGATAGGGACCATGGTTGTAAACTGAAGCATGGGTAAGGATTCAGCGTCATCAGAAGTGCACTTGGCGTTCTTTCCTGGAAAGGGCTGGGTAGGAGAACATCAGGAGACCGAAAAGGTTTGGAGGGGAAATCATCGCAATTTTCAATAGCCAACTTTTCTTCACGCAAGGGAGCCATGCAGAGCACCGATGGGCCAACCTGGGAGTCAACCAGAATCTCAACCTCCTCCCCACAGAGCATTTTTAAAGCTTCTTAAAGTGGTATTAAGCATGGGAAGCAATGTTTCTCCACCTTAGCAACTTGAAGATGGGTGGACTTCAACACCCAGAATTCCCCAGCCAGCATGGCTGGCTGGGGAATTCTGGGAGTTGAAGTCCACCCATCTTCAAGTTGCCGTGCCAAGGCTGAGAAACACTGAAGTCAAGCATTAACAGCTATTTCGTTGGATAAAGCAGGCACTGCAAGAATTCTTAAAGTAGAAGCCCCCTCCCTCCCCAAGAAGACCTACCAGTTCGGTGGGAAGCCGGAAGAAGAGAAACACTGAGGATTTGATCCACCGGGCAGGACTGATGTTTTTCACACAAAGGAAAAGATTAACCCTCCCACCACCATCGCTACCACCACGAGTTTCCGTTTCCTTCCATTCCCAAGGGCAACTAAATTAGATAAATCTGTTGAAGACAGGACTTTTTCACCTCTCCACTTCATGTTCTTCTCCTCTGCCCCCTGCTTTCTCACAGTTCTGGGGCCGTGCGTCGGCCTTCCTGTCCTCCGGAAGAGACCCACTTGCGCCCTACTTTGCCAGTTCCTGCCATCTCATCCTGGCCCAGCAGGATCTCTCTGTGCCATACCCCACCCCAGCCCAGCCCAGCCCTTTTGCAACCCAAGGACCCTCTGGCTATGGCTTCCACCATTCCTGGAAAGACCTTGGACGGGTGGCATTTGGTGAGAGCAGCAAGGAAGGTGTCTCCAGGGCTGCTGCAGGAAAATCAGCACACCAGCCCCCTTCCAGAGCTGACCAGGCCTCCGATGGTCGAGTCGTAAGCTGAATTGGGTGGGCTCTGCTGTCCCCTCTGGGGGCCCATTGGTGGCAGGAGTGGGCTCAAAACTTTGCCCCGCTCTGGTTTTCTCTCTCGGGCTTCCCAGCCCATCCACCCTCCTCCTCCTCTCTCGCCGTGCCACCCTCCCGTCCCAGCTGACGTTTGGGCAGGGGGGTCGTCCTGCCAGCCCCCCTCCCCTCTCCCCTCTCTTTCTCTGCCTCCTTCTCATCCCCTCGTTCCTCCGACGCCCAGCCCCTCTGGTTTAGAGAGCATGCTAAGTGCCCTATCAACATGTTAATCAAATTACTTAGGAGCTAAAATTGACGCTTTTCATTAATTATACAAGATTATTCTAATTGCAAATTCAAATTTATGCGCTCGGAACAGAAGGTGTTCAGCAGCGTTCCTGGGAATTTGCATGTTAAATGGGGAGCGTTGTGCATTAGAGATGCAAATGTATGCACATTGTCTTTATTTTTAACTCCCTGGGCTTACATGCACCACTGCTACTTAAGGAGGTGAGGGAGTCCAACATGTGTTTATTATTATTTCCTTCTCTTGTCTTTTATTCCAAGGTAGAGGTAACAGAGGGGAGGGCAGTGGGCACGGCAGAAGGGGGGGAGTGTGCAAAATTGCAGGTTCACTGTCAATCTTGCCATGGGGAGGGCTGCTTCCCTCTTGCCCCCCCTCCTCACTTATGAATTTTTCTTCTTCCGTCCTCTGTTCCTTCCCTCTCTTGATTACCACCTGCAAAGACCTCAGGAACCCCACCCACCCGCCAGTCTAAGCCGACATTTCCTTGAGAATATTCACTCCTGTGATGAACCTCCAGACGTCCCCCCACCCCGCTCCATCGTTACTTTTCATCCTTAGCAAAACCGATTGAATTTTCCCCTCCGCTTAGTTTCTCTTTAGTTTCTCTTTGGCCCGGATGGAATCGTTCTCAAAAAGGGGGGGGGGGGGGCAGAAAGACCAGTGGGTCGCAGGCCGTAATCCGTTTTCAAGTGGCTTCTAGCCCCAAGGGAGGAGATGGAGTTCAAACAAGTCCTCTTCGAGAAGAACGTCAAGGCCAATGTTTCTCAACCTTGACCACTTTAAGATGTGTGGACTTCAGCTCCCAGAATCCCCCAGCCCGCATGGGTGGGCTTCAACTCCCAGAATTCCCCAGCTGGGGAATTCTGGGAGTTGAAGCCCACCCATGCGGGCTGGGGGATTCTGGGAGCTGAAGTCCACACATCTCAAAGTTTTATACAAATGTAATCTGCTTTATACAAATGTTCTACAAATTTATACACATTTTATACAAATCTAATCTGTATTTTGTTCTTTAAGTTGTTGGGAATTCGTAAGATAAACCCTCCTTTGATCCCCCGTTAAGTTTGCTCACTCAGGTAGTTTGCGGTAGGGGATCTGGTCCATCAGCTTCTGGAAGCCCAAGTGAACAATGGAATTGCTATGGAATATCTTTAAAAAAAGATCTCTAAGAGCACTCCAGGAACACTGTCTATTACACTGATTTTTGTGCTCTGATACAGAGACTTGTCCTAGGAACAAACTACCTATTTTACTGTCCTTGGAGGACTAGAAGTTTTTAAGCACTCTTAGGTGGCTCCTTCCTGAAGCTGCTGACTTCTCAGTTTGATAATCTTACGTTATGTTAGATGCCATCACTCTTTGTTCAGTTCCTTAGACTTCTTTCCTCAAAATGTAAGTCCAGGTTGTCTCCCATACTTGGGAGAGACACAAAGAATTCCTTTGTCTACTCCACAACCTCCGTACCCTTATTATCTTTGGGGTAATTCCTCTGCGGTTTCCTGTTTCTGATATATTTCAGTCAAGGATGGGATTCAGGTCAAGACCTGCTTTCTGCCAAGAGGTGATAACGGGGGAATCTCTTTCACAGCTGGATTCCTGGCTCTTAGCCGCTTCCTCTGTGGAACGGGATCTGCAAGGGGACGTGGGTCTTCCAACCCATTGCCCTGAGCACCACCCGCCACAATTCCTGGCTCTTGGGATGGGAGGCGGCTCACTTCAGGCCAGGGGGACCATCCGGGTTGGCCCAAAGGGGCTGGCCAGGACCACGTTGGGCATCGTTGTGAGTGCTTGGGTTGCGCAGGGACATCTGTGGAGGTTTGAGCTGTCTTCCCACTTAGTTCTGGCCTTGCCTCTCCTCTTCTCCAGAGCGTGCGCGGCTGCTGCCTGTTAATTATTGATGCTAGAATGACAATAATAGGTCCCTGCACAAGCAGGCTAAATATTTCATCAGCCTGGAACGCGGCTGGGGAAGAGGGCATTCTTCTGTCCCTTTTAGTGGCAGCTCTGTTCCTGCCTCTGCCTCCCTTTGTTTGAGACGCCCCTGTGGCCTTCTCCTCGGAGTCCGGGGCGGAAGGGATGGCCCATCCCGCCGAAGGCTGCCCATTCCTCCAGCCGGAGTTGCCTGCCCACGCCCGCACATGGCCCCTAATGGGCCAGTCCTCTCCATACAAAAGGACCTGCAGAGCGATGCCAGCGGTGGGTGCTTTGCAAACTCCTGCCACGAGGTCTCTCCTCAGCCAGCTTCCCCGGGATCAGTCTGCGATTAGAAGCTGCTTTGGGTTTTTCAGAGCCTCCCAAATGAGGATGAGCAGAACGCTTCGTCGTAACACCATGTCTGAGAAGGCGCAAGGAGAGTGCAGAGGTGACTTGACCGTGGAGTTTCTCCAGCCCAGGCTTGCATCCCGCACTCCCTATTTCCTCCCCCGCCACCCCCACGGGCCTCTCCCTTTCTCCCCTCCCTGCGGGTCGGATATCTCCAGAGTTAGTATTCCCTGATTGATCATTCTGTGCAGGAATGGAGTCCATTAGCTGCCTCCAAGACAGCCAGGAATCAGTTACCAATCAATACCCTTTTAGACAAACAAGGATGCATTTCAGAGCCGCCTTAAAGGGCCAACACCAGGATGGAGTAGGAGAGAAGTGCAGAACTTGGATTTTTGGGCAGGGAGGCAGGCATGGCCGGGGAGCGGCCATAAGCAAAACCACTCTTGCTTTATAAGGTTTCTAGTTCTCATGAGCTGAATCTGGGGATAACCAACCCCTGTTTCCTTCCATCTTCTTTCTTAACGAAAACCAGGGCTGCCATCTGAAGACCTCCAGAATAACTCACCAAGTTCTAAAGATTTTAAAGATATCTGTAGGACTTACTTCAGAAAAGAAACAGGGTTGCAATTTAATAGAGATATTAATTTAATAGCGTAATAAACGGTTTTGTAAGGAACTTGTTCCTAGAATTCATCAGTAGCTTTCAGACCAAATTAGCCCTAACTAAGCTTCTTTGAAATTAGTGGGATTTAATGTTGCTTGTCATTAATGCTTTTTGTAGTTATTGTGCATCGCCCCGAACCCCAAATGGAACAACGCATGTTCATTGCACACTTGAAAAGAAGCACTACGTTTTCATCCCAAATAAGGGACAAGTCTTTGAAGTACTGTATAGAGCAAGCTGAACTCAGCTGAAGTTAGCCAGCTAAATCAGTTTTCAAGTTCTTCAGTGCATCTTTGCACGATGTGCTCTATGTCTGCTACGATCTCCATCCTCCGATCTTTATCTTCAGCTTCCTGTATGGAAACGGTGGGGAGATCCAACTGCTGTACAGCCATGGATATGCATGATTATTGGTTTAGCTATGGCTTATGTGCATGTTCTCCCTGGGGAGAAAGGCAGGAAATAGGAAGTATCAAAACTCTGCCCGATCCATTTGGGAAATTGCAGACAGGGTTAGGGTTGATAGGAAGGAAGGAAGGAAGGAAGGAAGGAAGGAAGGAAGGAAGGAAGGAAGGAAGGAAGGAAGGAAGGAAGGAGAAAGAAGGGAGGGAAGGAAGGAAGGAAGGAAGGAAGGAAGGAGGCATGAATGAATGAATGAATGAATGGACGGACAAGGAAGGAAAGAACAAATGAATGGCCGAATAAAGGGAGGGAGAGAGGGAGGGAGGGGAATCACTGGGATTTGTCAGGTCAGAGGCTGGTCAATGGTCAAACTCTTATAAGAAGCCAAGGAATCCTCAAGGCAACTAAGCAGTTTGCCCCCCCTCCCCTCCCCTCCCCTCCCCTCCCCAGCAAATGATGTTGCCTTTTTCTCCTTTCTCCTATTTCTAGATTTTTTCTCAAGTTCTTCCTCAAATGCAACCAGAACTGCTTGAAGAATGCTGGCAATCCCCGAGATATGCGCCGGTTCCAGGTGAGGTCCTGTGTTGCATGAGGCGCTAGTTCATCTCTCTTCTTTCAGCCCTTCTCTAGAGACAAACTTCTAAAAAAGAAGATACCCCTCCTTGCAGCATTTGTTCATCTGGTTTGCTTGAATCTCCTGGAGCCAGGAGGCTCCACGCGAAATGTGGTGCATCTCAGGTGGTGATGCACTTCAAGGAAGAGGGTGACCCATTGGTTGGGGGGGGCAGCTGTGGAGGACAATGCACATCAATGCACCTGGGTTCACAGTGGAAAATTGCAGATGCATTGATCTCCAAGAAGCATGGGCTGAATTTTTTAGGATGTAGAGGCATCAACATCACTCTCCTGAACTGGTTTGGAAGTGAACTGGGCATCATCATCTCAGACCCTGGGAAGCTAATGCAACCTGCAGCAGACTGACCCCCAGGAAAAGTTTCTAAGCAACTGTGGATCCCCATATGGATCTGGAGCAGGAGTGGGATTCTGAGATCCTCCACTTTCCATTGGCCACACTAATTAATGGATCTTAGTTGAGCATCATCTGGAGGAGTTTCCCCAACTCTATCCTACTAGGTCATCAGTTGGTTAGCTTGAATAACTGATCACTTGATCTGCCTTCTCCTCCCCAATAAAAGCGGACCTCCATGACTCTCCTTCCTTTTCACTACCACCTTTATCCAGGGAAGGCCGTGATTCCACAGAAGTCAAGGAATGCCAGGTTGTTTTATCTCCCAAGTCCTTGCAGGCTGCGTGACTAATCCTGGCTTTGATCCAAGGAATGGTGGTTCAGGGGCAACCCTGCCCATTTCGTAGTGGGATGTCCTGGTCCCCAAACATGGGGACCCTCTTGATTCCAGTCAAAGCTGCTTGCTTAACCAAATCCCTCTCAGCAATGCAAAAAGCCCATTACCAACATTCTGGCACATGTCCCAGAAACATAACCTGTAACCCAGGGTTCCTCAATCTCAGCAACTTTAAGATGGGTGGACTTCAGCTCCCAGAATTCCCCAGCCAGCCATGCTGTCCACCCCTCCTAAAATTGCTGAGGCTGAGGAGCCCTGCTGTAACCCATGTCCCCTGATCCAGAAACTATGCAAGATGGAGCTTTGTAGGGAAGGGGAAAACAGGGCACAGCATCCCCTGTAGAGATCCCCATAGTGACCAACTTTCCCACGTCTAGTGAGCAAAGATGGGGTCCTCCCTCTGCCCTCTTCTCAGATGGTGGCAGTGGGCCTGACCACTGGGGAAGGAGAAACGGGAACAGATGGGACCTGTTCACATTCTCTGATGACCCTCTGCCTGGAATCGCAAAGGGTCCCTCCCTCCAGGTCCCCCCAGGGGCAAACGGGAGATTTAGAAGACCCCTGCTGTTCCGACTGTTGCAGCCACAAAGAGGGCAGACAGTGTGCTTTTTTGCTGCTTTGGCCTCCCCAGGTCCAAGATTTGGGGTGATTTAATCCAGATGGTCAATGCAAACAGCAGTGAAATCTAACGTATTGGGCCAGCCCTGTGAAGGTCCGGCAGCCTGCAAGGATGCTGGCTGTTCTCCATCCCGGACACCGCTTCCCTCCCCGCTCTCTTGCAACCTGGTGCTGAGGTTTGCTGATCAAGGTGGATGTGCTTGTTTGCTCCAGCAGCCGCCGGCCGCCTGGCACCAATGCTATGCAAATTGGAATGGCTGTTAATCATGTAAAAATGTCACAATTACCATATCCTTATGCAAGCAAGCTGATGAAGAAGCTACTAGCTAGTCAGTGCTGGTTGATACCTGGGGAGTCCTGGCCCACAACACTCTGATTTTGCACCGCCAAACCTGGTTCCTTTTGTATCTCTGGCCAGTCCCCAGTGCAAGACGGAAAGGAAAAAAAAGGAAATCAACTCTTTTGTTCTTGAACGGTCATACCTCTTAATCATGGGATGTGCTTGCTTGGGAAGGCATTTGCAGATAGAAGCTTTTGTGCCACTGTGGTTGTCCCCAGTCAAAATTTAGGTAGTGGAGCACCTTGAAGGTAGGGGATTGCCCAGTTGTGCCCACCCCAACTTGGTGTTTTGGGCAATGGAAATTGTAGTCCAACACATCGGGAAAATAACCAGTTGCATTCTAGGCAAGATCAACATTCTGCAGGGAGATGATAGACAGACAGACAGACAGACAGATAGATGACAGACTTGGTGTCTTCTTAGCTTGCTTGCTTGCTTGCTTGCTTGCTTGCTTGCTTCCTTCCTTTCACATATTTTCTTTTGCATTTTCTGGAAGTAATTTTCCCTTACTAGTTAGTTGCTACTTTAATAATAAAATTTAAAATTATTTGAAAACAACAACACCCCACTACCCAAACAATAGAAGGAAACTGTTTTTTCAGTAACTAAATTTCTAATATTGCTACCACCATTTTTGGTTCTGTCCTGGTCATCCTTGAAGGCTTCCTTTTGACGTTTGGCCTCAGCATATCGCTGATGTTTCCCTCTCCTCAGGTTGTGGTGTCAACGACAGTGAATGTAGATGGCCACGTCCTTGCAGTTTCTGACAATATGTTTGTCCACAACAATTCCAAACATGGACGCCGAGCACGGAGGTTGGATCCCTCAGAAGGTATCATTCCTTATTATAAGGTTCAATTTTGCAAACCATAAACCACAAAGTCACTTTGCTGGGTGTGTGTCTGACCTTTGGAACTCCATAATTTTGGTCCTCGCTAACCCGTATTGTACCATCAAGAGAAGGAGCTCCAAACCCTCAGTTGCAAGAACAGCTCTGAAGCTCCAACTGCTGGTCTACAAATCCAGGTCTTTCAGGTCTACAAATCCATGCCATGGTTTCCATAGATCATACATCTGAGCAGCCTTTCCCAACATGGTACCTCCTGGATGTGATTTGGAAGTAGTAGTCCCAACACATTTGGAGATGTCAGGTTGGAGAAATTGACACTGAAGGAACATCTGAATTTTCACACTAGGCCTCAGATTTGGAAAAATTTCTTCCATTCAGTTCATTGGGTGTTGCTGTTATATAGATTTTGTTGTTTTTCCTGTACTATCTATTGACTGTTCTTCTGGTGTTCAGTGAATTGTAGGTGACATTTCTATTGTAAGCCACTCTAGAAATTCATTTGAAGAGTGGGATAAGAAGAGAATCACAGAATCATAGAACTGTGGAATTGGAAGAGATCATGAGTATCACCTAGTCTAATTCTCTGTAGTTTGCAGGAAAACTAATTAAAACATTCTAGCAACTTCGTAAGAACCTCCAGAGATGGAGAACCTGCAACCTCCATTAGGTAGAGTTCCACTGTTGGACAGAACTTACTGTTAAAGATAACCATAAGGATCTCCTTGATGGATCAGACCATCTAATCACAGATACCCAGAACAACTAAGTGGCCATACACATTTGTTCCTGACCATTAGTATTCTGAGAGAGAAGTTGTTCCTGAAGATGGAACTCTGCTTAACTAATATGGAGAAGATTTGTATTCATGGAAGCTTTCACCAACCCAGTGACCTTCAGCAGTGCTGGTCTATGGCTCCCATCACAGCATGGATGAGAATTGGAATGGTAGACCAACCTTGGTGGAGCTACCACTAGCCTGCCAAGGGTTTGATTGCTCCAAATCAGTGCAATTTTATGAGCAACTATATACAGTAGATGAAAATGGTTGAGTCAAACTTCTGTAATTCCCCAGCTTTTAATCACTGACCAATCCATCTTTCTCCATGAGCACAAGCAGATACGCATATATGGATTGATGTAGGGATTGATTGATTGATTGATTGATTGATTGGCATTTGGACCCCAACTTCAGATACATTTCTAGGGTAGGTAACTCAAAATGGCACCCCACAAGGAATGACTGTTAGCAGTGTCATATCAACACTATGCAAACAATTGAAGTGTAGCCCTCCATGGAAACCTCTGGATAGTGGGAGAACTATTCAAAATAAATAAATAGCACACAGTTGTAAATCAGTACATTAAATTAGATGGCATAAAATGACTGGCATTTTTAAAAAATGGGTTAAACTCAGAAAACCCAGATGTGAAAAGTTCCACAGGGAGTGTTTTTCAGAGGAATGGACCCATCATCTAACAGCTGCCTGTTTCTCAGAAATCCCCCCCTCCCACAGCTCAGTTGGCTGGCCTAAAAAGACCCCCCCCAAAGACCAGATTTCTAGCTCCAGCCTCCATTTTGTTTCCCACAACCACCTAGTGCCTGTCCCAGGCAGAAGCCCACCAGCTACTGGGATTCAGTAATATACTGCTCTTAAACAGAGAGGTTCCACCAGGAATGTTTGATTGGAGCCTCCATGTTCAAGAGCAGGATGCTACTGAATCCCATTTGCCAGGGGGAACAGCAGGAGTGGGCTGTCCTGTGACTTGCTTTCATCAGTGGGCCCACGAGTACATCTGGGAAGCTGATGAAAGCCATAAATAAAGCAATAAACACCCAGAGTTGCTTGGGGTCAGGCAGTGTACAAATTGAATTAAAATAAAGACATAAATAAATGTTAGGGCCATAGGGAGTGATGGGACAAGGCCCATGCACCTTACTTCTGGCCTGTTTCCAAATATATTCTGCTGTTTCCTTCAAGGAACTGGAATTTGATGACTTCCCCCTAAATGAGAAACTTTCAGGTAGCCAATTTTAGCAAAGAAATTTTACTGACCCTCCTTGATCAACAGCAGTATACCACCGAAGCAGTTTTTCCCATCCAGCAGCCTCCAGTTCTTCAGAACAACTTTCTGCAACCTGGTGGTGTCCCAGACAACAACCTCCATCATTCCCAGCCGGGCACTGACTGTAATTGCACTCCACAGACATGGTGGCTGCCAGGGAGCAGTTCTTGTTTTTATGATGTGAACAGCTGAGCCTTCCAGTTACTTAGCATTACTATGGGACTGGTTATGTACTTAGAGTAATTTGATGGATAGAGAGACTGATTGGTTGATTTAATTACTTAAGCAAGCAAGCTGGGCCACATTTCTTCATGCAGAATGCACTAACATCACAGCGTTGGCTTCCAGCCTCACCATCTCCCTAGAATCGGAGTCCTAAGGTTTGGAAGAGACCTTAAAGGTCAGCCAGTCCACCTCCCTGCTCGTTGTAGGATCCTCTACCGCAGTGTTTCTCAACCTTGGCCACTTTAAGCTGGGTGGACTTCAACTCCCAGAATTCCCCAGCCAGCATGGCTGGCTGGGGAATTCTGGGAGTTGAAGTCCACCCAGCTTAAAGTGGCCAAGGTTGAGAAACACTGCTCTACAGCATCTCTGATAGAGGACCACCCAGCCTCTGTTGGAAGCCTCCAGTGAAGTCCCCTGCCGGCCCACTTTCCACCTCCCAGGAGAGTGGGGCAAAGCAAGGATTCCTCGCTTGGGTGTTCTCCCCACCCGTTCTCCAAAGCAATGAGGACCATACTCCCCCTTTGATGTCTCTTCCACAAAGGAGGTCACCACCTGCCTGGGGAAGGGAGGTAGTCAGAAGAACGTCCAGCAGGAATGGGAGCCAGGTGGCTCTGCTCCCGGTTCAGGGGCAGCTCTTCTCCAACCCATGCTGGCCAGAATGTTGGCTTGGCTTTAAGATCTTAGACCAGCGTGGTCCTCCTTTGACTCTCCTCCATATTTGCTTCCCCTCCGTCTGCCCGAATGGGGCTCCTTTGAGCTGCAAGGGGGTGTCTCATTGGTGCCCATGCCCTTGCCTTGGGACCCCTCCCCCTCCCCCTCTGTTCTGAGGATCTTTTCTCCCCCCTGCTCTGCTTGGGGGGTCCCTGACCCTTTGCCCTCTCTCCCCCCTCCCCTCCTAAAGCAGCCACACCCTGCATCAAAGCCATCAGCCCCAGTGAAGGCTGGACGACAGGCGGGGCCACCGTCATTGTGATCGGGGACAACTTCTTTGACGGGCTTCAGGTGGTCTTTGGCACCATGCTGGTGTGGAGTGAGGTGAGTTTGGAGGCTTCCTTCCTTGCTGGATTCATTTTTATCTCCCACCTTTTTCTTTCTCCCTTCTTCTTTCTTCCCTCCCTTTTCCCCTTCCCTTCCCTTTCTCCACCCATCCACCCATCCTCTGCTTCCCCTTTCCTTTGTCCATTCATCCTTTCCTTTCCTTCCCTTCACCCTCTTTCCCTCTCCCTCTCCCCTTCTCTTCCAATCCTATCGTATTATGTCTGATTCCTCTCCCCTCCCCTTTTTCCCCCGTCCCTTCCTCATCCATTTCTTCCCTCCCCATCTCGCCCAACCCAAAGGCCTTGAGTTCCAACAAACTCAGAAGAGTCCCAGGCTGATCTGATGCCATCTTTCTGCCACTCTTCATTTTTTTGCTCCTGGGAGAGTTTGCAGAAACAATCCAGACCAAGTTAACAAAAGGCAGACATCGCGCCAAGCCCACCTCCACGCTCGGTGGACGAACCAACATGAAAGTTAGAGCCATTCGGCAATAAACGGCTTTCGGTCTGGGGTCAAAGAGGTCTGCTTGGGCACCCCTGTCATTGGGCCCTGGAAGAAGCTGCATCTTTCTCTGGGCACCGGGCAAATGCACCTCTGAGCTAAGGAGGCATTGACAGCTCCCCTTCCTGCTCCCACTTTCAGGTCCAAAGCACAGCCCATCCTCATGGGGGCCATTGGCGTCCCCTTCACGGGCAGCGTTGGCCACCCTCCAAAAGGCTCTCCACCTGGTTCTCTTAGAAGGGGAGTTCCCTGAGCCCCTGCTGTTGCTCCATGTCGACGGGTTCTTTCGGGGTGGGTGGCAGAAAGGGGGAGTGCCAGAAGAAGTGTGGACCTAGAGCAAGGGACCATAAACCCCACGGATGGAGGGCGGCGGCGGAGGAGGTGGCTGCAAGCCGCAAATGTCCACGGCTTCTCTGTGCCCTGCCCCTTGCCCTGCTGTCAAGCTTCCCCTTCTGGTTTGACTGTCCTCTTCTCCCCATAACAGCTCATCACGCCACACGCCATCCGTGTCCAGACGCCGCCACGGCACATCCCAGGGGTGGTGGAGGTGACGCTGTCCTACAAGTCGAAGCAGTTTTGCAAGGGAGCCCCGGGGCGTTTTGTCTACACTGGTAAGCGCCAGGCAAGAGGGAGAGGCGGGCAGCGCAAGAGATAAGGGAGAGAAAGGCACCGCGGCTTCTGCCACAAAGCTGGTGGCCGCAGGCTGTGCGATGAAATGCCTACACGCCGACAGCAGGTGGGGGCATCTGCCCAACCTTGGCTGTATTCAAAGGGCTAACTAGCACTGGTGTAGCTGGGTAATCCTTGGACGGGAGACCACAAGGAAATCTCAAAGCTAGAAACAACCCAGAAGAAATAAGGGCGCGCCCAGGTCATTGCTAAAGAGGCACATGGCTGTGCCTGCCAAGTCAGCACAAAAATCAAGACTTTCCACAACCTTCAGACATGCTGCCAGCAACCAACATGGCTGGATACGTAACACAGTGGGTGACCTAGGTCTCTGTGTGGTGCTCGGTCTAAATTTCACCATCTTGTGCATGGACAATATATGGTGCTGATCTTGCAGAAGAAGTTCTTGGTAAAGGAGGCAGAATATGGTGAGGACGCAGACACACCCACGCATGTTCCTCTGCCCCTCCGCCCCACCTGATTCTTACCAGTTTTGGGGGGAAGAAGGAAGGTTTCCCAAGCTAAAAGAAGGGGAAATGAGTCAGTCCTTGTTATAGGAGGGAGAGACCTCGTCCCATCTGCTGCCATCAAGGTGTGTGCTAGACTTGTGGGCTTTGCCATGAGTCAGAATTCTGCAGCCAGGCCAAAGTGATGATTGCAAACAGAGGCCGACAGATGCAGATTAGAGAGCGTGCAAATTAAGCTCATTTGCAGCTTTTTGCTTATTTGGCCTAATTCATGCTATTTTGTTGATGGGAAACAGCAGTTCCATGACAAACTGAAACCTTCATCCGTTAGAACAGCTTTGGCCGTAGGCTCCAAAAAATCTGGGGTAGGTGGCTTATTCTTTTGCTGGCTGACCCCTGTCTGCGGCCAAAGGTGCCATAGTGTTCTTAAGGACTAGAAACTTGGTTTAGGGGGGACTCATTACAACAGTGGGGCTGACATTGGTGATAAAAGTGGGGGGGGGGGGAAATGGGTGCCTCTTGCCAGTTAAGGTTCTATTCAGGGTTAGCCAGCATCTCCTAGGGCAGTGTTGTCCAAACTTGGCCACTTTAAGATGAGTGGACTTCAACTCCCATGCTGGCTGGGGAATTCTGGGAGTTGAAGTCCACTCATCTTAAAGTGGCCAAGTTTGGACAAAACTGTCCTAGGGTGAGTTTTGATCTATGGTTGGTCTGTTTTTTCCCCACTTCCGCTAGCCGCGTGGAGAGTTATTCCCAGCCTTCTTTAGCAGAAGGCTGTTTTTTAAAAGTGCAGACGGGGACTCTCAAAAGCCAGACCCCTGTAGCTAATGCGCCTTCCCACAGCCTTGCTGAAAGGGGCTGGGCTGAACGGGGTCCCGTGGCTGCAGGTGGCGGAAGGGCCGGCCCACGCTGGGGGCCTCCTGGGCCACCAAGTCAGAAGAGGGAAACGAACTGGAAGGTATCTGGGGCAAACAGAAATGTCCAGCCCACAGGGCATCCCAGAAGCTCTGGATTTGGACTGGAGGAGAATCCGTTGCCTGGCTAAAACACCCACTTTGCATTCCACACTGTGAGGTGCAGACTTGATTTGATTTGATTATTCCACTTCATTCCATTCCATTCTACTTCACTTTATGCTTTGCTTTGCTTTGCTTTGCTTTGCACTTCACTTCACTTCACTTCACTTTACATTTTATGTTATGTTACACGAATCTACTTTATTGACTTTACTTTACACTTCACATGTTATGTTATGGTGTTATGTTATGCTACTTTATTTACTTTACATTTCACTGCACCCCACTCTACTTCACTTCGGCCCATTTATACGGCCCCCCATCTCGCCGCAGTAACCCTGGGCAGCCGACCTAGAATTAAATCAACACAACCCGATGCTCTTTGTCCCCACCGCTCCTAGCCTGGCTCGGACGGCCCAGGGGGAGGACAGCCTGTGCTCTGCCTGGGATCCCGAGGGGCTGCTCTGGGCCCCCCCGCCCCCCCGCCCCATCTGGGCCCAGAAGCCGGACGGAGGCCTTTCAGGCTATCCTGGCGGCCAGACCGGGGGTTGGAGAGGCGCAGTGCCAGCCACGAGGGTCTGGTGGGCGAGGAAGCCGCAGAGCGGCGTCAAATCATTCCCGGGAGCCGAGCCTGACTCAAGGGGGCTGGACCCCCATTGAACCAGATCCTCCTCCTGCACCCCCGCAGACCAGGACCCAACAGCTGTGAAGGGGCTGAATTAAGGTCCCGGTTCAAGTCCACCCTGAGCCTTTGAAACCCACAGGGTGACTTTGGGGCATTCGCTCCCTTTCAGCCCAGCCTACCTCACAGGATTGCTGTGAGGCAGGAGAAACGAAGGGAGACCTGCACGGAAGCCCCCTCGGGCCCCTGCGGGGAAGGCAGAGAGAGGCTCAACCTAAGCAAGCAGCACGGGGGACCTCCTCCAAGGAGCGCTTTGGCAGCCCAAACCAGGGGCATGTGCCCCGAGTGCAAACTCCGTTGGGCAAGTTCCCCTTCCCTGCCTTTCACAGTCAGCTCTCCGACATAGGATGGGGTCTGCTCTTTGGGGGAGCCACGGGAGCACGGGAGACCCACGCTGCATTGCAGCCCCGGGGCCGGGCCAACTCCTTGGAGACCTTTGCTAGCCGAAAGTTTGGATTTCGGGGCTCGGGGAGGAGGGATGAGAGCAGTGTTTCTCAACCTTGGCCGCTTTAAGAGGGGTGGACTTCAACTCCCAGAATTCCCCAGCCAGCAAGTCCACCCCTCTTAAAGCGGCCAAGGTCGAGAAACACTGGATTTAGAGAAAGCCCTTTGTGGGTGTGGAAGAGAAGCTGCTAATGGACGTGCAGAGCCTGAAAGTGCCCGGATGAGATCTGATGTTTCCTCCCATCTGGGACAGAGGCTGGTTGCTTGCATCTCAAGCAGGAACCTCCTAAGCCACTTTGGGAATGGAAGAGCCCACGGTAGCGTTGGGAGCAAGGGGTGCCAAGGCGCCCAAATCACCCCCTGGCGAGTTAGATGGGACCACTGCCGAGAATCCTCCCCCTGCCTCATCTTCGGCTGTCTCCCGGGCATAACCCGGGGGGAGGGGATTGCCCCCTCCTCCTCATTGCACGGCTAATCCCGCATGCTGTGGCCTGTAAAAGGCGGGGGGGGGGCAGCCCTGGGAGCCAGGGAAATCAATACCAATTACTGGTGCGCGAGTGCTGCCCAGGGCTGGAATCACAGCATATGTTTAGACTAAATCAAGCAATCCATCTTCATCCTAGTGTGGTAATGAAGCACGCCAATCTGGGCAGGGGACCGGGGGGGGGGGGGGGGCAGAGTTGGAGGAGGAGATACAGGGAAGCTGCGTGTGTCTGTCGGAGGGGATCCAGGTAAAGGGGTACCTTCTCCCCCTGGCATGGTGACAGAGCAGGGGAGACGTGTGGGCCCCATGTTCATGTTCGCCTTGCTCTTTCCAAGAAGGCAGGTGGGGCGGGGGGAGGTTGTGGGATTAACACATCTTGATTGAGCCAAAGTGACCTATTCGAATAGTTGGGCATCCTGGCTGGGGACAATTCGCAGTTTTGCTGATCTCAAAAAGCTAAGGGACGGGTTAGTGTTTGGATGGGAGACCATGAGGAAATCCTAGGGCAGCAGATGAGACCGGGAGGCTGTGGCAAACCACTTGCATATGGTGGCCACAAAAACGACTCAGATATTTGCATAGCAAGCCCAAAGTCACGGTCAGCTGAGCGTCAGCCAGTAGGGTGCTGTGACTGCAAAAAAGGCCAATGCCATTCTAGGTTCATGCGGGGGACTAGAGTCAGTTACAGGAGTCTTTGTTTCAGGCCTACCATCCCAGAAATCACAGCCTTTGGGGATGAGTCCGTAAGGATTCAGACATCTGTACGGGGTTTGCGCTGTCCAATGAGAAACGTACGTTTCTCCGGCCAGGCTCCAGATATATTTGAAACCACAATAAGCGGACGGCTCTTTAGCCGTCAAAGCCAAACGCCAGGGGTAAAATGAGGGTCTTTCTCCAGTGCCCCCCAGGCAACTTAAGAAGCAACAGAAGCCAAGGGAGTGAGACCCTCCGAATGGATTGTCCCGGGGCTGCTTAGGGCGAAAACGCGCAGGGACCTCAGGAGGGGATTGCTGTGTCTCTGAAGTCCCCTTGCTGGTTCCTTCGATGCCGCAGCCGCAGCCGCAGCCCGGCGGCCCTGATCGCGTCCTTCTTTCCCTCCCTAGCCCTGAACGAGCCAACAATTGATTATGGGTTTCAACGCTTGCAGAAGGTGATCCCGCGGCATCCCGGCGACCCCGAACGCTTGCCCAAGGTAGGGACGCCGTCTTCCCGCTGCGCTGGACAAGCCACGCGGGCTGAGCCTTGCTCCGGGTCTTCACTTCGAGCAAAGGGGGGACAAGTCCTGCTTTCGAAATTTCTAGCGAGGGTAGGGGGCAGGGAGAGAAACTCTTAGTAACCCTAACAGAGCTTTTCTTCTTCTTTTTTCAGTTTGCAGGGAGTTGTTGTTGTTGTTCTTGTTTATTATCTAGTTATTGTTAGTACTGGGGGAAGCGCCTAACAGTCCTGAAGTCTTGCCACCTCGTTTTCCTGCATTTGTTGACTTCAGGGGTGTGGGGTGAAAAAAGTCGATATGGTGGCTGCAACGGTGTGGTCAAAGTGATCGCAGGGTGTGATTAAATATAAAAATTAAAATTAAATATTATTTAATATTTATTTGCTAAGGCTTAGATGCCGCTCCAATCTGAGTAATTTATGTACCATATCCCTCCACGGTAAAGATAACAACCGTAAATCGTAAGAGCAAGACTGAACTGCAAACAAGAAAGGTACCCCCCCCCCAAAAAACCCACACAATAAAACAATGACAATAAGACTTCATGCCAGAAGAACAATCAAACCCCAAATGTATTCCCAACACAGGGGATCTCTGCTCCAAGCAAATCTCTTTGTAATAGCAGCTCCATCTTGGTGCAGACAGAATATGTATGTATGTATGTATGTATGTTCTGGTTCTTCTTCCATGCTATGCCTTCCTCATGAGCTGGAATGAAAATCCCCACGATTCTCATCCAGCATGCTGGGAATCCTGGGAGGTGCAGTCCTGGTGTTTGGAGGGCACCAAGTTGAAGAAGATGGTCCTGGGAGAAAGAGAACACTGGCAGAGGCGGGGAGGGGGGTACATGACAGCATTTGATGAAATGTTGGGGAACGTGGGAAGAAAGTCTTGTTCCACCCTACTTGCACCAGAGTTTAGAGCTGGTGTTCAAACGATTTTGAACTTTGGTGTTGGAGAAGACTCCTGAGAAGACCCTGGACAGTCAAGAAAACAAACTGATGGATCATCGAACGAATCCACCCAGAGTTCTCACTCGAGGCACCAATGACCAGGCTCAAATCATCCTCCTTCGGACACCTGATGCGAAGCCCCAGCTCTCTGGAGGAGGCTCTGATGCTGGGAGAGGTGGAAGGCAAGAGAAGAAGAGGACGACCAGCAGCCAGGGGGATGGACTCAGTTACGGTGGCGATGGGGGCAGCCTTGGAAGACCTGAAGGACCAGGTTGGGGACAGATCGTCATGGAGAAAATCTATCAATGTGGTTGCTAGGAGTCAAAAACAACTCGATGGCACATAATCAGTCAATCAGTCAATCAATCAAATGATTTTACAGAACCTTCATTCCAGGGAAGGCTCAGCTTCTCAGCAGAATCACGGGCAGGGAATCGCCTTGAGCCCCGAGATCGAAACGGCCTTGTCGTTCGGAAGACGCCTCCCCCCTCCGTGCAAAGGGACAAGGGGGACACGCTCCTGATGGCTCCCTGAGAATCCCTCACGGGACCTCCATGAGCTGGAAGGGAGCAAGGCTGGGCTTCCCCAAGGCCAGAGGACCGCTCGGCGCCCACATCCGGCAAGAGCACCACGCGGCTCCCGCTTCAGCGGCTTTGTGCCTCTCGCTCGCGCGTCCTTGGGAGAGTCTGCTAATGCCTCTGGGCAGAGAGCAGCTGGCGGCAAGAGGGGCCTTCAGATGGGGCGTGACAGCCGGAGGCAGCCTCCAAATTGGAGCCATTTATCATGGCTTGACAGGGACCTGGGCGCTGCTGAGGCTGCTGCTGCTGCCGCCCCCGCGGCTTCCACTCTCCTGCCTTTGGTGGCTCACTGCCCTGGGCTTGGGGGGGCTCAGAAGCCTCCCCCCAAGGTGGACATAACCCCCCCTCCGGTCCCTCTTTCTGGGCCTCCCCCTCCCAGCACCATCAGCAAGTCTTGGAGCTCCTAAGAAGGCCCTGGAGACTCTGTCATGCCCAGGAAGAAGGGTCCCTTTTTCTCCAAGTTCATTTGCCTTTAGAATTAGATCCGCTGAGATGGAGACAGACATGGCTGTTTTTCTAGCCCTCTTTCTCTTTGGGAGTGATCCAGGGAATACGACAATAGATGCCGCAGTTGTGTGTCCCCGTGAGATCACTCTTGAGTTACACTGCCTCTGTTTATGGAGGCTCTTTGTCTCTTCCACGCATTTGTTGAATCCTTTTTGTTTGCTTATTTAGGGCGTATGAAGTAGTGACTATTGGTGCATGAGGCAATTTATACGTTGGGGATGATGATGATGATTCTTATTATTTTGCCTTGATCTGAAGCTACAGGTAGTCCTTGACTTATGACCACAGTTGGGACCAGAACTTCCATTGCTAAGCAATGCAGTTTTTAAGTGTCATGCTCAATTTCACAAACTTTTTCACAGCCGTCATTAAGCAAATCACCGTGGTTCTTAAATGAATCACTTGGTCATTAAGTGAATCCAGCTTCCCCCCATTGACTTTGCTTGTCGGAAGCCTCCTGGGAAGGTTGCAAATGGCAATCATGTGACCCCGGGATGCTGCAACTATCATAAATATATGCCGGTTGCCGAGCACCCAAATTTTGATCGTGTGACCGTGGGGACACCGCAACGGTCATAAGCGCATGGACCAGTCATAAGTCGCTTTTTTCAGCACCATCATAACTTTGAACAGTTGTTGAACAAATGGTTGTAAGTCAAGGACTACCTGTATTTGTGACGTCAGTAAATTTCACTCAGTGTGCAATGTGGGAACAGCATTTACCTTTTGTGCAAGAGAATCCCTGAAATTTTGGAACTGTTGGCTGAGTCTTCTGGGGGTGGAACAGAGGGACATTTGGCCTTTCCTTGGCTTCTTACCACTAACTAGGTTAAGCATGTGATGCTGGTTTAATGGGCAAGCAACTTTCATGACCACATCATAGGTCGCAGAGCTTGCAAATTTTTAAAACGCGTGTTTTGAAAAAAAAAGAAATCTCCCATTTTGAGCTCACTTTTTTAAAAGGGTGATTGAGTAAACAAACAAAACCTCTAGAGGAAAGCTAAAAACGTAGAGTGAAAGAAAAGGAAGATAAATTCAGAACTAAAATCACAGGAAATGAAAAGATACAAAGAGGAGCAGAACTTGGAAACATATACACATGCATACAAAATATTAGGAATGTGCAAAGCTGAATGTTCCATCTTTTTTCTCCAGATTGAGCCAATCTGGGTCCCAGCCAGTTTTCCAAAAATCAATTCTCTAAACTGGAGGTAGTTTGATCCCGAGAGCCACAACCAACTGCTGAACCACAGCCAAATCAGAATGTTCATTTTTGCACATCCATTTGTGAGAAAGAGAGAGAGAGAAAGAAATAGACCATACATGTAATTTTGAGGAAACAGAACCATTTTGAACAAGCATATTCAATATTTCCACCCAGAATGACATTTGTACAGAGTAACAATTAGGGAAAACTTTCTTAATATAACTAAACAGCAAATTAGAATAAACCTGTCCGTCATTCTATGCAACGGTGTTAATTTTTTGGCCAAAACCATTTCCTGCACTGAATTCCTGAGCCAGGGATCTTTCTCTTTAAAGAGCCAGTTCCCGGGGAAGGAAACCGCAAAGCCCATGCGTTTAAATGTTGCTTGTCTCCAGAATTCAGCAGGGTCCATCGTGACCCTCCTGAGTCAATCACGAGGGGAGGCGAAGGGGGGGATTACATCACACCCGTTGTGACATCATCGGGCCTGGTAACGGAGCCTGCTCTGATGAATGTGAATTAAGGCAGCACTAGGCAGACATCAGGCTGATGAGATGGTATGTGTGAGCTTTCTGGCTCTGCAGGGCAGGCCTGGCAGCTTCTGTATGCTTCTCTTCTCCTGCAAGAGAGGCTTCTGTTTTTCTACTTCATTCTCAGGATACTTGACGCTTTTTTCTCCCCGTTTCTCTTGCTGAAGTTTTCGGGCTTCTGCTTCTGGCGCAATCCACGGCGTGTGCCGTGGCTAGCGTCCTTTTCCGTGACGCATCTTTCCATCCCTCTGAAGTTCTTCCCTTGGCCGCTCAGATTTTCCATTGGAAAAAAGGGGCCCTCGTGATGTCTTCCGTAGGAGGGAATGGAAAGGCGAGAACTGCAAACCACTGCAAGGTTGTTGTACGGCGAAAGATAGGACATTCTTGGATACGTGGCTTGTGCAACAGCATCAGTGGCAGCCGTGAGATTGCACTAAAGTTCTCTTCTGCTTTGAAAGAAACCCGATTGGATGTGAACGGTAGGAAATAAAAGGGGAACTGTCGGGTTCCTTTTTATTAAAATGGAGTGGTGGACCAGTCAAAACACACCTGCTTGGGATGAAAGACTTCTCCATCCATGCTCTGGTTAGGGCTACCATAACAGTCTGTCTGCACAAAAATGAACCCGTATATCTCACGTTTGCTCCAATTTATCACAAAGGCGGGGATGGGAAACTGCAACGTGTAAAAGGGCATTAATACATATGATTTGTTTGTGCCCTTTCGTTCTCCCGTCGTGGCTGAGTATTCTTAGTGGGAAACCAGATTCTAGGAGGGGTATTAAGATTTAGAGATGCTAATGTGCCATTCAGTGGTGTCCCAGAGCTCTGGAGCTTATCTCAGTGAGGAACTTTAGCTCGGAAGGACTCTCCGTCCCTGACATCAGTGTCTGGCGTGATGAAGCGTGGGCGCTCCCAGCCTTGGAAGTGGCCCTGCGCTGGTGCAAGGGGAAGGCAGGAGAACAGATTCCCATGGGGCCGGGGTTTAATTTGTGGTTTGCGACCTGAACTGTGTTACCATTTCCATCCTCCCAGGGACCCTTGTATCTCTGTTGCATTTCTTCCTTCCGCCCTGCAATTTCCTCGCCTTTGCAGCGTTCGCCTTCCTTTTATTTCTTTTGGGTCCTCCTCGTCTTGTGCAAAAAAGGATGTTGAAAATGGGGGGCAGCGGGAGGGGACGTGACTTACAGACTGTTGGATGCCAGAACTCTTTCCCAATCTGCGGTAAGTCACCGCCGGAGATCCAGATGTGCTTTCTGTTCCCCCCCCCGCCCCCAAAGCGGGGGCCATGTTCAGGGTCCGGGGAGTGAGACTCCCGGACAACATCGGGGGCGCTTCCTTATCAGCCGCTGGAGAGCTTTACAGACCGTAAAAGGGGCCTGCGGATCGCCTCAGCTGCCCGTGATCTGCCTCTCTCTTAGCCAAGCCCGGGGAGTGGGTGGCCGGCCAGGGCTGGTCATTCATCATAGTTAAGCGGCCTGTCGCAGCCGGGCGGTGATGAAGCAGAGCCTCACGGGCACCAGCTCCCTCCTCCTCTCTGCATCATGCAAGACTGTCAACAGGTAGACGTAGTTCCCTGTGCGTGTGTCTGTGTGTGTGTCTGCGCGCACAACTTTGGAGGGATGCAGGAGACAAGGAGATTTGTGTATTTTCCTCTGCCTGTAGAAGGGCCTCTCTTATAAACAACAAAGCCCTAGAAACCTTCATTTCCGGCAATGCAAAAAAATAGAGCAATAGAAGCCTGCGTGTGATCTCCATGCTGTAAAGGCCATAATGAAATCAGATACTGAAGGTGGAATGGGGTGTGCGGCTTGCAGGATGGTGCATCATTCCTACAGGAATGTCAAGCTCCTAGTCCTCGTGAGGTGTTAAGGTTGCCTTTTGGCCCTTGATTGGCTTTTAAACACCAGCCTGTAAGAAAGTACAGATAGGGGCAGACGAATGGGTCACACGAGGCCAAGAGAAAACTGGGGTGCGAGGGGGCGATGGAAAAATGACTCCCAGATCCCCTGCGGCTTCAGCTTCAGATAGAATAAAAGGAGGGATCCGGCCGAAAGCTTTCTTCCACTCGCTGGCTAATCCTTCCTACAGATCCCCTGGATCTCTTAAGCTAGACAAAAAGCCCCAGCATTTAGATCAGCCTCGTTCTCTCTCCTTCACGACATAACAAGACAAAAACAGCCCTCGTCCCGCCCCAGCTGGTCCCACTGGGGTGCCAGCGAGCAGGGACGAGATCTGGCCTCTCCTGCGAAGGCTTCCCTGCAGCTCAGGTGGGGGGCGTGGAGGGTGACGGTGAGTCTTCCGTACCGAGAGCATTTGATAGGTCTGTCCCCCCCCGATTGACCCAGTCCCCTTTCGAAGCCATCAGGGGCTGGTGGCCACCCCCGTGTCCTGTGGGAGCAGGTTCCGCAGGTCACTTACATTCTGCGGGAAGACGTGCTTCCTTTCTGGATGCCCCCCAGCCCCATTCCTCGTGCTCCCCCCGTTCTCCAAGCGTCCGGCTCCTTCGGCAGAACGGATCATCCACGCCTGCTCTCTCTGGATGCTCCACAAAAGGGTGGCCCAGCTCCGAGACTTTGTTTTCTTGGGGGGTTGGTGGGAAAGCTGGAGGGCGGTCTGGCTGCCGGTTCCTTCCTAACCCACCCACCCCCACCCCAGCCCCGGCCATTTCTGCCCAGAATTAACCGGGCGCTTTATGCCGCCTTAACGGGAGCTAAATGCGCACAAGCAGGCTGGAAGCCCACCCTCCCCGCTCCATTACTGTATTGATCGCAGAGATATTGCAGAAGACGGAAGAACAAGTGCTTGTGATTGTTGGCACTTAGCTTGACAGCAATCCAATAGCCTTGAGGTCCTGATGTACCATCCAGAGCTGCCCGGCGGGTCCCTTGGTTGTCGGGAAGCAGGGCGAGGGAAAGGTTGGGGTGGTGGGTTCAGGAATGGACTGGGGGAACCTCGCCAACCTGCCCCAGGAATTGGTTAGCGATGGCTCTGTTCTCCCAACGGGTTTGGCCGAGTCGGTAAAAGTCTAGCAACTCTGTGCATGCAATCTGTAAAGCCTAGTTAGTTTTAACCTGGGTTAGCTTTCTTCTTGTGGCATAGAATGTTGTGTGAACCTGGTCGATTCAGTGTGTTGTGCAAACCAGGAATGTGGGGGGGGGGGAAGGATTAATTCCTTGTAAGGAGCCAGAATTCTGAGGTTAAAAGCAAGCCTGCTGTATCCCAAAATCTTTGATTCCTTTACTCTTTTTCACAACTCAGAATTACCAGCAATGGTTAGGTGAAGGCTCCCGATTCTGCTGCTTTGGTGTAACAAGATGGAAAGTGTGTGCAAAAGGTGCTTTTCAGCTAAACATGTCACCCAGGAAAACACAGAAGGAGTCTGGTGGCACCTTTCCAAGCTAACACATTTTGTTAAAAGGCAAACAGCTCCCTTCGTCCTTGCTTGCATGCAGCTACGAAAATTATCTCTACGTATCGGCAGTTAGATCCTGGTTTTGCCCAAGTCGCTGTGCTCCCTTGTTGGGTAGGATCAACTGTATAGGAGTCTCAACCCAGAAGCAGTTGAGCTAAACCCAGTTCAGAAACGGGGAGGAGGAGGAGGAGGAGGAGGAGGAGGAGGAGGAGGAGGAGGAGGAGGAGGAAATATTTGCACAGGCTCAGCAATTTCCAGAGATGTTTCTATCCCAGCAAAGTTACTGCTTTGTGATCCAAAAAACAAACCCAAAGAACCATCCCTGAAATTGGAGAATATTTGGCAGGATGCGAGGTAAACAGAGCCCAAGCCTCATCAGGATGCATTCAATTTCTCTCCCACGTTGATAACTCGTGCCCGAAAAAAGCAAGGCGGGCCAGAATGAGCTCCTCCAGGTCATGTATCATAATATCCAGCAGCGCCACCGGAAAGGCTACATTGATCCTTGGAGTGGAGAAGTCCTCATTTGGTGGAGGACCCTGGGCGAGGTGTGGGGTATTGGACAGGATTTGCCCAGGGAAGGATCTCACCTTCAAGGAAGAGGTTGCTGTGGACCAAGCTAGTGGGCGGGCTCCCAGGGGCCCTTCCTTGGAAGTGCGCAAAGGTTGCGCCTTGTCTTAATGCACCTAATGCATTCCAGTTGTGGGCTGTCTCCACAGCTGTGCGATCCTAGCAGGGCCCTCTTCCTCCACGGGGTGCCTTCCAGATGCGTTGGCCAGGTTGTCTGGGAACTGCAGAGAGGGACCAGAAGGCATCTGGAAGGCATCCAGGGGAGGAAGAGGGCTCTGCTAGGATCGGACAGGATTGCGTTAATGGCTGAACCCCCCAAAGCTCTACTTCACTGGATTCTTTTTTTTTAACTTCTCCGTGAATTTTACTGTGCTGACTTCAATTGAGCTTCATTCTGCTCTCATACCAGCTCTATCGTGAGCACGGTTACCGTTTGTTCAACCATCTTGGGGTTTTCTGTAGCAAGAAGAATACTTCTAAAGAAATAATCAACAGAGTTTGTTGGCAAGGTCTTAACCATACTTGTGTCTTTCTTACCATAGGAGGTGCTGCTGAAGAGAGCAGCAGATCTGGTGGAAGCATTGTACGGAATGCCCCACAATAACCAAGTAAGTCTCACCACCCTCACCCTTGGCCACCCTCGCCCTGGCGCTGGGAAAGAGCAGAGGGAGTCAAGCAACATCATGCTTTGGTTTAACATCTGTGTGAAAACGCTGGGCAAAGTCGCCCATCGGCATGGGCCCAGAGGTCATTGATGCACTGAGGATCTCTGCCCCTGATCAACCAAGCGATGCTGTCTCGATTCTGCCCCAGGGTCTGGACGGGGAAAAACAGGCTCTGACTCAACCCTAGCAAGACCAAGGAGCTGCGGGTTTTACCCCCCTTATAAAATTATAAATTTGCAGCCTTCTAAATCGTATAAAGAGAGCCAGTTTGGCGTTGTGGATAAGGCACCAGGCTAGAAACCGAGAGACCATGAATTCTAGTCCTGCTTTGGGCACGAAGCCAACTGGGTGACTTTGGGCCAGTTTGTGTTTCAGAAGGAGAAGACCAGGCAAATCACTTCTGAAATCTTGCCAAGAAAACTGCAGGGATTCGTCCAGGCAGTCTCCAGCAGTCAACACTGACTCGAAGGCACCAAAACAAAAGCCATATAAATAAATACATAAATAAATAAATATGCATTGTGACACCATTGCACTGAAAATGACACAGATAGGTAATCTGTGGAATCCGTGCAATGATATCATGGCACCATGACATCAGGCTGACGTCATCATAGCTTTCATTGAATGTCGTGACACCATGCTGGTGTCATTGTGGCTTCTACCATACCTATAGCTGAGAGTCAGAAGGCAAGGAATCAGCTGAGGCCTGCATGAAGAGGCTTCGTAGTCCAAAGATTGATCAGCTGAAAAGAGATCCCCTGGTCTTCCCATACAGACACACCAGCCCGATTCCTTGTCCAGATGTCCTTCAGGGGCTGAACCACAAACCAGTCAACAGCATTTTAGCCTAGTGCAGTGTTTCTCAACCTTAGCAACTTTAAGATGTGTGAACTTCAACTCCCAGAATTCCCCAGCCAGCATGTTTGGGGGGGAATTCTGGGAGCTGAAGTCCACATGTCTTAAAGTTGCTGAGGTTGAGAAACACTGGCCTAGCATGTTGAGAGAACTAGTCTGTGTGCAAATGCAACGCACTGAGAATTCAGTAAACCACTGTTGAGTTACCCACAGATAAGCATTTTATATGAACACAGCCAAAGCGTAGTACCTGGGCATCAGTGATACAAGATGGCATGGAAGATGGGCTTGGCGTCAAGGCCGAGACAAGGTGGGCAAACTTCTACAGCCATGGGCCCCTGAGTGCCATTTTAGTTCAGAGTGCCAGATAGCTAATTTAGGCATTTTATGGGACGTTTCAGTGGATGACAGCCTTAACACCAAATCTCTTTATTGATCTCTGTTACCCCATGGTGGCCTCTGGGGTTTCCTAGCCATACCTGATGAAGGTGAGGATTGAAGTAGGACCACCAGATATGGCTGCAAAAATTAAGACCAGAGGATCTCATAGAGGACTTTTTCTGCACCTTTTTGAGGCCACCTGGGGGTTATCTGAGTTTTTGTGTCCATACTTGGTTCCATCCCTACATGGAACTTGCAAAGTTCCTGGTTCTACCCTAGATGGAACTTGCAAAGCTACCAAGACACCTCCTTAGGACATAGAAGGTTGCCTTGTTCCAGCTTTTCCTACCTGGCACCCTTGACCCTGCTGAACTTCACCTCCCATGATGTCTCTGGTAGCACACTTGGAGTGCCCCAGGTTGCAGAATGCCCCTATGCAGAAGTTTTATTATCCCAGCTCCAGTTGGCTGCAAATGTCTGAAACTGGCCCAGATTGCAGATCCAGCTATGGACTTACAGATGTGAAGACATTTTTTTGGTCCAGGATTCTAGGGGCCCGGAAATCTTTGAGTATCTAATATCCCCCCAGTTGTTTGTCTGTGCAGATAATCATTTCCATTTCTTGGATCTTGCTTGCTATCCTCAATACACGCACACGTGCACATACACACACACACACATTTTCTCCACAGCCTCGCACTGCTCTAGCTGGGCCCATACAAAGACCTGGCTCCAAAGCAGACATCTGTTTGTCATTAGGAATTCCAGGGACATTGAGTAACGGACTTAGAACAGCTCCATCTTTCCTCACCCCCGTAAAGGGCCCAGCTAGTGTTTTCACAGCTCAGTCATGGCTAACACCACCTGGACGGATATTGCTGTGGTCCTGAGGAGGCGTCAGGTCAGGCCAAGCAGGTGGGAGGTGTTTGGCTCAACCGAGAGCTTTGTTTTATGGGCCAAAGTCCCCGTGGCTTCCTTTCCAGGGTGTAAATCTTCCGCACCCATTCAGGGGTGTCATGCAACAGAACGGTGGGGCAAAATTCTCAGCCGCCCACCAAGGAGATGGGAAAGCCAGAGTGGGAGCCTGGCTACATGTTACACCCATCGCCTGAAAAGAAGTAATGGCTGGGTTATGCCACAGGCTAAGCATGGCTGGGATTAAGGTGGGTGAGGTTGGTGGGGCATAGTGTATTGTGTGAACTCAGCTGGTTTGGTGAGCTTACAGTTCAATGTGTTGTGCACATGCAGAAAAGGTGTTCTTCCTTTCAACCATTTCTCTCCCATCATTCTTTGGGAGCCCCATTTGGGATTCTCCCCTGATGTCATCCTCACAGCCACCCCCCATCTGTGGTGAACTGGGCTGAGAGCTTATGGACTGTGTTCACACGGGGCACTTCACTTGCTTCCTCGGATTAATTCGTTTTCTGCCTGGACACAAGATAGGGAACTCTAAATTAGTCCAGATGGCAGAAGACACCCAACATGCAAAGACTCCAGAAAACTCCCCAGTGTGAATGTGAACCCAGCTTAGCACATCCTATTGTGGAGCCTCAAATCTTCCACTAACCTGGGTTAAGGGTGTGGGTTAAGCCAAGTGGCCCAGGAATGGCCAGCGAGCTGCTCCTCCCAGCCCAGTCTCTTAGCCCCTCCATCACATCATCTCTCCATCTTGAACCTTGATCTCTGCCAGGGTATCGTCGAAAAGGTCAAGATGGTGGCCACGGTGGTGTGAGCAAAGCCCCGATGTTTCTCAAGTGCATCGCTTTGGTCACACGTCGTGGGCGCCATCTCAAGTTTTTGCAGCCCCTGCAGGCAGAACTCTCCTGGGCTTCATCAGGGAGGGCTTCAGGGTGGGATTTGCAACCTGGGGAGGGGGGGGTCGTGTCATTGGTTGATCCTGGCTTCCCCCCATCCAGTGCCTTCCAGACACAATGGGTCCAAACTCCCATTGCCTCATCCTGTCCTAGCCGTGCCTTTTTACTTACGTGTCTATTATGGATTCATTAGATTCATACCTGCCTTTCCTTCGGCAGCTCAAGCTGACCAAATAGTGCTCCTTCCCACGGGAGCTTCCATGTTGAGGGTGGATGTGAACCTGCCCCCCCACCCCCCGCCGCCTTTCCTAGTCCAGCACCTTCCCACCCCCCACCCTGGGCCAGACTGGCACACTTTGGCTCCTGGGACCTGTGAAATCCCCCATTTCCTCAGCCACCCTTCGGGCTCCCCAACACCCCTTCCAAAGCTTCTGCCAAAAGGCTGTGCAGCAGCTCTTCCCAGATATGTTGGGACTTCAACCCCCAGGATCCCCAGCCCGTTGCATTCCCAGGACTGCGAGGCTGGGAACGGAGTTTTCTGGACAGCAGAATCATGACATTGGCTGATCTCTCGCACCCGCCCAGGACATCATCTTGAAACGGGCAGCGGATATTGCTGAGGCCTTGTACAGTGTCCCGCGCAACCCTAACCAGCTGACATCCCTGGCCGGGAACCATGGGCACTCGGGCATGATGGGCGTCAACTCCTTTGGGAGCCAGCTGGCCGTCAACATCAGCGAGTCCACTCAGGGCTCAGAGCAAGGTAGGCCAAGAAGGGGACGCTGTGCTCTTTCGCGTAATTGGAACCGTCCCAGCTGAGGACGCCCTTCGAATGACTTTCGTAATCTGGCATTTGGGGGGTAGACTCCTCCTAAACCTGGAGGCTCCATTTGCCAATCCATGCTAAGCACCGTCTGGCTAGAGTTCTCTTCCTCTCAGCTCCCTGGGGGGCAGAGAAGATTGGGTTTTCTCTCTGTCTGCCCTGCAGGATACCCGCGCAGCGCAAGCAGCGTCTCGCCCCGGGGCTACGTGCCCAGCTCCACCCCACAGCAGAGTAACTACAACACGATCACGTCCAGCATGAACGGTTACGCGGGGGCCGCCATGACCGGTCTTGGGGTGCCAGGGTCGCCCAGTTTTCTCAACGGCTCCACTGCCAACTCCCCCTATGCCAGTGAGTATCATGGCTGTCTGACAGAGACCTCTAACTGGGCACTGGTTGGATTACTTGCTTGCCATGGATTCACAGGGATGCTTGTGGGCAACTTGGGGGGAATTGTTTTGGAGCAGGTGTAAGTACGCTGGGGAAAGCCCTTGGCGGTGAAACGTCTCTTCCTGCAGGAAGGGCGGTAGCGTAGGAACCTGTGTCCTTCTGAGCTGGCTCTTGGTCCGTCTCACCTGCCCCGCTGAGCTGGACTCAGCTCCCCCAAATCAGAGAGAGCAGGTCTGTCCCATCCCATCCCATCCCATCCCATTCTTTTCCACGGGAGTGTGGGGAACGGCCTGGGTGGGCAGGCAGGATGTGGGAACGTGGGGCCAGCCGCACCAGAAACCTGTGGAAAGAGAAAGCAGATGAGATCTACCTCTTGCTGGCCATCAGCCAAAGCTGCAAGAGAGTCCCAGACACCCGAAAGGTCCAAATCCAGATCAAGCAGGCGCCCTGTTATCCAAGGAGTGGTTCTGGCAGCCCCAAGAGAAAACATGGTTTCCAACCCTTGGTGATCACTCCCTCGAGAATGCTGGTCTACTCAGGAGTAGCACCTATTCTCACACAGCTCTCGACTTCTTAGGAGCCGTTCCTTGCAGGCATGCGTCTGGTGGTGCTGTTGCTCCCATGGGTGATCCATGGGGTTTCTGGCCAGAGTCCAGGGCTGTAAGAGCCCCACTTGTTGTGGGCCTTGGTTCCCCGCCAACCATGCTGGAGACAAACTCTGGGCTTCGGTTGGTTTTGGTGCCCAGATCCCGCTCATCCAAGAGACCACTGGGGGAGATGGGCGGCATACAAATTTAATGAATCAATCAATCAATCAATCAATCTCTGGAAGAGGGCATGACCTCCCCTGGACAGACCAAAGATCTGGGGGAGACTCCCTGGGCTGGAAGATTTCCTTCTAGCCCCTTGGAAGACCCAGGTCCTTCCCAAAACCTGGAGAGCAAAGGGGACCTTGGCATGCGAAACTGTTTCCAGTTCACGGCCAAAATGGGGTTAGAAGGTTGTGGGGTTTGGCACAATGGTGGAGAACGAACGGAGGAGCGGGAAAGCCAGCCCTCCCTCTGCCCAGGACTTGAAGCTCTCCCATCCTCTGCCCCACTGACCCCTCTCCCTCTCTCCCGCACAGTCATGCCATCCAGTCCGCCCCTGGGGGCCTCCTCCACCCCAGCCGGCGTCTTCTCTTTCTCCCCCGTCAACATGATCTCGGCGGTCAAGCAGAAAAGCGCCTTTGCTCCCGTCGTCCGGCCACAGGCCTCCCCACCCCCTACTTGCACCAGCGCCAACGGGAGTGGCCTGCAGGGTAAGTCGAGCTCAAGGCTTGTCTTCCACCAGGGCTACAATCTTGGTGACCACAGCAAACTCGTGACCTCCCCTATGGATAGTCTAGGACAGTGTTTCTCAACCTTGGCCACTTGAAGATGTGCGGACTTCAACTCCTAGAATTCCTCAGCCAGCCATGCTGGCTGGGGAATTCTGGGAGTTGAAGTCCGCACATCTTCAAGTGGCCAAGGTTGAGAAACACTGTCTAGGACCTACACATGGTATTCTTGGTGCATAGTGAACCAGAATTCTCATCATCCCCAGCTCACTAGCCTGGGCAGTAGGAATTATGGCAAGGCGGGTTTGAGTGTTAACACCAAAAAAAAAAAATCTGTTTTTTGGCCTCCCCATTCCCATTCAGCTAGAATTTGCTTGGAAAGGCCTTCTTGGGGGGGAAACAATGGAGAAACGTTTATGGCAGAGCGTGGCCTTGGGGTGCTGGTGCAGTGAGGAGCTGGCCGCGTTCTGCATTTGCGAACCGTTTTCGCTGCACAGTCCTCTCTCCCACCGCCTGCAGCTGTGACTCCCTCTGAACCCCAAAGGAAACATCGCTTGCCAGCAATACAGTGGCTGAAAGACCACCCCCAAGAGAGAGTCTCCAGCCCCCTGAGAAGGCTTTCTTGAGGCTATAAAATAGAAGCCTCTTTTCCAATGACTGCTCTTCTGAGGAACTGAAAAGAAGATATTGGCCCAGTTTGGACTGAATCTCTACCCAGATTCACATGTGCAGGCGCTGGGATTAGCTGCAACCCGTTCAGCAAGACAGGGAACTGGGGCATGGGGCCAAACTTCAACTCCCAAGACTTCTCCCCATTGGCCAAGCTTCCAGAGGCTGCTGGGAGTTGTAGTTGAATACCCCCACAGGTTCCCCCTCCCAGCTCCATGGATCAGCAGATTTGTTTGCAGGGCATATGAAGCAGAATCCACAGCTAGTCCCATTTTGGCCCATGTAGCGAAATTGGGTAATCTTGGAAATACAGGTAGTCCTTGACTTACCACCATTCATTTAACAACCGTTACGACATTTAACAAGTTACGACAGCACTGAAAAAAGTGACTCACAACCGGTCCTCACACTTACGACCGTCGCAGTGTCCCCACAGTCACGTGATCAAAATTCTAGCACTTGGCAACCAGCTTGTATTTAGGCATTTGCAACATCTTGGGGTCACATGATTGCCATTTGCAACCTTCCTGGGGGGCTTCAAACAAACAAAGTCAATGGGGGAATCTGGATTCACTTAATGATTATGGCAAAAAAGGCCGTAAAATAGGGCATGACTCACTTAACAGCCACATTGCTGAACGATGGAAGTTCTGGTCCCAATTGTGATCATAAGTTGAGGATTACCTGTATCCTGACTCTCTTAATCAGGAGGAAGAAGTGTGTTGCTTTGGTCCTGATCAGGAAGGAAGGAAAGTTGGATTTTCCAGCTTGACATGTCCTCGTTCCCTTCCCTTCCTCCCCCTGTTCAGACTTCTCACCATGTAATGTGAAGGTTGGAGCAATTCAGGGGGGGTCTTCTGCTCCAGAGTATATTGGAGGAATTTCATGAATAGCAGAGGGCATTTCCCTTAAAGTAACATCTGCTTGGAGGCATCTTCCGGAGTGGGGTTGGTCGGACCCTATCTTTACCCCCAGGAGTTGCCAGGCTGACAGGGTTTAAATGTGCCTTCATACAACAATACAGCAGAGTGTAAAAAGGCTGTGTCATCTGGAAGCAAAGACCCTTCTCCTTGGCCTGTTGCTTTTTTAAGCAGACAGACTTGTTTTTAAAATAAAGAGCTTTCGGCCAAGTGCACCCTCAGTGAGGACCAGTCTGTTGTCTGGGCTGATTCGGAGCAGACCTTTGAATCCCCCAAACCCTCGGGGGACAGTTTTGCTTCCAACCCAGCAAAGGCACGGGGGCTGCCCCCTTGCTCAGGAGGGGAACTCCTTGACTGGAATTAGAAGACCTGCCAGATGAAGCAGCTTCTTCCCAGTAACCTCCCTGTGCTTTCTTCCCTTGCCCTCCCCACTCCCCTTCCTTCTGAACACCCTAGAATGGTGTCCCCTCTAAGCCCCTCCTGTTAGAAGAGAAAATGGGGAAACTGCATTATTCGGTAGTCAAAAGCTTTGGGGGGCTCTCTGGTTGCTCCCAATCTAACACCAGGATAAGGCATTTTCTTGAAAGGAATCAGCTTCTCTTGTTTTAGTAGATTCTCAAGTATGTCTCTGCTGCAGTTTTTGCGCTTCTCTAACTGCCTTTCCATTTTTATTTCTTGGCCTTCCTCTTTTCTTGCTTCTTCCTTCCTTCCTTCCTTCCTTCCTTCCTTCCTTCCTTCCTTCCTTCCTTCCTTCCTCCCTTCCTCCCTTCCTCCCTTCCTCCCTTCCTCCCTTCCTCCCTTCCTCCCTTCCTCTCCCTTTTTCTCTCTCCTTCCTTCCTTCCTTCCTTCCTTCCTTCCTTCCTTCCTTCCTTCCTTCCTTCCTTCCTCCCTCCCTCCCTCCCTCCCTCCCTCCCTCCCTCTCCCTTTTTCTCTCTCCTTCCTTCCTTCCTTCCTTCCTTCCTTCCTTCCTTCCTTCCTTCCTTCCTTCCTTCCTTCCTTCCTTCCTTCCTTCCTTCCTTCCTTCCTTCCTTCCTTCCTTCCTTCCCTTGATCCCATCAACCAGACCAACCCTTTGAGGATTCTGCAGACAAGTTTCAAACACCGTCTCGGTCACTCCAAGGATTGGCTTATTCTTAATCACAGTATGTTCCTTCTCTCCTCCTGCTGCCCGGCCTCCTAGCTTTCTCTTTTCTCCGCTCCTCTCACCTTGAATCAGTGCAACTCCTCCATAACAGCCTCCTAAGGACTTGCATCGTCCACCAGAATGAAAGCAAACGTGGTGGGGAGACGGGGGGAGATGGATAGGTGGATGTAAATATGCATGCATTTATCAATTTGGGGCATGACTCATATATTTCCTAGGTGGGCATATTTATATAATGCTTCTCTGGGCCGAAAACCTCCTTTAGACAATGGGCACATTTAAAAGCAACAGCTACAAAGATCAAATGTCAGAGGTTTAAAGCCAATTCAGAAAAGTCTTCTTGTCTCCTTGACCTATCAGCCTTGCCCAGCTGATGTCCTCCAGCCAGATTGAGCCTCAACTTCCAGACGGACCAGCTTATGGTCAGGCTTAGCTGGGAATTCTGGGAATTGAAATCCAGATCATTTGGCCAATGCCAGGTCGGGAAGTCTGACTGAGGTTTGATCTTGCCAAAGGCCCACAAGGATGCGTGCCACCAGGAACAACTGCAGGGCGTGGTCCAGAAAGTCAAGATGGCAGCCGCGACAGGGCAATCAAGGCTTCACCTAGTTTTTAGGTGCATCGCACTGTCACGGCCGCCATCTTGACTTTCTGGACCACACCCTGCAGACCTGCCTGACATTGCAGCCTCTTGGTCGGCTGGTTGCCTCCGCCGGCCTGCCAGCTGGCCGAGAAGAGTCATTGCCATGTTTCTAGCAATCGGGGTGCGGGTGCAGCAAAAATGGGAAAGTTCTCCTTGACTTTTGGCTTGGGAGTCGGACACAGGAAGCCAGCTTGACATGCCGTTGGAGGCCTGTGTAAGGGACGTTCCTCCGTGCAAAAAGTTACCTGCACGCACCTCAGTTAAATCAAGGTTAAAAAAATCTACAGGACCTGGGTGAGCATATGTTGCCCATGCGAAGCCGGTGGTGCACTCGGGGCGGTTGCATGCCGGGCACGTGAAGCTCGGCATATCTCCAGAGTAGGGGTTCCGTGGGGTCTTCATTGTTGAGGCCGGGCTTAACGCAGCCCTCCTGTTTTCCAGGCCTGTCGGGGCTAATTGTACCGCCCATGTGAACTGGAGACAGACGGGAGGACGTCTTCCCCAAAGACAAAGCAGCTGGCTGGCACTTGGACTTTGAGACCCTCAACAGGACGCATGGGCCTGGTGTGCAAGATCTGGGTTCCAAATTCTCCTCATCCCTGGTGACTTCCAACCTGGCTGGACCCACGCCACCAGGTCCCCCTCTTCTGCGCAGGCTGCACCGGGGCTGAAGGAGGCTGATGGTCTGCAACTGCCTGGAGATCTGCAGCTCTGGATTGGGGAGGGGCTCCTTCCTTAAAGAGGAGGAGAGGGTCAGGGAGGAGGTCTTGGAAGGGACGGGAGCGCTGCCACCTCCCCTCAGCAGGCCCTCCGGCCTCCCATCCCACCCTCGTTCAAGGATCACAAACAGACAGAAGGAGACCCTCACCCAGGCAGGCTCCCTCACTCAGGTAGACTTGCTCATAGCCAAGAGGGGCTATTCCTTTCACAACATGTTTGCTTTCCTAAAAAGCTTGGGGTCCCCCCACCCCAAGGAAAAGATCTCCCGTGCGAACCAGGCTCCGAGCGCCAGCCCTCCCGCCCCCCGGACTCCTGGGCCCTTCTCCTCATCCGCCTTGTCACTCCCATCGCCTTGGCAGCGCGCTGCCGGAAATGTGCTGGGGCAAGGGGAGGGAGGGGAGCGCCCCCTCCCTCCCAGGAGCCGCCTTGCAACGCAGGCTGGTTTGGATTCAGCCCACTCCCCGTCACCCCCCCGGCTCCCCCATTTCCCGGAGCAAACCGAAGCTGGCTCATCAGCAGCGACCCTCCCTCGGCAGCTCCTGATTCTTTGCAGACCTCCTTTCTGCCTTTGCTTCTGGCCTCGCCCGTCCCTGACTCACAAGTAAAGCCCCAGCGCTCTTCCAGCCCCACATTTTTTGGCAGCAGAGCGGCTTCCTGCAAACAAAGGTCACCCAGCAGCTTTCAGGCCCTCGGCAAGCTCTTCTCTCCCCAGCACATTCACCCCGAAAGGGCGTTGCCAAGGTTCACCCAACGGCACCATGCCTCCGTCTGCAAGTGCCCCCGTGGCTTCCAGTCCAAGCAGCCCTTCCCCAAGGGAAATGCAGGAATGCCCCGACCCTTTCACTCCCATCTTGCTCCATCTTCCCTCTTCCCTTTTTTCCCAAACGCTCCAGAAGCCCACCCACGAGTCCCCCAGGAGCATTTGTCCCCCTTGCTGCCAGTTCACCCCTCCAGCAGGAACGCAGATTCCTTCCGCCAGGAAGGGACCCGGAACCTCTACAAGAGCCCCACTTGGGGTGGGGGAGGAGAGGAAGGAGGGGGGTTGGCCAGCCGAGGCGTTGCGGTTGAACTGCAGGCCAGCCGGGCTGGTCCAGCAGATGAGAAGAGCGGTAGCGGGGGCAGGAGAGGGAACAAGCAGGTCTGCGGGTGCCAAGTGACCCCGAAGAGGCCACCCTGTTCCCTTTGGCAGCCGGGAGACCCAGGGCGAGGGATCCCTGCCGGAACCTTGTTTCACTGGCTTGGGGTCCCTCCAGCTCCACATCACCCATCAGCCCTCCAGGCCGACTCAGCTAAAGGCTGGGATAGCCACGGGTGATGGGAGCTGTAGTCCCACTGCAAGGGAACTGGTTTCCGGTCTTTGAAGCTAGCCTAGAAAAAAAGGAGGGAGGGAGGGAGGTCTTTCTAGTAACGATCCATCTTTCCTAATACAATTAGGACTGAGAGAACACTCTCTTTGCAAGGGAACCTTCTTCCGAATCCATCCATATTCAGAGTAAATGGATGTTTCATCCCAGATTCCCAGTCCAGCCATCCCCCAGAGAATTCTGGGAACTGTCGTTTCATGGCCAAGAGTAGTTCATTCTAAGTTTAAAGTCCACAGCTGGGTTGGGGGGCCCAAGCCATTCTCTGGGCAGGATGGCGCGCACCCCCCCCCCCCCCCGTTGCCCCTTGCTAAAGCCAGCAGATTTGAGAGCCAGGGAGCTGAGCTTCCTTGCGGATCCACCAAAGCAAATTGGCACAGAAGATTCAGGATCCCTCCCCTGCCGCTTCCAGCTTCGCCAGAGCGTCCCCTCCCTGCTCCCCCTCCCAACATTACTCCATGACCCTGGCGCAGTTCTCACGCCTAAGCCATGATTTGCACACCCCAATTCCACGCCCTTCTGTACCAGGTGTAAAAGCAAACAAAAGGCAAACATCACAGGCTGACCCATCGCGATGCCAGGGCCGGAGTGCCCTGCTGGGCCTTTCTGGAAGGGAAGAGCCCCGGTTGCTCCTCCTCTCCCACCTTTTGCACACCTTTTTCCACAGCCTGCCTTTGCGCTCCAAGGCAGCCCCGGCCGGAGAAATTTCCCCAGGACTCTGATGGTCTTCAGACTTGGTGGTGGCCACGCGATAACCTCAGACTCCAGAGAGCTGGAGAATAGGATAGGAAGCCAAAAGAAGAGAAAAGCGTGCCCCCCGCCCCCAATCCAGCCTGACATTTGTGACAACCGGTGATCTTCCAGCGTCTCCCCAACTAGCTGCCTAAAGAGTCAGGCCGGGCTTCCCAGGCTGGCTGGGCGCTCCTGAGGGATGACTCGAGAAGGTCAACCCATCTCTGAGCAGGAAGAAAGAGAGCAAATCCGGCTCCCCCGAGGTTTATGAAAGGGTCAGGAATGGCTTTGGAAACAAAAAAAGTGAGAGAAAGCCTCATTTCTCTTTTCCACATTCCACTTTTACATGCTTTTATCCCCACCCCTAGAAACAATCCTCAGACCTTTGTGAACTGCTGGTCCGCTGGCCTCGCCTTCAGTCCTGCGTTCAGCTGTTCTTTTCAAAACCAAGAGAGAGAGAGATTTTGTACCACCAACCCCCAATTCCTTGTCACCCCTTTTCCACTCATCTCTTCTCTTCCTTTTGCAAAAAGAAGATGAGATCCAAGCAGGGGCCCGTTTGCAAGCCCCCGTCAAAAGGACCCGCCAAGCTCGGACGCAGCTCCTTCCGGGCGGGCACCCCTGGCATGTCAGCCCCCCTCGGCCTCCTGCATTATTTTTCTAGCCTTATTTCCAAGCGGCAAAGAGGGAGGGACCGTTTGTAAATAAAAGACTGCTTAGACGGAAGGCCCTCCGAGTCGGGGTGCGAGTCTGTCTGGCCAGGTTTTGTTCGCTGTGTATTTATCTTTGTCGTTCGGAACATCCTCTCTCCTGTCTCATGTTTTTTCTGGTCTTTTTCCCCCCTTAGTTTTAATTTTATTATTTCTTTCTTCACGGTCCAGTGTGTGTCCTGTGATGGTGTCCTGTTGTACAATACCATATGTTGATAAATACCTGGCTGCACTGTTTTTCAATGTAAGCACATGTAAATTAACTATTACTGTCATTTCTTAGGAAAAGGCCCTAGAATATATCAATATACCATCTTAATTGGCTCCGGAAGCAAGTCCCTCTCTTAATTTTCAGCAGATTCCTGTCTCTTGTGGCAAAAGAGGGTTTTGCCCTTTTAATCCCGCTCAACACACAGAGCCGTTTCCTCTACGTCATATTTTGTCTAGCTTGAACCGTTGGAAGCGGAGAAAAGCTATCCTTGAGGCAAACTGAATGCAGGTGACGTCTTTGACAGTCCACGGTGGTTTTTCAGCAGCAATAGGGGAGCGCCGTTCTTTTTTAAAAAGAAAAATTCCCAGTTGCATCTGGAAGGTTGTGTCAGTGCACTGCATAGACCTTCTCGTTGATGAGATGCAGTCAATACTATGTTGGCTTACAAGATCATCGCCCACCTAGAGATCCTAGATGGGAAGAGTTGGTCAAAGCATGCAACGGAAAGAAATGCTGTGACTGTTCGTGTCCAAGAAAAAAATGGATGGTTGTGGTGGCTGGAGAGCATAGTTGCTGTGGTCCAGCCCATCTGAAGGACACCAGGTTTTGTAGGGGAGGGGCTGTTTGCATGGTGAGAAGGACACCAGCCTATCTGATGTGGGAGCTCCATGAGTTTATAACGTTAGGAACCCAAAGATGAATTTTAATCCAGAAAGCGTAGCTGTTGCACACCAGAAACAAATGCTTGGGAAAGTTTGAATTGGAGATTTCTGGCGTTCTTCAAATCAACCAGGCCATTTGCACACGCATATCCATCAGTTCTGGCTGAGCTGCTAAAGAAGTGCGGCATCTTCCCAACGGGAGTCATCTCAGGTTTGGGGTTCAAAAGGGGCCTCGGTCCAGGCATTCAAAACTTTTTGCCCTTGCTCATCCTCCATGCATCGTCATTCATTGCACTGCATCAGGTTAGAGCAGTGTTTTTCAACCTTGACAACTTTAAGATGGGTGGACTTCAACTCCCAGAATTCCCTAGCCAGCATTCTGGCTGGGGAATTCTAGGAGTTGAAGTCCACCCATCTTGAAGTTGCCAAGGTTGAGAAACACTGATCTAGACCTTTACCAGTCCTGATGTTGGTGCAGCAAGACAGAAGAGCACAGATTGGAAGGCCGTGTTGGTTTCTGGTTGCTCCAGTTCCACAGAGTGCACCAATCCCCCAGGGTCTCAAGAGACAAGGGCTGCTGGGTAAACCTTATTTGCCCTATATGTATCTGTGTGTGCATGGGTAAACATGTGTCCAGGAACTTGGCTGTTTGGAAGCTTCTGGAAGAGCAAGACAGAAGCCAAGGGATGGAGTGGGTGGGCAGAGGTCTAGAGGAGGGAAGCAGGGAGGGTGACCGAGGGACAGCCAGCTGGTTGGAAGCCATGAATACTTCGGTTGCAGCCCACCACAAGCTGAATACACAACTTGCTCTGCAGATGTCTGGTGCAATGCTTGGGGAAAGACTACGGAAGAAGAGGGCCTACGGCAAAGCAGAGGTGAGGGGGTCTCTTCCCACCCTCTCTTCTCAGGATGCTGCAAAGAGAGAAGAACTGGAAGGTTGAAGCGGGGAGGCAGATGGGCACACGTGGCATTGGGCTTGCAAGCTCCCAGTTGCCAACTCGCACCTTACCCCTGTTGCATCGAGGAGAAACGTTGCCATCAGCTGCTGGGTTTGCAACTGATGCAAATGATACATCAGGCGTGTCTGCACAGTGGACAAGCCTGGTTAGCTTTAATCTCGGTTCTCTTTTTTTGACCATTGTGCACACTCACCCAAGGATTGTAGTTTGGCTCCCAACGTTGGTGTATTTAAAGTCCTGTGTAAGTCCAGAAATCAGTGGATCTGTCCCAGGGAGAAAGTACAGACATGCTTCTGGGGCAGTGTTTCTCAACCTCAGCAACTTTAAGACGTGTGGACTTCAACTCCCAGGATTCCCCAGCCAGCATGGGGAAGCATGGTCACCCTCCCTGCTTCCCTTCTCTAGACCTCTGCCCACCCACTCCGTCCCTTGGCTTCTGTCTTGCTCTTCCAGAAGCTTCCAAACAGCCAAGTTCCTGGACACATGTTTACCCATGCACACACAGATACATATAGGGCAAATAAGGTTTACCCAGCAGCCCTTGTCTCTTGAGACCCTGGGGGATTGGTGCACTCTGTGGAACTGGAGCAACCAGAAACCAACACGGCCTTCCAATCTGTGCTCTTCTGTCTTGCTGCACCAACATCAGGACTGGTGAAGGTGGCTGGCTGGGGAATCCTGGGAGTTGAAGTCCACACGTCTTAAAGTTGCTGAGGTTGAGAAACACTGCTCTGGGACATTCAGCACTTGATCCTCCATTGGTGGTGCAACACGCAGAAACAGCACGAGGTACCTTCAGTTGCCAAATGGCTGGTACCGAAGCAGCGATGCCAGCTTCTCAAAGACCTGCACCCTTGAATCAGTTCATACGTTCCTTAGATTAAAAGATGTTTTAAAAAAGTAAATTAATTTTAGAACTTTAATCAGCTACAGAAGGGTTTGGATTCATTCACTAGCAAAAGCACACACAGAGGGAGGGTTCCGTTCGTGCTTCCCAAAGCTGGCATCTTGCCAGAGGATAGGGTATCTGCAGGGTGAGGTCAAAAAGAGTCAGTGCACATAAAAATGGGCAAAGCTTCAATCACCCGGGCTGGGCTGCCATCTTGACTTTTTTGACCCCACCCTGCAGACACCCCTGGCCAGAGGCCTCGTCTTTCATTGTTAGCCATTTCCATATCGCCCCCAAAAGAGGACAGAAGTGGGCATAGATTTGCAGAGTTAATCTTTAGGCACAAATACACATTTTACTATCTCATCCCATAATGCAGAGGAAAATGAGTTGTGCCTGTGCTGCTGAGGCTACAGGTACACATACACAGGTGTGTACATGCATACGTGGGTGTCAGCCCCGCTATGGGGACCAAATCAACTCCACCAGAAGGCTCAAACTATGTTTATTACTCTTGGCTCCAGCAACAGAATCTTGCAAGTCTGACTGGGCTTTACTTCCCCTCCACCCCACCCCCTTACACTCATGTGAATTAGGGGGGTGTCTGCCTGAGTCACTTGTGCAGTTTTGGACTTAAACCATGTTTTTCCCCCTTGGTTGGTAACAGATCTGACCTATCACTGTCAAGGTCACCTTCCTTACTCTCTGCAGTGGGCAACTGAGTGCCCTTGCTAGCTGTTCTTCTTCAGTTTAGGATTTCTCAACAGAGCTAGTGGGACAACCCTTCAAACAGACCATCTTCTAGAAAGTGGGATGCCCACCTCTCCTGTTTTGGGAACATAGAAACAAAAATCTGACTGCATCATCTTCCAAGAAAGAAAATGAGCTCCATGTTTCTTGTCTGTGGCAAGAATCTTCCACCAGCTCAGTTGTACAAGAGAAGGTGGCTTTGCAGAGGATTCTCAGCGATTGGACCACTTGCCCCCATCTATCATTTGGCAGTCTTTATTGCTCGGGGAGGGCGGGGGGGGAAACAGCAAGAATCCTTTGGGGGCAGCCCAGACGAGGGCCAGATAGTCCCCCCCCCCCCCCCCCCATTTTGCCAGGTCCTTCTCAGCCACTGAGACCAGTCTCAGGCAAGGGCAGAGTGAAGGCACACCCTTCCTCTGGATGTGCTTGGTCCAGCTTCAGAGGACTTTTCAGCTGCGCTCTCAGGGCTCCTTGCAGGGATCAAAGCTAGCTAGCAGCTCAGTCTGGTTGATTATCTTCCTTAGAAAATACAGCTATGGTCTTTTGAACCGGATGAAGGAGTAGGCCAGGCTGGGGAGAGGATGATTTTGGCCCCCTTGCAACGTAAGTAAGAGACATCTGAGCATCCTTTCAGTGAACTGTTGCCTTTCCGGTCTCCCTGGATTCTCTTCCACTAATTCCCAAAGCAAGCTCATCCCAGGGCGCTTTTCCAAATCTGGATGCATAGTTCACAAGCCAGCATCTTCCTATATTGCTGCTGCCCAAGAGAGGTGCCTGCTGGCTTTAGCTGGGCAGCTGGCATGGGGTTCCTCCTCTTTGTCTTCGTGCCCTCCGTCCGGCAGGCCTAGCCGTAAAATCAAATATTGTCCGGCTTTCTGAGCGTCTGGCTTTTTGTCTTCATTCTGGATTGTTTTCACAACAGTGGTGATTCAAATGTTCGTGTATTGTGACCTGGAAAAATATTGGAATTGAAAAACCAGTCTTTCTGAGGCTGGAAAAAGTCATTGCATATACATGTAGGCCTAAGTACATTTTTTCTGCAGTTTTTCACTGATTTTTGTCGCAGATGCCAAGTTAAACAGTTAGTGTCTCCTCCTGTCCAATTGTCCGTGTCCTCCGTGGCCTGTTCAGCTATTTGGTAACCCTAAGCTGGGATGACCTTCACGCCTTGGGTGACCTTGCTAAGAGTGCATCTTCTTGGCATACGATCCCAGCATTCTTCTTCGCCCATCCCTGCCACGGGCACCCTCTGCCAGAATGAGGCAATGCTGGAGAAGGAGGGACTCAGAAGGGATTCACAGGTATTTTTTACAGCTCTCAGTGATGACACGAACCCTTAAGCACCACCAAAGCCATTCTAATGTCCTCTGAGAACCAGAAAGGAAACCAGAAAAATTCCCCCCAGCCTCTGGGAAAGAAAACTTCCGAGAATATGGAAGGCAGAGATTTTTGGCACCTGGTCCACTCTGCAAAGGTCCAATCACAGTTGCAAGCTGCTCCCTGTTTTCCTTGGCCCTGGAAAAGTCCTCTGCATGGATGCTAAAAAAAAGCAACAACTACACGTTCGTAACTGGAGCAGAAAAAGCAATTGGTCTCCACTTTGGTGGATTTTTCCAGGAGTGAGCCAACTGCCTGTCTGGTACAGAATGCCAGTTGCCCAACGGTGGGCAGGAAGGAGAGGAGGGCAGCAGTGAGAGGGAAGGCCTGGCATCAGTGAGGGAAGAGAGAGTGGAAAGTTGAAGTGGAAATATGTATCGAAGAAGAAAAAAGGCCCAGGCCGGGGATGGGGAAAATCTGATTCCTGCAGCTGTACTCCCGTGTTTTCACAGCTGGCTCAGCTGTAGCTCTGTTTCAGCATTGCAAGTCACTTGGCAAAGAGGCTTCCGTCAAGCCAAGGGCGACGTCATTCTTGGCCGTCCCAACACAGCCGGAAAACACCTTGTGTGGGGAAAGATAAACTTGAGCGCAACTCGGGGGGACCTCGCAGTCACACACGTGGAGTTTCCTTGGCAGCTGCCCCATGGAATGGGCTTGCCCCGCCTTCTTCAGGGAGGCTTTTCCAACTAGCTTAGGGAATTTCTGGTGGTCTCCCATCCAACTCCTAAGCAGTCCCACCAGCTGCTTAGCTTTTTAAATTAAGCCAGGCTTGGCTCAGTATTGCCACTTAGCCGGGCCCCAAAATGTGTCTGTATGCAAGTGGATCTATGTGCAAAGGCCAAAATAATAATAATAATAATAATAATAGGAGGAGGAGGAGGAGGAGGAAGAAGAAGAAGAAGAAGAAGAAGAAGAGGAGGAGGAGATGGGGATGGAGATGGAGATGGAGATGGAGAAGGAGCAGCCCACCTATTTAAATTTGATTCCAAGGATCAAATTTTACTAGCCAAAAGCAATGCTCGTGATAAACTTTGTTCTTCTAGAAACCCCTTAATCCCAATCCTGCACCGAAGTATGTTTTCAACATGAAAAAAGACTTCAGTTTTTCCAAGATGAACCAACAGTACAAGCATCAACAGATCTTGTGGCCTTCTGATCTGCCCTTGCGAGGTCTCTGCGCCCACTCTCAGCTTTGCACGGCAGCGAAATCCTGATCCACGGATTCCCGTGCACGTAGGATTTCCACAAACAACTGCTTCTGAATGTTGATGATCCTGGCAAACACCTTTGTTTTCCCTTGGCTGGGAGGAAATGTAGCTACTGTGCATCTTAATCAACATGATGGAGTATTCCCTGTTGACCAATTCGATTATGAAAGATGTTTTCCATGACATAGTTCCTCCTCGGTCCCTAATCCAGCATTTCCCAGCCTCATCAACTTTAAGATGTGTGGATTTCAGCTCCCAGAATTCCCTAGTCATGCTGGGGAATTCTGGGAGTTGAAATCCAGACATCTTAAGGTTGATGAGGCTGGGAAATGCTGCCGTAAACTCTTCAAAGCTCAGCTCAGAAACCGCTGCTCCATCGATCGCCAATCACACCTTCCAAACTCCTCCAGGAGAACATCTGACTGTTCAAGTCAAGGCAGGGGTGCTCAAGAGACACCCCTCTTTCTTTCTACAGCGATTCCCTATAAAGATGGTGGACAGCCTCACCATCACCAAAGCATCGTGGGAGGCGGTGCTGAGGGGTGCTAGAGTCCTGTCCAGCTCATACCCACACCCCTCCTTTGAGAGGGGCTGTAACAGAGCACTTGAGCCCCTGCCAGGGCATCAGCAGCCTATCCAGACGCAGAGCCTTCAAGTTACAAGTCTGGAGGAGGCCCCAGAAGACAATGGCCAGCCTGACCTCTCGCCTGTCGTCGTAGAAGAGTCACGTGTCCAGGTGAGGCGCCCCCCCAAGCCATGCCTGGATCAAGCAGGCTGACCCCAGGCGTCTAGGCTCTTAACACACTTCCTCTAACACACACAGCACCAAGGTTTTATAGCTCTGGCCGGCACCGAGCCTGCCCATCATTAAGAGGTCTTTTTTTCACCCAGCCCGAGTTGTCTGGAATTCATTAATTTTACGAGTTTCACAGCTTTCCTTGAGTTCTTCTCCAGCCCCACGTCTGGCTCCATCTTCTGACCCCCTTCTTCCAACTTGTTCTGTCTTGTTGCCCCCCCCACCCCACCCAAACATGACAGGGCTGCTCCCTCCCCAAGCTAGCCATGGTCTCCTTTCATCGTCAAGGTCCAGCTGATCTTGAGCCAGTTGAGGGTCTCCTCACTCTGGAGCCACCAAGTCAGATGCCTCCTCTCACCAACTGGAGGAGGAAAAGCAGGCTGTGGGTGATGGCAGACCCATGAGTCACAGCAGGGGAGGTGTGTAGCGGCAATAGCGGTGGATCCTGCCCGCTCGTTCGCCACCATTCCTTTGCTGCAGCTTGTACGGGGGGCCCACCAACCAGGTTTATATTTCTTTAAGACGAGAGGTGTGACGCATCAAGATTTGGAAAGCCAGCCCCTTCTTGCTCGTTCTCCGGGCAGCAAAAGACCCCAGGTTCGTTGTTTGAAAAGAGCCATTGGAACACCCTTCCGTTGGGGGGCCCTATTATACCCTCAACACAGTGGCATCTTCAGCTTGCCAATGTGCGCCAGATCATGCACAGAGGCACACACCGGTTCAGGAATGGGCGCCTCGCTTCATGCTGAGTTCATGGGGAGCAGATTCATCCGTGACCCCGAGAAGTCCGCACAGCTCTTCCCTTCTGCAACAGGAGAGGCTTTCTATGCACAGGGGGCTTGAAGGTGTGCGTGCCTGCGCACATGTGTTGGAAGATAAGGCACATCTGTGTGCATTTTAGAAATTGTGGCCGAGAGTACTATTAGATCTGACAACCCGAACTGAATGCTTTTTATAGGCCCATCTGTTTAGAGTTTCACGTACCAACCGAGGCCCATCAAGGCAGTTGCTAAAAGCACTGGAAAGGAAGGAACTTCGCTGAGTATTTTTGCAGCCCCACCTTCAGCGAGGGAGGGGACAAGCTACGCTATCCTCCCGCCACCCGTTGCCATCCCAGTTCCGCCCTGCTTCCCACTGCCCTCTTTCATTGACTGCCCGCTTGAAGGTCAGTCCAAACTCACAGCTGCAAAATGCCCAACTTGCAGCTACGGCTTCCAGTTATGGGGGGAGGAGAGGAAAGAAAACAAGGCTGACCCTCTTGTGAACCCCTCCCCAAATGAATGTCTCTAAGGACCTCAATCATCTCAGAAACTAAACATGGCTCCAAATCATTCAGATGGATTTTGGCTACCCGGTCCAACAGAGAAAGGCCGATGCCTCTCACGGGTGATATTGAGAACCTGCAGCTGCGTTAACACGGTGGGAAAAACTTGGATAGTTTTTATCTTGGTTTGGTTTCTCATGGCTTAGCCCTTCTCCTCCGTTGAGGATTCAGCGAATGGTGCAACTGCTGAAGGCTTCATCCAGGAAGAAAACGCAGCAGGTCTGCAAGCCGGGCAAAGGCAGATCTTTCCTCCTGTTAGGAAGGTGCTGCATTTTCCCTCCTGGGGTCGGACTCTGCTGGCTTTACATTTTTAAAACTGCCCAACCATCAAAGCTGTCCGGCGATTCCAATGAAACCCAAACACGATTTGAGTTAAAACATACACAATCAGATCAAATCCAATACAAAACAAAGGCAGCGCACAAACGAGAGGGCAGCAGGGCCATCCCCGAAGTCTAAGACCACATGAAGTAGAACATGGTTAGAACAGGATGGAAATGGGATTCAACGCCTAGGAAAAGGGGAGGTCTTCCCTGGTGCCAAAATAAGGCTCAGGTGGGCCCCAGGCGGGCCTCTCTGGGGAAGGCATCTCATCAACTCCAGGAAAGGCTCTCCCCTCCTTGAGGACGCCTCGCGGAAGACCGTCAGGAACGGACAGGAAAAGGGGCTCATCCTGAGCCATCGAAGGCTGTAAGGTCAAAGCCGGCGCTTTGAATTGGATCCGGCAGTCAGCATAAATGGCGAAAAACTGGTATAATCCGGTACGTTCCTATCAGCCGAGCAGTCCAGCTGCTCTATTCTGAACCAACTGAAGTTTCCAGACTGTTTCCACGTACAACACACTGCAGGAATCCAGAGCATGGATCAGTCGACGTGGGCTTGACCCCAGGAGATGCAGAGCCAAGGCCAACGTGCCATCTGTGTCCATTTCGCTGGGATGTTAAAGGAGTTAACGTTAAATTGATGATATAATAGGGATTCTCCCCCATGTGTTGAATCATCTCCCCCCTTCTGTCCCACTAAAAATCAGATCAGGGGCCTCTTTGGAAGCAAATTGGGACAGAGCCCCAGACATTTGCAGGCCCCGAGAAATCGCCTCTTGATGCACCTTGAATCTTGTTCTTCTGAATCTCGTCCTTCACCTCAGGAGGCAAAAGGCCTGGGGCTAACCCTGACACTCGCTCCCCCCTAGAATGAAAGACCTGGCGCTAAATTTGCTTGTTTTCCTCTTCCCATCCCTTCCTTCCTTCCTTCCTTCCTTCCTTCCTTCCTTCCTTCCTTCCTTCCTTCCTTCCTTCCTTCCTTCCTTCCTTCCTTCCTTCCTTCCTTCCTTTCATCACTTCCCTGATTTGAATCAGGAGCCCACCCATAAAGGCAGCAGTTTTTCACCAATTTTCAGAATTTTAACTAGGCGCAAAGGACCTTTTGCAACTCCCCCCCCCCCCCCGGTCCCCCTAGTTAGGTAGATATATGTTTTTCTGAATTTCTCCAGAGAACTGAGAAATCCTCCCATCATTTTGGGAGAGCAGGGTTCCTCATTTGCAGTACGTGGGCTCACTGCATTTGGAGGGCCCACTTAAAGTCCAATAAAAGTTGCAGGAGAATTTCTCCACCCAGCACTAATGAAAAACCTGGCAATAAATGCTGAACCCCCAGACGGATTGGCTGTAAATATAATGATGAAAAAGCATTCCTGAAGTGCTTTGAAGGTGCAAAAGTACAATTAAAGCCCCCAAATGCTTCAAAAGGCAAATTGGCACTTTTCTACATACCTGCCACCTCGTTTCACTCTCAAAACATGGGGATAGCCCAGCGTGCTGTGAGACGGGTGGGAAAGCAGCGTGTCTGAGCCCTTCGGGGCAAAATGAAAAATCTCACAGGTGAGATGGGCAGAGATATTAATCAGATGAATAAAATGTCTTGCCAAAGCTGAAAAGAGGCAGGCTTAAAGTCTCAGCTGCTCAGAGTGAGCTGAGTTTTTTCCATCCTATTTTCATCTTTAAGATCTTTCTGGGAGTCTCTTCCCCCTCCACCATCAAAATTCCCATTCTTACAAATTGTCTGGCAGCTGTAGCTCCGATCTTGAGTCGCAGGCTAGCTTTTCTTGGTGGAAAGCAAAACGAATGTTTGTGCAAATACACTCAATCGCTCTCGTATAGACACATGCATACAGCCACACTTACAGCAACCCCCAGAAGTGGACATGTGTGACACACAGAGGAGAGAAATCGACATGAATTCAGCAGCTGGCCATTTCTCAAAATGCTTTGTTTGGATGTCGAAAGAGGATTTTCACCTGCCAAGCTGGAAATCTATGCCTGATTCCCAAGAGGGGAATTCAGTTCCATTCCATCTCTCTTCCCTCCCTCCCTCCCTCCCTCCCTCTTTCCTTCCTTCCTTCCTTCCTTCCTCTCCCTTTCTGTCTCTTCCTCTCCTTCCTCCTTTGGCAGAAGTTAGGTTTGAGATCTCCTGTAAGTCTTAGCAAAGAATCCATATTTGTCAACTGAGAAAATGCTTCTGTCGTTCTCCCTCAACATGCTCCAGAGCTGAGTTCTGGCCTTTAATGTCAGTGTTGCTGCTTCCTCCCAAATGTTGAACTCCAGGAAGAGGAAGGGTAAGTGAATACTGTCTGAAATTCTTTTATGGATGTGCAGGAGAAACTTCACATACATTGAGGCAGCTTTTGCACAGCTCCCTTGCCCAAGGGAACATCTTTCTGGAAAATGACATAGAAACCTGGGGTGTTTCTCTCACTCCTGAGAGCACTCTTGGCCCTGACTTGAGTCAACAGAAAACTAGCCTGGCGTGAAACATGCTGCCAGTATTGCCAACCCCGACTGCAAAATTCCTCAACTGGCAAGACGTAATCCTGCCTCTGCAGCCTCCCTCGCCTTCCAGCTGGGAATTCTCCTGCATTCTCCTGGGGGTGCCTGGCGCCCTGGTGACACTCCCCGAGCTGGTCGCCAATTCTATAGTCCCCTGAAATTTATTCATTAATTACTTAAGATTGTTTCATATTGTATTTTAATGGGTTTCATCCCTTCTGTAAACCGCCCAGAGTCACTTTTTAACGAGATGGGCAGTGACAAATTTGATATATACATAAATATAAATAAATTGGGTTCATTGGATAGAATTCAGTGCTCTTCACCCTCGCTCGAACCCACTGCTGATTCCTCACCTGCCTCTCTTCCCGGCCACTGCCAGTGCCCAAGGAACTTCCCTCCAAGGTCGTGGGTAGCGAAGCCTAAACTGGTATTATTGCAGCAGCCTGAATGCTCGACAACAGTTCTCGCTGGGAGCACATGACACCGATCTCGCCGACCGTGCTGGCTGCCCACGCACTTCCAGACGCAATTTAAAGTTCTGGGGTTGCCCCATTAAGCCCTTTATGGCTTGGTGCCAGTTACCTACAGGACCGTGTCTCCCCACCCTCCCAGCTATTATGACCATGCTGGGAGAAACAGCGGACAGTTCTTCACCTTCCAGAGGTCAAGGAAGCTGAGGCTCAGAAGCAACGTTCTCAGTGGTGGGGCCGGCCCCTTGGATCGGCCTCCCCCTTGACGTTAGACCTGCTGTTGCCTTGGCCGCCTTCGAGAAGATGCTGAAGACTGAAAGCTTCCGCAGGGCATTTGGGTCGGGATGCCTCTTTGCGTGGCCTTCTGTGTATTGAACTTTGAGTCTTTCTCATCTTTCTGTATCTTTGCTTTATGGTCCTTGTAAGCTGCTGAGAGTCAATTGCATTGCAGTGGGGTAAAAATCTGAGAGAGAGAGAGAGAGAGAGAGAGAGAGATGATAGAGATGATGATGATGATAGATAGGTAGATAAATGATAGAGATGATAGATATAGATATGCTAGAGAGAGAGAGAGAAAGTAGAGAGACAGAAGATACATATAGATAGATAGATGATAGATAGATAGAAAGATAGATAGATAATAGATAGACCTACCTTGAAGTGCCAATACACAGTGTCAAATAAGTATTCAGATATTGGAGGAAGTCTCCTTTCACACCACAACAGCCAAGGATATCCCCAAGGTAGGGTCAGAAAGTCAAGATGGCTGCCACGATTGAAGCTCCCCATTTTTTTAGCGTGCCACAAAAACAGGCCGTGCTTCGGTCAAACCACCATGGTCATCATCTTAACCTTTTTGACCACATCCTGCAAAGACCCCTGACTACAGCTTAGGACTATCTCTCTTGGGGATGAGATGAAGGTGACCTCACGGCAGGAAAAAAAGGTTGTCAGGGCCTGTTTCGGCTGTGGGTTGGGGAGAAAGGGAAAGGCCTTTGCAGACATCAAATATTCCAAAAGGCGCTTTGCTGATGCTGCACGACCCTGGGAAAAGGCACTGCTGTTTTACGGACTTGCTGAGCGGTGCACGGTTCCAACGTTTGCAGCTCTGCTTTGAAAAACGGTCCACTCAGCTTCAGATAAACCCGCCCTCTGTCTACCTCCCCTTTCTAACACGTGCACGTGCGCGCACACAGACACAGAAATTGAAAAAAAGCAAAAGATAGCATTTAAAAGGCCAAGGCAATGAGGCCAGAAACCATTTCCCCTTCCTGAATCCTGCAGTCTTCTCTCAGGAAACAAACATGCCAGTCATTTTATAGATACATGTAATATATGCCTCTGCACAAAAGATGATGTAAACTTGCATAAATGTGATTTATGGAAATATCAAAACCATCTGTGGAGCCCACCAAAAGGGGAGAAAGAAGGAGGCCCTTGCGCTGCAAGCAACTTCCGGTTCATGGCATGTCCACATGGTTTACATTCTGCGAAGGAGCCCCCGGGAGGTTGGCCGATTCTTCCATGTGCTGATGCTCTGTTGGTTTGGGGGTCCCACCCCACTGAGCTGTACAAAGCAGCACATCTCCAACTGCAGATGGGCTTGCATTACTCCTCACCACCATCCAGTCCCTCCCCCGTTTCTCCCTTAATGGATATTGGAACCAGGAAGCTGGATTGGAAGAAGACGAGCGTGGTTTTAAAAGTGGAGGAAGAAACGTCAATTAGCTGCGCTATGTTGATGGCACTACCCTGACGGCCCCAAATGCGAAGGATCTGCAAGCCCTAGTAATAAAAGTCAGTGGAAAAAATGGGACTAATATAAGATATAAAGAAGACCAAACTAATGACAACAGGTAGAACAACCAGCCTTAGCATTGGCAATGAAGATATCATAGTGGTGGATGGACTCAGTTTCAGTAGCGATGGAGGCACCGTTGGAAGACCTGAAGGACCAGGTTAGGGATAGATCGTCAGGGAGGAAATCTATCTGTATAGCTGCTAGGAGTCAGAAACAATTTGTTGGCACATAATCAATCAGCCATCCAAAGTACAGGCTGATGCAAAGTAGATCTTACCTCTGTAGAATTCTCACGTAGAAGCAGTAAGACTTCAAAAGGGGATTTGGACCAATGGAAGAGGCAGATCTCTGGATGGATCCTCGCCATACCCAGGTTGGATGGAGGCTGTGCACCGGTTGCTGGAAGAGGACTGTTCCTCTTGCTGAGCAGTAATTACCAGGAACCAAGGCCTGGGCAGCGAGAATTGCAATGGGGGAGCCCCTTAGAGGTGCACGCCCACTTGGCCGAGGCTCCCGGCTGGTCTTAGGGTTAGGAACCAAGGCCCCATATCCTGAGGCTGCATTTAGCAGTCCACCCACTTCAGAGAACAGGCGTGGTTAGCACTGGCCTTGGACTTCCAGTTGCTTCCAACGAACTAATGGTCCAGGGTGCAAACGTTCCCTTGTGGGATTCTCTTGGGGAGTTGGAGCTCAGAGGAAATTGCTTCTCCTTCCAGGAAGAGATTGGCCAGGGTGCTCAGTGGAGCTTTACGGGTGCTTTTGCCCCCACCCCACCCACCCCGGCACTAAAAGCACACTTAAACTCTCAGGAAAAGGATGGCACTAATGCAAAAGGAAGGTGGAAGAGGGCCGTTTTCAAAGCTAGGGTGCTCTTAGGCGCTTCCGTGTCTCCCACCCACACAAAATTCGGGAGCGGCATTATGGGTTAAGCCTCCTCTGGGACAAGAAATTGCTGGGGGGGGGGGGGCTTCCTTTGGTAATTGCTTGCAAAGGCTCAGGGTGAACCTCAGGAAGCAGATCAGCTTTTAGCACATCCTCCCCACCCTCAAGAGCCCTTCAGGACAGAAGTAAGAAGACCGGGAAGGCAGCCTCTGTGATTGCATCGCATTTCCCAGCCCTCCCCCCAAAGAATGGCCCCAGCTATTAGCCATAATGGTAATGGGCCATTAAAGAGCTGTCTTGCCAACATTAATGTCTGTTGAAGAGCCATCAAGTGATCCTCTGCGAGCAATCAGGGTCAGAGGATCCTCTGAACCGAATGAAAAAGCAGGTGCGCCACCCACTTGACCTGACAGATCTCAGAAAAATCTAAACAACGTCAGTTAGTACTTGGATGGGAGACCACCAGGATATCCTCAGGGTGTTGGGCAAGACTAGGAAATTAAAAGAAGAAGGAGCCAGCTGCTAAGGACGCAGCCTGGCGGTCACCTCCTGGTGGGGTGGACTACTACTTCAGTCAATCTCCAGTCGGACCCAGGCAGGGTGACTGATGAAGTGGATGGGAGTTGTAGTCCAAAACATCTGGAAGGTGACAGCTTGAAGGACTGTCTTAGGTACCTGCTTTTGAACCAAGATACACCCACTTAGCCTCTCAGAACATGCTGGAGAGCAGAAAGTGGGTTTTAGCGTATTTTCCCCACCCATTCTAGGGGGTCCACCGCCATGCTGACTGGGAGGCGATGGGCGTTCCCATCAGCTGCCTGGGCAGCCCCACATGGGGTGTGAGCATGAGTGCATCCCCTGTGGTTTCTTGAAGGCCTTCCTGCCTTTCTGTAGTGCTGCGGCTTGCCATTCTCAGCCAGGCAGATCTTGGCTCCAGATTCCTTGGACTGCCCTCAAGCCAGTAAGAGCCCCTGGCTGGTCTTCTGAGTTCGAGACCCCAGAAAAATACCTTGTTTTTACCACCTGCAGTCCGAGCCTGCACAACCTCCACCAGCCAGAACCCGCTACACCCTTTGGCATGGGCTCCATCTGTACCTGCTCAAGATCTATTTTTCAATTTGACCCTGAATATTTCTGAAAAAAAAAGATGAAACTTCCTTCAGGTCGACTCCTGCTGACTGCCTGGACACTTCCAAGTGGTTTTCTCAGCAGCAATACGAGTGGCATAGCTCTGCCCTCTTTTACGTGGTTTCTTTAACTGGGACCAGGAAAAAATGGGTATAAATTGCAGCTACTCAGATTTTATTTAAATATAAGGAAAAACGTCTTAACAGTAAGATCTGAAGAGTTTATCGATGGGGATCACAAGCCACAGGGTCTGCTTTTGCACACCTTGGTCACGAAGTCATTAATAATGGGAATGATAATATTCACCCCAAAACAGAAGTTGCTTTGGTACTGCTGTCTGCAGGAGAACAGACTGATCCAGCACACAGCTTTGGAGAATTCCTCACGCCAAAAGCGAGAGTCCAGCTGGGTTCACACAAGACGCGCTGAGCCATAAATTAATCACAGAGATTGGCAGGGTTATCTGCAGGATGTGGCCCAAAAGGTCAAGAGCCAGCCACAACGGTGCGGTCAAATCTCCCCGGTTTTTTGCCCCACCCTGACTTTTTTGACCATACCCTTCTGCAGGAACCAGGCAGCATGGACAGGCGGGGGGTCTGTTCGTACAGGCCTGGATAAGGGAACTTCCAGCGCTTCCTTGCAGGCTTCCCCTTGTCGCCAGCATCTTCTTCTCTGACCCGTCTGCTCTGAGCCTGCGGGCGCTTACCCTCAGGAGCCGTGGCTTGCTCACGAGGAGAGGCTGGTGTTTTCCTTCACCCCGAGGTGCTGAGCTGCAGGGTGCAAAGGCGTGGAGTTTGCCAGGGGCCGGTCAAACTAACCCCGGCAGGAAGATCTCACAACATCCAGTCTAGGTAGGACAATCACACTTTTATAAAGTCAGTCTACAGTTCTTATAACGGCGAGTTCTTCCATTTCGTGCTTGCATTTCATGTCCAGCTTTTTTAATATTCCAGTTGTGAGCTCCAGTGAGTTAGGTAGTGGGAGGAAAGAACAGCCAATTGGCCACCCCACCCACTTCCATCTTGAATTAATTCAGCAGCGATCCAAAAACGGCTGCAGATCAGAACACAAAACAAACCAACTGGGTGATCTGAGAATTTTGTTTCAAGCCAAACTGTGGTCACCTAAACATTTCCTCTATTGTGGGGGTGAACACCCTCAGTTTGCGCACTCGCACTCGCGCACGCACACACACACACACACACACACACACAGTCTTGGGAGAGCTCAGGGTCTGGCAGAAAATTGCCACCAACTTGTAATTTTTTAATGGGACAGAAAGGGAGGGGGGAATTAATAAAAGAGGTGGAGAGCAATACTAATTGCATTTCATTGCTTTTATTTAATGCAATTTAATTTAATTCAGTTTAATTTAATTTTTGTCAAGGGCCCACCCACACTTTAGTCTGGCTGTGCCCCCTTTTTTAAAATGCAATTTCCACCATGCTGCTGAATGCAGGTCGCCCTTCAGTCTGGAAAAAGTGATACCTGCTTCCCTATTGAATGCAAATCAATTCTGATGAGCATGGTTGCAAAACTGCACTTTCATAGAGGGAGAATTTAAAGTTAAGGGGGGAATAATAATGGCAAAGAAAATAACTTCTGGGTGTTTTCCTAATGAATAAATATGTTCCCTCTCACCCTTGGATTTTGTCCCCAGATTATTTTTCCCATTAAATATTATTAAATATGATCTATTCCGATGTTTCTCAACATTGCCCACTTTAAGGTGTGTGGACTTCAACTCCCAGAATTCCCCAGCCAGCATGTGTGGACTTCAGCTCCTAGCTGAAGTCCACATATGCTGGCTGGGGAATTCTGGGAGTTGAAGTCCACACATCTTAAAATGGCCAAGGTTGAAAAACACTGATCTAATCAATTTAATAATAATTAAAGTTGGAGGGAGTTACCCTTGGCTGATATCAAAAAAGTGAAGCAGGATCACTGGCTGGTGCTGGGATGGAGACCACCAGAGATTATTAAATTTATAAAAATTTAATAATAAGTAAAAATAAAATAAACCCAAGGGGGCTAGGCTAAGAAGTCAAGGAACATCTCAGCAGAAGCCATGGAAAAGACCCTTCCGTTTTGTGGCCAAGAAAACTGCAGGGCCCGTCCATGACACCCCCAGGAACTCAACTTGAAGGGGTCTTTACATCACCTTTAAAGTTTGCCTCTCCTTTAATGGGGGAGTGAAACTCCATAACTCTTTCCCAAACTATGTTTGGAATCACTTTGGCAGCAGGATTTGTGATCCAAGTATGGAGCTCCAACCGGAGGTCCCTCCAGCAAAGTTTCAGTGCCGAATGGAAGAAGCATAAGTAGACAGGCTGTGCTTTTGGTTGCTCAGAGAAGAGTAATAAGGAGGATGCACTTCTCCAATAACCACCAAACGTACGCCGTAAATCTGCCCTATATAAAGGCCCCATCAACCATTGTCCAAGGGCCCTACAGCACTAGTAAAATACTGTCTTTGCGTGCCAAAAGTCCCATCCTTTCCTGGGCTATATGAAAAAACACTCTGATCCTGTGGAAGTCAACTCCAGAGGTCAAAGATTCCGTAAAAATCAAAGTTGTCGTTCCACCCTATTTGCCTCCTCCATGAGCGAAACCATCTTGTTGGTAAGAAAGATCACAAGATTTAGCTGAAGAATCACAAAGAGCCCTTTTCGCATCTGTTCAGTCCCTCCCTCACTGGAGTCTTCACAGTGTGTTGCCTATCTATCATCTCCCTTGCAGACATGCAAAAATGTTTCCCAGGGAATGAACATTCAGATCTGGCAAAGATGGAGGCCCTTGTGTGCAAATCACACTCTTCAAAAGAAGGGCTGGTTTGCTACTATCAACAGGGCCAGTGGTAGCCACTTTGCTTCCCAACCTTTTTCCAAGAGGCTGGTCACTTGCCAATTAGTATTATATTTTTATTTATTTCCTCACTTTATTTGTATCCTGCCCATCCTCAGAGGCTCTTCCATGGGGGGCAACCTTAACGCTTCTTTCTTTCCCAGGCCAGTGGGGACAAGGCAGACATGGCTGGAGGTCAGGAGGTCAGAGTTAGCAGGTATCCAAAGGTGTGTCCAGAGCTGAGGATCAGAAGAGAGAGATAAAGACTTGGGGAAGATGCAATGAAGGATAGCCCTTGGCATAAGACCTAATGACCTGAAGCAGGACCTCCAGCACCCAGATTCTACCACTTTGCCCTGACTCTCAATTCCTTCTCTTTTGGCAAGGAAGAGCATTTTCAGATCAGTGATACATTCCCAAGTAGTCAGATGGTTTCACAAGTCATCAAGAACTCCAGGGCTAATTTAGAAGGATGTTGACTCTGCTAGCTGAGTTATGTTATCTGCTTCATTTGGACTCATAAACCAGAGGCACTGAAGAAAGTCCAGGTGGACTTCCATAACTTTCATCCCACCGTTAACCTGAACTTGGACAAACTCAGTGTACAGCTTCCTTCTCTGAATACTAATGTGCAACTACCTCATGGAAATATAAGTCCCATCTTATTAGAATGTGACTCCATATCACTCCATCTTTCCAACTTCCATCCAGAATGCACATTCTGGGCTATGTACAAAGTGTGATCCTCTCTCAATACAGTGTAAGTAATGCCTCCATGAAGGGCACAATTTCCATGAAAATACCGCTGGCAGGCAACTCACCTGAAGTTCCAGGACTCCTGCGTTTGATATTAAGTGTGGTTTAGCAACTAACTATTCAACTCCAGGCCAGTTTCTTTGGTGGGTAATCAATTGCATATCACCAATGCAAGGCAAACAGGAGGTGCAATTAATGCACAGAGACTACAGTTTGGGAAATAATTTCTACAGCTTCGACACGTAAGGTGTTTGCAGACACCAGTCTCACGAACCATCTGGACTCCGAAAGTAACACTCTGCTCTCAAGATGTTCCTGCTCTCTGGAAAAAGAAAGGAAGGGGAGGAGGGTAAATGGCGTGATGGAGAAACACAGAAGTCTTTAAAAAATGGAACGGTCATCCCTCAGACAACTGGAGTTGGAGCCGAAATCCCCGTGGGACCAGCTGTCACACCTGCGGCATTTTTGCAAAGGTTCAGCAAATGGGCTTTGTAAGCAGAATGGGACGGTTTGGGTGCTACGGATAGGTGAAACCCACTAGATTTCTCTCCCCAGTTTTCTTCCCTGCTTGCTATGAAATGGGTTGTACCATTTACATTTCCCCTTGTTCCCTTTCTCGACAGCTTTTGGGGAGAGGGCTTCTTCTGTAGGTTGAATGCAGCATGGAGTTGGGGGCGGGGGCTGTTTTCTCCCCAGTTACTCAGAAACAAATCCCACTAAGTCCACTGGAGTTTACTCCTATGTAAGGGGATCACAAAGCTGTAGCCTGCAAGCCTAAACCCTCTTCCTCAAGACAAGGAAGCACTGAGCTCTGCCAGAGTGATGTCTGAGAAGGGATCGATGTGCCCATTTTCCTGCAGGGCATATGGATCTTTTCCCTGAGGGTGCAAAACACGCCGGGTCAAAATTCCTTCATTTTCCATGAACGCTTCACCGTTCCGATGAATATGGAGGCCACTCTGAGTGGTTCATCCAATACATTTCCCTTCATTACTGAGTTAACTCCTTTTCCAAATTTACCCACTAAGGCAGTGCTTTTCAACCTTGGCAACTTTAAGATGAGTGGACTTCAACTCCCAGAATTCCCCAGGCAGCATGGCTGCCTGGGGAATTCTGGGAGTTGAAGTCCACCCTTCTTAAAGTTGCCAAGGTTGAAAAACACTGCATTGGGTCTTTAACTCATCTGGTGAAATCTGTGGCACAGGTGGAAGCAGTGATTTTTATTCAGGCTGCCTGTGGGGGCGGGGGTCAGAAAAGTCAAAATGGTCGCTCCAACCATATAATCAAAGCTCTTTCCCTTTTGTACAGGGGCAGGACTTTGATCACATGATCATGGCCCCAAATCTTGAGTTTTTTGAGCCCTCCCAGACGCCCCTTTTTGTATTGTGCCGCTGTTTTGTTTAGCCATTAAATGTAAGCGAAGAATGCCAGCAAAATCAGTCAAATAAGGAAGAGTCATTAGAAAAATAAACATTCACAGAGATTTTGTAATCTGCAATTCTCCTTCAAGTATTATTGCTATGGATTTGGGATTATTTTTTTCTTGTCAGCTGTTATTGATAAAAGTATGGCATGCTTGAAAATTCATGTCACAGTCTTGCCTAATCTGGTGCCCTTCAGGGCTGTGTAGGACGGCTGTTGCCATAATTCCCAGCCAGAATCCCAGAGGGTTTGGAAATAGAGGAAGTGGCAAACCCTAATTAACAATATTGTGGGTTTTACTGAAATGTGAGAAAGTGTTGTTGAATGCAAGAATGTGTAACACGGTGCGGTGCATGAAAGCAATTAGAGCAGTGTTTCTCAGACTTGACAACTTTAAGATGTGTGGACTTCAACTCCCAGAATTCCCCAGCCAGCCTAAACGCATCTTAAAGTTGCCAGGTTTGAAAAACATTGAATTAGAGGGTCTAAGCCTGGATAAACCGAAAGGAAATGTGGAAAGGTGAACTGCTGGAAAACAGAGAGGATTCTGGCAAACCAACCCCCACGATTTTCAGAGTTGGATTTAGGTTCAAAATATTTGTCCCAGCCTTCCTGCTGAACTCGGGGGCGCGCGCCAAACCCCGGCGGTGTGAATTGGCAGACTGTGTGGCACAGCTGTCGCTGCCAACTGTGTAAAGAAGCTTCGGTGGAAGGAAAAATTCCAAAGATATATCAGTGGAGAGACGTTGCCAGAGCCAACAGCAGGTGTTACTCCTGGTACAGCCTGTTTATTGCCAGTTGCCTGCAAACTGAAGCTAAACAGCACCAGAATAAACAAACACACAGACACAGACACACACAGGAGACAGAGGGAGGCTTCTATTTAGAAAAGGCGATTCTTCCTCCCGTCCTCCCAGCTTTCCTTCAGAGCCAGTGGTATCTCCAAGGGTGCAAAATCATCGTCTGGGTACCAGGAGCGTCCACGTGAAAGGGAGGAGCTGGGATGGGAATCCCAGAGGGGAAGTTAGAAGTAAATGTGGCGAGTGCCAAATGTTGTAAGATAAACATGAAAATGGAATCCACACCACATCGCTGGGAGAGGGAGGGTTGGAAGATGTCATTCATGCTAACAGAGTGTTGACAGCATCCTGACATGGCACAGATGCTGAGAACATCTGCTTTGAAACGCATGAATATTAATTGGGGTAGACATTCCCCTGGAACAGCAGCAGGAGCCACGCCTGCCCCACATGGAAAATGCAGCAGTTGCAAAGGAGGGGGGAGACTGAAGGCTTTGTCTGTCCATTCTGGCCAAACATCTTTGGGGATGCTGACCTTAGACACCGAAGGTTGGAAAAACTTGCTAACGTTAGAATAGCCAGGCAGAGGAACCATCAATCAAGAGACATGGTGGGCTCTGATCTGTTGGATGTGTCCGAGCAAAGGATGCTTGAATTTGCTCTTTTCAGCTTTAAGACTGTACGGCCCCAGTCCAAGCTGGCCCACGCCATTCCATTTCAGGTAGGGAGGAAATGAGGGAAGATGCAAACATATCTTCTAAAGCATAGTGAAAGTTGGTGAACATGTTTGGAACACCATTCCACATTTCAAGTTCAAACCTGTTTTCAAGAGAGCCAGGTACAAACGTGGCTTACACACCTTACCCCAACATTTAAACCCCTAATTTGTCATGCCAAGTACATAGCACATCAGAGTTGATATCATGCTGTGCCCTGCTGCTGTAATGGTACGTGGGGAAGACTTTGGGAGACAGGGAAGAGCCACAGACTAGGCAATGGTCAGATAAGTGGCAGCTGAGCCCACAGAAGGAACGAGGACGAGGCAAACATCTCAGAAGAAACCTCCCTAGTTTCTTGGGCTGTGAAGGAGACGGGGGAGAGATGCACTTTCGGACTTGCAAGGTTCTGTTAGTGTAACCTTACAGTAAAGGTAGAGCTAGGACTTCTGGGTGTGCTTCTTGTCTGGGCTGTCTCGCAAGGCTGCCAGATGCCCTGGGTTGATGGGATTGGTAGTCTGGCACATCTGGAGGGCACTAGGTTTGGAGAAGGCCGAGTTAGGCGTTTTGGATTCTGCTGTTCCCCCGGTGTCTGCTTTTTCCTCCTCCTCTACTTGGTCACAAAGGTGATCTCTCCCAGGCTGGGACCACAGGGTCGATGGGGATGATCTGGCGCCAGATGGAAAAGGGTCACTGAACGTGCACGAAATCAGGGAGCTGAAGCAAGAGTGAGGGGGACTGAGAGTAACGCATGGACGTTTCACCAGGAGCGGTAGGGAAGCCACGGGTGGCAAGCCCTCGTTTACCCTGGAAATGATCTCTCCCCGAAGACACCCTCCTTCCTCCAGGGATCGCCAAGGGTTAAATCCCTGGGTGAGTTCCAGCAGCTGCTTGGCTGGAAAAGTGGGCTCCCTCCCTCGCATCTCTGCCTGTGGGTGGGGGACCTGCACCAGCCCTCAAGCCCCACTCAGCAGCGAAGGCTGCGGTGTTTAGATTAGAGGATAATGTGCTGGAAATAATTGCCTTAATCAAGAAAGGTTAATTAGGCTGTCTGGGTGTACCAGGCAGAGGGTGTTATCACAGTGCAGAGTTCACGTGTGCGTGGCACTCACATCTTCACCTTGGTAATTGGAGACGTTTTCCTAAACAGCCCCAAACGCTCCTCGGAATCCCCCAGCAATGGGGTGGGACCCGAGCAGCGCCCCCAACATCCCTCCCCAGGCATCTCTTCGCTCGACCGAAGGCCCAGGAAGGGAAAGTCGCTGGTCTGGGTCTTTTCCTCTTGCCGGTTTCTGCAAATCAGCCAGGTTTGATATTGCTCCGTTTCTCACCCGTGCAAATTGCCCCAGTCTGGTTCATCGAAACTGAGGATGAAAACACATGCGCACACACGTACACAATCAAACTTCTGTGTATTTTTGGTGCACCATTCTCCAGCTTGCATTTCTTTTTTTTTTTAATTAATTTTTATTGAAGAGATTTTTTTACAGAGTAGAAACAATACAAATGTAAAGAAACGAAAAGAAAAGTGATAAGTGGATAAGTAAGAAGGAAAAGAGAAAAGAAAAGAAACGTTCTCCGACTCGCATTTCTGAGACTGTTCCTGTGATGCAACACACAGCCTGTGGCACATCATCTCATTGACTGATTACATGCCATGTGTCAGCTCTTAGCAACCACATAAATTTTCTCCATGATGACCTGGCCCTAACCTGGCCCTTGAGGTCTTCCGATGGTAGGCCCATCGCCACTGTAACTGAGCTCCTCCACCCTGCTGCTGGCCATCCTCTTCTCTTTCCTGCTACCGTTCCAGCATCAGAGCCTTCTCCAGAGAGCTGGGTCTTTCCATAATGCGTCTGAAGTAGGATAATTTGAGCCTGGTCATTGATGTCTTGGGTGAGAACTCTGGGTTGATTCATTCAATGATCTATTGGTTTCCTTTTTTTGGCTGTCCATGGTCTTCTCATCAGTTTTCTCCAACAGAAACATTCAAAAGAGTTAATACTCTGGGTATCCTGCTTCTTCAAAATCCAACTTTCAGTTCCATATAATCAAGCTGCTGAGCAACCTTTGGGAAGGAGATTTAATTCTTCCCCACATCTCTGCTTTGGGAGCAGTGTGTACTCAAGAGAGTTATGGCCCACCCTGTGCAGCAATGGATATAAGCCTTTCCTGGAGGGTGTTTCTACAAGCAAGGTTTATTTTCCAGTTGTTCTCTTTGCAAACAGCAGCTTTCCAAGTCAACCAACCATGTTGGGTAATCCAGGGTTCCTTGGAAAGACTGCCTAGCCCCCAGATAGCAAGGATGCCTGATCAACAGCCCTGCGAGTCACACAAGGGGACAATGGTCCACCCCCTTCTCTCCAAGCAGAAACAGTCACACTTCAACCCACTCCTGTGAAGCTCACCAGAAACCTCCACACCCACCATGGGACCACAAGGAGACCAAAGCCACCTCTCCCCAAGACAACAGCTTCAGAGGTGGCCCCTCAGAGTGAGCAAGCTAAGCCAAACCACTTGCAGAAGAACCAAAATGTCATCCTAGCAAGATATCCCCATTAGGATGTCACAACAGCAACCATTTTGTGCGATTGTCCATAATAAACACTCCAAAACTTCCGGTCCTCTGAATTAGGCTTGTTTCAACGATGTCCAGTGTTTAAACAATTGTTTTGTTTTAGCCATTTCCAGTGTTACTCCGGGAGGCTCCCCACAGGATCTCTGTCTGATTAACTGTTCTGGCCTTGAGGACCCAAGAAGGGAGGAGAAATGACCAGCAGGAGAAAGAAATGCCAAATAACTCTTCTTTGATTCTGTCTGGCCTGAGAGGGGGCAAGGAGAAACTTTGGCAGGCTTGCGAGATGCTGCAGCTCTACCCTACAACAATAAAGTCCCACTCCTGGGATCCTTGTGGTGCCCCTTTCCTGACCTGGCCTACCTTGAAGGGCTGACACCTTCCTTCCTACTTCTAATCTCCTCTCCTGAACATTTAGAATTCCAGTAGAAGAGAATCTCTGTAGCTCAGGGTTCACGTGCAGAGTTCTTGGTGCTCTCGGAGCTTGGTTGTTTCTCTCAGAGCTTGCAGACGTTTCATGACCCAACTAGGTAACTTCATCAGGGTGAGAAACCCCACACTCACTCACCTTGATGAGGTTACCTAGTTGGGTCATGAACGTCTGCAAGCAAACAACCGAGCCCATTTGGAATTCTGTTGTGTTCTTGTCACTGATGAGTAGGTCATTCCACCAGTCTGGAACAAACATCTAGATGTCTCTGCCCAGCCCAGAGAAGCTTTGGGATACCCCATAAAAACCCCGTTTCCATAATCATCCTCTCCAATCAAGTAACCTTTCCAAAGACAACATCTGATTCTTCCCACAGCCATATTTTGGATGTCTTTTTGTCACTACCACAATGTGATCCTTTCGGATTAGGTTCGTTTATGTTCTGCAGATTATCTGAACCTGGAAAATGGCAAAAAAGTCAAGACTGCACAATCAAAGCGATCCTTCATTTTTTTTTAATGTGAGTTGTTTGAGCCACACACATCTCAAAGGGCTTCAGTCCTGCAGGGCTGCCACCATGACCTTTTTCACCCCACCTAAAGGTGCTGTTAGTTAATTCAGTAACCAAGTGAAATGAATCGTGTGACCTCCACGAAAAGGTTGTCCTCAGCGCCTGCATCTGCCTACGCTTTCCTGAAAATGAAACCTTTTTGTGTGTGAAATTGAAGTCAACTCCAGATTTAATTCAGAAATGGAGAAAGGGCACTTTTCGCTGAGCGACCCTAAATCTGTAACAGATTTTTTAAAAAACGACGTTTCTGATACCAACAAACGTTGCATTTTCTTTTGCGGCTCTGCTTTTGAAGGGTCCCCTCCCTTCTTCTCGTGACCCCCTCCCCTCTATGTGCTGGGAATGACTGCTCCTTCTCCCTACGGCTTGGGCTGAGGAAAGACCCCGGGCCGCCGGAGACCACGAGACGTCTGCTTGTGTCGCGTCTGACATTCCAAGCACGGGTTTAGCACTCTTTTAAAACACCGACAGACTTGTGCGTAACGCGGGACTGGCGTTTTCCGTGGAGGGCGCTGGTCCCCTGCCATTCCTAAGTACGGTCTAAACTGGGGAAGAGAGCCGGGTTTTGCCAGCTGGGTGTTTTGGCGCTTTCGCCAGCCAATGCATCACAGAGGTTCTGCTGCCTCTGCCCTGCTTTCTATCGCTTTTATTCCTGGGGAGGGGCACCATTTTGCCCACTCCACAGGCTGCATCCGGCGCTGCTGCACTTTTGCCATTCCCTTGCAGCACTAGCCAAAGGCAAAGGTCTCTCCTTACAGTTTGTCCCCTCCTACTTCACCCCTCGCCCCTCTTCCATGCCTGTCGGACTGACTGGCCAGTCCCAGGCCTGGAGAAAAGGCCCGGGGTGAAGTGGGGAGGAGCTCCCGCAGTTTCCCTTTCCTCCACGTCTGCGGCCTTCCCAATGAGCCTGTTCGGAACACGGGTCCAGAGCTCTTTTAAAAGAGCACTAAACCCGTGCACCAAGACAGCCTTTGAAAAGAGCGCCTGACCCGTTTGCAGAAAGAGCTCCGTGGGCTGCTCACGGCCTCAGAGCCCCTCCCCACCCACAGCTGGCGTCTCAGGCGGCTGGAGAGCTGGCCGAACTCAGCACACAAAGCAGCCCCCTCTGCTCCCCACCTTAACGGGGCTGGGGGATTGTTTTTCCTGTTGTCCGGTGACGGTCAGCGGGAGCAGAACCAGAGCCAAGATAATCAACCCGTTGCTCCCCTTAACTCGTCCCACATTACGACTCCCAGGACGGCACCCGTAGGCAGCCTGGTGCGGAGGCAGGATGGGGCCCGGCTATTTGGGCACCAGCAGTCAAGCCATCTGACTTTTCTGCCGACCCCAGAATGGAGGGGAGCACGTTGATATGGCCATGGGGAGAGTCCCAAGCTGGTCAGAAGGCAAAGGCCCTTCAGGAGGCTACGCCCAGAGAAGCAAGAAGAACGAAGAGGCTGCCTCGAAGCACCTCCTTCCACACCTTTCCCTTCTCCTGCTCTTTGTTTGCCCAGCTGGCTGCGCATTTCATGGGGAGCAGAGCCACCTGCAGGATCTTCTTCCCTGAGGCTTTGGGCTTCCTCGTTTCCCAACATTTCCTTCTGAAATGTTCCGGAAGGGCAAGGCAGGCTGCGTGAGGAGGAAAATCCGATTTGAGGGGTCAGCCTCTAGGGCACGGAGCTGGCAGGGCCGGGGGGGCGGCCCAAAGGGAGTGGCGTGCTGCGGGAGAGTTTTTCCAGACTCCTGGCAGAGTCACCCCCCATAATGTCAGGGGACAAACCCTTGGGGCTTTCTGCAGTGGCCGGGCATCCTCACAGGGCAGGCAGATGTGTCTGGAGAAAGTTTTGCACTGTGAATTCTGACTCCAGAAATACTGTATTGATGACACTGAAGATGAACATCCATAGACCATTGACCTCAAAGCACCCCCACCCATTGCCAAACTCATCAGCAAACAACTATTTGGGATTTCCTACCTTTAATGAGAAAAGAAGCATTAAACTAGGCGCCTGATGCCTCTGATAAGCTTAATTGACTCCTCTAACATTTTAGGAATCACTCAACCTCCTAAAAAATTAAAAAGGGGCAAAAGTATCAGCTCTTCCAGATGGTGATGTCAATGCATCACGGCCATGTCCTTTGCAGCCCAGGGGACCTAAAGCTTTAGAGGAAAGGGAGCTCCACAGGTTTATCCCACAGGCACCCAGAGACACAAACATGCACACAGAGAAAGGGGCTGCAAAAGCATTGCCTGTCCCTGGTTTCGTTTTGGGATCTTCTGGCAGATCAAGAGATAGAAAATCCAAATGCTCTGTGTAGCTGCCAGGAAGGGTCTGCTCAGCCATTGACCTCCATATTTTAATAAATGTGAGGCAGGCATGTGTGGGAGGGAGGGAGGGAGGGAGGGAGGAAGGAAGGAAGGAAGGAAGGAAGGAAGGAAGGAAGGAAGGAGTGAGTGAGTTTTGGAAAAATTGTGCAGCATAAAAGAATGTGATCCAAGGGAAAAGTCCATTCTTCTGGGTAATATGAAAGGATGTGTGGGGACAAGACAAGAGAGGGCAAAAGAACTGATTGGGCCACTTGGAGACCCTAAAGTGAATAAGAATGGCAATTGTTCGGGTAGTATCTGCTTAGGCAAATATCAGTTGTTTTGGAATATATTATTTGGGTTTATTCAAGCCTATAAGGTGGTTTGATCTTGTATAGTTATTTATTTATTTATTCAAATTTCAAGGCCGCCCAACTCCTCAATGACTTTGGGCAGCTTACAAATAAAAGAAGAAGAAAAATATATATAAGAAGAACTAGAAGAACAAATACTCAATCTTAAATTAAATAAAACTAAACTAACTAGAAGGGGCTACACAACAAATACATGCAGAGAACTGAAGGTGTAGACCTCATAATGAATAAAAGAGCTAAAATATGAAGCGGCAGCATCTAAGCTCTTGTAGATGTTCATGAAGTAGGAATTCATTGGTGGACAAGGGTTGTATATTATATTCCAATATGTGGTGGTAACTGGAGGACCAGGGATGAGTTTGGGGAAATTAGTGCAACGTTTCAATGAATGAAATCCAAAGGGGAAAACATCTCCAAACAGAATAAATGAAAAGTAGATGTAGGGAAAGTACTTGTACGGAATAATGAAAATAATTGTGTTACAGAATGCCACAACAGTGTGTGGAGTTATGCTGCAGTGATGAAATGAAAGACTTGTGAATAAGAAAAATGCATATAAGTGAATTGCTGCTGCAAAAATGTGGAAATGTTGTATAATGTGTATAGGTAGAAAGAATAATTGCCAGAATTAAGATTAAAAGAGAGAGAGAGAATGCAGTTTTGCTATTCTAGAAGTAGATAAAGAAGGCTAAACAAGGAGCATTCAGCAGAGTCAATGAAATTAAAAATGAAAGCAATGATATAATTTGGAATGAAATGAGAGGAGGAAATCCAGAAAGGAGTATTAAAGAGATTTCTATGGGAAAGATGGTCATATGACAAAGAGTAGAATTGTTATAAATAGTATCCCAGGGAAAAAAAATCATGAAAAGCAAATAATAAATGCCACAAAAACACTGCAGAATTGTAAGGCTGCAGGCGTAGATGGTATAACTATTTAAAAGCTGCCAAGAGTCTTTAAATTGCAGTGGGGTAGAAATGTGAAAAGCAAACAAATAAATAATTGAGGAACATTAAATATAGATGTGGCTTGCTTATGTAGAGATTCTATAATTTGTTTATTGCATGTGTGAAGATTGTGTCTCTGACACTTAGAGGAATGCTGTTATAGAAAGGGAGAGGTAGGAAGTGTGAATATGAATTAGGGATTAGTTTGTTCGGTGTGCCTGGAAAGGTTTTTGGCTAGAAGTGTATGAGAAGGGAAAATGAGCAAAATTTGTGAAGTTCAATGCAGATTTATGACAGCAAAGTTGTGGGCAAACCCAACATTTGTCTTCAGCAAATCATGAGAAATGTTTGTTTGTAAGAAAGTTTATTGTAAATGTTGTTGATTTAGAAAAAGAATATTCAAGAAAGGCCTGAATTATGGAAAGTTTTGCATGAATATGGAGGTGAAGCTTGGTTGCTGAATGAAATAAGAGTGGTATATGATGGAAGTAAAATATCCAGGAGAATTAGCAGAATGGTTGAACGCTGAACATGGCAAGGCCCTCAATGTGATATTTTTCCATGGCAGACCATGTCCCACTTTGTGTAATAGCCTCTCTCCCGGACATCAGATTGAATCCATCCTTATGATCATTTCATAAAGACATTAAAACAGATTCCTTTGAAGTACATACTCGCACATTGCCAGCTCCATGCCCTTCCAAAAAACTAGTCCTTCAACACTGGAAAGATAAATTGATGGCACCAATTCCGTGGCTTGAAGACCTGATGCTACTTGCAACATATGAATGAGTCGCTTACAGATTATGCATATCTCTCTATCTCTCTATCTCTCTCTCTCTCTCTATCTATCTCTCTATCTCTCTCTCTCTCTATCAATCATCTCCATCGTTTCTTGTCTCCTCCATGCATGGTTTGTTTCAGTAGTCCACATCGTCAGATTGTCCTGGTTCCTCAACATCTGGCATGGAACTTGTTAATCCGGGTGATGTCTGAGATGGCATGACTCTCTTAGTTCGTGTCAGTCTCATATTCAAGGTAGGCAGGTGAAACGTTAGAGGGTCTTTGCCCAAGGACCCCTATGGTAAGGTAGGTACTAGCCGGTATTTGAACCCTGGTCTCCCACATCAAAGGGTGGCGCTCTAACCACTATGCTATCCAGCTGCTTTGTGTATTGTGCCCAAGTCCAGGTGGGAGACTCCACAGAAGGTTGTGGAGAATAACAGGGGCTAAGATCCTGTGGAACTTCCAGATCCAGATGGACAGGCAGGTCCTGGCCAATCAACCAGACATCATGGTTGTAAACAAGGACCAGAAGACAGCAGTGGTGATAGATGTGGCAGTGACAAGTGACAGCAGTGTCAGGAAGAAGGAGCATGAGAAGCTGGAGAAGGGCCAGGGCCTGAAGGAGGAAATTGAGAGGATGTGGAAAGTCAAGGCCAAAGGGGTCCCCGTGGTGGTGGGAGCCCTCGGGGCTGCAACTCCTCAGCCGGGCCAGGGGCTCCCACCGACCCCAGAGCCACACCCGAGCTGTCTGTCCGGAAGAGGGCAGGGCGAGGAACGGCCCAGATCCTGCGCAGGACCCTCCCACGCCCAGGCCTCTGGCGGAGGACCCGAGGCAGAGGAAGACACAGACCACCCATAGAGGGCGCCACTCTCATATTCAAGGTAAGCAGGTGAAGCGTTAGGGGGTCTTTGTCCAAGGACCCCTACTGGTCAGGTAAGCACCAGCCAGGATTCAAACGCCAGTCTCCCGTGTCAAAGGGTGGTGCTCTAACCACTACGCTATCCAGCCACTTAAAAAAACCCAATAAGCATTTGATTGATTGATTGATTGATTGATTGATTGATTGATAGTCGTTTTTGTTGCATTGCATTCTCTTTTTGTTCCATTTTATTCGATAAATAAAGCACAGGGAGGAAAACGCCAGCCTTCTTTGCTGCCACCTCCAGGGTGGGTGGAGGGCACCCGCTTAGCCAGGGGGAAAGGCCCCTTATCTTAAAAAAAGGTGGGAAACGATTTGGCTTTTAACTTGCCTGGTTTCCTTCCTTCCTCATAAGAAAGTTCAAACTTTTCTTCTCTTCAGATTGTGCTTCTTCTAATTAACACGGGAGAAGCGCTCAGCCTTTGTGCTACAGTACTGTTTTTCTTCGTTAATCCTCTACGGAGATGTTGTTCTTCAGGTAGGGTGGCAGGGATATATCACTCTGCTAATGAGCCAGTTGGAGTCACAAAACAAAAAGAGATTTTCTGCTCCCCATGACCCCAAGGAGCCTGGCGCCAACGCTGTTGCTGCGTGGTCTCCACTAACGGCGGGCAGCAACGTGGCAACCTCCACGCTCCAGCACGAACCCTGCCAAGATAAACATGCCAATCCCTTGCAGGTGTGAGGCGCCAAGGTGATGCTCAGCCTTCTGAATTGGACTGCCACTCCGCTGGCGAGGGGCACGCAGGACCGCACAGAATCTGCCGTCTTTCCACTGTGAGCACAAAGCACCCACCCGCCCACTCGCAGAGGGTCAGTGAGAGGAGCCCCAGGTACATCCGAGCAGACCCCCTTGGCAGAGAGCTTGCATCTTCTGCTCTCTGGGTGGAAAAGGAGCTGGATGGAAAAGACCTGGTGGCCCCTTAAGTTTGGGGGTTGGGTTGAGACTCAAAGAGGGGAGGAGGTTCATATGTTGCCGGTCTTATGAAATGTGGCTTGTTGGGTTATGAGATGGTGAGAGAGATGGGGAATGGAGCATAGCCTGAGGGCAAATATTGAAGCAGTAAGTGGTGGGCGGGCATCCATGGGGGGTCAAAAAAGTCAAGATGGTGGCTGCACCCATGGGATCTAAGCTGCATAGTGGTAGAGGTGTTGGATGAGGATTGGGGAGACCCAGGATCTAGAGCACCCTCAGCCATGGGAAGTCACCGGGGCCAGTCGCTTTCCTTCAACCCAGCCTACCTCCCAAGAGCGCTGCTGTAGGATAAAAGGGAGGGATATCCCTGTGTAAGATGCCTTTTGTTTCGGGAGGAAGGGCAGACTAGAAATTAACATCAAATGCCCATAGCCCCAAGCGACTTCCTTCCACAAGAAATCAGATCCATTTTCCCTGAAACTTTTCTCTGCTCTGAGAAGTAGGGTTTGCTTGATAGGGAATTCAGATTTTGTTTAATTATATGTAGTCATAATCAAGATTAATCAAGTCAGACTATTCCAAGACACAATTAGGATGTAGTTTTTTTGTTCATCAGCACAACATACATACCTCTGGCACGGCACTTTGGCCAAAGATATCACCCAGTTACCCCAAACTTCTCTATATCAATGGGTCCCCAGCCAACAAAACCCTCTCGCTATTTTTCTGCCCCTTTGTGGATGGTTACCTTGTGGTGGTGAAGCAGCTTGTGCGTCCCAACGGGGCCATGAGCTACACCACTGGGCGCATCCGGCGCCAGGAGGGAGAGCCCTGATGTGTGGGTTGGAGGTGAGGGATCAAACCAAACGCAGTCCAGTGGGCAAGAAAATGGCAATGGTCTCAACTAAATAGACATTCCCAACCAGGACAATACCAATATGATACTGGAAGATGACCACCACCCCAGGTCAGAAGGTACCCAGCAGGTTCTTGAGGAAGAGCAGAGGGCCAGTACGGGGAGCAGTGATGTTTATTATATGGCTGGATTAACACGAAAAGGATGTCCAGCTAAGGATGTGACCAGAAGCAAAAGGAAAGTTTGATGCTCCAAACTCACCATGGGATATCAGAACCATGAAACTGGATGTTGTCAGAGCAGATGTATCTAGGCTGAGCATAGACCTTTTGGGAATCAGGGAACTGAAATGGATTAGAATAGGTCATTTCACATCAGGAGCATCAGACCTTCAACTGCAGAAAAGAAAGCCTAAGAGAATTGAAGTAGCTGTCACTACGAAAGAAGACTGTGCACATCAGCGCTTGGGTACAACCCAAACCATGGCAGGATGATCTCAATTGGAGCCCAAGGGACGTTTTTCAGCATTGCAGTGATCCAATCTACGTTGCAACCACAGATGCAGAGGAAGCTGATACTGAACAGTTCCGTGCCAGCTTGCAAGACCTGGTTGGTACAACATTAAAAAAAGAAAAGATGTCATTCTTATCATAGTCAACTGGGGTGCTGAAGGTTGGAACAATGGGAAAATGTGGCCTTGCTATACAAAACAAATCAGAAAACTTTTAGGTTCATTTGCTTTTTGTAACAAATACCCATCGGTGTCATCTTTAGAAGACAATTCTGTATATGGACATTGCTAGACGGACAACACCGGAGCCAGACTTTGCTTGCGTTACTCTACAACCCAGGTGGAGAATTCATTCAGTCCCCAGAAGCAAGCTCTGGTGCTGACTGTGGGTCAGACCATGAATTCCTTCTTGAAACATTATAAAAGAAAGCAAATGAAATTGTCAGACCCTCAAGATACAACCTCAGCCATATTCCATATGACTTTGAGGTGCAGGTAAAGAATAGATTTCATGGAGTAGGTTTGATCAACAGGGGATCTGACCCACTCTGGATGATAGTAGAATTTTTCATGGGTTCCTTTGAACTGGAGACCAGGACGGATGACATTGAGGCCCAAAGTGGTTTATTGATGACGCTCAGCCTGAAAAGGAGAGAGGTTACAGTCCCTCTTTATAGAAGCACGCAAATTAGAATATGCATATGATTAGATAGAACGACCAATTATTTCACTGGATATTTTTGTATTTTATATTTAGCTTTTACTGATTTTTTACTGATGCTCCCCTGGTCCCGTGGTCTCGCAGAACTGGTTTGCTGGGGAGGACCAGTGAAAGCTATAGACCTTGGCTGGCAATTGGACACGCTCTGAAGTCATTAGGGTCAATCTCCTTTGATGACATTTCTCTTGCACGAGGCAGCGCAGTCAGCCTTGGCTTTTCTTCTTAGCGTCCCAACCCATGTGGCTGCGCCTTCAGCAGGGTTATGCCGTAGCAGAACATTTTAGGGGTGCGCTTGAACCGGAGACCAGGACAGATGCCCTCGAGGCACAAAGGGGTGTATGGCCGACACAAAGCGGGCCGGGGTTGCAGTCCCTCTGTAAAGATGTGCTCTGTCCGGTGAAATCCTGGCTGCTTCTATCTAATCCCGTGCATATTCTAATTTGCACATGTCAATAAAAAAGAACATGCACGGGATTAGGTAGAACCAGCCAGGATTTCACTGGACAGAGCACATCATGTGCCTAGCGACGTCAGGGAGGCCATCAGGGTGTAACTAGGAGGTGAGGGAGCAGCTCAACCAAGCAAACGGGCACTACTCTGAGAACAGAATTTCTTTTCAGGGAATTCCCTTTTTTGCCCTTCCAGAGCTCTGTTCTTCTCCCAAGCTTCTCATTGCTCCTCAGCCCTCTTCCTGCATCACAGACGTGAGCTGAGAGGGAAGAGCTTCCCTGGGAAAGCGCTTCTTGTCATGAGTGCAGCGGCTCAACCGGACACCCTGCAGCTGAGGCAGGGCTTGGGGGCCCCTGGGAAGAGGGACCGGGGGTGGGGGCTTTTAGCTGCATCCCCCAAATTCTCCTTCAGGATCCACTCAATATTTGCGACCTCCCTGAAGGATGATGGGGGAGAAGAAAAGGAACCCTGAGGAGGAAACTAGAAATGTTTAGGCTTGAGAAAACTTGGTAGAGGGAGACGGGATGGCACTCGCAAAATTCCTGAAAAGAGAAGAAAGGAAGTTACAGGAAGGTCGATTCCAACGGGATGTTAGAAGAATTCCCAATTATAGGGGTGGTTGGACAGTGGAACTGGGGATCCAGAAGGGATGTTAGAAGAATTCCCAATTATAGGGGTGGTTGGACAGTGGAACTGGGGATCCAGAAAGGCGTGGGGGCTCCAGTTCACTGCACAGGTCGAAAAGGAAGCCAGAGAGCCATTTGTCCGCCTTGGTTTAATCCGTCTGCGTGCCCTGAGCAATGGCTTGGACACAACGGCCAAAACAGCCCCACCCGTTTTATGGGGAGCACCCTGCCATGCCAGGGACCCACAGTGAACCTGGCCTGACCTGGCACGGATGTGATTCGCCCTGCTTGGGAAGGGGAGCGGCGTGGTCTGAGATCCCAAAACTGAAATAAAGCCGGCCGTTTGGGGGGCTTCACCCTCTCTTGGAGGCCCCACCTGCACTTCTTGCATCCCTGTTCAGGTTTTTGCGGCAGCTTCTCGCAAAAGCGTGCTGCGTGCATGAACCTGAAAGGGCAACGCCACCCCGAGGTGAGAAACTGGGGGTCTTCTCTGGCGGCTGCTGTGCTTACGATCGATCCCTGGAAACTGGACAGCGTGTCCTCCTTATAGTGCTAAGTCCTTGAGGGGGAGCAACTAGAAAAACAGAGCCTGCAACCCTTTTCCTCCCCACCTGCCCCCCCCGCCTCCGTATTTGCCTAGGCTCTTCCAGAAGGAACGCCTATCCGGAGCCACTGGGGCAGAGACGGTGTGCCTCGTGTGTGCCCCAGGCGAGCAGTCCCCGTTTGGAGGTCGGGATCCAGCTGGCCCTGGGCTGATCCTGCCACGCGGGGAAGAGCAAAGCCTTCTTCCCGAAGGCTGCAGGGAGGCTGCGAAGGACCTGGTGCAAAGGAGCGGCTCTTCTGAAATTGATGCTGGAGGCAAAGAACAGATGTTTAGGGGAGGCAGAGAGCTGTTTTCCCTCCCCCCTCTCTTATTCTCTTTAGCCTCCCCCACCCATTCACACTCATTTCCACGCTCACTCTCTGGTGTGGAATAAAAAGCCCGGGCTATCGTCTTGTTGCGTCTCCGCGATGCGCCAAGATTCGACAGGCATCTGTGTCTCCAGATGTGCAGGGTTGCCTCGAGGCATCAGGAAAGGACGCTGATTTGCCATCCCATCTGGGCTTCTCCAAGCTGCCAGGCTGGCCTGCAGGTTTCTGTTTTCCTCTCACGTTGCACACGCACCGGCAAGGAGAGGCTGCCACGTGTGCCACCATGCGGCTGTGCAAACTTTAGAAACAAATCCAATTCATGGGTGGGGGAGAAGAATGTGCGCCTCCCAGCCTCCCCTTGACTTTCCTCCACCAATCTTTAGCTTGAGTATTCATCCATTGTTCTCTGAATATTGAGAAATGCAATATTCTGTGAAGTTCTGATATTCAAAGGTGTTCTGTATCAACCAAGATTTGATATCTACATTTGACATCTGGTGGACGTTAGTGCAATGGGGAAGTTTAGCTGTGGAGGACTAATCATCTTTCAAGGCTGGTGTGCAAAGCCTTCACAATCTCTCGAGGATTCCTCACTGTTATAATTCATTGATTGAACATGAAAGGAAATTCCTAAACTAAACTTAACTGATCAACAAAAAGGAAGTACAAATACATATAACAGTATTAATAAGCAGTGTCAGTGAAATACTGTAGTATTAAGATTGAATGTCTTAAGAAAAAAAGATGGAGAAATAAGGTATAAAGAACACTTTCCAAACTTGTGACTTATTGATGGAAAGCCTTCTTTCGTGATGTTTGTTGGGGGAAAAATACTAATTTTACTAGTACTAAAGAATCTGTTAGAGACTCAGTTTGGTGTCGTGGTTAAGGTACCAGGCTGAAAACCGGGAGGCCCTGAGTTCTAGTCCTGCCTAGGCACCAAGCCAGCTGGGGGACCTTGGGCCAGTCACTTTCTCTCAGCCCTAGGAAGCAGGCAATGGCAAACCAGTTCCAAACAACCTTGCCAAGAAAACTGCAGGGACCGGTCCAGGCAGTCTCTGCAAATCAGACACGACTGAATGGATTAAAAGAAAAGGGAAAAGGCATCTTGCTGCAGGTGAGGGCAGGCTGCTCCTCCCCAAATTGTTTGACGATACTTTTAGGTAACTTCCATGCCCCAAAGGATATGGATGGAGGAATGCTTTTTGCCTGCTCTTCAATTTCCATGGAAGCTGTCTCCATGACACTCCATACTTCAAAGTCCAGAGGTTCACCAGCCAACCACCCAACCAAAATTTATTTACGGTCCAAGACCAAATGCTCAGGGGTCACAGAGGGGGCAGAGGTGCCCCTTCCACACTTGCCTTCCCCAACCTGGTTATGTGGACCAGCTCCCAGAATCCTCCCGTCAGCCATGACCACTGCTAAGCATTCTGGGAGTTGAATATACACATCTTGGGGGCACTTGGGCTGCTGTGCGGGAAGGATTGTTTCAAAGATGTGGCTGACCCCAGTTGACGACCGTTGTTGGGCCAGAGGTCTCTTTCACCTTCCTTGTTATGGCTTTGAGCAGTGGGAAGGCTTGGAGTTGCCGATCCCTGTTTTTTCGGACTGTGTTGAATTCTCGCCATCCCTTCGGGTCGGGGTCTTCCCAATTCGGCCCGATTGCAGCTGGTCTGTATTTAAAGCCGAGGCCAACATTTCCTGGCGCTCAAGATGCTTCGGCTGTTTTTTCCACCTGCACCACCTTGTCACTTGTTAAAGCCAGACGAGCTGCGGCATTAATTGCTTTAATTTATTTGCTTGCAGCTCGGGCCATGTGGCACTCAGCGCCTTTATGGGGAACATATGGAGGTAATTTATCACCGTTTGGTGCAATGGGGCAGGCGAGGGGGAGAAGGGAGGTGCTAAAGACTTGATTAACTCAGCCGTCATTCTAAATTTTTCTAATCGAGCCCCTACGTAGACCCCACAGGGGGAAAACGGTGAGCTTCACCTTTTGGAGATAGAGCAGTCTATCCCGGGTCAGGTCACTGCACACCCACAAGGGGTCCCAGCTCCTTCCTGCCTTAGAAAACTGAACCAATACAACCTGGCTTGTTCGCTGCAACGGGACCTATTACCGCTTCTCACCAATTCCACCTTCCGCAATTCCAGCTTCAGTCTCAAAGCTGTAATCGTGCCGTCTGGCGATAACTCAGCGCTCAGTTAAGACTCGGCAACGGCTCAGTAGAAAAACAAGGAAGAACTGAAGCGGGGGGCCCATTTTCTTCTCCTGCCGAAACCCCAGAGATGGCTGCTGTATCCATTTACACCCAGATGTTGCAGAGATGGGCTCGCTCGCTGTTTTCGGTGGCGCCAGAATGCGCTAGGAACCCGACGTTCCCCCTTGATCGCCAACACCGAGCCGGGGATTGCAATAGGGCTAACTCCATATTTCCTGTTTGGAGGGGGGGGACTTGGTTTTCCATACTTAAGCCCACCAGATCTCATCCCATCAATCATGGGTGGAAATCCCCCAGCATGCTTTTTCTGGAAAGTAAGAATGGGGGCCTGTTGTGGGGGTGACCAGCAGTGTTTGGGATGCAGGTGTGGCTGTGGTCAGCCCCATCACTGGCCACTCACTGACCACTTGGGGTCCTGAAATTATTAGCATCCAACCTGCAAGGCCCCATCTACCACACAGACTCCTGTGCTCAGGGATGCCGCGTAAGGGCCGGTCAAGGGAAGCCGAGATCCAGCGATTGAATGGCACCAGAGATTTCATACGAGATGCGATTCATTCTCAAATAATTTCAGACGTCCCTGGTTCTTAATCGCTATAGTGGAATTTCAAAACTGCGGTCTCTGTGCTGCATTAAGCCATAAGCCAATGGGGCAAACAGGGCTGTCAGCCGTGGTAGGGTCAAAAAAGTCAAAATGGCAGCCCCAAATGTGCAATTGAAGTCTCGCCCCTTTTTATGTGCGGCACAGGCACGATGGCATTTAATAACAAGGAAATTAACTTAACTTCAAGCTCCAGTTCAGCTTTTGGGCCAGGCCACTGCTTCCCTGAGCATTCATAGCTAACAGCTTCATCGATGGCCATTGATGGCTGGTGGTTACTAGCAAGGAGGCTAGCCCCACCACCCTCGGAGGGAAAGAGTCAGGCACTCTGAACGCAGCGGGTCAAAGAAAACAGCCCGACACAACCCGAAATGAGCAGTGTCAGTTTATACCAGTGTTTTTCAAACTTGGCAACTTTAAGATGTCTGGACTTCAACTCCCAGAATTCCCCAGGCAGCAAGCTATAGAGGATCTCTCCCAATCGAAGATTAGACACTAAATGGAAGTGTGAGTTCAGTAGAGGAAACGTCTAAAGAGATGCATGTTTCTTCTTGAGATCCTGGAAGCCCACATCCACAATTTTGTATATTTTGGAGTTCCCTAATAAAAATACCACTTGAATCTGCCTTTCAAGAATGTGTAGGCCGGTGTTTTTCAACCTCGCTGCTTGAAGATGTGTAGACTTCAACTTCATGCTGGCTGGGGAATTCTGGGAGTTGAAGTCCAGACATCTTAAAGTGGTTGAGGTTGAGAAACACTGCTCTATAGCACCGCGTAAATCTCTACCTCTTCCACGTGCAGCATTAGGGCTGGCCCTTTGGGATGATTCCCCCATCTTCCTAAGCCTGGCATTCTCCCTTCCTGCCCCATCGTGCCAACCAGCCTTACAGCGTTATCTGCCCAACTTCTGCAGCCCCAGACTGATAAACCAAAGCTAGTCCACACTGGCGTTTAGAAGCCCCCAGCCCTATCTCTTCTTTCCCTCCCTGTCCCACCCTTATTTCCAATGCAGAGATGCAAGCTGGCATTTAGTTCCATGCTAATTAAGCGATTGTCATTTTTAAACAACTGAAAAAACTCAGAGAGATCATTCGAGGCTTGCTTTCTCGTCACTTATTCAGAGGAACGGGCCCATTCATGTCCAGAGACTCGGCCTGCGCCGGAGAGAAATTAATCGACTCCCACTAGCAGAGCTCATCAAGCGCATCGCGGTCTTTGTGGCAAAATCGGCTTTGCAAGAGAGAGAGAGGGCAGAACCCAGCAGAGGCAAACTGGGCCCTAAACTCCAGGACCCAAAAGGAGGGGATGCAGGATCTTGTCGACACAGAACCACAGAATAATAGATTTGGGAGGGTCTTTTGAGATGATCGAGTGCAGGATCTACCAGGAAAGGTTTTGTTTTCCCTTCCATTTTTGTGCCACCACCAGCCTTCCCCAAGATCTGAGGTGAGAATGGCCAGCAAAGCCCAGGCGCTTCCATCTTCCCAGAGGTGAAATGACAAGTGATCCCAAACGGATCCCAGAATCCACAGGGGTGGCACATCCTGTAAGCCCCGCAGAACTTTGGGTTCGATCTCCCCAAAAGTGCTTTGAAGGGAGCAGGAGCATAAACCCAGCGCCCCTCCCTATCCCTGGGAAAAGATGCAGCTGCTTCCGTCTGACTCTAGAGCTACTACAGGTTTAACTCTCCCTTGAGCCAACTCTTGCTGGCTTCACGGACCCACCCATGCCATCTTCTTGACCACGTTAAGGAAGCGGTTTGCCATTGGTTCCCCCCCCCCATTTCCCTGTGATTTCCTAGTGGTCTCCCCACCAAGTACAACCCAAGTCTGGGAGGGGCAGTTGTTCAGCAGCCACTCAGAATGTTGCCAGTGGCTCCATTCTAAGCCCCCTCCCGCCTCCCTCCTGGTCACATGACCCAGAGCAGAGCGGAAGCAGCCTGCCCCATGCTTCCCAATGCGACACCCCAACACAGGTGCCACACGATGGTGGCATGGGAGAAAGTAAGGATGCCCTCATGGCCACTGCTGGCAAAGGGTTTGGAAAGAATCCCAAAGGCTTGCTCTGCAGCCTTGCCCTGTTTTATTTTTCCCCTAGCTAATGCACTGGGTGCTTTTTTAAAAAAGATGGCCAAGATTTTTATAAGACTTTCTTTTGTTCGCTTCTGATATTCTTTCAGCTAAGAGAGGTGCCGCACAGGCAGTCAAAATGAGTAGGGGTCCCCAATGAAACCGACCCACAGTCTCAGGGCCCGGGCAGTGGACTTCCTCTTGGACCTGCCCTCTCCAACCCGGCGCCCACGAGGTGCGTGAGACTCTGTTACCTAGAATTCCTAGTCAGAACCTCACGTGGAATTCTGGGAGCTGTCGTTCCAGCCTTTTCCGCGGGCACGAAGGGGGTGAAGGCTGCATTAGCAAGAGCAGGGTCTAAGAGGGAGGAAGCAATGCGGAGCAAGGATCAGAAGCAACGTCTCTGAGCCGCAGCCAAGTTTCCAATCTCCTGTCCTGGCCAGAGTCATGGAACAAAGCCTCTCCTGGGCTTTAATTTGGTCGAGTTGCAGCAGAAAATAGTGTAGGTTATTGTACCTGCGAGAAGGAAGAATTCCACCCACCACCCCAGAGATCTAGATGGATTTCCTTGTTTATCTGGTTCAACCCCCCTCCCTTCCTTCCTTCATTTCAGCCTTGAATAATTCCTGAAAGTTTCCACCCTTGGACAGTTCTTTTGTGGTTAGCTGTGTGTTGTTGTTGTTGTTGTAGTTGTTAAACACAACGTGAAGACACAGCTGCCAGTTCTTTAGCTGGTGTTGACCTTCATTCGCATCAAGTTCTTCCCCAAAACCTAGGATGTCGTAAAGCAGTGTTTCTCAGCCTTGGCCACTTGAAGAGGTGTGGACTTCAACTCCCAGAATTCTTTGCTGACTGGGGAATTCTGGGAGTTGAAGTCCACACCGCTTCAAGTGGCCAAGGCTGAGAAACACTGTCGTGCTGTATCAGCATAGTATGTGCAGATCCAAGCAGGGAGGCCTTTATAATTGACAGCTGGAAATTTTGTCAATGCGCAGATTTTCTAGTGCCATCCAAGGCTTTTTGGTGTGGCACCCGGTGTGCCGAGAACCACTGGGACCACCACGGCCAGTTTACGCCATAATCTTTCAACTTTGATGTTTAGGCCTTGATTGATTGATTGATTGATCTATTTAATTTCTATAAATGATACTTCGTGACTGTGACTGATAGTTCTCCTTGGTAGTTTCTCCTTGGCAGTTCTCCAAGAAACTACGAAGGGGAAACCACACCCCACCAACCCTGGCAGGGCAAGGTGCTGCATATAAACAGGGAGCAAACCCCACCCTCCCTGGCACTGATGATGTTACCTAGTCGGGTCATGAGATGTCTGCAAGCAAACCACCAAGCTCAGAGAGCACCAAGGACTCCACAGTTGAGCTTTGTTGCAAAGTTTCGGACCAGTCTGAGGCGAAGTGCTCAGCCCCTGAGCCATCTACCCTCCCTTTAGGCTCCCTACTTCCCGAGGATAACCCCCTCAGTGTTTCCTCATTCCACTCCATGGTCAACCACCGTTTTCCTTTTAAGGGTGACGTTTTGGCTCGGCTAGGTTTTCCACATTCCAGCATTTACCCTTCGTGCGATAGCCGGCCAGACTCCTGCATTTCTTCCTAACCCTACTGAACCTGGCTTGAAAATACTTAGCATCAGTCGGTAACACAAGGTCCACATCAACGCGGCCAGCCCTCAGTGAAAATAATTACATTTTTCATCACCAGTTGCTGCAACGTTCCAGATCTGGGTATTATCAGTGTTTTTATTCTTGTAGATACTTTTACCTCATCGTTGGCTGCTGACAGCCCAGAGCCGAGAAGCTGAGAAAAGACCGTTCAAGCTCCCTTCCTCTATTCTAAACAGATCCCTCTTCCTGAATCTCGGAGGTCATTCACCTGCTTTTCATGGCCAAGCATTGTCTCCAAGGCGTTTGACCATCTCCCTGGCCACCGAGTGGGGCACAGTCCCGTTCAAAGCACAAGTACACAGTTCTTTGCTTTGGTTTGCTATTCCTTGTCTTCATCCAGCCCAACCAGTGGATTGCCTTTCCAGCTGTTTGCATCTGTTTTTCTTTCCTGCACCGCAGAGGGCCTCCAAGAGGCATTCCCATTTGGACAGACCATGCCAGGTGGCAGGCCTGCTCCTGACCTAAGTGTTCCTTACCATCCTGCTTCTACTTAAGTTATTCCATGCCACATGTGTTTATGGTCCAGGACGTGCAAAAGGAGCCGACTCAGTGTCTGGTGCCCTTCCGATCCCAGTGTTAGAGCTGGTGCAAATTTGGTTTCCACCAGGAGGTTGGCCAAACTCAACTTTCCTAGATGACCCACTTGCCGAGTTCCTGGAGTCTAAATACCAGGATCCCCGCTCTCGGGAAAACGAAAGCACAGGGCTAAATGCATGATTTTCTGCTCTCCCGCAGCTGCTCCTTGGGGCCTGGGCGAGAGAATCACTTGTCCAGCAATGGTGTCCTGAAGCCCACCCTGATTTCGTTGCTTCTGCTTTTTGGCTGAGCTAAGCTGTGTGCCCAAAGCATGTGGGTGGGTGGGGAAGAGAACAGGGGCACTGCCCCTTTCCAAATATTGCAGACTGCCATGGCGGAGTCACACCCTGGGCTCGTGGGCCCCACTGCTCCCTTTTCACGTTCTGAAAACAGGTCTGTGCAACTCGGCTTGGTCCAAGCCGGGATGCTCCCGAGCCACCACAATCCACTCCCCGCCCCACCTCTCTTCCCTTCTGCCAAATGTTCCAGGCATTGTTTTTGGGTTTCTGGAGTTCCCTTTGGGAGGAATCGATGAACCCCCTGGGAAAGGGGGGACAGGCTCCCCGGAGACGTCCATGCTGCTTTTCTGAAGTCATCCCAACCGTAATGAGCCTCTGGAGGGTCCCAATTAGAGGGCTGTAACTTGATCTGCGGCTGAGCGAGGGAGCCGGGGGGGGGGGGGGGTGGGGTGGGGGGGGAGACGCCTGTGCCAGCTGTGAGCCGCCTCTGGCCAAGTTGCATTGATGAAGCTGCCAGCCAGTAGCCTCTTGAGAGACCTCCTCAAAGTGACCCCACACTGCCCCCCACAGGTGCTGGCCCAAAATGGCACCCAAGAGCACCCTGCTGACCCTCAGCCTTTTTTTTTGCAGGCAATCTTCCTTTGAACCCATTGTCCATCTCTCATGCTGACCCCTTTGGAGATTTCGCACTCGAAGGAAAATAGGAATCTCACTGGCTGTAAAGCGACAGCCCCCAGTCTGGCTGGGGAGGGATCCAACTTATACCCTAAATCAGTGTTTCTCAACCTTGGCAACTTTAAGATATGTGGACTTCCCAGCTATGCTGGCTGGGGAATTCTGGGAATTGAAGTCCACATATCTTAAAGTTGCCAAGGTTGAGAAACACTGCCCTAAACCAGTGTTTCTCAACCTCAACAATATTAAGATGTGTAGATTTCAACTCCCAGAATTCCCCAGCCAGCATGCATTAAGGTGTGTGGACTTCAGCTCCCAGAATGAAAGGTTTAAAGCTGACTTGGACCCAGGGGCATTTGCGGTGGGGGGTCTATCTCAAAAAAGTCAAGATGGAAGAAATAACCAAAGCGCCCTTTTGCATGCCTCACAACAAATATTTAAAAGAGGCAGACTTTCGATTGCGCAATCATGGCCACCATCTTGATTTTTTGCCCGCCCTGCTTAGACTGGGGCAGGGACAGTAACCGGAGGAGGTTAACCCTTTCCTGCTGTTTTAAGCCAGGGTGGCCTAATGCCATGTGTGAGCTCCGCCAACATGGTTTGTAAACAACAGTTTGTGGTTTAGCTTTATGGATAATCCCAGCCAAACAGTAACAAGGTTAATGCAGCATATGAACAACGCTAATGTTTCTGCAAAATAAATTGCCCCCACGGTTGCTGAGGGTGGCTATACAGCTAATAGCATCTATTTTATTGTATTGCATTTATTATTTTATTTTATGTTATTAGTTTATGTTATGTTATGTTATGTTATGTTATGTTATGTTATTATTTTATATTTTATTTTATTCACAAGGGGTTTGTTGCAACTTCTGTGGGCGCAAGTTCGATTTGAAACTGTGGAAGGATTTAATTTAAAACTTGAAAGGCAGGAAGGCTTTTCGGTCTCCACACCTGCCCTGTGGAGCAACCTCCCCCAGAGATGAGGCTGGCTCTGAAGACACAGCTGGGCTCCCAGACATGGGGGCCGGAGCGTCTGCTGGAGCCCGTGAATTCGTTGTGTTGAAATATATGTATTCACGTGTGTTGATGGCTATTTTAAAAAACCTTGTCTATTTATTTTGTATTTTTGGGGGGGGGGGGGATTGGTGTCTTTTTCAATTGTTGTTAGCCACCCAGAGTCACTTGTTTGAGATGGGTGACCATATAAATTGAAGAAATAAAGAAATAAATGCAATTTCCTGTGTAATTAGTTCACGTTTCCTGTATCCCACTGGGGTTATGGCTGTTTTGCCAGGTTGGGGGGGGGGGGGGGTTGTTTTGTCTTTTTCCTGTTGGGGAATCTGCCTACTTATGTTTATTAGTAAGTTGTGGATCAGCTGATCTTTGATGTCCTTTCCAATCGTCCTGTGACTCAAGGTGTGTATCGGTAAGGATCCCTTCCTTATCTTCATAGTACAAAAACAAACTTTAGCCAGGAACCTCCCGTCGGGGTCTCCTTCAAAAGCATCTCTTGTCTCCACCGGTTTCAAAAAATGTGCTCATGTCCACAAGTGAGGAAGAGCCGTGCGCAGTATGGAAGCTCATGAAATGCATTAGGGGCATTGCTAAATTCTAATTATTCACACTACTTTTACTGTTACAGCACTTGGCCATGTCCGGGCTCAGAAGCTAAGCAGGATCCAGCTTGGTTAGTATTTGGATGGGAGACCTCCAAGGAAATTGGAAAGTTTTTAAAACAAATATCATAGAAGATGTTGCAAAGAAGACTGCATGGATATGTCCACGTAGTCACCAGGCAAGCCTTGCTCAAGGGAAACTATCTTTAAATCTAAGTCAAGTGGCAGCCCCTAATTGACCTTGACTGATCAAATGAAGGATCCTAACTGACATATATTAACAGCTACAGATTTTGATGGATGGCAACATCTGGCCAACTTGGCTTATCCCCAAAGCCAAGTAGGGCCAGACATGGGTAGCACTTACATGAAAGATCCCAAATCCTAGGCCAGACCAGTACATTGGAAAAAAAACACCCCAGGAGACAACAATGGTGGTCGACTTCCATTTAACAAGAAAATATAGATGTGTCCAGGTAGTTACTGGGAGTCAAGCGTGACTGGAAGGAGGCTTTACCTTAAGGAAGCATAATGGAAATTAGGATATAGAGAAACACTGCTCAAATTAGGATAAAATTAAGAGACATGGCTTTGGGAATGCAGGGTTCCTGAGAAAGCCAGGGCACCCCTCGCCCAAAATATCTTAGATGGTTGCCCACACTACCTGAGGACATCTCCCTTCTTCTGCCACAGCAGGAGGCTCCCAAGCCGAATGGAACGGAAAACCCGCTAAGTTGAAAACTCTTCACTGTTTTACTGAAACAACTTGGACGTTTTCACCAGGTGAGTTGGAAAACTTTGATGGAAACTGGCATCAAGAAGTACTTCGTGAAGAAGAAGATAAGCACTGGAGGAATCAGGGAAAGGACAAAGGCGAAGAGTGATGGCAGCAGACGTCCAAAGAAAGCATCCAGGATGGGCCGAACCGACTTGATGAAGAGGATGGTAGAAGGAATCACATGGTCATAGATGATGAAGAAGGGGAGGAGGACGAAGAAGAGAAGAACAAAACTGACCCGGAGGAGGATGTCGCAGAAGAGAAGGGTGAAACCAATGGACAGGAGTTTCCGGAGACAGCGGAGCAGGCCGGACAGGGTGAACTGAATAGCCATGTTCTTGCCGAAGGTCTCTCTGGGAAAGTAGGTTTCCCACTGGCTGGTCCTCTTGGTTGATATACAGTCCCTGTAAAAAGGAGCACAGATGGAAGGTTGCTGCAGTGGGTGCAGAGGATGGCCTTGAAGGACAGATCCGCTACCAAGGCAACAATCAGATAAATGAGACTTGAGCCCAGGCCAAGAATGTGGCTTGCAGACAGCCCTCCCCTGCCCCCCAATTCACATGAATTAAAAGAGGGAGGAAAGGAAGCACATTCAGACTTGCAAGATTTTGTTACTATAGCTGTTCTAATAAAAGTAGCTCTAGGTCTACACAGTGTCTGTTTCTTAGTCTGGTCTACCTTATGTGGCTGACAGGTGCACAAGTCAAATCTAAGCAAGTTTCTAGCTGCTTACCCCTTCAGTCCTCCATTTCCTTCAAGTTCACAAGTGGACTTGTGCTTGTCTGTTTGATTCTGCCTTTCACTTGATTATGGCAATCTGAATTTGAATTCAGTTTCTAATCCCTGATGTTTGTCCCCAGTCAGCCAAATTTTAGCGGTTCCTCATCTGCTGTCTCTCACTGGCATTCCAAAATTCAAATGGCATTCATTGATTCTTTGACTACTTAGGGAAGAGGATGTGTGTTTGGGTGGGTAATACATATATAACTCCCCACTATGATTTTAAATATAAATAGAGCTACATCCTTGAAACAGATCCTTACAACAAGATTAGAGTTCTTTGGCCTTCAGAAAGGATTTAGGCATTGCAACTTTGGTGGCAACCTTAGCTCTTGCCTTTTCCCACAGCTTTCTTGTTCCAAGTAGGGATTTGGGGGTCACCCAAGCACGAGTGGCTGTTTTTCATTTTGTTTTTTCCAATGTTGTGCGAAGGAGATTGCCTGAGCCTTGTGGAATTCCAAGGCATGAAGTCACCCACCCCTTATCTGACCCTTTGGAGCAAGAAGGACGAGGTACTAAACCTCAGATGTTATCTTGCAAAATAGATGCTCTTCCACTGAGCAACACCTTCTGTTCCATAAGAATAAGGCACAATTTATTTATTTGTCGTTCCTCCCTTGAAAACTGGCTGCAACTCCTCATTGACCTTGGCTCATGCCAAAAAAGCTAAGCTGGGTTGGACCTGGCTAGTGATGGGATGGGAGGCAGCCAAAAATTCCCAGGGTTGGAAGCTAGACTGGGAAATGGGCAAAAAAGAAATCCAGGAAAGCAAAAGACTTCTCTACTGCTACCAAGAAATGTCAAAAGGAGCCGAGGGCAACTCGAGAGTCTTTCCTGTTTTTTAACCAAGGAGATCCATTCTGGAAAAAGCTTTCCCTGCCCAGGTCTTGGATTGAGCTGTCGCGTGGAGCACAGGAGCAACCCAGGGAAAAGAACTGTTGGTAAGAGTCTTGCCAATAGAACCTCTCTATTTAAGGTCTTCTACCTTGCCCCAAATGTATGAGTAGATTGGGCACCTGTGAATACGCGTGGCTAAGAGGCAAGTAAGGCAAAAGCTTTTGCTGGAGCCATTTCATCCATAGAAGCGAAACCCACCTGTCGCCTGTCCGTCCCACCATCTGACCGTCTCTCGTAGTTCCATTGGGCCACCTGCCCAGTGTTACTTCTGCCCTTTGTCTCTCCTCTAAAGGACCTCCACTTTGGCCATGGCTTCCCACCAGTCTTGTGCCGTGGGGAGACAAGCTGGCTCTGCTTCCGTCCAGTGATGTCACAAACAGGAGTGGGCGGAGACTCCCAGTTCCATTTAGCCTTGGCCACGCTAGAAGAGCCATGCCAAGAACAGCCACATGGGAGACAAGGTTGAAATCACTGAGAATGGGCCAACACTCTATTAGGCCTTGGATGGTAAGCGTGAGGCACATATTTGACTCACTCAGCAGCTGGAAAGATGCTTATAAGCCCTGAGAAGCCATAATGTTGCTGCGATTCCATTCTTGAGCTATCCATGTGATGCTGAGGCACACAAGGCCAACTTGATTAAAGACTGCAACACAACACACACAATTTCCCAAGGCTAGATTTAATGCTTTCCCAGTTGCATTTTTAACCAACCCTCCGCAGATACTCCTCTGTGCATACATACGTGTGTGTGTGTGTGTGTGTGTGTGTGTATTAGTTGCATGGTTTATTTTTCGATTCTATTTTTTGTCTATTTTAAATGCCAATATACTATCATTTTGCATTCCCAGTTTACTGCGGCATTTCAGTAGAACCAGAAGAAATAGGGTCTCTGTGGCTGGGTAGCTTTCCCGCAAAGCAGCCACTCAGATTTTTTTTTTCCAATTCCTATTTTCAATCTGTAATGCAACATGGAGGAGGGGATGCTAGCAGTCTATCCCCATTCCCTTCTGTGTGGAATGAGGGCAAGGGGGTTGTTTTGTTTGTTTCTTGAGAAACAGCAGCAGACCCCCCTTTTGCAAGTATTCAGCATCTACCAGTCATTCCTATCCTGTCCTGTGGCTACTGACATCCTCAAAGCATTCTAAAGAGATAAAGATGGAATTCCCCTCAGCAAAAGCCAGGGTGATTCATCTTCAGCAAAACATGCCCTTCCGTATACATAAAAATTCTTACAATCTAAGGAATCTTGGAGAAACCCTTATGGGCCATGTAGTCAAACCATTATGTGGGCCATGTAGTCAAATTCAAAAAGAATGATCTCAGTGCGTATCCAAGGAAAACCATTCAACATCACAGTAATCCAAGTCTATGCCCCAACCACTGATGCCGAAGAAGCTGAAGTTGACCGGTTCTATGAAGACCTACAAGACCTTCTAGAACTAGCACCAAAAAAAGATGTCCTTTTCATCATAGGGGATTGGAATGCTAAAGTAGGAAGTCAAGGAGTAATCGGAATAACAGGCAAGTTTGGCCTTGGAGTACAAAATGAAGCAGGGCAAAGGCTAATAGAGTTCTGTCAAGAGAACAAGCTAGTCATAGCAAACACTCTTTTCCAACAACACAAGAGACGACTCTACACATGGACATCACCAGATGGTCAATACCGAAACCAGATTGATTACATACTTTGCAGCCAAAGGTGGAGAAGCTCTATACAGACGGCAAAAACAAGACCAGGAGCTGACTGTGGCTCAGATCATGAGCTTCTTACTGCAAAATTTAGGCTTAAATTGAAGAATGTAGGGAAAACCACTAGACCACTCAGGTATGACTTAGATCATATTCCATGTGAGTACACAGTGAAGGTGATGAATAGATTTAGAGGATTAGATTTGGTAGACAGAGTGCCTGAAGAACTATGGACGGAGGTCTGTAACATTGTACAAGAGGCAGCATCTAAAACCATCCCAAAGAAAAAGAAATGCAAGAAAGCAAAATGGCTGTCTGATGAGGCTTTACAAATAGCTGTGGAAAGAAGGAATGCGAAAAGCAAGGGTGAAAGGGAAAGATATAAGCAACTGAATGCAGATTTCCAGAGAATAGCAAGGAGAGATAAGAAGGCCTTCTTAAATGAACAATGCAAAGAAATTGAAGAAAACAATAGAATGGGGAAGACTAGAGATCTCTTCAAGAAAATTGGAGATATCAAAGGAACGTTTAGTGCAAAGATGGGCATGATAAAGGACAAAAAAGGCAGGGACCTAACAGAAGCAGAAGAGATTAAGAAGAGGTGGCAAGAATACACAGAAGAACTATACAAGAAAGATCTTAATGTCCCTGATGTCCATGCTGGTGTGGTCACTGACCCTGAGCCAGACATCCTAGAGAGTGAAGTCAAGTGGGCCTTAGGAAGCATTGCTAACAACAAAGCTAGTGGAGATGACAGTATTCCAGCTGAGTTATTTAAAATACTAAAAGACGATGCTGTTAAAGTGCTGCACTCAATATGCCAGCAAGTTTGGAAAACGCAACAGTGGCCACGGGATTGGAAAAGGTCAGTTTACGTTCCAATTCCAAAGAAGGGCAATGCCAAAGAATGCTCAAACTATCGCACAATTGCACTCATTTCACATGCTAGCAAGGTTATGCTCAAAATCCTACAAGCTAGGCTTCAGCAGTACGTGAACCGAGAACTACCGGATGTACAAGCTGGGTTTCGAAGAGGCAGAGGAACTAGAGATCAAATTGCCAACATTCGCTGGATCATGGAGAAAGCACGAGAGTTCCAGAAAAGCATCTACTTCTGCTTCATTGACTATGCAAAAGCCTTTGATTGTGTGGATCACAACAAACTGTGGCAAATTCTTAAAGAGATGGGGATACCAGACCACCTTACCTGTCTCCTGAGAAATCTGTATGCGGGCCAAGAAGCAACAGTTAGAACCGGTCATGGAACAACCGATTGGTTCAAAATAGGGAAAGGAGTACGACAAGGCTGTATACTGTCCCCCTGCTTATTTAACCTATATGCAGAGTACATCATGAGAAATGCCAGGCTGGAAGAATCACAAGCCGGAATTAAGATTGCAGGGAGAAACATCAATAACCTCAGATATGCAGACGATACCACCCTAATGGCAGAAAGTGAAGAAGAACTAAAGAGCCTCTTGATGAGGGTGAAAGAGGAGAGTGCGAAAGCTGGCTTGAAACTCAACATTAAAAAAACTAAGATCATGGCATCTGGACCCATCAATCCCTGGCAAATAGAAGGGGTAGAAATGGAAGCAGTAACAGACTTCATTTATTTGGGCTCCAAGATCACCGCAGACGGAGACTGCAGCCATGAAATTAAAAGACGCTTGCTCCTTGGGAGGAAAGCTATGGCAAACCTAGATAGCATATTAAAAAGCAGAGACGTCACCTTGCCGACAAAGATCCGCATAGTCAAAGCTATGGTTTTTCCAGTAGTAATGTATGGCTGTGAGAGCTGGACCATAAAGAAGGCTGAACGCCGAAGAATTGATGCCTTTGAACTGTGGTGCTGGAGAAGACTCTTAAGAGTCCCCTGGACTGCTAGGAGGTCAAACCAGTCAATCTTAAAGGAAATCAACTCTGATTGCTCATTGGAAGGATTGATAATGAAGCTCAAGCTCAGATACTTTGGTCACCTAATGCGAAGAGAGGACTCTTTGGAAAAGACCCTGATGCTGGGAAAGATGGAAGGCAAAAGGAGAAGAGGACGGCAGAGGATGAGATGGCTAGATAGCATCACTGAAGCAATGAGCATGAAATTGAGCAAACTCAGGGAGGCAGTGAAAGACAGGAAGGCCTGGCGCAATATGGTTCATGGGGTCACGAAGAGTCGGACACGACTTAACGACTAAACAACAAAGTCAAACCCCTTGCTTGGTGCTGAAAATCCAGAACTAGATCAACCCCACCACCATTTTCAGCTGTAGACTCATATAAAATGCTGTCCGGGCTCTTCCTGAAGACTTCCATCAGTGAAGACCTCCATTCTCATTCATACCATCTAGATGTTTCTCCTAATGTTCTGCATTCTTCCATGCAGCAGCTCCAGCCCATAATAGCTAGTCCTACCATCTGGGCGGCAATAAACATATCTTCGCCAGCTTCTCTGATCAGCCCTAGAGTGTTTGAAGACTGCAACCCATCCTTCAAGCTTTCCTTAAAAAAAGATTCATTGAGCTTGTTCGTGACCTCCTCTGAACAAGCTTGAATCTGTCTTCATCCTTCTGAAGATCACCACCGAGAACGGCAAGGCAAATGTAGCCATATTAGTGCAGAATCAAAGAGTGCCAATTTTAACTTTATTAAAGCATTCGACCAATATACCCATAAGAAATTATCTGAGCAGCCTGCAGTTTCCTGGATCCATTCTGGAGCCTTTATTTAAAAATTCTCAGCCTTCCAGTACAGAGACCAACCTTAATTATCAAATGCTTTTGTTAGCAGCAGATCTGCTATTTTACAGTTCTTTAAGATCTCTCTAGGTTCATAAATTTCTTAAATGTTAGTCTGGCAACAGGGCAAAAAGGTAGACGTTCTCCAGAACTCTTCTCAGGAGCAAAGTTATACAAAGCAAAAGGGAGAGAAGGAAAGTAAGCTAGTTTTTTTCAGTTTTGAGACCAGCAGATTTCATCCTTTAAAGAAATTGTAAGCTGAATGGAGGTTTCAGAGTTTTCCAACACCTTCTAGAATTGTTCTCTGGCCTTGGCGGCATAAAGGCAAAGCTGCTTGTTTAATCCTGCTCTTCACCAGGGCAGGAAGTGGTGGGCTTCACCCCTTGCAGTTCAGGAGCAAGAGCCTGTGTGTTTTAGAAATGGCGGGTGTAGGGGGATTAGAAGCAGCCCATTTTTCCACGTCCTTATACAGGTAGTCCTCGACTTATGACCATTCATTTAACAACTGTTCAAAGTTACAGCCATGCTGAAAAAAGTGACTTACAACCAGTCCTCACACTTACCACTGTCGCATCATCCCCATGGTCACATGATCAAAATTTGGGCATTTGGCAAACAGCATGTGAGAGCTAGAGCGGAAAGAGTTAAGCGCGTACTCTTATCCCCAGAACAGAGAGGTAGAGATAAGAGGATGAGACTGGCACCTCCCTGAGGAATGCAGGATGTTTGTGGGGTGACTCTGGGAATTGCTTTCACTCTGAGAAGATTCTGTAACGGGACTGAAGCCAATAAACCATGCTGAATTGAATCTGTACTGTCTCCTGGAGTGTCCTGGGCTAATCCTGACACAGCATGTATTTACGAGTGCAGCATCCCAGAGTCACGTGATCGCCATTTGTGACCTTCCCAGGGGGCTTCTGACAAGCAAAGTCAATGGGGGAAGCCAGATTCACTCAATGATTGTGTGATTCACTTAATGACTGTGGTGATTCACTTAATAACCATGGCAAAAAAGGTCATAAAATAGGGCACAACTCACTTAACGACTACATCTTTTAGCAATGGAAGTTCCAGTCGCAATTGTGGTCATAAGTTGAGGACTACCTGTATGCTAGGTTTAACCTGAGAGACACCACCTACTACTAATTTAAATGATAAAGACTTTCTGAAGTCAACCTTCAGCAGTTACATGGGCATGTCTGTGTAATCTCCTTCGCAACCCTGTGGAAGAGGCTTCTCAGTGTAGTCTACAATCCTGGAACTTGCTGGTGGTCTCCCTGCAGCAGCTTCAGGATCCTGGGAAAAATGTGGCTGCTTTCATGAGTCACAGGCAGGAGCTCCATCCATGCTCCACCTGCAGGGGTGTCCACAGAACACGTCTCAATAAAAAGGGGGTGGTGTTTTGATTGGATGACTGTGTCTACCATCTTGACTTTTTGACCCCCATTCCTGCGGACGGCCCTGCTCCCAAGCAATATTTCTGAACTGGCTCTGAAGTGCTGGCCAGCCCTATTAACTGAGCACAACTTTGCTTGGCTTTGTGATCAGGAGCTGGCCACCCTCTGTGACCTTGAAGGATCAGGGAACCATTTTTCCGGCTAGGGACGGTACCTCTTACCAAGAAATTCAGCCCGTGAGGAGAGGTGGGGGTTAAGGCAAGATAGATATGTTAGGAATAGTAGAGATGCAATGCATCTGTTTTAGTTCTTAATTTATTTAAAAAGAAACCCTAAAATTTCAGCAGTACAATCCTAGGAACTCCTGGACAGAAAAAGAAAGTGACAGGCGTGCCCCCATGTAGCATCCAGTCTAGGTGTTCACCTTTTGTACCATTTTAGTGGCCCTACACAAGACATTGCTCTCTTATGGCTATCAGATTTTTGCTCAGATGGATTGACCCAACTCTCTTTAGGAAAATAAATGCCTGATAAATCAGTGCTCGCTAAAGGTTGGAGGGCACCGAAGTATGACACCAGCGGCCCACCTTCGGCGAGCCACAGACATGGCGAAAAGCACCCTAACTTGGAAATATCAGGCCTAGCCTCTGAGCGAAGAGGAGGCACAGAGCTGCAGGGGGAAACCAAGCCACACTCCAACAGTTGCAGTTGCATCTTTTTATGGACCTCGAGCCCTGAGCTGGAAGGTTCTGCTCACCACGTGAGCTTCACTAACTTGAAGTAACTGGGGAAGAGGAAGAGATGTAAGCAGCAGCCAGCCGTCAGAGGAAGAAGGAGGGCACTGAAGAAAAGCAGAAGGGCCCCCAGGACATCGTTGTAAAAGATTTCAGTAGCTGGCGCTAAGGAGTCCAAAAAGATCAGCGAGGCAGGGACCATGTGGTCGCGTAGGATGGCAAGGGGGATGGAGAAGGAGACGATGACATGGAAGAGGATCTCGGCCAGGAAGATGCTGTAAATCAGGACAGCCAGCAGCAACACCGCCTGCTCGATCGCCCCGAGGCACCTGCTAGCGATGGAACCCACGGCAAAACTCGGCTTCCGTTTCGGAGCTGGGGGTGACTTTGGGGTGGCAGCCTCCCTAAACGTTGCATCCGGCCTGTAAGGGAGGCAAAGAGGAGTTGAAGGACCTGCTGGAGAGACAGTCCAATTGTCTGTCCACCGAGACCAAGACTGCCTGCACGGAACGGCAGCTGCTTGCCCAGACTTCAGAAGTGAGACCTCCCCAGCCTCTCCAGAGGTGCCAGGATCAGACCCGCCACATCCGGCCTGCAAAGCAGGTGCGGCCCCTTCGATCTGTGGCTACTCCATCCGAGGAAGTTCAGCCAGGTCTTGACTTCTGCAGCTTGCTGTAAAAGGGGCTACCCTTGAAATATGCGTGGACGTCGGGGCCATGCAGAATGCAACATGCAGACCATGAGCCAAGGGCAAGATACCAGAGATCATATCAAGCCTGCAGTTTGCACAGTAGTTTTAAACCAGTTGCTTAGCCAACCCAACGTAAGGTGTCAGCCCTGAATGTTAGGGAAGGGCTATCTGAGAGACATCACTCCCATGATGATGCCCTTCTGGCATCAAAACTCCAGCAAAGGCCCTTTCAAAGCCACTCCAACTGTCAGAAGCCCATCTCTCTGGGAGATTCTCCTGAACTGCCCTAAGCTAATCCCACATAATCTCTCTGGAGAAGCATCTGCCCCCGGTTCGCTCAGCCAGCATTGATCAACCTGATAAATTCACATCTCTTTCCCCACACATTCCATTATCGATCCATTCTTTTCATGAAAGCATTTACTTTGGGGATTTGACTTCCTGCCTGCCTTTCCCTCAGACTTCCTTCTTTCAAAAGACATGATTAGGGTTAGGGCTTGGACCTCCAAAGAAGGTGGCATCGCATGTATCATGGTGTCATGTGCAAATAAGACAAATAGTGTAATTTTTGTGGAGTCCTAGGTAGTCTCTGAGCTTGGCTGCTTGCTTGCAGACGTTTCATGACCCAACTAGGGAACATCATCCTGGCTCCTTTCTCAGCACCACATTCAAAGACAGCTTGGACCTGGAAGGTCTCATCTCTGAGAGGAGAGAACCAGTGCTTCTCAGACTGCTAGCCTCCTCTAGCATCTAGCTGACCTTGGCCGATGTAAACAGGCTAAGCAGATTCGGACTTCAGTGGAAGACTATAAGGAAATCCCAGGGCTGTAGGCTAAAATGGGAGATTGAAAAAAACACCCTGAACAAAGCCACAGTGGGTCACTTCCATAGTGCTGCCTTCGTTCCCTGCAAGGACATGGCCATGAAATCACCAGGAGTGATTGACCACCAACCTACCTTACCAAGTTATTGTGAAACTCACAGGAGTCTTTATTTTAGGACATTACAATATCTTGGGTAACAAAATGTCTGCAAGCAAACCACCAAGCTCAGAGAGCAGCAAGGACTCCACAGTTCAACCCTGAGCTGCTGAGATTCTCTTCTATTGGAATGTAATATTTATTTATTTGAATTTAGAAGCCGCCCCACTCGAATTTGTTTTAGTCTCTTCTGAATCATTTGCACAGGGAAGTCATAGCACGTACTGGATGCTTTGGGTGTAGACCAGATCAATAAATACATCAATGATCATATTCCCAAGTTAGATCTTTGGTCCCTCGAGGTCAGACTTGTTCATGCCAGGAAAGCACAATTTCTGTAGCCCTCCCAAAGTCTTGGGTGTAGCATTCAGAGCCCATCCAAGGGGCTCTGAACAAGAATACAAGTTACCACCAACTTGTATTCTTTAAAAATACAAACGAAAGGGAAAAAAAATTAAATACCTGGGGAGGAACCCTATTCACTGAAATCAAGCTTGGGTTTTAGCTCGTTTCAGATTTTGTAATGTGGTCTTCCCAACATGAGGCCAAAGGTAATTCTTGATTTAAAAACTTCTATCAGACTTCTGCAGGGTTTTAGCAGCACAAGATTTTGTCAAAGACAATATAAATGTCTTGTTATTTGGAGAACAAGTTTAAAGACCAGTTTAAAGTGCAGGAGGGGGAAATAGTTCAGTGTTTGCAGGTCAACATCCCTGCATAGTCTTCCCACCCCTTGTTGGAACTTTGAACTTGGAAATGAAGCAAAATCAATCATGTTTAAGGTGCATTGGAAGTCGCAGAGGCCCACCGATGAAATCAGCAGTCACAAGTTGGGGAAGAGAAAGAAGGAAAGAGCTGATATGTATGGCCCAGTCCAGATCAGGAACATAGCAAAGGGTGGTGAGCCTCAGCATGGCTGCAATCTGACACAGAGATCTAAGCACAGAACGCTAATCTGGACCAGAAGTGCAGTAGGCAGTGAAGGGTCAGTACATTAAAATTTGCCCTCCCCCTCCCACTACACCAAAACTGAGGTCCAGAACAGATTCCCCTGCCTGCCACATACTCTTCCAGAACAGAAAAAGGCCGCTTTCATTGCACAAACAGCACGCTGTTTTCTCAGATGTTGGTTGACTCTGATTTTATCATGCCATAATTTTTATTAATCTTTGGCTTTTATTAGCCCATCTGAATGCTCTGACAAAAGTCAAAGGCGGGTGGGGTGCAAATGTCTCGCCACTCCAGAAAGATCTTAATCCAGCACATCCAATCTTGGCACCTCCTGATATGTTGGGTTACAGTTGCCATCAAGTTCAGCTGGATGAGGATGATGGGATACAAAACCCCACCCATGTGGAGGCATCAGACGACTGCTCTTCCTCCATTTTTACAGCTCAACCAGAACCCTTGCCTTATAAACACCATCTCCAGAGATCAACAAACATCTTGGACCTACCGGCTACTTCCTGAATGCTCCATGTCCATCCTCAGGTGCTAACCTTCTGCTTCAGCTGTGTCTTCATTCCTTCTCCCAGATCTTCCCCCACTTGGTGACCCCCCCCCAGCTGTTGACATCCAAACAGTTGTGGCTTTTGTAAGACCCATTAACCTGAGGGACAGCAAGTTTGTGACCTCACTGTCTGGCCACTGATGTCATAAATCAGGCCTGTGTTAGGAGCTCAACTTCTCAGTTTGTTGTTAGCTACAACAAATATTTCCTTTTCCCCTGCACTGATTGCTACTTGTAAATCTTGTTTCTTTCTCATTTTCCTTTCTCTTCTTTTACTCATGACCAGTTTGCCGTTAAGTTGGAATGGCTTGATAAAAGAGGTGAAATGCTGTAAAGACTTCCAAACCTTGGTCCACCAAACACCTACAAATGCTTATATAGTGCTGGGAATTATGGAGCCATAGAATCATAGAAGTTAAGCATTGGAAGAGCCTTTGAGGATTGCCTAAGCCAGTGTTTCTCAACCTTGGGAACTTTAAGATGGGTGGACTCCAACTCCCAGAATTCCCCAGCCAGCCATGCTGGCTGGGGAATTCTGGGAGTTGAAGTCCACCCATCTTAAAGTTCCCAAGGTTGAAAAACACTGGTCCAGGCCAACTTCTTCCCAGTGCAAGAATCTATTACAAGAGCATCCTGGACAGATAGCTATCCAGCCTCTGCTTATGACCTCCAATGAAGAAGAATCCACCACTCCTGAGGCAGTTTGTTCCATTGTTCAACAGCTCTTTGATTGATTATGTGCCATCCAGTTGGTATCAACTTTTAGTGACCACATAGATAGATTTTCTCCATAAATAGCTCCATCAGCAGAAATTCCTCCTGATGTCCAAATTCCTCCTGATGTCCCATGTTATTTCAACCCCTTGGTTCTGGTGCAACTCTGAACAATTCTGCCCCATCTTCACCTTGCTAGCCTCTCAGATGTTTTAAAATAGTTATCATGACTCCATATCCTGCAGTCCTTTCTCCTCCAGGTCAAACATCCCCAACACCTCCAACTATTCTTCATAAGTTTTTCCCCCCCTTTCGGGCTCCTTATGATCTTGGCTGCTGTCTTCTGGACTTGTTCTACTTTGTCTACATCCTTCCTGGAGGACGCCTGCTTACAGAAGGCTCCCTCAGATAAATAATTTAACTTCTCTACCAGGAATCACCAAATCACAAAGGAATTTGTAGAGCAGAAAGGTCTTTGCAATCTACCTCAACAATCTCTCATACGCTTCCCATAAAATAAGGTGTAGGAGAACTTTTGTTTCCTCCACTTTGGGTGCCGACTACCTCCAAATCCTAGTTGCAGGAGAATAATGTGGGGGAGGAATACAACTCCATCTCCTGCTTGGGGAAAAGTGGGACGGGTCTTGCCCTGATCCTGCAGGGATGTTTTTGAGGTTCTTAGAGGTGAGGAGTGGCAAGAGCCAGTGAGGTTCAAAGGTCTGGTCCATGAGAAGGTTAAGAGAACTGCTTATCATTATACTGCTGCTATTGTTATTGTGATGTTGTTATTTTTCTCACACCCCTTTTGCAGCAGATCTAAGTAACCTGATCTGCATATCCAGTTGTAAAATATTTGATTTTTTTAAAATCCTGACTTCCCTCCAGGGCTTAAGGAAGCATATATAGCACTTTCTCTTCCTATTTTTCCCTGCACCAACTGCCCTGAGAGAAGATGAATGGCCCCAAATCACCCAAGGAACTTCCATGGTTGGCGGTGGATTAGAACCTGGGTCTCCTTACTCCTAGTCCAGCGCCTTCTCCAGTACACCATTCTGGCTCTCACAAAAGGAGCTACACTGTTTAGAGTGTCCTGGACCCTTGGGGGAAAGATGGGCTGGAAGATCCACTCAGTATGATCTGTGATCACCTGGCTGAACATTTCATGAATAAAACTACTTGCATTCACTCCACTGGAAGCTGGATGAACAGAATCTATTGAGATGAAAGAGGTGACATCTTGTGGTGTTATCTGGGAGGCTTTTGAAACTGTGGATCCAGAAGAAATCGACAGAGATCTCTGCAGTCTTAACTCCACCACTTGTAGATTGGACCCCTGTCCCACCTGGATATCTAAAGTGGGCAGGGAGTAGACTGGGTGTTGGATACAGGCTACAGTCAATGCTTCTTTGAAGGAAGGGCAGATGCCAGAAATCCTTAAAGACACATTGATTTGCCGTAAGAAGTTGGACCTGGATAGAACAAAATTGGGCAATTATCTCTAACCTTCCATTTAGGGAAAGGTTGTTAAGAAAGTGATGAGGCTGTAGTTGCATAGAGTTCTGGATCATCTGGACATTAGTAGTCTGGGGTCAGATGTGAACATGGGACAGAAACCGCATTGGTCATTTTCACAGATGGCATTTGATGGGTTTTGAATGGAGTTAGATAGCCATCCATGTCCTTCTAGATCTCTCAGCAACTTTCAGTGCTATCAACCACAGTATTCTTCTGCCCCTGTTGCCAAGTTTGAGAGTTGGAGACACAGTGTTATTGTCAGCCCCTCGAGGTAAGCCAGGTCAGGAAACAGACATCTCATGAACTTCTGGAACTCTATTGCTAAAGGGTATAATAACAGAATTTGGAAAGCTGGACAGAGTTTCTGTCTTCCTCCCCCTTATAATAAAGAGAGTCAAAGTGGGTCAATCTTGAATTTCTTTTTCACCCCCTCCTGTCTTTCCAAGCTGATGTTTTCATAGTGGCTACTGCATACTTTCTTCAGGATTCTCTCCATGCTTCTCTACAGTTATGGTGGTTCTGCTCTTATTTGAGCAGGTGGGTCCAAAGGGTGGTTGGGGGGAGAGGTCAGCCCCCCAGGCACCTTGTTATGGAGTACCTTGGGGTACAATCCTTTCCCCTACCCTGTTCAGCATGTACATGAAACTACTGAGAGATGCTATCCTTCAATTCAGGGTGAGATAGTATCAATAAGCAGATGATACCCAGCTATACATCTCCACACTGGACCCAACAAAAGATGCAGTGAAAGTCATGACCTGGTGTCTGGAGGTTGGGAGCATTTGGATGGGAAGAAACAGCCTTAGACTCAATCCAAACAAGAGAGAGTGGCTGTTGATCCAGCGGCCAACCAATTCCAGGACTGTACCTTCTCAGACCCTAGATTGGGTTGTGTTCCCCCAGGCTCATAATCTGTGGCCCTTCTAGACTCACAGCTTCTGCTTGAAGTGCAGGTGGAGACCTTGGCCAAGAGGGCTTTTCCACAGCTTCAGCCCATGCTCCAGCTGCAGCTTCCCCTGGAATAGGGTGTGCTGAAGACAGCCACGTGTGTTCTTGTCCTCTCTCGATCAGATTACGATTCTTTGTTTTACTTTTGGTACACAGCCCAGTCACTGTTGTGAGATGGGTGGCCATATAAACTATTAAAATAATAAAATAAAATAAAATAAAATAATTCACTCTACATGGGACTGCCCTTGAAGTCCACCTGGAAACTTCAGGGGTCCAGAAGGCAGCAACACATGTGCTCAACAGTCAGTCATGGTACTGCCACATTATACCTCTGCTGCAGGAACTGCTGGTCGCTACCTATAAAGCCCTTTATGGCTTGGGGCAGAGACTGCCTTTCCCCCAAAGCTTCTGCTCTCCCTCCCCTCCAGACAGGTAGGGAGTCCCTGCCAAGGCTCCCCACCTACAAGGAGGCACAGTGTGAAGGAGTGTAGCAACTCCCCCTTGGGATAACTTGCTCCTGAAACACGGATGACCCCCACCCTCCTAGCATTCCAGATCTGGCTCTTCTGGAAGACTTTGGGGCATGCTGTACACGGTAGTACCATTTTCCATAATTCTATCATCTCAGCCTTTTACCTCTAGCTATTGCTTGCATTAATGTTATTCTGATGTGATCTTTACAGAGACATTTTAATTTTATCAAATTTTTATCAGATTTGATATTTACAAATCAGTCCTAAGGTTTCAGAAATTTATGGAAACAGAAGGCTTTCTCTGTGCTCTGCAGGGAAATTGGCAGAGCAGGATGAGGCTGAACTCCAAAGGTGAATCTGAAGACCTCTATAAAATTAGAGATAGGCTCTGAGAAGATCTAGACTTCATTGGCTCTGAAATTCCCAATGAGGTCCTCCGTTATAGCAGTGTTTCTCAACCTTAGCAACTTTGAGACGTGTGAACTTCAACTCCCAGAGCTGGCTGGGGAACTCTGGGAGTTGAAGTCCACACATCTCAAAGTTGCCAAGGTTGGGAAACACTGGTTTATAAGGTAGACCAATTAACTCCAAATTACTTTGTTTCCATTTGTCAAAGGCCAACTAAGTGCCTACAGCAGGAATGGAAAACCTCTGGAGGTTGCCATCTTGTTTCAAATGATTATGAGAAGGCATGGCCCCTTTTTCAGGGCCCTCTCATTTTTTCCCCACCTGGTCTCTTCCACCCACCATCCATCAACTGGATATTGCCAAGGCAAAAGAGAAGATTCATATCTCAGCACTGACTGCAAAGAGCCAATGTTGGCACTGGATGTAGCTCTCTTTTATCAAGACCATTCTAAAATCTCATAAGGGAGGGGATTTGTGGGGTTGACCATGCCCCCTCATCTTGACCTCCCCCCCTTCAAGTTCTGTTGAGGTTGACCAATACCAAAGAATCCTATCTGAAAGTACAATAGAATTGCTTGTAACAGGGGTATAGTGTATGGGTGTGCAAATGGATCCAGTAGAATTCTTGTGTTTGGATAACTGCAGGTAAGAAAGCACATCTGGAGGCCCCTGCCTGGAGTGGGTGTCCCTGCCTCTGTGGCCCCCAACATCCTTGCCGGGAATCCATTTGCTCTAGTCTGAAATGGGTTCCCCACCTCTGGGCAAGGGAAAGGAACCACCTCCTGATCTCACCAGCATGGCACCCAAGCTTAGAGCACCACTCCTTCCCTCCCAACTCGTCCAAGGAAAAGAAAGCCAGCCCAGAGCTCCATCCTCCAAGGTGCTGTATTCAGTGAAGGCTCATGAAACAGAGCCATTGCAGCGGAACTGCTGGGCCAAAACCTCGCTCATCCACTGCAGGCAGAAGAGGAGAAGCAGGGCGGAGAGCAAGAACTGGAAGATGAGCAGCGCCGATGGAATGAGGGTGCTGAAGAGGACCTGGAGGGCAGCAAACAAGAGGGTGGTGCAGAGCAAGGCCACGTAGGCTGTGAAAGCACAGATCCCCAGGAACACGCTGATGCTCAGGACCATCTTGAGGCCACTGAGGAGGGTCCCCAGAAACCCACCATCGTCCCTGGGTGCTGTCGCAGCTTTGCAACCAGGAGATGACAGGAGTGGGGAGAATGGTGGTGCTGGTGGTGGTAGCTCCAGGCTATCCATGGCGATGCCCCTGGAGAGGAACAGAAATGGGGCGTACTTTCTACAGCTGCACTAGTGGAAGGGACGCCAGGAGTGGTGCCGGCACTGGGCAGAAGGCCACTTGGAAGGTGGGTGGAAACCCATCTAAGGGAGCCTTCTCTCTGCAAGGTTTGTCTAACATTGGCTTCACATTTCCAACTTCCAGGAACCAAGCAGAGACCATCTTTTGATTCGGCCCCACTCACAAAATGGCTTAGCACCTAGCAAACTTTGGCGGATCTTGGAAAAAGCTAAGCAAGGACAGACCTAGCTTGAACTTGCATGGAAATCCCAGGACCGTTGCCTGGACTGGGAGACTGAAAAGAAATTCTTCAGAAGAAGACAATCACAACCCCCTCTACACTGGGGGCCTGGGATTGAGATAGGCTTTGATTTCTGTTCTGCTTTCTGCTTTGCTTTCATTATAAGTCTTTCAGACAGATGCCTCCTACAGCCGTTATTATTGTAAACCATGATCCAGCATTTAGAGAACCAGAATCTGGTTTGGGATAAAGAAGCAGCCAGATCTTTAAATAAAATAAGCTTTCTTAAATGCTCATTTTACTGCATCACTGGGCAAGTCTTGTATGGCATGAATCAGAACTACTGCATGAGCCTTCCTGATGTGTTGGATTACAAATCCATCAAACTCAGCCAACCTTGCTTTTATTGTTCAGTTGCCGCCTTGCCTTATGGATTATTCCGTTCTCTGATTCCTCTCTTGATATGTCCTTTTTATCGTTTCTTTATTAGTTGTTTGTGCCTTTCAAACGTGCACAATGCAGCTTTCCAAGACATATCTAGCCTTAGTGGGTGCTTAGAGTTTAGACAAATAACGTGCATTTAAGTCAACTGATGGACCTTTTCTGGGATGTTCACAGGGAAGTGGTCAACAAACTCAAGGTGGTAGCCACAACCATGCAATTGAAGCCTCGTGAAATCTTCTTGCCAGGCAATTATTCCCCTAGAACAGTGTTTCTCAACCTCAGCAACTTTAAGGTGTGTGGACTTCAACTCCCAGAATTCCCCAGCCAGCATGGCTGGCTGGGGAATTCTGGGAGTTGAAGTCCACACACCTTAAAGTTACTGAGGTTGAGAAACACTGCCCTAGAAACCACTCCTTTCCTTTGATTTAACACTTGACACCAAGCATAGCTTACCCTACCGCCCAGCCAATGGTCTAATCATGTGGAAACAAGCCTGGGTTTGAGCTCTTAGACTTGTTCCCAGTCTTATCTCCCTAATAGCTGGCACCCACTCTGCTGGGTGCACGGAAGCATGACATGGTTGATGTGCCTCACAAGCAGATCTTCTGGAGATGGCTGAGCATTTCTGGCAGCTGTAAATCACCCAGCTCAATGCCTATTTATAACCCCCCAAGCTCAACATCAGCAATGGAGTTAAAACATCCTTCTGCTCCAAGTTCAACACGGTAGAGCTCATATGAAATATTCTGAGGGTCCCTAAAAGCAGCTTTGCAGGGGGGAATGAGAACCACAACATGTGGATGGGATGACCTAGGAAAGCCAATCATACCTGTTTCCTAAAGTCAGTTCAGCATTTGATGTTTTCTCTGTGCCCGTCCTTGTGCATGAACTCTGGACCCATTTACTGGGGGGGATGTCTCCTGTTCTCCTTCCCAGTCAAAGGAGACTGCCTACCTTGGGAGGAGCACTCCTGCTTGACCACTGATGTCATAAACCCAGCTAGTTGGGCGTAGTTAACCCTACAAGTCAAGCCACCATCACTTCTAGCTCAATCTGGATAGCTTCTTGGCTAGGCTTTCCAAAGAGGAGGGAATAATGTAATCCTCCTCCAGCCAAGTGATCCTTTGATTCTTAAATGTTAGATTGGAAGTTTCTTTTTCAAGGGAGAAGCTGGACTGTTCCAGTAAGAGGTGGTTTGGTGAATCTCCCAGGGAGTCAAGGTGGAACCTTCAGGGAAGTTCTTCCATTCTGCTCAACATCAAACTAAGAGGCAGGGTGTGAGTTCCACTGGAGTCCTGTAAGTCACCCCTTGAATTTTGAGGGAGAAAAGCCAGCTCACAAACTGGTAGGAAGTAGTTTGGTGCCAAAATAATCTATGGGTGAAATACTCTTGTAGCATTGTAGTTCTGTGCAGGGCTGGGAAATGGAAAAGAGGTCTATCCAAATGAGGAAGATGGGACATGACCCATCTTGACCCAACATGTTGGCTGGGGAATTCTGGGAGTTGAAGTCCACACGTCTTAAATTTACCATGTTGGCTCAGCAATTCTGGGAATTGAAGTCCACATATCTTAAAGTTGACAAGGTTGAGAAACACTGGCCTATGTAATTGGGAGGGCTTGGGTGCAATGTGAAACAACAGTGGATTGGACAAACGCAAAGAAATGCTCCTGGCCAGCGAGAAGGCAGGTCTCAATGTCAGTATTTTTTAACTAATGGAGACAAAACTCTCTTGATTTCACCGGCCTTCCATCAGCAAGGAAATACATTTTTATTCAAACAGAATTTGGGAGACTAAGCAGACTTTCTGCTGAAGTAGATTTTAATGGATGGGATTTTTTGCCTATTGGTGCCTTTTTTAAAAAATTGGAATGCTACTGTAAGCCTAACCTGTTTTTTTCCATATACATCCATTTTTTCTGCAAAATCCAGACCTCTTTTTCAAGCCCACCATAGAGCTTTATGAGGGAGGAAAAGGTTGATTATTCTGAATGTGAGGAAGACAGTGCAGAACAATCCTCCCTCTATAACATTTGCCCACCTTGAATTATTCATCCTTCTTTGTTGTTGCTCATCCTTCCCTACCCATCAAATGCATGAAATTCTGAAAGGGCCTCCAAACCCAGAGGCAGTATCAATCTTTATATAATTTTCCTTGGGGAAGCTTTTTGGCCTTCTGGCCCTGATCATGGGTTTCCCAAAAGCAACAGGATGTTGAACTCATAGGCCTTTAGGGGCCAAAGATCCTTGATTCAGTTCTTGGCAATTCCAGGAAGGGATGGAAAAACAGGCTGAACCTGGACAGCCAGCGCCAGTAGGTTGCAAGAACACTGAACTAGATACACTCAACCTCCTATGTTACTGCCTACCAAACTTCATCTTACAAGTGCACCAGAAGATGTTCCCAAATTTATCCCTAGGGTTTTGGTGCTGACCCTGTAAATCTGGCTTTATCCAGCTTGCCAAATTAAACTAGAGCCACCAGTAGCCACCTTAAAAAGGCTTACAAGACAATTCCTGCCTCTTTAGAGATCAGACTGGCATAGAAAACCATTGGAACTGATTTGGCACAAATTGGGAAAAATCTAAGGAAAGTATTTTATAGATGGCATTTAATGCTAAGGAAACCGAACACCATAAATTCTAGTGTTAAATCCCAATATGTTGGGGGGGGGTGTGGAATCAAGGAATGGATACCTATTATCACATGTAATGGTTCTGCAAAGTTGTTCAATCATTTTGGACTGCCATTTTTATGAAAATAGGGCAAACCACAACTCAGGTTTTTATATTACACCCCTAAGCTGGTATTATTATTGTTGGTTGCACAGTCAGCCAGATGTTTAGACTGGATTTGGCATTTTTGTCCCCTTATTGAGTCCTTCCCAAGGATCTGGATAGGCAGATGTGGTTGTTTGATGGTGTTAAAGGTATCATTGCAGGACGGAAGCTGTTTCAAGTCAAGCTGTCTTTTGCAATGGACCAATGGTGATAATGATGATTACATACCCTAGAGCAGTGTTGTTCAAACTTGGCCACTTTAAGATGAGTGGACTTCAACTCTCAGAATTCCCCAGCCAGCATGGCTGGCTGGGGAATTCTGGGAGTTGAAGTCCACTCATCTTAGAGTGGCCAAGTTTGGACAACATTGCCCTAGAGCCTTGCAACATTTTTTTTCTTGGTTGCAGATGAAGATTGGCCAGACCACGAAAAACAGAAAAGGATTTAAATATTTCCATTTGGTGAGAAATGTGTTGGAAAACAGCTCTAATGGAAGAGTTGACCAAAAAAGAAACTCTGATATGATCGCAATGCAGAAGGACATTTCCATACTGTGTGGTTTAAATGTGTGAATTATGCAGAACCAAGACCTAATGATTGTTTACTGCCTAGTTCCACATTCCCTGATAATTTAATTCAAAAAGGTTACATGTATTCTGCTTCTATATTCCTTTCACGGCCTTGTAAACAGAATTAAATAACGGGGTTCTATTTCCCTCAACCATGAAATCTGTCATATCAGGAAGAGTTTTGGGTGCGTCAAGCCTTGGGTATGGCAAAAAGGACAATTTTATGCAATTGGAAAGAAAATCATTCTCTTGATTTTTAAGGAACGCATCCAGGATATGAGTCTGTCATTACTTTTGAAAAATCTCTGTGTTCTAAAAATTAGAAGATGACGCAGGCTGTTGCTGTATGGTTAAGATTTAATGATAAGCTTAACCACGGAATTAACTTTATATAGTTATTTATAGTTGTATGTACAGTAAGTCCTTTTTCTGGTAACCAGTTTTTTTCTTTCTTTCCACACACCCCCCCCATGTATTTTTAATCACTATATTTAGTTTTCTTTCTGCTTTTGTTTTTCTTTGCAGTATAAATACCATTTATCTTTAGGGGAGCAGGTCTGGTGACATGACATTTTTTAATCTGAAACATTTTACACATAAAGTTTAAAACAGGGGGAAGGGGGAGATGAACCATGCAAACATCAGGAGACTTTATTACCATGTTTGGGGCAAGTTCAGAGCTTCACCTGCTGTCACTCAATTGCACTGATTTTCTACCCCGGGAGTGGTTGCCTCCCAGGATCCCCAGAATTCACCTCCTAGAACCAGAAGGAGACGGCCAAGAGTAAAACGACAAGCAAAGCTGACATAAAGAAGTAGTAGATGCGGGCTCTAAGGTGAGAACTTATGCGGATCAAATCAACAAAGGGGAAGGCAAGAGGGTCCATCCCAAGGCTGATGAGGAACTGTTCATAGAACCTCTCGTTCCCCAAGAAAGAGTAGATGGTCCACAGCAGGAAGCAGAAGTTAAAGCTTGTCACTAACACGTCCCACATGCTGCTTCTTCTGTCCCCATAAGGAGGACCATACCGTTGCTGGCCACCAAGTAGCTGCTTCCCTGGAAAAGACCAGATGCTAGATTTGGTGAATTGTTGTAGATGGCCTAAAAGCATTTCCAAAGTTAGAGATGGTCTGGAGTTAATTGGGCCAGGACTGATTGATTGAAGCAGTGTTTTTCAACCTTGGGAACTTTAAGATGTGTGGACTTCAACTCCCAGAATTCCCCAGCCAGCATGCTGGCTGGGGAATTCTGGGAGTTGAGGTTCACGTATGATAGCTGGGGAATTCTGGGAGTTGAAGTTCACACATCTTAAATTTGCTAAGGTTGGGAAACCCTGCCTATAACTGGGAGGCAGCGTTGTCCACAGAGAAAGTTAAAAAAAAGTCAAGATGGCAGCTGCAAGCATCTGATTGAAGCCACATCCCCCCTTTTTGACATGCAAAGGCAGGGCTTCAATCACATGGCCTCGGCCACCATCTCAACATTTTTTTTTACCTCCCCTGTAGATGCCCCTGTTGGGAGTTGAGCCTTGTATGGTTTTCACAGTGACAACACTTGACCAGTTATATATTCTGGGTTCCAACAAAGAAACCTTGTTACGGCTTAGCCCAGTTTATGCAACATGCAGATGAGCACAGCGGGTTGAGTCACAAAATACCCTCCTCTGTTTGAGTTGCCTTGGGGGTCTTGTCATCCCATGCAGATGGATTTGGTTCCAAAGAATCTGGCCGCTTCTCCGCTCCAGCAGCATTCCACTGATGGCATTTTGACCCGACTTGATTTTTTTATGGGTCACAATTTGGCCCCAGTCAGAGAGAGAGGATGCACACCGTGCTTATACATACACAATTGTCTCCACTGGGTCACTGAGTTCACCCAATGTAGTGAATCCTCAGCTCACACATGGGCTGGGTTTGCTCAGGACAAGTTTCAAACTTAGTGGCTTCATTCATACTACATGCTAAGCTTGGTTAATGTTACCCTTGGGGACATGTGGGTACAGGGGAACCAGTGTATTGGGTGAACCCAGCCTGTAGGGTTTGCTTATGATTCAACGTACTGTACAAACCTAGAATGTAGATGACTAGAGTAACCAGATCAAGAGTTATGTCTAAACAGAGCTACTAAGCCATTATAAACAAATCCAGAATCTAGCCGAGCTTACCATGCTGTGTGAATGTAGCCTCTACAGCTTTACTTGACCTGGTTCAGTCTTCTGTGTGAACCCAACCTCTTATTTGGCCATGCCTAGAATCCCAAGAGTTGACTGAAAGCAAGCACTGAGCTCAGATTCCTAAAAGTTTAGCCTTTGACCTGTAGGCTCTGGACCTCTGAACAAGCCAGCCCAAATCTCACCTGCAAACTGAAGAAGCTGAAAGCTGGTGGGAGCTAGAGCTCCCTCCAGCTGATTTGCTGGTCATCAATGGGTCCATCTTAGACTTCCCAAGCTCCCTGAGAAGCTCCATTGTGAAGCAGAGAGCAAAGCCCCCACCCATCTCTGAGGTCACTGACCAATCAAGGGGAATCTTCTATGCCACTGACACTTCCACTCACATAGACAGAACCTTGGCTTGTTCTACTCAACCCATCCAAGAGGTGGGAAAGAGCTGGTAGAGCCCAGAAGACCATTCCACTTTCAACAGCATAGAGGGGGGACCTCCTTTGGCCCCTCAAAGACCCAGAAGACAGGATTGATTGATTGATTGATTGATTGATTGATTGATTGATTGATAGCAAATATATATAGCTGCCCATCTCACAAATGTGACTGGGCTAGTTTTCTCTTTACAGTGAAGACTCCAGTTTGGGGAAGACTCAACCATGAGATGACATGGTCAATTCATCACCTCAATCTGCTGCAGCTGTAGACCAGATTTAAGAATACCAGGAGGAGTGTCACATGTGGTACCCACAAGGAGAGGTTGTGACAATCTGGGGAAGGAATAGGATTGATTTTGGCAAAGAAAAGCTGATACTGTGCCTGGATGCTGTCACCTCTAACCTGGAAAGGGCCAGGTTGGAGAAGGAGTAAAAACAAAGAAAACAGTGATATGGAGTTCCTCCGGCAGCGGCAGTCCATCATTTGGATCAATCAGCTGAGGGGTGAAGGTGATAGGCAGGACACTAGACATGCAGGCAGAGGAAAGGTATGGGGCTGACTCCCCAAAAACCTGGTGATGCTGTGGGCTCCCCTTCATCTCAGAGGGAATATGGATCCATCATTGCATTGATGCTGTAAAAGTTAGGCTCAGCTTATCGATGTCCATAAATAGAGACATCTTCAGTCTTTAATTATGAAGCACCTCTCTGAAGAAATTGGATCCCGGCTAAACAGGGGCACCTCTGAAATCCCCCCCCCCTTGGGAGTGAGGTGCAGAAGCATAACATTGTTGCATTGCTGTTATTTTGTTTATATATTGTTTCCTGTATGCCATTTTAGTAATATAAACCATAGAGCTGGGGTTCTTTAAAGATGAACACATTTATAATTGGGTATTCTTTTGTGGACTGCAATCCATAAAAACCTATGCCCTAATAAATGCATTTGTCTGCATTGCAACAGATTACAAAAATGCCCTACGTCCACCGGACACTCTCCAGGCTTAGAAACCAAACCTGTTTGTTGAATCTGCTCCCCAATGTGAGATAATAGGGGCACCCAAACCAAGATTTCCATTGCAATTCTGCAAAGAATGTGAAGGGCCCCATCTATGGCTGCCAGAAAAAATCCAACCATAAGCAGAAGAATAGGTTCTTGCTCCCCACATTTCCTGTCCAGGTTGCATCAACCTTTTTCTTTACTGCCACATTATATTCTCATATGAACTTTATAGCTCTGAGCTGGTTTTTGGTTTGCAGGGGAACACTGAGGTGGCTCAGTGTTGTCCAATAGCTGCCTTTGGGTGGGACAGCCTGAGAGCTTCCCCCCTCCGCCCAAACTTCTTGCAGTTCCAGACCAAAGAAGAAACACTCCCTGGACAACATGGAATTAATAATGCACTGGACCACTTTAAAGTCCTCCACACCATATTTCAATGGTGTCTTTATTAAAGTGTTCAATCGCTCACGGATCTTCTTTGCCAGAAGCTGACTTGGGCATTAATTGCTTTGCCAGGCAGGTGACCCAGCACTTGGAGGACTGAAGGATTCATCTCTAGTAGCTACTGGAGAATGGACCTATTGGCTATCCTGAATATTTTCTGGCATTGGCTCCCCTCAATGTAACAACCAAGGTGGTACTTTTCATGAACTGAAAGAAAGCCTCTAGGGGTATGTGTCGATATGCTCTGAATGCAGCTATCTTGGAGAATGTGTGGTGACCCACCTCACTCATATAGTATGCCAATGAGGAACTTTGTATCATGAGATTGGACGGCTTAAAAAGGGAGTGAGATATATCCACCAGCGGCTATTAGTCATGAAAGCTGTCTATTACTTTCAATCTTCTCAGAGATGGATTGCTAGGAAACCAATAGCTGGAGAATGCTGGTGTCTTCGTTTCTGAAAGCATCTGATTCATCATGGCGAAAAGAGTTTGCTGGACTGATCCAGCATCTGGAAAGCTTTGGGGAACAGAATCCTAAACTCAGTCTAGCATACCTGTCCTTCTGAGACATTATCACGGTGCTAGCAGGAGGAGTTTGGGGTGTGTGCTGTGGGCGTGTAGTATTTCAGGAAGAACCATTTTGTGATACAAAACTGTCCTGCTCCATTTCGGATGCTGAATGGAATGCACTGTGCAACAGAACCACAGTCTAAACTAGGTATGTAACTATGTGTATTTACTGTAACTATGTGTGCAACTATGCATAATTACAGCCTCTAAGGAGTTTTTGTCCTAATTGCTTTCTAGTTCTCCCTTTTAACCCCACAGTGCTAAAGTCCAGTTGCCCTGTGATGTGCCAAACAGAGAGGTCATAATACCTGCTAAATCTTTCCAGATTCTTCCTTTTATTCATGGTTGCTTCTCAAGAGCAACTGAGATCCTTAAGGAAGAAAATCAGGGGCAGGATGAAGATGAGGTTGCAGAAGATGAGTCCAGCACGGACTAGGAAGTAAGCAATTGCCAGAGAAATCAGGACGTCCTCAATCCCCTGGAGATAAGGGAGAAATGCTGTTTGCTGAGCATTCTCTCCAGCCCCTTGGTCCAAGTGATGCCCCACTTGCAGATGGTCAGAAGAAGTGGTATTCATGATGATGTTTGTTCTAGAATGGAAGCGAGAAATTGTGTGGAGCTTGTAAACTAAAAAAAAAATTAAAGGGCATGGTGCAAATGATTAGCTTTCAGACAGAGGTCTACTATTCTTCTGATGGCCAACTCTGGAGGTTGGATACCTATGAGACGGGAAGCAAAAAAGACTGTGCAGAAATCAAGCCATTCTTTCTCCTGACCCAAAAGTCTCTCTAGGCTTGCAGGTCTACATTACTGGAAATTAAAAGCAAGAATAAATATTTTAAACCTTTCCAAAAAGAATGGCAGGGACAAACAAGCTTCCAAGTTTTATTGATGGATGACATGGCTATTAGGAGAAACTGGGAGTTAAGTTAAAACTCCTGTTCTCATGCTATATGGTGGCCTTGAGGAAGGCAGACCATGGCTTTCTGCAGATGTGTTGGGAGTCCAATTCCCAGAATTCTCAGGCAAGATCTACTTCAGCCATATGAGCAAAGAATTCTGGGTCTTGTAGCCAACACTATCTGGAGATCACCAAGCTAAGAAAGGCTATCTTAGAGCATAGAGATACTCATCTTCTTGTTGTCTTGAGTTGTTGAGTTTTAATGATTCCACTGAGTAAAATGGGGTGGACTTGGGACAGAAGGAATCAGTGGACTTCAGCTGCAATTGTAAAAGACCATCCAGCCTTGCCTTTGGTCTGGTTTTCAAATCAAATCAGCCTTAAGTCAGGGGGATGGATGACAGAACTTCATTCTTGCTGGTTCTCCTTGTCCTGGGCCTCTCCAAGGTTTTCCTTTCATCTCCTATATTATTACTCATACTTTCCTTCTTGTCTCATCTTTCAGGGATGGAACCAGGAGGCGACATTATAGAATCTCCTGATGTGAAGGAATAGATGCAGAAGATGAGAACTTCTGTTCAAGCTCAGTGCTTTTGGGGCCCTCAAGGTGTTCTTTCATTCCCCATGTTTACCTACATATAGCCACCTAAAGCTTGGCTGAAGTGTCAGAACTTTGGGGATGACACACAGCTCTATGTGTCATTGGGATAATCTGCATACTCCTGGAGTATTCTGGGAAATAAGCAAAAGATGAATGTGAGCAGCAGAAGTTGGACTTCATCTGATCAGCTCAAGCTCATAACCCACACACCTATCTGTATGCAAAACTTAACAAATCTACTAGTTTCTCCTTTGTTAAAATCATGTTTGTTTCTTCTTCTTCTTCTTCTTCTTCTTCTTCTTCTTCTTCTTCTTCTTCTTCTTCTTCTTCTTCTTCTTCTTCTTCTTCTTCTTCTTCTTCTTCTTCTCCTCCTCCTCCTCCTCCTCCTCCTCCTCCTCCTCCTCCTCCTCCTCCTCCTCCTCCTCCTCCTCCTCCTCCTCCTCCTCCTCCTCCTCCTCCTCCTCCTCCTCCTCCTCTTTTATTTGATTTTGGTTTTTTTTCCAGGAGACCATAGACAAGGCAGAGTGTGAAGGACTGAGCTGTTTGGAACCACACAATCTTCAGGAGACACATAGACATGGACAAAGAGGCAAATATCAGGGTGACCTGCAAGGTATGTATCATATTTATATTCCTGCCTGAAGAGGACTCCAACTGTACCAAGTACAAGATTGTTGCATTGCTGGAGGAGAAAATAGAAGGTCTGGAAATATGTATGGTGACCCTGAGACTCATCAGGGAAGATGAGGAGTTTCTGGACCAGGCAAAAAGATGTCTCTAAAAAGACGACAGGAAGAAAAAGACTATTACAAAGAAAACAGGAGCCCTGGAGGAGGAGGGCTGGCAGCATGTAACTCAGAAGACCAAGAGAATCAAGAGACAAGTTCCTGTCACTAGACCTACACAGTCAATTTCAGTCCTCTCCTTGGAGGGTGACTCTCAGATTTCTGGAGATTTCCACCTAGCATTCCAGGGGTGGAAAAGAGAGAAGCTCAGATTTCCACTGAGGTAGCAATGGGTGACCCACTTTGGAGAGGAATGGAGTTGGCAATCTGCAGATCAGACATGATGTCAACAGAAGCCTGTTGTCTCCCAGGTGCAAAGATCCAGGTGCAAAGAGAAGATGACCTCACTAATCAAACCTACCAACCACTATCCCTTTCTTCTGTTTCATGCTGAAACAAATGACATGCTTGAAAGATCCTAGAATGAATACTGAAGGACCATGAGTTGCTAGGCAGGAAGGCAAAAGTGTTTGGAGCACAGGTGGTGTTTTCATCCATATTTCCAACTGAAGGTCATGGCCCAAGAAAGGAATAGAGGATTCTGGAGATGAACCACTGGCCCAAGGTATGATGTTTAGAAAATTTTGGATTCCTGGACCATGGTCTGCATCAGTGTTTTTCAAACGTGGGTGTTCAAATTCTGGGAGTTTAAGTCCACACATCTTAAAGTTGCCAAGTTTGAAAAACACTGGTCCACACTATGGGAAGGGCTTTTGGCAAGAGATGGGCTGCACATCACAAAGATTGGGAAGAACATATTTGGAAGACATCTCGCTCAGGTCATCTGCGGTCTTTAAATCTGGAGAGGGAGGGAGGCAAATGCCCAGAATCACACTCAGAGCATAAACCCCGAGGAAGCATGGAAAAAATTGGGGTGAAGGAAGGGGCAGTTATGAATCAGGAATAGACCAGGAGATACAGCAGGTAGAGCGAAGAAGGGCAGTGCTGAAGGGCTTCGTTGCCTCTACACCAAGGCACAAAGTTCAAGGAACAAACAGGGAAAACATGAAGTCTAGCATGGGGCGGGGGGGGGGGGGGGAATACAGTAAACATGATATTGATGGTATTACTGAAACCTGGTAGGATGATAGAAATATAGTACTGGAAGGATATTTGTTCAGAAGTAATAGACCCAACAGAAGAGGAGCAGGTATCTCACTGTACATGAAGAATGACTACGCCTGGATGTAAATTCATGACACCAAGGGTGAAAACCCTGCCAAAAGGATCTGGCTGAATGTTAAGGGAATAAGAAACAACAACAATGTTGTGGGTATGTACTAGAGGCCACCCAAATAAGCAGGAGGTATAGATGAAATCTTCGCAAATCACTTGGCTAAGGGACCCAGGAAGCATATCATTGTGATAATGGGGGTTTCAATTAGCCAATATCAATTGGGAATCAAAGTCTGTGACAAATAGGAGATCCAACAAGTTCTTGACGTGCCCAGCAGACAACTTCATGGTCCAAAAAGTAGGGGAGGAAATCAGGGGATTGGTGCTAATGGACCTAATGCTTACTACCAGGGAAGACATGGTTGAGGAAGTGGACGTTGTAGGACCCTTGGGATAGTGTGACCCTGTGAACCTAGAATTCGCCATACCGCAGGCAAGGAGAACCAAAGGTAGCCAGATGAGTGTTCTAGATTTCAAGAGAGTTGACTTCAACAAGCTAAGAGAAAAAGTAGAAAGGATTCCATGGATGGAAATTCTGAAGGGAGAAATGGTTCAGGAGAGTTGGGAAATTCTGAAAAATGGAATGATTAAAGTTCAAACATAATATGACAGAAAAAGGAAAATGGGAGGCCGCTGGTGAATGGAAAGAGGATGGCATGGGGCCAGGTTACCTGAAGGACCGCCTCGCCCCCACGACTTCAACCTGTCCCACCCGATGTCATACAGAGGGCATGCTCCGGATCCCCACAGTAAAAGAACTTTGACTAGCGGGGTCCAGAAGACGGGCCTTCTCTGCTGTAGCCCCCGCCCTTTGGAACATCTTGCCCCCGGGGGTGAGACAGGCCCCCTCACTCCAGGCCTTTCGGAGGGAGTTGAAGACCTGGCTCTGCCATCTGGCCTGGGGCGGGGAGGGAGGATATCAGAAATGGGGTTGGCTGGCCCCTTAGCGGCCTGGTGGGGCCCTATTGCCCTCTTGGAGTTTTTAGCTTTTTATCTCTGTAAATTTCTAGTTTTATAATGTGTATAATTTTTAAACTTTTTAAATTTAATTGTGATTTTAGTGATTGTAAGCCGCCCAGAGTCCCCTATTGTAGGGGAGATGGGCGGGGACAAATCAAATAAATAAATAAATAAATATAACATATTTGTCTGAGGATCTGAGAATTTCTGCCCTGGGAAGAGGGTTGGAAGGGTTCATGGTTCATTTCAGTCCTATGATGATCTCTTTCTTACCACTGGATCTAAAGCGCTTGCAGGAAGAACTTCTGGAAGATGATCTGAGACAGTTGAAAGCTAAAAATCAGAATGTTCATGTAGATGAAAGCAGAAGCATAGGTTGGGGCACTGGGCAGTCTGGATGGAAATGTTTCATCAAGTTCTGATGGAATTGTGCTCCTTCCGAAAGACCAGATTTTCAATGTAGGGATTTCTCATAACTGCTTTTCTTTTCCTGATGTCAGTAGACAGGTACAGAAAAGACTTTGCTTCTCTTAGACATGCTCTGGATACTTTTAGAGCAGTGTTTCTCAATCTTGGCAACTTTAAGATATGTGGAATTCAACTCCCAGAATTCCCCAGCCAGCCGTGCTGGCTGGGGAATTCTGGGAGTTGGACTCCACATATCTTAAAGTTGCCAAGATTGAGAAACACTGCTCTTGACTGCTATAAGGTGACCTGCAGGAAGCTGGCTTTTGAAACGAATCTGGAGATTCCAGCAAATACAAGAGGCCACCATAAGAATGTTCATGACAGCAAAATCTTCAACACTAATATTGGATCAGCAGCATTGGCTGGATATTCTTCAGATTTCACTTAAATGTGGCTGTTGATCTTTAAGATTAAAGGTTTGGGACCACGCAGTTTTACACATCTGCCTGGACTGGTGGAGGCTATGAGATCTTTCCTGCAGGAGATCCCTATCTTTGGAACTTCAGGCATAAGGCGAGGAGAGTTTAAGGATGTTTCTGCCTAACCCATGAGATCTGAAGGGTTGACATGCTTCAAGACCTGTCTGTTAAACCATGGCATCTTATGGGGCCCAGGAGCGTGCCGTGTCCGTCATGGCACTTGCCTTCTACTCTCTCCAGAGAGTTAGATCACCTTGGCCTGCTGACCTTCAGGAGAACTCCTGACTGTTTCCCCAGGAGCGGGGCTAAAACAGGCTGTGCATTTACTGTCCAAGACGTCCACAATGTGTGTGCATTTAAGAATTGTTCCTTCTGTGCTATGACTGCCTTTTCTTCAAGATGTTAATGCATAGTTCTGCTATTCGTACTTGTCAGCCAACCAGCATTGCTGATGAGTGGGTGGCCCTAGAAATGTACATTATACATAAACCATTTTCCAAAGAAATAGGTATGACAAGATCATGGTGGATGACTGTATCTATGGTGGATTTTCTTATTGGCTTTCATCTGCTTTCACTTCTAAGCGGGTTTTCAAATGACTTGGAAATACTTTGTATTTTTGCAGTCGGATCATCGTAACATTTGCTTTACCATTTTAACAGTCTCGTGTAGGCTATCTGGGTAGCTGAAAATGCGTATGTGTTTGACAGAAATCGAGAAAATAAAGTCTGTGGAGTCCTTGGGGTTCTCTGAGCTTGGTTGTTTCCTTGCAGATGTTTCATTACCCATCTAGGTAACGTCTTCAGTTATAGAAAAATAAAATCTACCTTCTGCATAAGAATTTGCAACCTGATGAGCAAATAAAAGCTAACGTTGATATATGTCCTATGGCCAATGAACAGGGGAAACCGTTTCTTGTTTTGTGGGTAGTGCGAAAAGATCACCAATTTTTCTTTTCACCTTCCAAAGGTCTGTAGGGCCATTGCAGGGACTTCTAGCTTTCTAGATCTTTTTTCATTTGGAGGTATGGTGGAGAAGGTCAGCCATAAAATTGGACCGCCATAAAATCTGTTGGTGTGCCAACCAGTTCCAGCTGCTTGGATTTTATAAGGTACCATAACTATGCTCCTACCTGGTACCCATAATGGCCCCTCCTGTTTAAAGGTGTGAAACTTGGATTTCAAAGAAATCTAACAAACAAGCTGAGATTTCCAGGATGATTAATTGTTTCACCCCTATATTAGCCAAAAATAGCTATATTTCTCTCTCTGGAAGGTCCAGGATGTCTCATTAATATTTCTTTGCAGGCTTTCTTTCAAGCAACATTTATGTATTCTGAAAAGTATGTATTTCAAGTTCTAAGGTTCTAATCTGTGCAGAAGTGTGTAAACTGGTTGGTAACTTTGCAGCCAAGTTGGTATTTAACCCCCGTTAAATTTCAGGGTGATGTGGAGACCTACATGCCACTGTCCATCTCTGAGATGGACATTCTGGACTCTTCATTGGATGGGCCCACTTGCTTGGATGCTACCAGTGCAAATCTGCATCAAGTTGCCATTGGCCTTTGGCCAAAAAGGTGGTGGGCGTACATGATGGTGCAATCAAAGCTCTGCCTGACGTTTATGTGCATTGCACAGCTGCCCACACCCCGTCACGGCCATCATCTTTACTTTCTTGACCACACCCTGTTGGTTCCATCTACATTCCCTCGGGTCTGCCTGGATTCCAACTTACCCGGACATCACACTGGAGATGGCAAAACTCATGGGAAGGATGAAGAAGAGGCAGGAGAAATAGAGGGCCGCCTGGAGGAGGAAATGGAGAGTGGCAAAGAGCAAAAGGATATTCAGCAGGTGCTCCAATTTGGGAGCAACGTCTGGTTGGACCAGGGCATCGCCAGCTCCTTGGACATGGTGTGGCTTCTGTGATGGCTGCAGGAGCATCGTGGGGACACCTGCAGGGGATCAAAAGCCCAATAAGAGACGGAGCTAATTAGGGGTCTCCAGGACTGGGTTAGGCCCTATCTTGGTAGCTTCCAGGATGCGCTGAACACTCTACATGGGGCTGTGCTTGGAAATATCTATCTATCTATCTATCTATCTATCTATCTATCTATCTATCTATCAATGTATGAATGTATGAATGTATGAATGTATGAATGTATGTATGTATGTATGGGCACTTTCTCTACCCTGCTAAAGATTGACTTCCAGATGGATTGCAACACATTTCAAACGCTCCATTGCAAACAGAAGAGAAAGGAGGACAGGAAAAGAAGCCCACGGTTAGTGAAGATCTGAAAACGAAGGAAGGAGCCATAGAGGAAATGGACACGAAGCCGAATCACAGAGGATGACTACAGATTGGTAGCCCCGAACTGCAGAGCTGCAATCAGGGAAGGAAAGCTCAAGCGAGGGTAGAGAAGGATGAAAAGAGTTCTTTAGATACGGTCAAAAGAAAAGAAAAGAAACTGTCCTGCAGCCGCTTCTTGAAGATTGCAAACTATGTCACAGGCAACAAAGGCAGGCAATGCTCCTCAACTCCTATTTTGCTTCAGTCTTCTCCAACAAAGAGTATGCAGGACTGTCCAGCGGGTGTGGTCAAAACAGTCAAGATGGCGACTGCGAGGGTGCCTTTGAAGCCTCACCTGGTTGCCATGTGTGCCGCACATAAAAAACAGGCAAACGTTGATTGCCTCGTTGGGGCCACCATCTTCACTTCTTTGACTATATCCTGCAGATATCCTGAAAGTATGTCTTCCCCCAGGAAACAGTGAAAGACATAGGACGAAGGGACAGGATCCTGAGGCTGAAAGAAACATGGCCTGGGACTACCTCTAGACACTTGTAGAGAGCAAGGGAGATGACCTGGACAGAAATATGCAGGAACCGTTAGCTACGCAAAAGGGGCTGAAGCATTTTTTTAAGTGGCTCAGGCAGTCAGGCAGACCCCTCCCTGATTCACAGAAAGCTATTGCAAACCTAGATAGCATATCAAAAATCAGAGACGTCACCTTGCCGACAAAGATCCGCATAGTCAAAGCTATGGTTTTTCCAGTAGTAATGTATGGCTGTGAGAGCTGGACCATAAAGAAGGCTGAGCGCCGAAGAATTGATGCCTTTGAACTGTGGTGCTGGAGAAGACTCTTAAGAGTCCCCTGGACTGCTAGGAGGTCAAACCAGTCAATCTTAAAGGAAATCAACTCTGATTGCTCATTGGAAGGATTGATAATGAAGCTCAAGCTCAGATACTTTGGTCACCTAATGCGAAGAGAGGACTCTTTGGAAAAGACCCTGATGCTGGGAAAGATGAAAGGCAAAAGGAGAAGAGGACGGCAGAGGATGAGATGGTTAGATGGCATCACTGAAGAAATTAGCATGAAACTGAGCAAACTCAGGGAGGCAGTGAAGGACAGGAAGGCCTGGCGCGATGTGGTTCATGGGGTCACGAAGAGTCGGACATGACTTAACGACTGAACAACAACAACAAAGAAGGGGGAGAAGGTCCAGCACAATCAGACTTGCAAGATGCTGTTCTTAGAGCCCAACACAATAAACGCAGTTTTAGCCTTCCTGTGGAGTTGATTGCCTGGTCCGGTATACTGAGTTGGTGGATAATACTGAATTAAATTTCCAAAACCAGATGAACTACATCCTAGAGTAGTAAGGGATGACCTAGCCACACTCTTATCTTTGAGAAATTCTGGAGAACAGATGAAGTAGTAGATGACTGGGGGGGGGGCGGGGGGGGCGGGGAGCGGAGCAGCAAATGTTGGCCTTATTGTCAAAAAAGCAAAAGAATGCCAGGAAGAAAGATCCAGCAAATTATAGAACAGTCAGTTTGACACTGAAACAAGGTAGAATTCTAACCTAGATCATAAAGATGAAGTCTATCTGTAAGCTCATTGAAAAAAATGTTATAATTATCACCATGGATTTCTCAGGAACAAATCTTGCCAGACTAGTCTTTTTTATTGCAAAACCTTCTTAATAGATTGTGGGAATGCTGTAGACATACTATATCTTGATGCCAGCAAAGCATTTGACAATGTATCTCATGACATGCTGATGAGCTGATTAACAAGCTAGTTAAGTGTGGGCTAGATGGTAGGACAACTAAGTGCCTACATAGCTGGCTCAAGAATCATACCTCATGCTCATCAATGTTCCCTCATCAAGCTGGAGAAAGCTACTGAATGGGATGCTAAAAGAACCATTCCTGGATCCTTGATTCTTCAAATATTCTTCAGTCTTTTCACTAATGGTTTGGATGAAGAGACAGAGGAAATGCTTAGCACATTTGCAGGTGACCCAGAATTGGGTGGGATAGCTCATGCTGTAGAACAGGGTTCCTCAACCTTGGTGACTTGAAGATGTGTAGATGTCAACTCCCAGAATTCCCCAGCCAGCCTCACTGGCTGGGGAGTTCTAGGAGTTGAAGTCCGCACATCTTCAAGTCGCCAAGGTTGAGGAACCCTGCTGTAGAAGACAGAAGTTAAATTCAAAATCATGTTGACAAGCTAGAAAAATGGGCAGAAAGGAACAGAATAAGATGTATGTCCTGTGATTGACCCACATTATTCAATTAACACCTGAAGGACAGGCTGGTTAGACAAACCAGCTCTTCCTCTTTACTCTTGGGAGCTGCGAGATAACAAACTTCCAGCTCTAACCTCAATTAGATAATTATTTCCCTCTTTTGTCTTAGCCAAGACCCAATACCTGCTTCGCACTTCATCCTCATTAATATGGAACCCACCTTTGCTGGTGCCTAAACTAAGCAACTCCAGGTGGAGGGGAAGAGAGAGGGGGCTGGACTAGATGCCCTTTCCCAATGAAAGCAACCCAGTTGTAAGTTGAATTCTGGAGACCATCCCCACCGCTCAGGCTGACAAGGGCAGATTGGGAAAGGTCCCCTGGAGCTGTAAGTAATCAGCAGGGACCATTTGAATAAACATGATCCAGTTTGTTTCAGTCCTGGCGTCTCCTTTAGTGTCGTCCTGCTTCGGTATCCATCCTGCAAATTCTAAATTAGCTGGCAATGTGAGAATTCTGAAAAAAGTGTAATGGGGCAAGTGCAAAATTCTTCACTTAGGAAACAAATATTGAATGGATGAGTCTAAGACAATGTTTCTCAACCTCTGCAGCCCTAAGCTGTGTGGACTTCAACTCCCAGAATTTCCCCAGCCAGTCATGCCAGCTGGGGGAATTCTGGAGTTGAAGTCCACACAGCTTAAGGTTGAGGAGATTGAGAAACACCAGTCTAAGCTATGGAATACTTGATTTGGTAAGAGGGTTTAGTGCCAATCCTTAGCTAAACCTCTCCCTCCAAACCCTCAGAAACTACAACGCTCACAATTCCTGGTTATTGTGATCAACAGCAGTTGGCGATTCAGGATGGGGCCTTCAAACTTTGGAATATCCATCCCAGGTGGGTACAGGATGCAGCGTCCCCTTTCTCCTACCAACAATATTCGAAGAGTCTCGTATGATCAACCTTAAAGATACAACTTTCCAAGCTCTGCTCGGAATTCTAGCAAGCAAACATCCAAAAGGAAATGATTATTCCACCCACATCTGATCTTAACTGGGGTTAGGAGAAATGCAGAGCCTCTGAACTGCAAAGTAAGAAGCACTACAGGAATTCGTGGGTAGTCTCTGAATCCCTATATTGCTCTTAATTTAGTTTTTACATTCGGTCATTTTCTAGCTCCATACATTGAATCGTGCACTCAGCCCAAGGGATGGGTTTGCCCATCTGGCTCAGCTACCAAAAACTAACCGAGACTAGAACTAACCCAGTTTAGCACACGGGGTGCTCATGCAGCTGCTAAGGCTTTAACTGACCTGGTTCGAGGTGGATTTGCATTGTCTTCTTTCAAGTTGCCTTTCCTACTTCCAGAGCTCCAACCCTGGTGTTTCCTGGCGGTGTCCCATCAAAGCCTTAACTGGGGTAATCCTGCGTAGCTTCTGAAGGGGTCATTCAAGTCAGGTAGGGGCTACCACCTCTTGGAACCAAGATGCTGCTGAAAAGGAGCCTCCTGGGTCAAAGGCACTGCAGCTGTGAAACAGGTGGCTGGGAGAAGATGACCAGGTGGTGGCCAGAAGAGTGCTTCATGCATTCCTAGATTACGTTTGCTACTTCCAGAGTTGATGGCTCATGATAGGATGAGTCCTGTGAAGGGTACCAAGCCAACTATGTTACAGTCCCAGCATATCACAGATGAAGGATGAGACTCAGGGACAACCACAGATCCCTGCAAGGCTCAGCTCCCAGCCTGGCCAGATCTGAGCTACACATCTGGGTATTCACAACATGGCTTTAGCAGCAGGGATGGTGTACTGCCCATTCACACTTCAAACCCAGATCTCCCCCATCTGCCCCACAGATCTCTCCTGATGGTTGAGTTGCTCCTGCTTGGCTTGCTCATCATGGTTGATGTCTCTGACTTTTGATGTCATAAATGGAACAAGTAGGAGTCATCTGCATAAAAGCCAGGCTCTGGGGAGTCAGTCCCCATCTACAAGACTGTATACCAGTGTTTCTCAAGCTTGGCCACTTTAAGATGAGTGGACTTCAACTCCCAGAGTTCCCCAGCCAGCATGGCTGGCTGGGGAATTCTGGGAGTTGAAGTCCACTCATCTTAAAGTGGCCAAGCTTAAGAAACACCGCTCTATACATTTGATAAACTCTCCCCTCCTTGCAAAATGGATGAGACAATCTTCCAAAAGCATTTCCCAAATCGACTGTATTGGCTGGAACAAAGTATAGTTTCATTTTATAATGAATTGGGTTCATGCAGTGGAGGAACATACATGTGTCACTGAGAAAAAGGGCATCCATGAGTCCAAGCAGCCGTGGGAATGCGCTCTGATCAGGTGGTTCCAGGCTTCCAGCAGAACTTTCAGGTCACACTCAGCTGGCTCTGGTAGTTAATATTGTCCTGAAATCTGTCTTACGATTTCTAGGGAAAAAAAGGAAGTTCTTCTCCTGCCTCTATTTTTCTACATTATTCTTCAATGGCACCAACACGGCCACCGTCCTGACTTCTTTACCACAATCTGTAGACACCCTGGGCAGCTAAGGATGGGAGTCTGCCTCCCTCCTGAGTTGGGGTAGAAGTGCGGCATACATTACGCAGTCTAGTGTATGGTTTCCGCCTCAGTCAATGTGTGGACTTCAACTCCCAGAATTCCCCAGCCAGCATGGCTGGCTGGAGAATTCTGGGAGTTGAAGTCCCCTCATCTTAAAGTGGCCAAGGTTGAGAAACACTGCCTTCATCATATGGACAGAGAGACCATCTTGACTTTGAATCTCAACACTGAGAACTCATACATGGCATTCGAAGGCCAGAGATCCTGCCTGATGGACACAGCACTGAATTCTTTAGCAAGTGACTAGAGAGCATTTCTTGAAAAAATTCAGCCCAGCAAGGGCTCGGAAATAAAATGGCGAAGAAAGAACCACAGACGCCCCACACTTAATGGCAAGAGTCATCTCGGTCCCATCTCACCTTCCAGATCCTAAAGACGGGGCTCCAGCAATGATAGGAAGGAAGGGAGTCAGCTGTGGCCAATCCATGATCTGTGGGCTGTATATGGCCACTCCAGAGCCCCTCTTTTGCTCCCCCCTCCAACAGAACCCAGCCACATTGCACCACGGAAATATGAAGGGATGTTGTGAAATCGTGATGTTGTGATGGCCCATTGATTTTCCCCAGGAAATTCAGTAAAATAGTAAGGCACCAAGCTTATCATCCTAGAGAAGCTGAAGTCATGTTCCTATCAAGAAAACTTCTGGAAGGATGGGAGAAATGGTCCCAACTCCCCAGTCCCGCACCTTTATTTATTTATTAGTTCGTTTGTTTTATTTTTTTATTTATATATCAAATTTGTCACTGCCCATCTCGTTAAAACAATTCCGAGCAGTTTACAAAGCAGTTAAAATCAATTAAAATACAATATAAAATGATCCTGAATAAATAGAAAATAAATAAAATCCAAGAGTAGATGTTAAATTGGCAGTAGCTTGGGGAGCGTCATCAAGGCGCCAGCCACCCCCAGGGTTGGGTAAGATTCTTGTCACCCCATGCAAGCTGGCAGAGCCAGGCCTTTAATCCTTTCTGGAAAGCTGGGAGGACAGGGGGGGCCCCCGCACCTCTTGGGGGCAGAATATTCCCAAGGGTGGGGGCCACGGCAGAGAAGGCCCTCCTCTGGGCCCCACCAGCTGACATTCTCTTACTGACGGGGTCCGTAACACGCCCTCTCTGCCTGATAGGTGGGACGGGTTGATGTGACGGGGGTGAGACGGTCCCTCAGGTAACCTGGCCCCATGCCATGTAGGGCTTGAAAGGTGATAACCTTTGGAAGCAAACTGGCACCCGATGCAGCTCCCGTAGTAAAGGTGTTACATGTGCCATCCTAGGGGCACCTAATATCATCCGCGCAGCCGCCTTTTGAACCAGCTGTCGCTTCCGGATACTCTTCAAGGGAAGCCCCATGTAGAGTGCATTGCAAAAGTCTAATCATTTATATCACTACCATATCCCCTCCACTTTCATTAAAAGGTATTTGTACAGCTGCCCAGCTGCGAAAGAGGTGTCACCTCTACGTTAGGTGATGAAGAGCCCCCATTGTCTTCTCCGGACAACCAGTGAAGCACATCTCCTGGTGTGCTGGTTCTCTTCCCCTCCCAAACCGTGCACTGGGGTCCAGTCCAGCTTCCTCCCCTCCAGTAGCAAGGTGGGATGATGACCACCCGCAAATGGAGTAGGGTGGCGCAAGCAAGGCTAGGAAACCCAACACATCACAAGAGCTCCGTTGCCTTGTTTATTCAGCCTCAGGCATGAAGAGAGATTCTCCGTCTTCTCCATCCTCATCCTCTTCCTCCTCCTCTTCCTCAAACACAAAGGCCAGAGGTACCAGGAGGAAGAAGTACAAAAGGAAGAGAAAACTTTGGGAAAGGAAGTAGAGCGCTCCCAGGCACACCACCACGTCCAGGAACTCCTCAAATCTCTCAAAGGGATCCATGGCAGAGAAGACAGCAGCAGCAGTGGGGTGCAGCTTCTCCCAAGGTGTGGAGATGGTTCTGGAGGAGAGAAAGGAGAAAGTTGGCTTGAGAGATGTTCTCTGATGGAGATGGAGCTCCTGGGCGTAACCCTGGGATCCCAGGAGACCTACAGAAAACCCTAGAACTTTGCAGCAAGAGGGGAAGAGCTGGGCGAAGGCAAGAACAGCCTCAAACTAGGTGGACCACTGGACCATTAAATGCACCAGGAGTAAAGCCAGGTTAAATCTGCTGGTAGCTTTGCTTAGAAGCTAGCTATTCTTGTGGGATAATTGACTTTGCCACACACACACACACACCCATCATCTTGAATGTTTTTAGTATTTATGTATAGGGTTTGTTTTTATAGTTGATTTTAATGGATTATTAATTTTAACTATTTATGGGGTATTTTAATTGTTTATGAGTTTCTAGATTTTAATTGTGAGCCGCCCAGAGACACCTGTTGGGGGAGATAGGCAGCATACAAATTTAATAATAAATAAATAAATAAATATTCCCAGCCTGGCCCCTGCCCAGTGCGTCAGCTGGGCATTAGTGTACTGCAGTCCCCACACCTCTGGAGGGTGCCACTTTGGGGGAGCTTCCTGCAGGCCTCTTCTCTGTCTCAGCAGCATTAGAAGCATCTCCAGTTTGGGATCTGCATTTCTAACAGCCAAACATTCCACAGTTGAGATCATAACTGCCCTAAGCATAAGGGGGTCTTTTGTTTTGGCTTAATGCCATATTTAAAACCAAGCCATCATACTTTATAAACCATAGTTTACAGCTACTACATCGTGGGAACAGTCCATAATGGCTTGTTCAGGAAATGACGACTAGAACAAAGCATGGCTTAGAGTAATATGAAGCCCAGCACTGGACTCCAAGGGAATGGAGGGAGCTTGGGGATCCAGGAAGGACCTGCAATCCAACCTGAAATGGCTTCTGCTCAAGTATCTCCTGCGAAGCGGGGTCCCGCCACTTTCCAAAACTTCTGTCCCGCTACAAAAAATTCCCAGTTGCAATTTCTGTCCATTGATTTGTCCAGCAATGGAGATCAACTCTATATCATCGTCAATGGGCCTCCATAGCTGAAGAAAGCCATTGGGTTGTGCGTGCTTTAAAAAGTGCTGGTAAGTGTGTGTTGGGCTAACTGTACGTGTGAAGACGTTGCTGATGGCTTAACAGCCCCATGCATCTCAGCAAGCGGAAAAAAGCTGGGCTGCTTTAATATACAGAGGGACCTCTGCGGGGGATGGGGGTGGGGTGTCAAAAAAGTCAAGATGGTGATCACAGCCATGCAATCAAAGCCCCACCCCTTTTTCACCAGCGCCAGCCACTTTCTTCCAAAGCGTTTTAGAGCTGCACCACACAGCCCTCAAGAGACCCCAGACTTTTTCCCTGTGAGTCTTCAGAAAGATCAGCAGGAAGGCAGATGCAGGCCAGCAGTGAGGAAGCCTTCTTAAGAGTAAGAGTGCTTGGACAGCAGTTCAGGTGCTCAAGGAGGCGGGGAGCTCCCCTCCGCTGGGTGCCTTCAAACCGAGTCTCTGGGGAGGTGTGACGGAATGGAATTATGAAGGCCGGGCTCAGGGAGATAAGCATTTTCTTAGTTCACTGCCAGAGCGTGGGAACTTCAATGATGTCAGGTTTAGCCCAAGGAACTCCAAGAGACAATGCAAAATCAGTTCAGCTGTGTTTATTAGCTACAACCTCCAGCAAGAATCTCCCCAGACTGAACCCCAGCTCCCAAGCCAGCCAGCCACAACACCGTGAATTCCTCAGGGCGGTGCCAGCCTCATCCTCTTGAAGTTCCCACGCTCGTGCAGTGAACGAAGAAAACGCTTATCTCCTTGAGCCTGGCCTTCATAATTCCATTCCATCACATCAGGCTTTATTTTGGATTGCTGCCCAGAGCACCAGGGTAGGACTTGCTGACCTCGAGGGTCCCAGTTAGATAGCCGCAGTGAGTAGCAGAAAACCCTAGATGGGTGTAACCCAAAATTGCAGTGCCTAAGGATTCCACTGTCTAACAGCTGGCCAATACCCTGGAAATATTAACCGATCGTCACCACCACCAGCCTTAGAGGCTAGAAACTTATTCAAGTTTTGAAGATGCTCAGTATTGGGTGATGGTCCATACTGGGTGCATGGCCCAAGACCTCAGAGCATGCAAGAATCAGGGTCCAGGTCAAGGAGCGACCCCATTATCCTAAGTTGGTTTATGCAAACATTTGAAAAGGAACAAATATTCTATCGATTTGCAGAATGAGGGCAAGCTGCAGAGCTGAGGGTGTCGCTCTGCAAAAGTTCCTTTGGAAAGGCAATGGGTAGAGCTGTCCTGCGTACTTAGTCAGCACCAATCCACTTGAATTATCACTGGCAGCCCTATTGGCCAGAGCTCCTGGGAGTTGTAGTTTCGTGCCATAGCTTAGAACAGTGTTTCTCAACCTTGGGCACTTGAAGATGGGTAGACTTCAACTCCCAGAATTCCCCAGCCAGCATGGGGAATTCTGGGAGTTGAAGTCCACCCATCTTCAAGTGCCCAAGGTTGAGAAACACTGGCGTACAACTAGCAATGCAGGGATGAAACTGGGAACAACGCTGAATGCTCCTTTTCACTCTCAACCGCTAAGCAGTTCCTGTCTTTGGCTCCAGCCCAAATCCATGGTTCTTTAGGAAATGCAGCCACGGGTCTGTTCCTGTACCTGCATCACCTCCAGCCCAGCCGGTCTTCTCCCTTCTCCTTCATCCCCTCCTGCTTTCCTTGGTCGCATGGGCTGTCCAGATGGGGCCACGCACAGCACCGGGGTTCCTGTCTCCCATTCAGCCTGCGGGCTGGGTTGAGTCTGCCAGCGAGGGACCGAGAGATTCAGGGCTCCCCCAAGGGGGCAAGTCGGCTGCTGCACGGGTGGCCCTGAAGCTCCCCTTCCAGGGCCATTTGGGGAGTGTAGGGGCCCAGCTCTTCTTCAGCCTTCCTGCCCACTGCCCTCCATTAAGGTCATCCTCCCAGAGTCTTCTGATGTCATAAAACGTCACGATGGCATCACAAGCAAGGGATTTCTCTTGCGTCCTATTAAAGTTTGGCTCCACAAGGGCGGAAGGCCCAGCTCCTTGGAGCCCTTAAAGGGGAGGTTTGGGGTGGGATTCCCAAGATAGGTTGCCGGCGGGCCAGGGAGAGAAAGTCGCTGCTGGTCAAGGAAGGAAGGCAAGCCCAGGAACATTTGCGGGGGAGGTCGAAAGAGGGAAAATGGGGCATCCTTTGGGCACACATTTGTGGTGCTGTCTTGAGTGCTTTGCCGTTCCCCCCACCACACACTCACAGATGCCCCTGCTTTTAGCATGAAAGGACTGGGTGTTCTTGGCATACTGGTGGTTAGAATAATAGAATCGCAGTTGGAAGGGACCCTGAAGGTCATTTATCCAGCCCCCTGCTCAGTGTAGGATCCGCTGTAGCATCTCGGACAGATCGTATCCCACCTGTGTGTGAAGGCCTCTAGCTACAACTCTCAGAATCGCTTGCCTTTGGCTGCCTTTCTAGCTCTGCTGGGATTTGAAATTCAGCAACTTTCTTTTTACAGGTAGTCCTCATTCAGCAACCGTTCAAAGTTACGACGGTGCTGAACAAGGGGACTTGAGACTGTTCCTCGTAGTTGTGGCCTTTGCAGCATCCCTGCTGTCATGTGATCACAATTCAGGCACTTGGCAAACAGCTTGCACTTACAACGGTCGCAGCATCCCACAGTCACCTGATCACCATATGCAGCCTTCCCTGCTGGCTTCCGACAAGCAAAGTCAATGGGGAAACTGGCAGGAGGTTGCAAATGGAGGTCACATGACCGCAGGACGCTGTGACCGTGCAGGATTCACCTAACAACCCCAACTGGAACTGCCATTGCCAGTCAGCGCAGTCACGTGATGTTGCACCTTACGACTGCATCGCTTAGTGACGGAGTTGCTGGTTCCAAATTACCATATTTAAGCTAAGACTACCTGTATACAAAACACATTTTTACAATCCCAGTTACCTTATGTTCTCTTTATTTCATTGACATGTTGTTTATTTATTAATGTTTTAGTAGTCTATGAAGGTCATTTAGTTGCATGTCTGCTGACGTCAGCCCCACTAGGCGGACCGAAAATTCGACACTGCAAGAAGGCTCAAACTATTTTTATTAATGGCTGGTGTGGATCTTCCGGGCTGTGTGGCCGTGTTCTGGAAGTTCTGTTTCCTAACGTTTCGCCAGCATCTGTGACCGGCATCTTCAGAGGGCAGGAGCACAGACAGGAGCAGTTCTCTCTGTGCCCAGTAACAGAATCTTGCAGGTCTGACTGTGCTTTAGTTCCCCCCTCCACCTTAATGCTCATATAACCCTAACCTTCCTCTTGTTTTGGACTTAAGTCACGTTTTTCCCCTTGTCACTTTGCTAACAGATCTGGCCTATCTCTGTCAAGGTCGTCTTCCTTACTCTACAGCTCGTGACTTCAACAACACTGCTGTGTGTCTTGGCTGCAGCACAGAAGGGATTTCCGACTCCTTTTTCCAGGACAGGGATGTCCATCGGGTGGGGTAAAAAAAGTCAAGATGGCAGCCACGACAGCACAGTCAAGACTCTGCCTGCGTTTGATAAGCGTGGCGATACACATCTAAAACAGCCAGAGCTTCAGTTGCACCCACATGGCCCCCCTCCTGACTTTTTTGACTATATCCAATGGACATCCCTGCTCCAGGATATGTTTTGACATCCTATTCTGTCCTACAGCTCTCAGACCTCCTAGTGGTCTTCCTTCCAAGTCCTAATCAGGCCTGATTCTTCTCTAGTGACAGAAAATTGGCAATGTCTAAGTGAAATTCTTTGCCCCCCCCCCCCGCCTTTTAATCTCTCATGGAACCCCATCAAGTTTTCACCGAGCCCGTGGGTCCTATGGAGAAGTCTGAACAACCATGTCCATCTCCATGTCCTTCCAACCCTCCCATTCTGTGCTTAGAATCAGAATCCAGACAGGGTCAGCCAGCTCCCACTGCCATGCAGAGCTCAGAAGTCCCGTCCCCCCCCCCCCCCGCCCCACTTTGCCCATTGACTGCAAATTGCCCATTGATCCCAGCCTCGTTCTGGTCCTCTTGGAGCTCCAAAATTAACTCTGTAAAATGCTTCCTCCTACTCATTCAGCACTTCAGCCACTGGGTGGCACCAATGTTCTGCTGATCCTTCTGCTGGTTCTTCAAAAGTGCTGTGGTCCTCAGCTACTTCAGAATGTGCATCTCCGGCTGGAGTCTTCAGGCTGGACATCACACGGGAGTTTGCAAAAAACAGAATGGGGGAGGAATGGATTTGGAGAGGTGGAAACCTGGTTAATGGACCAGGCTCTTCCCGCAAGAGGACCCACCCCGTTCTGAACTTCCATCTTACACGGGGGATGCTTCTTCCCAGCCTCCAATCCAGCTGCAGGAATGGCTGGTGTCCTCAGTCAAGAGCAGAGCTGGCAGGCCGTCTGAGCAGACTGCCTGGTGGTCACTGGGCCTGCTACCACCTTGTTTGCTTTGGAGAGAAGACAGCAGCCTCTGATGTCTCCCTGACACCCTTCCTTGCGGCTCTTTGATGGTTGGGAAGCTGAGTGGTTGGCAGAGGACTCCCTCATCACCGCAAAAGAAACTGAGCAAAGAAGGAATCAGTTGTGGCCAACGTTGGTCTCCCAAGAGAGAGCAATCAGAAAGTTAATAAGGAATGAAGAATAAACATGAGCCTGAAAGCTACTTCTATCCTGCTCCTACTTTTGCAAAGAGCCAAGTTTATGGCTGTAAAGCTCATAGGGTGGACTCCATCTCCCATCATCTCTGGGTGCTGGGACAGTGAAGAGCATTGTGGTATCATTCACCAGAAGATCCTTTCACTGGATATGGTAGCTTTATAGAGAATGGGTTGACCTCCCTACAAAATCCATAAAGCAGTTTCTGGGGTTTGGCTTGGCATGGGGCAGTTTATAAATCACGATTTGTGCTTTAGTGTAATAGGCAAGCCTGGCCATTGTGGCTTATTTAATAAACTGTGGTTTACAAATTCCTTGGTTTGACATGATGCATTCTAGTGGTTCTCCTTGGTCAACCCATGTTGTCATATAATTCTGTAGTTTCCAACCATGACCAACTCTATTTGGGCACTCAAGAGGGACAGAGACAGCCATGCCTATCATATTTCTCTAGTACAGTGTTTCTCAACCTTGGCCACTTTAAGATGTGTGGACTTCAACTCCCAGAATTCTCCAGCCCAGGGGATTCTGGGAGCTGAAGTCCACAGATCTTAAGTGGCCAAGGTTGAGAAACCTTATATTAGGGGCTGCTTGCAATAAGAAGTCTTTTAGGTCTGTTTCCGCTCCCGCTGACTGCTATTAAGCAACTTGCAGTTGCTAGAAAGGACAATCGGGGCTAATTCTTGCAAATTTCATGATCCGGGAAAGAGGCTGAAGCTGGGGGAGGCAGAAGGATCCTACAATATTCTTGAGTTGCACAAAGGCAGAAGGGGGGAAATGTTTTGCATTGGGAAGGGAGGGCGAGGAAACAGGAAAGCTCAGTCAAATGAATTCCAGATGGCCTTCTCTTTGGTTATCTGCTCGAGTATCTTGCAGGACTCCTTTCCAAAGGAATAACCCCTTCCTTTCCGAAGACCTGGTATCTCCAGGAGCCGACAAAACACCCATTTGGATGGCTCCATAAATGGCCATCTGCCAGAAGTCATGTTGAACATCGGATTTGGAGTTGTTTCACATTAGCAGCAACCAAATTAGGATTCTGTGCCTGAAACAAACGCTTTGAATTTCAAGTTCCCCAACTGTTGTAAGTCCTCATGCGTGCAGCTGGCTTAGCAGGCTGGGTTTATAAATGATGGTTGATGAAATGCATAAAGTTGTGTGGATTTTGTAGGTCACCGATTATGTGACCCCAGCCAGTTTTGATTTCGTCAGTAAACAATGGCTCATCAGTGGAAGAATCTGCTTGAAAAAGGCCCTGATATGACCCATGGTTGTCTGTAAGTGATGTTTCATGCATCAGATGAGACTGGTACAAATGAGTTTGTTTGCATAATTTGCACAATGGGGTCATGAGGCGCCTGGCATCACGTGGCTCCTACTGGGTGCCTAACAGAACAATCAGCAGTGGATTTGGGTGTAAAAGGACAGCGACCTCAATTCAGTTCAGGTTCTCCAAAGCAATTCCTGGATCTGTTACATCACTGATATCGGGCAGATCTCCAAGTTCTGGTGTCAAGAACTGATGCTGATTTCTTCCAAAACAAAGCTAGCGGTTTCAGTCTTTTGCATAAGTCCCTTAATCCAGGTCCTCAAATTCAGAGTGTTTCCTTCAACACTTGATTCTTTACATTCCACAAACCAGTTTGCCATAAGGCCTGCCAATTTCAAACATTCAGCTGAAGAAACTGCAAAACGGAGTTTATTTGCTTTGCTCCGTTCCAAAGAAATCCATTCCCTGGGGATGGATGCAAAACAGAGTGTGTGTTTTTCACAAAAATCGCATAAAATGATACCCAAACACTTTGGCTCTCTAGATTTTCATTTATGTTATCTATTTGGTTATGAAATGTACACGTTATAAACCTCCAAAGCAGTGTTTCTCAACTTCAGCAACTTTAAGATGTGTGGACTTCAACTCCCAGAATTCCCCAGCCATGCTCAGCTATACAGGCTGAAACCTTCCCTGGGCACCTCTTTTGATCAGAGTTGCATTTATGTTAGTAGCAGATCTCTCATCTGAGCAAATAGAGACAGTTTGGTGTAGTGGTTAAGATGTTGGATTGAAAACCAGGAGACCATGAATTCTTATCCTCCCTTAGGCACGGAAGCTGGCTAGTGAGTTTGGGCTAGTCTGTCTCTCAGCCCAACCCACCTCATAGGGTTGTGGTTATGGGGAAAATAGGAGCAATATGTACAACATGGGATATAAATCTAATAATAATATTCTCTAGTACTTTTTGTATTGGAGAGTCTTGTAAGACACTGTTAGAGATTTTAATAACTGTATACGTTTATCTTCTCCATCACTGCCTGGCATGTGATTACACAGTTATAAAGGAATTTTTTTCCTTTCCTCTTCTCCTTTTTTTTTCAAATAAAGATTGATTCTGTTTATACTTTGTGAGATGGATCTCCCGCATCCCAAGCCAAAATGCTAGTGAACAATCAGGACTGGGAAAATCCCAGCCCTTGATCACATCATCAACAGCATCTTTGATGAAGTTTGTGGGTTCATGTCTACAGCAAAAATTGTTTTAGAAGAGGAAACTCTACTTTAAAACTGGAACAGCTGAAGATGACTTGAAGTTGCATCTGCTGCTGGCTGAGGTCGAGGCGGGGATAGGTTGCAATTGCCTTATTTTAAAATATGAGGCAAAACTTCCCAGTGATCAAAATAGTGAGATAATCCACCTGTGGAGCTTGTAGAGGTCTTTCAGAAGAGGCTGGACAGCCACACCTATGGATGTTTAATTGGTTTTTCTTGCACATGACTAGAAGAACCTTGTGGTCTTCCAAGTCTGTGATTTGATTCTATCACATTTCCAATGAAGCATGATTAATCTTTCCCTTGTTACAGCCAACAACATCCTGTTCCTTTGTGATTATCTAACCTTAACATTTAAAAATAATCTCATTGCTTTATGAATCCTCCAGCCTTTGCAATAAAACAAATTCAAATTCTGTGGAAGTGGGAAAATTCTGTGGAAGTGGAGAATAGTTCTGTGATTCTATGATTCTGTAAGATGAAGACAACGTCACGAAGACATGACATAAAAATATGGCTCCCTGGGCAGTTTTCTGCCAAGGTTAGGAGGATGTGAGGCTGGACATAACCCGTATAAACTTGGACGTGTGAAAGTACTCATCGTGCAATTACAGGTGCTTCATGGTTCAAGCAGGAGCTATGCAGGAAGACTGAATGTTTCAACAACACTGAGATTTATCCTGCAAACCTACATGTCACCTTAATGCTTTGGTTCTTCTCCAAAGGAGACCACATGTAGTTCTGCTCTTTTTAGCCAGGGTTGGATGTGTGTGTGTCGGGGGGGGGGGTGAAATTAGCTGTTAACCTTGCTCTTTGCTTGTGGCTTATGACTTTTGCAGGCCAAAGTATTAAACAAAAGGCAAGACAAATTCTCATCTGGTCCCATCTTGCAAGCCGTGAACAGTGGCATTAAAGAATGATATTTTTTCCCCACTTCCACAGAATTTGAATTTGTTTTATTGCAAAGGCTGGAGGATTCGTAAAGCAATGAGATCATTTTTAAATGTTAAGGAACAAAGGAACAGCATGTTGTTGGCTGCAACAAGGGAAAGATTAATCATGCTTTGTTGGAAATGCAAGAGTTCCCCTGGCTGTGTCTGGTACCCCAATCTCCATGAACTCTGAACTTCCAAGAAAGAGAGGAGGTTGGAGAAAGGTGCAATATGAAATGGTTGTGTGGACTGAAAGCTGCACCCTTTCAGCATCTCTTGCTGGAAAATTGTTCTGTTTGAAAAGCTCTGAAATGCCTTGATCTTCAGAGTCGTTGAGAGACAGGTGGCATGCAAGTTTCATCAATCGTTATGGTTGGTCACACAGTCAGCCAGATGTGTAGACCGGATTTGGCATTTTTGTCCCCCTCTCGAGTCCTTCCCAAGGACCTGGGATAGGCAGATGTGGTTGTTCGATGGCGTTAAAGGTCTCGTCGCAGGATGGGAGCTGTTCCAAGTCAAGCTGCCTTTTGCAATGGATTGGGGGGGGGGGGTTATCAATGCCGGTGGTCTTCAAGTGGTGCTTCAGATGTTTTGGGATTGCACCCAAGCCGCCTTTAACTGTTGCTACTATCTTTGCTTTCTTTTTCCACAGTCATTCTACTTCTATTTGCAGGTCTTTGCATATTGTGATTTTCTCCAGTTCTTTCTCTTCTCTTCTGCTCTCTCCAGGCGTTGCAACGTCCACTCTCCAGACTTTTTTGTCTTTCTTATCAACAGTTGTTAAGTCAGGAGTGTTGTGTGATAGGTGCTGTCTGTCTGAATTCTAAAGTCCCAGAGCACTTTAGCATCTTCATTTTCTATTACTTTGTCTGTTTTGTGGTCCCACCAGTTCTTGCCTGCAGGCAAATGGATGATGATGATGATGATGATGATGATGATGATGATGATGATTATGTTCTTTCAGTGCAGGGCCCTCACTGTTCCCCTTTCCCTTCAGGGACCTGAGGGTGGCATTTCCCTCTCCCACCATTATCCTCAAAACAACCTTGTAGGGTAGATTAGGCTGAGAAAGTCTAATATTTTTCGAACCATTTAGGGAGCAATGGAGACCTTCCAGCAAACTGGGGATGAAATTCCCCAAAGCAAATACATATATATACATACACACACACACACACACACACACAACTCCAAGCCAAAGCCGTAATACAAAATCAAAAAACCGAAGTGGGAAGGTGAGGGGCTGTTTATCCCAAGGACAGCGGCTTCAAGGGGATTCGGCGAGGCAGGAAGAACAGCGGCCCCATTTGCAGAACAAATGGAACAAGTCAAGCGAAGCCAAGCAGGCTAAAGGGATGTGTGTGTGTGTCCGTGCGTGTGTGTTTTAATGGGTCCCAGCTATTCCTGACAATGCGGTACACATATGGAAGTGGCAAGGAATGTGAGCGGGAGGATTCTTATAAAGGATGGGAGCCCTTCCCAAGCTCAGGGACGAGAAGCAGGCGAAGGCTGGGAGGAGCGCAGCAGACCGCGGTGCCCGGTTCGGCTTGCCCTCGCTGCCCAAAATGCTGTGGGTCTCCACAACTCTCCTGGCCCTTTCCCACGTAAGCTGGGTCCCCTCCGTGGAGGGACAGTCCCACTCGGTCACACCTAGTCCGTCTCAGAAAACGCTTGGGGGCACCCCAGCAAACTGGACAACGGCCGTGCCCCAAGCGGTCTCTACCGTGGCTTCCACAGCAAGGGCCGGAGAGGAAAACGGCCCGGGGCCCACACCACACATCGACCTCCCGACAACTCTTCCCGGGGGACAAGGCGACCCGGACGTGCCACTGTCCACCAGCAGTGCCACGAGATTGAGGCTCTCCACTGAGAAACCAACAGACAGGAAAGGTACCCACCTTGCATTTGAGCATCAGATTAAAGGGGGGGAGGAATGGGAAGGGAGGGGGTGATGTGGCTTTTGTGGGGGGTCCGCTGTCACCTTTTTGAACATGGAAATTAGAATGCATGGGGAAGTATTGCATGGAAGTTCTAAGAAGAGGCAGAAGAAAGGTGGCATGTGCCACGGACAGCAATCTGGCTAATACGAGAATCCACTCTAATCCTCAGCCAGCCAACCACCCATTGTGATGATGGGAATTGTAGTCCAACACATCCAGAGGACCTCAGGTTTGAGAAGCTAGTTTGATAAACGGCAGGACAGAGTGGGCTGATGAAACAATTCTTGGTTTTCCCAAAGACGATCCAAACCAAGTTTTCATTTTGAATTGTTATGCATGTATATATTTAATTACAGTTACTTTTCTGCTGCTTCAGTCAATAGGATCTAAGCAGCTGACAAAAGCTAGCAGATAATATCAACAACCACCTAATAAAGGTCAAGAAAATGTATAAATATAATCCAACTTTCCACGAGAACAAGGATAAGGATCACCAGAGCCGTCGTACAGCTTCGAGGGGGCACTGAGACTGATAGCTGCCCAGTGTAGCTGAGTCCAATGCACACTGAGGGGGGGGCACACCCCGGGCCCCCTTCAGGGATCTGGCATCTCTGCTTCCCAGGAGACTTTCACCATGGCCTGGACCCAACTCCCCAGAGCTCACACTAGCCAGGATCAAGCCTACTAGTGGCTCCTGAAGCTCATCTCCCCAAAGATAGTCAGCTTCCTCAGGATCAAAATCTTCCCAAGTGACCACACAGGTCTGTCCTTAAGTCGAATTTGTATGTAAGTTGGAACAGTATTTTTGTATAATATTATATCAATCAATGTTTCTCCACCTTGGCAACTTGAAGATGAGTGGATTTCAACTCTCAGAATTCCCCAGCCAGCATTGGGAGTTGAAGTCCACCCATCTTCAAGTTGCCAAGGTGGAGAAACATTAGTATAAGTAGTACTGTGTAATGAACTCGGACCATTGTGTATTTAACTCGAATCATTGTGCATTTAACTTGAATTTTGCTACAGTAGGCTTTGTTCTTAACTATGGGTCGTCCTTAAACGGGGCGTTCTGTATTTTATGTCTAATGCTTCATGGTGGTAGTTATTGCATTCACTGGGTTTCATTCGTTTCATGCCTTATTCTTCTTGGTGGTGCCAATCTTTGCTATCAAATCAACCACATAAAGGAGAGGCAGAGCTTCGATTGCACCACCAGGGCCGCCATCTTGACTTTTTTGACTGCACCCTTTGGACACCCCCAGTGCGATCCGTCCTGCAGCCTTGAATTGTCCAGCGGGCTGTCTTGGGATGTGAGAATGGATGGTCCTGGGTTGTTTTCTGCAGCAGACGGGGACAAGGGGTTCTCTGGGCCAAGGCTAACTTTGACCTGCCAGAACTGCATCCCAAAATGGGGGAGGAGCTGGGGGAGAAGGGGGCGGGGCCAAAGCCTAGACGTCAAACGAGACAAATGGGGAAATGATTCCGCTTTTAATTTCAATGACTGAAAATGAAATACAGTTCCTAAGCTGATTCCCCGTAATATCAATCCATTCCCCGCCGCTAGAACCAAAAAGACGGACGCTGGGCACCAGAACCAAAGTTTGCAAGACCCTCCTGTTTTGCGTCTGTCCTGCGGCAGACCAGACTGTCGAATCTCAGGCACGTTGTGGTTCCAACAGGCCCTTCCAGATGGCCAGCCTCTGGGAATGACCCCGTACATTGTCCGAATTCCCCGGTTCTCCACAGCTGTTGTCTCCAACCAAGTCTCCTTCCTACCATTTCTCCTCTGTGGGAACAGCTCTCTCTGCTGGGAGCCTTAGCGGGCAATGGAGGCCGACTCGTTCCCTGCAAGTGTGGCCGTTTTCAAGGCTGTTGGGCAGTGCCAGTCAGAAGAGTGCGACACAATCCTCTTGGGTTGGTTGGCCCAACCCTTGAAGGACAGCCCTGTCAGTCTACGGGGGAGAAACATCAGGAGGAGCCTGGTGGCACTACCAAACATTCCTCAGCGGCAACGCACAAAAGCTGGTGCTGTGCAATCTTCAAAAAAGTACTTACGGACTCCTGCCACTCCAACCTACCTCACACGGCTGCTGTTCTCAGGAAGAGAGCAGCACAACACCCACCACTGTGAGCTCCCCAATTGAAAGCCCAATATTAATCCACCGCAGTGTTCTCAACCTCAGCAGCTTTAAGCTGGGTGGACTTCAACTCCCAGAATTCTCCAGCCAGCATGGCTGGCTAGGGAATTCTGGGAGTTGAAGTCCACCCAGCTTAAAGCTGCTGAGGTTGAGAAACACTGATCTAATTAATAGATGCAATAATAAATTTAGAGCAGGCTTGGCATTTTCCGCTGAGCCCTAGCCTCTGTGTGCCTTGCCTGCAGGAGGGGGCTCTGTTTCCAGAGAAGGCTTCCTTCTCGCTTCTTGCCAGCTCCCCCCCAGCTGTGCCAGGGGCTCCAGGTTCAAGCCGGCTCGCTCTGCTCGTCAGCTGCCTGCTGGATGGAAGGCAGCTGTTGCAGATGGAGCTGGGCCAGGATTGCACAGAGCAACCCTGTCTGCGAGCCTTCCCATCTCCTCTTCCGGCCCACGCGGCTCCTCTCGGGGCTGCAAAACGCTTGCTGGGGAATCCAGGGTGTTGTGCAGCTCCCAAAAGGGGAAAGGAAGCCTCTGCATCGAGATGCAGGAAGCATCTTCTATCATGCCCTTCCCATGCAGCCTTCCTCGTGAGAATTAGCCAGGAGTTTGCACATGTTGCTTTGCACATGCACGGCAGGGAAGATCTACATGTGTGCCCTTGCGCACAAGCATCTGTGCACTGGTCTGTTGAAGGTGCCCTGCAGTTGGGCCTCCGCTCCAAGTGCTGGGAATTCAGAGAGTTGCCTCTCAAGGCAGGTTGAAGAATGCTGGTCAAATAGTTAGAACCACTAGCACTCTCATTTGGCTGCTTGGCATGCAGTGAAAACGCTCCATATTTGTTGATCAAACCACAGGCAAATAACACTTCAGTTAAAGAAATGCTGCATCTTCCCTAAAACACAAAAGGAAACTTTCCCGCCAGCAAAACTGAGAAATTTCTGGCTTAAGTTTTACTCAGTCATAAAGGGCAGTATTCCCCAACCTGGTGCCCCCCAGGGGCACTGAATTATACTATGCCCACCCAGCATGATGGGACATGCAGTCCAGCCAATCTAGAAGCAACGAACAGGAGCGGCATTAAGAGAAGGTTGAAGAGGGCTTCTGTAATCACAACTAGCACAAAATATAAAGAATATAAAGTCGAGGCTTGGTGATGTAAATCTTGGTTGCCAATTTCTTACATTTTGTGCCAGACTTGATAAAAAACGTTTTCTTTATATAAATCTCACTTTCCCATCCATTTAAGATGCTCAAGACAGGGAACCCCAGGTAAGAAACAGAAATGCATTGCAAACAAGCAGGGTGTGGTCAGAAAGTCAAGATGGTAACCGTGTGATGCGATTAAAGCTCCCCACCTGTTTCGGATGTGCAACACCTGCCATCTTGACTTTTCTGACCATATCGTTTGGGCAGCCCTGGAAACAACATTTATGAAATGATAAAAGGCCTCCCTAAATAATAACCTGAATTAAAATCAACTTGTCTTGCCCGGCTGGCATCTGATAGCCATGCCCGTTGCATCTCTCCTGGGCAGATTCCTAGACATTCTCCATTTCCTGCAATGCCCTTCTGAGTCCAGCTGTGCCCCCTTTTCGGGCACTCTCCTTGGCTGCAGAGTTGCCTTGCCCTCCCGCTTCTGTGAGCTTCAGGGGACCCCCACCCACCCACCCACCCAAAAGGAGGAAGGAGATTGACCTGTGGTGGTTTTACCTCTCCCTAGCTGTGAAAAAGCCTCCCCGCGTCAAAATAGTTAAGAAGAAGGTTCTGAAGAAGACGCAGAAGACGCCAAGCCCAGAAACTGCAACCAGAGAGGCAACACGTAGGTACTCGGTTCTGCTTCCCGTTCCCTCCTCCACCCAGAGGGGTTGCGTAGGAAGGTTGTGTAGCCGCAGGGACAGCTCTGACCCATACGTCATCCTCCAGAAGGTTGGACTGCAACTCCCATCGTCCCAGACAGGGCACCTTTGGGGGGGACCGGCAGTCCATCCCCTCCGGAGGGTGCTGGTGGGGGGAGGGGGTTGCACACACCTCAGTGGTGCCAGACGCTCACATCTATAGTACTGGGAGAAAAGTCCTGGTCTCATGCTATGGGGTTACCAAGGAACATCCTCAGAAATGGAACAGTCCTGTGCTAATTTGACCAGGAAACAGTTTTTCTGCAGGCCGGCAGAAAATTGGTGCATCTGGGGAGCTTGAGAGAAGATGCCCTTAGGAGGCGTCATGGAATCACCCACCCACCATCACCTTCCATCTGTCACCCTTCAGCAGCTGCACCATAGAGCAGCTTGTCAAGCTTTTCCTGGACTCATGAGGTCTAGAATCTTGAGGCCTGATCACTTTGCTGCTTGGGTGCCACAGGAAACATCTGCCACGGCCTCATCCTCGCCCATGGCCAATTTGCCCCATGCTTGCACCGCTCATGCCAGGGTCTGTTGCGCATCTGGGTGTGGAGGATGCTGGAACCCAGAGCCCAGCTGGGCCCCGGATGGCTGACTCACCATTTCAGGTGGGTTTCCAGAACAGCTTTAAAGAGCCCGGGTTTGTGATGTTGTCCTGTGCCTTGCACAATGGGAACCTCACATGGAAAGAAAGCGTGATTCTTTCTACAGGAAAGCTGCAGACCCACGTGCCGGGAGACGCCAGTTAGGCCCTGCGGGCGAACGAAGGCCTGAATTTTTAGCCTCTTGCACAAAGGGACCCTTGGATTCTCGAATCTCTCCAGGCCAGCTTGTGCTCCCTCGGATTGTTCTTGGAAAGCCAGCTCTGTGATTTTTCCTTTGGCTTTTCAGGCTTCACGCGGCACTGAGACGTTGTCTTTGGCTGCGGCACTGCCAGGCAAAACGTTGGCGGGCGCTTACTCCCCCACAATTGCCTCTAGAAAGCTGGATGTACCGAGCTTGCCAGCGGCAAAAGGGGCAGCCGTTCTTGCTGAATGAAAAAAGGGGCCTTTCTCCTAACAAAACAAAAATCCTACAAAAACAACAGCAACAAAAACAGCAGGAGGGTTAAGACAGGGGGCCAAGTGGAGATGCACAGCAGCCATCTCCTGTAGCCACGTCTCCTCCCCGTTCCCCTGGCACCCTACGTTTTTTCAATGGCTGAGAAGCAAAGACCAACTTTATCTTGCACTTTTCAATTCAACAAAATGGTGCGTTTCCTGCAAGCTGATGGGTGCAGATGCCAGCCACAAAAGCACTGAGGACTAGCAGCATGCACAGATCACGCATGTAACTTCACACACTCGAGCGTGCTTTCGGAGGCAGATATCACAAAAGAGGAGGACGCTGTTGGGGCTCCCTCTAGGTGCAACGATGGGGGGGCAGATTGAGTGCAACAAGCCCGCCTCCTCCCTCCCCGGTCCTGCGTTTCCGAACTCAAATTCTGCGTCTGTCCCCCACAAAATCAAATGCAAATTCTGCAGCGTGTCCTGCGTTGACATCATCGGCTCCAGGAAAGGACTGACCGTTGGAATGGGCAGGGGTCCCATCTCCGAACAAATGGAGCGACTAAAACGCATGTTGACAGTTGGCGTCTTTTTGCCGGCGGCGGGCAAGGCTTTGCACATTTGGACGAGTCCTGCAGCATTTAAAGTCCTGGGACTTTTCTGAAAAAAAGAGAAAGCTCTCGGCCTAAATGTGCTTGCTCTGCACAATTTCTCTGGCGGCTGCAGAAAGGACAAGGGGCCCAGGCAGGGATTTTCCAACAGCTCCTCTCCCCTAAAAAATTGCGGTCGGACGCCTCGTCACATTTCTGCCTGGACTTTTTTTGGGGGGGGGGGTTGACTCAGCCATGGCTCATGCAAGAGACAGTTGTGTGGTTCTCACATCCCATTACAATCAAAAGCAAGCACACACACACACACACACACACACGGACACTCACCACACTTGAGTTTCTTCTCTGGAACTTGGAACGGACTCCGTTTCTCACCCCATGCTGAGATCCTTCCAGTCCTAAGCCAAGTCCTTCCTCAGGGATTATGATGTGGCCAGATGTTGGAAGAACTCCAGCAAAGGAGAACGCACAACAGTACCTCATGAGGCAGCCTGATTCACTGGCTACGGCTCCTCCTGAAGCAGCTAGACCTCAGCGAGGTGGCCTCGTCTACAGAGTGTGGAGGGCAAGACATCTCAAACCTGACCGTGGCCCTATGGATTTGGGGCCAGCTGTTCGTTGTGCAAAAACCAAAAATCCTGATTTAAGGGGAAGCAAGGGAGGGAGTACACTGGGGGTGGGGGCTGGAAACGGAGAGAGCTTTCACCAAGCTGATTTTGTGTCATCTTCCCCCATCCCACTATTTTCCTTCCACCTTCTCGAACCAGAATGTCCTCCGCTGGGACTTGAGTCTCTGAGGGTACGGGACTCACAACTGCGAGCTTCCAGCTTCAAGCGAGATGGACTTGGGCCCCACCGTGGGCGCCTCAACATCCAGGTAAGCCTCCATCTGGCCAGGATGCACAACACTAAGTGGGGGAAACCGAGCAGGGCCACCATTGTTGGAGTTCACCCCGCACATGCTGCAGGACCCAGCTATTTTCTTGCATGCTGAAGGAACCAAACCATCACGTTAAGCCATCATTGGACTAACTTGTGGGAGGATCACTTGGGAGGTGAACAGGAGGGGGGTGGGAACTGGCTGAGCTTCACCTCAGTGAATGCTTTTCATTATGGTGATAGCACATTTCACCAAGGCTTGGAGACCGAGAAGTTGGCCTTGTTGACATGCTGGACATCACCCTGGGGCCATCTTCATCTGTTCCCTGAGTTAGAAGTGGCTCCTACATTATATTGCATCCTTCTAGAGCAGTGTTTTTCCAACTTGGCCACTTGAAGATGTGTGGACTTCAACTCCCAGAATGCCCCAGCCAGCAATCCTGGCTGGGGCTTTCTGGGAGTTGAAGTCCACACATCTTCAAGTGGCCAGGTTGGAAAAACACTGCTCTAGTGGCTTCCAACACTTTAGGAAAGCCATCTTAGGAAGGGTGGCAGACGCAGGGCAAACACCTGGGAACCCCTCCCATCTTTTGGAACTGCCAGAGGAAGCAGTGAGAGGAACGCTTAATGGGAATCAAAGCATCTTGGTGAAGCTTAGCCCATGAGGGCTAAGGAACCTGGGAACCTGGTTTTTTAGCCTGGGTTAGAGTCTGGCAGGTTGAGCGAATCCAGCCAATGTGCTGGGAACTGGGGCCGTAAACTTTACCAAATCCTTGGGGTCCTGCAGAAGATCAGCACAAGCCAGGCCAGGTTCATTTGCCTTTCCTCTTTCCTGCGGACCTTCAGAGAACATCAGTATGATGGCGCTTCTTCTAACAGCCCAAATGTTGTCAGAAGCCAGATGAATCACCAGAAGTGTGTGATCTTGGCAAAACCCATTTCAGCGACCTATTTCAGACCCACAAACGCACCAAAAGGAAACACCCCCTGACAACCGCTCTTCTGGAGTTGGGGTCCTCCAGACGTGCAGGGTTTCAGATCCTATAATCCTCCCAGGTCGCTGCTGTCTTCTGGGTCACAGATGAAGAGAGGCTTGGAGGACAGCTAGAGTTCAGAAGAAGCTCACAGGTCATTACTGAGTTCTCCACCCCGCAGGAGCTGAGGGTTTTTTTAAGGGTTTAGAATTGTAATGCTTAATCCACAAAGCAACCATTTGATTGCCTAGAATTAACTGCGATCAGTTTCGTGTTGTTGGATGTACATATTTGAGGGTGAAACCAGGCCAGGTGGGTGGAATCTGATTACAAAAATTCCCTGTTTGTTCTCATGGCCGAGTTTGGTTGGATAGCAGGTCAGAGCCGAGTTTCAAGGGGGTGTTTGTGGGGCAACCAAAATGAGCAAGATGGCTGCTTTTCTACATATCCACGTCATGCACCGGAAGAGTACAGGCGGCTTGCGTTGTGAGGCCACACCTGCCGTCTTGGCACTTGCCCCCCCACACTTTGGAGTATTTCCAGTTGATAAAGCCTCCCCTAAGTCACCCCATCGAACCAAATTCTTATTTACTGCTTCACACCCATGAAGCCATCCAGCTAAGACTTTAGCCCAGATGGGTCTCCCATCTGTGCCACTGTCATCCATTCTACCCAAAAAATGATACAGCCACGGCCGGGGTTCCGATGCTCCCCAGTAGAACTGATTTCTTTTTTTAATTGAACCTCCGATACCACCAATCAAATCGGCTCGTCTTCATACCTCAAGCTGGAATCCAACGATGCCCCTCCAAACCTTGAGTCGCTTTTCAAACTGAACCGGGGACGATTCGTACAGACCCATTAGATTGGCTAGGTTGAGCGCCACCTCCGCACACCTCCTTCTACAGCGGTGCGCCCCTGGGCGAGCATCTGCCCTGTGAAGGATGAATCATGCATTGTGATTCTGCAACTCAGGTGTTTGGGTCATAAAGGGGGGCAAGAACAGAAGGATGGATCTGCACTGGGATGAGAGGCATCCATTGTTATTCCATGCTGCAGCTTGTTGCAAATGCCAGACCAGCCAGCTCCTTCCAGGCGGCTGAAGCAGGGCGCAAGAAGGTGGCTTCTCACCACCGTCCCACCCCTTCCCTTGTTCCTCCGAGCCGCACGTGGTTTTCCCAGCAAGCAGCGAAAATATAAAAAGTCCCTGCCACCAGCCAGTGCCAGAGGAAGGGAGGATGGCAAGTCCTCCCTTGGGGCAGCTGGAGAAATGGGGGGCGAGCAGCAGCCCACAGCTCCTTGGCGGCAGGATGGAGGGGGAGCTTCCAGGGACCAGGAAGTGAGTTAGAAGTAGAGTCCCTGCCAGGTGGAAACCCCCTACCCCACAGCTCCAGCGGGGACTGCAAAGCTCTCCCTTCGGCATCTCCCCTGGAAAAGGAATGAGTGGGTAATTAACCAGCTCAGCCTCTAAAGCCCGAGGCTCCATCACACGGCGAGGACCTAAAAGAGGGCAAATCCCTCTGCATAATGAGGACCCAAACATAATGAGGTCATAACAGGGATGTCCCATGAAGACCCCATAAGATGATTTCCAGATTTTCTATTCTCTTTTCCTCCCCTCCTCCCTTAAGCGAGAGGATAAAGACAGAGCCAGAATGAAGGAGGACACCCTTTCTTCCTTCTTCTTGAGGTCCTCCTCTCCTGTGGCTCCAGAGCTCCAGAGGGGATTGTCCCAAATCTGTTCACCCAATGTCAGGGCCTCCTCTTGAGGAGTTAATCCTTCTCCTTGAGAGCTTGAGAAGAAGGCAGATACCTTCACATTTCACATAACACTTTGGATTTGATGGAGCCCACCAAGGCAGATGACGGTGCCCGTTTTCCAGTGTAGAGGACAGAGGGAATGGCCTTGGGGGACAGGAGGAAGAGCTACTACCAAGGCAAGGGTCAGATAAAAGGGGCTTGAGCCCGGGCTAAGAAAGTAGTGTGAGTAAACATCTCAGACAAGCCCTTCCCAGTTCACACAAAGATAAAGGGAGGAAGGGGGAAGCACATTCAGACTTGCAAGATTCTCTTAGTATAGCTTTACAATAAAAGTAGTTTGAGACTTTATGGCAGTGGTTTCTTGGTCTGGTCTACCTTATAGGGCTGACATCAATCTTGCAAGTCTGAATGTTTTCCCTCTATCTATTGCCACCAATGCCAGAACTGATCCTGGTCGCACACACATACACGCACACACATACACGTCTGCTGTTTTTCTGCCCCCATCTTTGGTCTTGGTGTCTTCCTTAACATTACCTTTCCCTCTGCTCCACTTTCCTCATGCCAGTCTGGAATTCACGATGGCGATTTGTACGATGGGGGTTGGTGTGCAGGATACGACGACAAGGACCAATGGCTGGAAATTGATGCCAGGCGGCTGACACGTTTCACCGGGGTCATCACGCAAGGGCTGAATTCCATCTGGACGTAAGTGTCACAAGGAGGCCAGAAGAAACCTTCCACCACAGGCAGATAAGCAGGTCCAGCTACACTCAGCCTTTAATCAGGAGTCTGGTATCACCTTTTCAGATTAACTCATTTTATTATAGGTAGTCCTCAAGTTACGACAACAATTGGGACCAGAATTTCCATTGCTAAGCGATGCGGTCGTAAAGCATGATGTCACATGACCACATTGCTTAGTGACAGCAACCCAGGCAGGCCCTGTAATGGTATGTGGGAATGACCACAGAGGTGCTGCGACAGCTGGAACTTTGAGGACCAGGCATAAGTACAACTCATTGCTACTTCAAACTTGCAAGACTGATGTCAGGCCCACTAGGTACACCAGATCAGGAAATCAATTCCACAGGAAAACTAGAACTACTTTTATTGAATACAGGTAGCCCTCATTTAACAATGCTAATTGGGACCACAAACTCCATTGCTAAGCAGTGCAGTCATGAGTTGAAAAACCATGTGACTGTGCTGCTTAGCAATGGCAGTTTCAGTTGCCGCCATTAAACAAGGACTGTATGGGTTGTTAAGTGAAGATCTCGTGTGATTGAGACTTCTGATCTCCTTCCAGCTTTCCCATTGACTTTGCTTGTGGGAAGCTGGCAGAGAAAGTCACAAATCGGGATCATATGACTGCAGAATGGTGCAACATCTGTAAGAATGAGGTCTGGTTGTAACTACTGCTTGTTCAGCACCGTTGTAAGTTCGAACAGTCACTGAACGAGTGGTCATTAAATGAGGACCATCTGTAACAGAATCTTGCAAGTCTGATTGTGCTGGACCACCTCTTCCTTCGTATACTCCTGTGAATCAGGGAGGGGTCTGCCTGAGCCCCTTCTGAGTGTTATCTGGCTGTTCTGGACTAAAAAATGCTTCAGCCCCTTTTGCCTGGGGAACGATTCTTGCACATTTCGGTCAGGGACATCTTCCTTACTCTTTACAGATGCACGGAGTGAGCTTTCATGATGAAGCGAGCCGTAGCTCACAAAAGCTTCGGCTTTTAATAAAATTGCTTGTTTGAAAGAGGTGCTACCAGACTCCTGGTTCTTGGCTACGCAGACTAACACGGCTCTTCTCCTACAATACCCTTAAGAAAACTGTATCTGAGATTCTCGGGATGATGAAAGTTTACTTGAAAGGGTTTGGATGCTGGATGAAGTAGCACCGTATAAAGATAGAGGTGTGAATTCTCTCCTTTGCACTGGCTCGTTTTGAACAGTCTGTTTCTTTTCTTCCACCAGCTACAGCTGGGTGACTTCGTATAAGATCCAATTTAGCAACGACACTCATCGTTGGCAGCCTTGCAAAAATGGGAGCCAAGACATGGTGAGTCCAGGGGGTCTTGAACAAGCTTTGATGGGCTGCTTCCAGAGCCGTGTGCAGGTGTAGAGGGAGGGTAGGCTGATAGCACTTCCTTCCTGCAAAATACAAGTGTCTCCTGCAAAAGTCCCAGGATTACAGCCGCAAGAGTTAGCCAGGAACCCACAGCTGTGTCCAAAAGAAGGGACGATCCAGAGTGACAAATCTTGGCTGGCTTGGAAAAGCATAGTAGGTTTGGACCTGATTAGCACCTGGATGGGAGACCACAAGGAAATCCTAAAATGTAGGTTAGAATAAGCAGATCAGAAACATCCAGAAGAAAGCAAGGGCAGGCCACTTTATGCGCTTCTTAAGAAAACTGCCCCGAAGCATCCAGGGAGCAAACTAAGCCGAGTTCAGCGCAGAGGAGACTTCACCTTTATAGCGCACACACCTCTTATTCAGTTGTCCCTAGGTTTATGTCACCTTGCACCACAAAACTCTACCGTTCAAAAACAAGCCAGATTTAAAAACAGCAGGATTAAATCAATTGGTTGATTAAAAATAAATAAGTCCTATTGCTGTATGGGACTGGACAAAAACATTACTTTTGCTGGGCAAGTCAATTCAAAACTAGGTGCCAGGACCCAGTCGTAGGACAGGAATCCAGAGCAAGGGGGACACGGGTGAAAAGGGTCCAGTCACATCCATTTTACCCACAGTTAACAGAGATACCCAGAGATGGGCCTCTGTAGGTAACTCTGCTGATGATTCTGGAAGGATTAGGAGTGTCTGCAGTGGTCAATGGTGTGATGTGGCAACCATCTTGACTTTTTTGACCATCCCCGAAGATGCTTAAATGACCAGCTTCAAAACCAGTGTTTTTCAATCTTGGCCACTTTAAGATGCATGGACTTCAACTCCCAGTATTCTCCAGCCAGCATCTAAGTTTGAAAAACCCGGGTCTACACCATTAGAGCTCCGAATGTGAATTGGTAGATTAAACCAAAGGGTTTGCTGATTAATTGCTATGGCAGTTGCAAGTTAAGACTGACCGTGTTTGCTTTCTCAAGGCAATTTGGGTGTGCGTGTTGCTTGCAATGCAAAATTAAAAGAAAAAGAGGAAAAATACTTGAGGCAGGGTTTCTAATTAAGATATATTCAAGAAACATCTGTATGTTTCTTAGCAGAAGGAACAGGAATTTGGGTTAGTCTAAAACAGTGTTTCTCAACCTTGGCCACTTGAAGGTGTGTGGACGTCAACTCCCAGAATTCCCCAGCCAGCCATGCTGGCTGGGGAATTCTGGGAGTTGACGTCCACACACCTTCAAGTGGCCAAGGTTGAGAAACACTGGCCTAAAAGATTTGTTGTGCAGTGAAAGCAGCAGGACACAAACTGGCTGGCATTCCAGTGGTCTGGGTTTTTTCCCCCAAGTTCAGTCTCTTTGGGAGCCCCCAAGGTTCCTACCCCCCTTCTTCCACCCCCCACCCCACCCCACCCCATCTCCCCTTTCCTTGGCAGCGTTTCCTCTTTTAACCAAACCCAACCCTATAACTGAGCTGCATCTTGGCCCCAGGGGAGGATCAAAGATCCAAACTCGAGGATGTGCCAACCGAAGAGCGATTCTCTGTTCCCTGCCAAAGAAATCGGGGGGTGGGGGGGTGGGGAGAACTGTGCCAGAACAGCATGGCAAAATGAGAGAGGATGCCAACCTGACCAGGGAATGGGAACCACTTCAATGAGGCCCTTGATTCCCTCTGGCACAGCCCCACTCGGTCACTCCTGCAGCCCGCCTCTGCTTTCCACCCATCAGCTTGGCTCACACAACATGCCAATCTAGGCAAAAATGTGTTTTCTGTGTGTGAAGCTGGCCATCCCATATGGCCAACTTTATTGCTGGACAAAGTGATGGGAAGACAGCAGTTATGTCCTATTTCATGAGCCCCTGGCCTGACTGCGCCCCCCCCCCCCGCCAAAATGGTGAGGAGTCTGGAAAGCAAGCCCTAAAGCAGTGCTTCTCAACCTTAGCATGCTGGCTAGGGAATTCTGGGAGCTGAAGTCCACACATGCTGGCTGGGGAATTCTGGGAGCTGAAGTCCACGTGTCTTAAAGTGCCCAAGGTTGAGAACCTCTGCCCTAAAGGATTTAGCCAAAGAAGAGACGAGCGAGGGCAGGGGTGACAGCAGTCTTCAAATAACTTAAAGTTGTCACCTAGAGGAGGGGGCAGCCTGATTCTCTATAGCCCCCCAGGGCAGGACCAGAACCGATGGAGGTTCAGGCAGGTCATCGGGAGGAACCTCCGGACTGTATGCGCTTTCAGCCAGTGGCACAGGCTGCCACCTGAAGGGGTGAGGTCTCCTTCGAATAAAACCTGGCTAGTTTTCCTCTGAAGGGCATTGTTAGAACCTGCACTGAGCAGGCAGACTCGAGGACCCCTGCGATCTCTTCCACCTCTACGGCCCCTTTCTTTTCCTCTTCCTTTTTTCAATATCCTGGCTCAGCTGCCTGGACAAAATTTCCCCCGAGGGACAGCCTACAACCTATGGCCAGTTTGAGAGAATCGCACGTTGCTCATCCAGAAGAAAAGGGCCAGTGGGATAGGAAGGGGAACGGAAGCAGACACAGCTTCTCTCCCGGCCGAGAGAGTTTGGTGCAATTTACTGGCTGGAGGGTTGGACAGATTGGGGGGATCAAATTCCCAATTATGCTGCTGATTGGGGCAGTCGCTTTTTCTCAGCCACAATCCCGTGCCTCACAGGGTTGTTGGGAGGGGGAAAAGGGCACCATGGATGATCTCTTTGGCTCCAGGAGGAAAATACATACATGCCACAAATAGGTTTTTTAAGCCACGGAAGTTTTGGGGCACAGTCTGTGAGTTCCCCTGCAAGCAGTGCAGAAAATCCAACTGATTTGGGGCTGGGGAGGCAGCCCACTCTGAGCCCGACTCTGCTTCTTCCAGATCTTCCCTGCCAACAAGGAGCCGGAGACCCCCATCCTCAACCTGCTCCCCAACCCAGTCGTGGCACGTTACATCCGGATCAATCCTCAAACGTGGTTTGAGAACGGGACGATCTGCTTGAGAATTGAGGTCCTGGGATGTGCCCTGCCAGGTAGGCCTCGGGGGCTCCGGGTTGGTGGGACTCTCAGCCACATGTCCTCGGCTCTCCCTGTGTCCCCCACTCAACCCCTTTTGGAGTCCCACCGGCCCCGAGCCAGAAATCGTGGCCCAAAGTTTCTTCTCTTCCTATGACTCAGTTGCGGCCAACAGGCTTAGAAATTAGCAGGAGCGTCCAGGAAGAGAAAAACTGTCAAAGGGGATCTAGATCCTGACACTGACTGTCCCTGACGGACCCTTCTGAAGACATTTTCACCAAGCTTCTCTCCGAGGTGTAGGAAAGCAGGCCCATCCCCATTTCTGAATAATATCAATATTATACTTAAAAAAAAACTACGAGGATCAAAATACCAGTCATGGTCGTACATCTGTACCTATCGTGACCTCCCCTCTTGCATTAAGCAACATTATGCAAAGCCCAGAAAAAGAAGAGGTTGTAAGGAAAACAAAATGCAGAAGTGGGATGCGTGGCGCCGATGTGCATACTCCCAGAAGTCTACCACCTTGTCAGTTTTGGCCCCCTTCCTTCCACAGTGAGGATGTCCTTGGCCTCATCAACTCTACCCAACCGTGGCTCTCCAGCCCTTCCTTCTGCTCACCCCCTTTCCTCTTCCTTCATATCTTTCTTCTGCAATTCCAACCTCCTTTATTCTCTCTCTGTGGCCAGATATTCACTGCTTTCACCCAGCCGCTCACTTCTGCATTCGATCCACATTCATCCACTACCGTTGTGGGTTTACCCCAGAAATGCTTTTTTCCCCATCTCCTTCACTGGTCAGTAAAATGTCTGTCCAGTTTTAATCTGAGCCTCCTATGTTTCTGTCTAGATCCAAACAACATCTATCCATGGGACCCCATGCCTGGGACCAGCGATAAATTGGATTTTAGGCACCACAACTACAAGGAGATGAGGAAGGTGTGTTCTTTCTCGCCAAAGGCTCTTCCTTGGCTCTCTTCTCCTGAAAACCACCATCCAAGCCATCGGGTGGCATGACAAGGGAACCATGAGCCATGTCGACCAGCTTCACGGGCACAAACTGTGCCAGAATCTGATAGATAGAAAGAGGATTCAAAGTCAGCTTGCTTGCCCACTAAAATTCTCCTTGGGTAGAAATATTCTGAAAAATAGAAGCCCGTTTATCTTTAAAAAGCAGTTTTGCCTCAAATTATGCTTTTCTTTTGATCTCCCATTCAAAGACATTCTCAGGGGCTCATTTCAACATCTCATAGGACAGGATGGTGGGGCGAATTAGAGGGTTTCCCCACCTCCCAAAATGTTATTTAATGTTTAAGGAAATCCAGCTTTAGAACCTTCCAAAAAAGCCCCCCGGGCCTTCTGTTTCCAACCCCATCCGCCTGCCTTTCCTGCAACGGAGGGAGAAACCGTATCCCCTCCCCTTCGGTGCTTGGATTTCAGCAAGCAAGGTCTAAATTTAATTGCAAAATCAATTCTCTCCTGGCAGCTGATGAGGAAAGTCAGCGACGCCTGTCCGAACATCACAAGGGTGTACAGCATCGGGAAGAGCTACCTCGGCCTGAAAATGTACGTCATGGAGATTTCGGACAACCCCGGGCAGCATGAAGTAGGTGAGCGACCTCTCAGGCTGCCCCCTCCCTTGCGGAAAGAGAGCGCCGTTGGAGGCTGCGGAAAAGGGCACCGCGGTTCGCGTTCTCTGCCCGTCGGGTCCCGACGGTCTCTCTCTCTTACCTGCCTGCCCCCAGAGAGGCCGTGGGGAGCCAGTGCTGAGGGCCACCAATGGATCCCTCTAGAAACCCCCTGGGCGTCTTCCCTTCATCCTTGCAGGAGAACCAGAGTTCCGCTACGTGGCTGGCATGCATGGCAACGAGGCCCTGGGCCGGGAGCTGCTGCTCAACCTGATGGAGTATCTCTGCCAGGAGTACAAGCAGGGCAACCCTCGCATCCTGCGGCTGGTCACCGAGACCCGGATACACCTGCTGCCCTCCATGAACCCGGACGGTTACGAGACGGCCTACAAGCTGGTGGGTGGCCCCAGGTGGGGTGGGGGGGCTTCTGGAAGGGCATTCGGGCTCGGGGAGGATCTGCAGGGCAGCGTGCAGGGCCCAAGGTCAAGAGCCAGCATCTCCAGGCCAGCTGGGACCCCAAAGTGCCATAGTGGATCGGAGCTGGCACTTTGAGCCAGTGCAAAGGAGGCTCCGAGGCCCCGAAGGGCGCTTTCCCCGAGTTCTGATCCACCTCCAGCGCTGCCACCCGGCCAGCCGTGACCTCATCTTTTGCCCCTTTCTCTGGCCTTTAAGGGAAGGTGTGGGGTGGTCTCCGTTAGGGTTGGAAAAACAAACGATAATTGGGAATGGCGGGGGAGGCTTAATAGACGTATATGAAGCAGGCACAACATGGAGAAGATAGGGAGAGAGGAATTTTGGCAGCACCAGTCTCCAAAAGCTAAGCAGAGGTACGCCTGGTTGGTACTTGGATGGGAGACCACAAGGAGATCCCAGAGTTGGGGAAACATTTTGAAGAAGGCAAGGACCAACCACTTCTATACTGTGCCAAGGAAACAGCAGTTTGTGTAGTCCTCAGGAATGGAGCTCAACTCAAGAGAGACTTTTTCCGTGCTCCGGTTGGAGGTCATTCAGTGAAACATATTGGTGATGGCAGTCCGATACACAGCAGCCCCCCGGGGAATGGATGGCGGGTGGCTCAGCTTATAGGGGGAATAAGCAAATGAAGGGACCAAAGGTCGATCAGCAGCTTCTGAGCTATGCTGACAAAATGGAGCCCCCATGTCCAGAGGCAGTCTATCACTGAATCCCAGTTGCTGAGAGCAAACAGTGAAGCAAGGAGGAGCCCAAAAGGCAAAATTGTCACTTTAAACCTTACATTGTCCTTCAACCACCCCGTCCAGAGGGCACTGGGCTGGCTCTCCATCTCCCTCTTTCTCTCGCGGCTCTGCAGGGCTCGGAGCTGTCCGGCTGGGCGATGGGCCGATGGACGTACGAAGGCTTTGATCTCAACCACAACTTTGCCGATCTCAACACGGCGCTCTGGGACGCCGAGGACAACGAGCTGGTCCCCCACAAGTTCCCCAACCACTACATCCCCATTCCAGAGGCGTACACGTTCCCCAACGCCACGGTGAGTCCCACCCCGATGCCCCCTTAGCTGTGGCTTGGCCAGGACGCCCGGTTTCCTCCATCTTTGTGGCCGCTCTCCTTCCCTCCCTCGTTTCAAGCACACCTCTGCCACTGCGATGGACCGACAGGATAAGCTTCCGCAAGATTCAAGTCCTCACTGAGGGGATTTGAAACAAAGTGCACGTTGCTTTGAGAGGCTCTGAGGCCAGGACAGCTGACAAAGATGGCATTGTACCAGCTGATGCACAAACACACCCATGCATCCTTCGTCTTTCCCACCTCGCAGAATTCAGAGCGTGGGGACGTTGGGCCTCAAGACAGCTCAGCCCTGCAAACCTTTGCTAACCTTCTCGGTCGCTCCTTCCAGCTCGGAAAGAGCCACTGCTGCGGAGATCACCCCTGCCTCTTGGCGAGGCGAAGGTGCCCCAAAGAACTGCAGTTGGATAACCCAGGGCTGCGCCCTCAAAATGTGCACACAGACTGTGCAGTGGGATTCCCCCAACCCACTAGGCCTAGCTAGTTTTCCGCTGGGGTCCTCTGTGTGGGCAGCTTAGCAGTTGAGGCGAATCCCACCTATTCGCTTAGCTTATAGATCCATATCTGTGTCTACCCAGAAGGGGGCTTAATTTGAAACCACAATGAGTGCACTGCGTGACCTCAGTTCATGTGCTGGCGACAACTCCAGTCCCTTGGGCACCTCAAGAGCATGCAGGCAGGCGCACAGGAGGCTGTGTGCGCAACGGGCAACGTTTCAGTGGACTTGCAGAGCCGCTCGGGGTCAGGAGGAGACTTTTCTGCCTTCAGAAAACTCTCCCTCCCCTTCCCAACCGAGCTAGCAAGGAAGGGGGTCTCCGTTTTCACTTACGCTGATCATTTTCCACGGCTAAGGTTGCCCCAGAAACCCGGGCAGTTATCAGCTGGATGCAACGCTACCCCTTCGTGCTCAGCGCCAACTTGCACGGAGGAGAGCTGGTGGTGACCTACCCCTTCGACATGACCCGCACCTACTGGAAAGCCCAGGAGCTGACCCCAACCGCGGATGACCCCATCTTCCGATGGCTGGCCACCGTCTACGCCACCTCCAACCTGGTGATGGTGGATGACGAACGCCGGCTGTGCCACTACGATGACTTCATGCGGGAGGGGAACATCATCAACGGAGCCAACTGGCACACTGTGCCGGGAAGTAGGTGAACGGGCCCTCCTCGAGGGGGACTAGCTGCTCGGACCGGTTGCAAACACCGCATTTCTTTCCCCAGTCACATTCTTCAGTACAGATTCACTCTTTGCACCTGACCCTCTTTATGCAATTGCTCCACTGGACACCTCTCTGTAGGCTTCACCAGGAATTTCTAGTGTAAATTGTGGAACATGTGAACTCTTGACACTTCTCAAAAGTGTCTGCTTTTATTCTGATGCTATAAAGTCATCTGAGGTTCTTCAGGCCAAATTACTGCCTTCTATTAAATGTGGAAACCCCCTTCTGACTTCTCTGGAGTCAGGAGCGAAGCAGGGTCAGGCATGAATAGGATTAGGAGAGAAGGCCACTAGGAACTCTCAGAGCTGTAAACTGCACCAGGAAGCTGCCCCAGAAGCTGACAGCAGTAATATAACATGGCATTGCGAGGAAGTATGGCACAGGATTGGGGAGACTCAAGTTCCAGTCCACCCTCAATGGTGGACTTCAGGAATCTCTCTCTCTCTCTTGGCCAGTCTACCTTACAGGGTCGCTGTTTTTGGGAAAAACTGGAGGAGGGAATGGCCACAGCATCCACAGTAATCCGTAATGACACCAAAATGATGATTCAGCCCAGTGAAGTCATCATACAAATGCTGCAATTGTGCCCTGCGCAAATACCACATAGATGTAGGGACATTTGATTTCATGTATTTATTTGTTAGATTTATACATCTAACAAATAAATTAAGTTCAAGCCACCCAAAAAACTGCATGGATGAATCCTTGCTTGCCAGGAGCCGAGTTCCCCTAGAAGGAGACTCAACTTATCAAAAGTTGCCCGGAAAAATCTCCCCAGATTAATACCCAAAGACATAACCCAAAGGAGCAAGCCACTGCTGTAGTTGTGCAAATGGCTGAAATTTAGTCTGGACAACAGAAAAGTCGTGCAGCCTCAGTCCAGGATGAGATGTAGAGTTAGATTCTAAAAAAAAAATCTGATGCCATCACGAATCTCTAATAACCTGTCTGACTTTAGAAAGAAAAAATTCTCCAACGTTCTTAGGCTTTTTAGAAGACATTTCCAAAGCTCTTTATTAACATAAAGGCAAACCTCTCTAAAAGCCCCAGAATTAATGTGCAAATGAAACTTAATTGGATTCAAAAGGCTACACGGCGCTTTGCGGCCGCCCAATCTAATCTGCTACACTGGAGTGTCTCTGCTTCAATTCACCACCTGCTAGATATGATCAAAGCTTTGTTGAATCAAAACAGCTCTTTCATTATTTAAATAAAAAAAAAAAGACCTTGTCAGATTAGCTGTAAAATCAGGTGAAGGTCTGCCTTGGCCCAAGCAACACGCTGGCCGTCAAAGTTCAAGAAAACGTGGGAGCCTTTGGAATGACCTGGCCAAAGGGTTAAATCAGATCCTCTTCATCCTTCCATTATTGATGGTGCAAATCAGGGTGGCATCTCTTTGCCCTCCACGTTTGGTTTCCCACCTTGGTGTCTTCTTGACAGGCTGGGGTCGTAATATCCAACATTCCCACCATCCGTGGCTGCCAAGATGAAGAGCCCTACCTTGAGCTGTTCCCTTGGCCTCACGTCACTGATGGTCCCGTCCCCATCAGAGGAGGTCCCCAAGGATCAAAGTGACATCTGCTCAGGTCTTCCTCCTTGCAGGTATGAACGACTTCAGCTACCTCCACACCAACTGCTTTGAGGTGACGATCGAGCTGTCCTGCGACAAGTTCCCACATGAGTCGGAGCTTCCCCAGGAGTGGGAGAACAACAAGGAGTCCCTGTTGTTGTACATGGAGCAGGTAGGGGGAAGGGGAGGGACAAGGGGTGGGTCAACCTGGGGTCGTGGGACAAGGTCCATCCTCTGAGAAAGCCTTCTGGGGGTCCAGCCACGGTGACCATCCAATTAGCCGGTCCTTGCATATTTCATATGCAGGTTTCATTGTTGCAGAAGACTTGAGAACCACAAAATGTGGTTTGGATAGTCTGCTCCCTGCTTCAGCGCTGGATTCCTGAGCCACCAAGAAAAAGGACGGAATCTTCTGTTATTTACGGGGTCTTCTGCTGTCCCTTCACACAACTGGCCTCTATATGGGGACCTCCGGCACTTTTTTAAGACTTTTCCTACCCTTCTCCTGATTGGAGAAAGTCTATTAAGATAACCCAAACAAGCCCTACTCCTGAAGCTGTAGAAATGAAGAGAGGTGCTGGATGTAGGGAACAAGAAGGAGCAAGCCGCCTAAGGGCCACCTTCTCTTAAATCGCTGGCCCACCCCAGAAAGGGATCGGATTCCCACAACCAGGGTTATGGCAGAAAACCCTCCCAAAAACCACTTCTCCATCGGTGCCATTCCTCCTGGCACCAATGGAGGAGCAGTTTTGGGAGGGTTTTCTGCCATAATCCTGGTGCCGGGAATCCTATCCCTTTCCGGGGCAGGCCAGCAATTTAAGAGCTTCAAAAGGCAATGGATTTTGGCAGAGGACGCGTTCGTTCCCTCCACTCCTCATCCTTGCACGCTATAGAACTGATCTCCCACCCTCTGCAACTGACAAAGCAGCATGTATTAAATCTAATACGTCTTTGACATTGCTTTTGTCGGGCAATAAAGCAGAGTTCTCCCAGCTGGTACCCTCCAGGTGCATCAGACTATAATTCTCACCATTCCCAACCAGCAGCCCCGTTGGTTGCAGGCCGACGCATCAGGGGGGCGCTGGCGAGAGTGACCAGATTTCACTTTTGTGTTCGCTGCTTGGTGGCTCGTTCTGTCGTCTGCACACGTCTTGGAGTGCGCGGGTTTTTCAGTTCCAAGCGCCAACCCCCGGACGCGCTGGCTCATCAGACATATCGTTACAGATCCACAGAGGCATCAAAGGCGTCGTCCGAGACAAAGACACGGAGCAAGGCATTGCAGATGCCATCATTTCTGTCGACGGTATCAACCACGACATCAGGACAGGTACGGAAAGGCTCGGCCATGGCCAGTTTTCGTAGCCGATGCCACAGCCCTGCCTAACCCACCCCGGCTTGATGCTGCTCCCTGTTCACCCCTCTTCTGTTTGTCCACTGGCAGCTTTTGACGGGGACTACTGGCGCCTGCTCAACCCCGGCGAATACGAGGTCACGGCTGCAGCCGAGGGCTACCACCCTGTCACCCGAAACTGCCACGTCTATTACGAGGACAACCCCACCATCTGTGACTTCCGCCTGACAAAGACCCCAAAGCAACGCCTGCGAGAGATCCTGGCCAAAGGGGGAAAGGTCCCCAAGGACCTCGCTTTGCGCCTTCGCCAGCTTCGGCTACGCAAACTGCAGGCCCAGAGACGGGTCCAGTGAGGGGAAGGGAATGCCTCCAGATGTCACCCCAACTAGGACGTGGCTGTCGTGCCCTTTTTCAGCGGGAGCCCTTTCAGTTTTCAGAGACGGAGATCATGCCTGTCCTTGGCCCATGGAAAATGAATGCACTTCCTGGGCTTTCAGAATAACTTATATATAGTAGCCTGGCATTTACTGAGAAATATTGATAGCATCACAAATACCTGAACATTTCTCCTTTCTCTTCTTCCTTCCTTCCCTCCTCCCTTCCTTCCCTCCTTCCTTCTCCAGCTCTTTTCTCCCTCCCTCCCTCCTTCTTCCTTTCATTCTTTTTTCTCCTCCCTCCCTCCCTCCCTCCCTCCCTTCCTTCCTTTTTTTCCTCCCTCCCTCCCTTCTTTATTGGTACTGTGTCAAACACAAAGATCAGCTCCTTTTAAGACAGACTATCCGGGCTCTTTAAATCAAACCTCTATAATCCTTTCTCTCTTTTCTGTCTGCCTTAATCCCAGAATTTCAGGAGCTGCTTGTCACTACTTAAAGAGCACCATGTGCTCTGCTCACAGACAGAAAACCTCTCTTCTGTGTCACTTCATCCCACAGTTGAATTCTGGACTTAAAAACTAAAGATGCAAGAAATCCTGCCCAGGTGGATCTTCATCTGTTCTATTTCTGTTCAATCTGTAATGCAGTGTGTCTCAACCTTGGGAACTTTAAGATGTGTGGACTTCAGCTCCCAGAATTCCCCAGCCAGCATGGGAGTTGAAGTCCACACATCTTAAAGTTCCCAAGGTTGAGAAACACTGCTCTAGAGGGAAATCACTAATGCGGGGGCGGGGCGGGGGGGAGTGTTGAATAAGCAAGGTGTTGCAGTCTACTAAGGACAGACTACACCTTCCCCAACTTAGTCCCCCCCACCCCCACCTGTCTCTATATTCTGTATAGTTTTCTTGAACCCCGAAGATGGGAATGACGAAACATGTCACAGCACTGTAACTGGCAGGCTGGCCCTGGCAGAATACGCTGTGCTTTTCCAGCTCAGAGACCACAGAGTGCCTGCGTGCAACGTCTGGGGGTGGGAGAAGGGAAGGAGAACCCTGGAGTGTGAGAACTGTTAACAATGAAAATGCCAGCATTGCAGTGCCCTTGCAAGACAAGTGGCATTCAGAGAGTCCTATCAAATAAACATTTTGGGTATTTAATCTTCCAAGGTTGTGTGCAGTTACTTTTATTCTCTCTCCTTCCCAGGAAGACAAGAGCAACACACTAAATTGCCAGCTGGCCACTTGCGTGCTGGTTACTGCCTGCTGTAAGATCCGTCAAAATTATTATTAGAGTGGGTGAAGTTACCAACCAAACGAAAAATGGAAAAATGAAACAGGCTCACGATCATCAAGTTGGAAGGGATTGTTTAGGGCAGCATTTCTCAACCTTGGGAACTTTAAGATGGGTGGACTTCCACTCCCAGAACTCCCCAGCCAGCCATGAGCTCCAGTCATGAATAACCTCCACCCTGTTGTACAGATCTTACTGCCCAGAAATTTTTCCTATTTAGGTGACATCTATATTGATTGATTGATTGATTGATTGCCTTCAAGTCAGACAAGCCCCTGCAGTTTTCAGAAGTGGTTTGCCCTTGCCCAGAAGTGCTTCCTCCTAGGGCTGAGAGAGAGGGACTGGCCCAAGGTCACCCAGCTGGCTTCAGGCCCAAGGCAGGATTAGAACTCAGGGTCTCCCCATTTCTGGCCCGATGTTTTAAGTACTATACCAAACTGGCTCTCTAGATAGCTGCAACATATACCCATTCGTTCTGGTTCTGGTTTCTGCGGCCGGGGAAAATAATTCCTCCTGTCCTCCTTTAACACACCTGAATGGTGGTCTCGTGCCTCTCCTCAGCCTTCTTTCTGCAGACCCCCCTCCTCGGGTCCTTCAGCTGGTCCTGTGTCATCCCGGTTGCCCTCCTTGGGACCCGTTCTGACTTGCCAGGTCCTTCTGGAAAGGTGGTGCCCAGAGTCGTCGTACCCACGACTCCCGGCATGGCCTCCCAAGGCCAAAGAGAGGGAGCAAGGCCTCGCGTGGGCTGCCTTTCAGGTAGCCAGGACTGCGTTACCTGTCCTAGAAGCTGCTTTGCACCCCGGATCACCTTCAGCGGGCTGCCAGCAAGCGCAATGAGCCCTTTTCCGATGGAGCGCTCGAGCCACGGACTCCCGTCCTGCTTGTGAGCACTACGGTTTCCTTCCTCTTGATGGGCGTCCTCCTCTTCCCAGCCGTCTTCCAACCTGCTCGGATTCGGCTGCAGTCTTGTCGTCCTGGGCGTTGCCCAGGCCGCCCAACTTTGCATCCCCCTCAGCAGCCCACCCATCCCATCGTCCAGGTCATTCGGCTTGGGAAAAATGAAGCCCACCTGGATCGGACTGGCACTGTGTGTTGGTAAAAGGTGTGTCATGCGCGAACATTATTATCGGGTTAATGCTTGGATGGGAGACCATCAGGAAAGCACAGGGTGAGGTGGAAAGTCAGTGCTGATGGCAAACGCAGAGCCTGCATGGCGAAGATCCCAGACCAGCCAGGGATGCTAGGCCTCCAGTCCATCTTCAGCTCCTGGGATGACTTTGGGCCAGTCGCTCCCTCTTGGGCCGGCCTACCTCGCGGGGTTGTGGTTGGGGAAAATAAGAGCGAGTGCAATGCACGTAATAAATAAACCACCACGCGGCGGCTATTCCTCCCCCTGGGAATCCTGGGAACTGTAGTCCCGACGCCTGGACGGCGCCCGATTGGAGCGATGGGATCTGCGCCTGCGCCGCCACCACGCGGGAGGGGCTCCTGAGGGCCCTTTGGAGCCTTGGGGGCCTTTCCCGCCCTCCGCAGAAGAACGCGCAGGCGCACCGGCGGCCGCACGTGCTGACTGGCTGGCCATGCCCCCTCCCAGACATAGTCTAGAATTAGACCCCCAGGGTTCCGCTTCGTACCATAGAGTTGGGGCGGTCTCTCCGGCTCATGGGAGGAGCCGGAAGTGCGCACGCGGTCCGGAAATGACGAGGCGCGAGGCAGCCAGTGCGTGGCGACGGCGTTGCTGCTAAGGGCGGCGGCGGTGGGGCTCGCCCGCAGGTACTTGAGCAGCGGAGGGGCAGCAGGCGGAGGAGGGCTTCCTTGTCCTAGCAGGGGGAGCGGGTCGGCGTGAGTGGCTCTCCTGCCCGCGCGCCTCCCAACGGGGTGCCCTCCAGTGGGGGACTACAGCTCCCATCGTCCGCGGCTAGCCCAAGCACTCTGGTTTTCTCCATTCTGGGACGCCAGATATGTAGGACTGCAATTATTTATCTTCCGTAGCTGACATACGTAGTACAGTTTCCCCAGTCTGCTCTTCCCAGTATGTGAGGTTGCAACTCGCATCATCCATACTAATATAGGCGCTCCGTTTTCCCTCTTCTAGCACTCCAAATGCGTAAGACCTCAAGCCCCATCATCCATAGCTTACAGTTCGCCCAAATCTGGCCCTCGGGTTTTGCAAGGACTACCATGCCCATCTTCCATAGTGTATATAGGCATTACTGTTAAGATGGTGGTTGAGCCCCTTTGGGTGTTTTTGGGGGGGGCGCTGTCCGGCCTTTTTGGCTGTGCCTTCTGATCACTTGTCTTCTTTTTCCTTCAGCAGACTATGTTTTCTTTTCATTTTTCTATTTGTAAGCCACTAGAAGTCGTGGCCTCAAAATTGAGCAAACAAACAAACAAACAAATAAATAAATGCTGTTTCCCCAGCGTGGGCCTCAAATCTGTAAGACTGCAATTCTCATCACCCATGCAGCTTACAGACGTTTTCCACTTTTCCCTAGTTTGGCTCTCCACACACATCAGACTACAGTTCCCATCATCCTGACTCAAGGTCACCATTCCCCTTCGCCCAACGTCTTAACCTTCATATCCACAGGACTGCCACTTTCATTATCAGTCAGCCCAGTATGTAGTTTGCAGGGAATGATGACGCCCACCTCCTGGAGATCAGGTTAGCCGCAGCCCTGCTGGCCTTTCATAAGGCCTTGAAAACATGGCTTCTTGTCCGAGCTTGGGGCCACACACGTGGGACAGAGCCTGCCTCCTGGTTATGTGAATGATGGTTTATTGTTATTATTTTTTGTATGTGCTTTATCTATTTTATTGTAAGCCACCCAGAGTCACATATGTGAGATGGGCAGCAGAGAGCTAGCTAGCTGCTGGGCATCTGGAGTTAGAGTAGAAACTTTCACAGAGAAGCTATGGATGCCGATAGCGCCCATCTCCTAAATCCATTTCCATGCTGGCAAGTTCTCTCTTCTTCTTCCTCTGCCAGCTGACTGTGCCCTCCACCCTGGCACATGCCCCCTGTTAACTTCACCATCCTATTCATCCTATATTTCACATTCCAGGCCTTCCATGCCCCCCACCCAGCTCCAAAACGGTCCTTCCAAACTTAGCTCATTGCACAGATTTATAACACCCAAGGTTGACACCTAAAGTTGAAAAATCCACAAACAGTTCTCCACAAACAGTTTCCTCCCCCTCCTTGTCTGTAAAATAGAATAACAGTGAAATAAGTAATAATTTACTGCAGCTTTGTGACATTTTCTGTCTTCGTCTAACAGTAAGTCTTCAGGTCTCTCTTTGGAAATAGTTTGTGAGTATGGATGTGAGAAACATTCCACAAATTCTTGCCTTTCTTTCCTCCCATTGTCCCAAAAGATACACTTGCATGAACAGAAGAAGCAAGTTCTGAGTTTAAGAGAGTCCTGTCAGCTTGGGAAAGGAGGGTATGTTTGAGGAGTGAGGTTTACTGGAGGTGACACAGCACCATGTGATGCCTTGTGTGGCTTCTGTTGGGCCACAGTGAGCAAAGGAAATAGTTTGCACACACATCCCTTTGCCTCAACCCTGGAGAAATACACACATACACTTAACTGTGGAGGAAGTTTCCATTCCAGAAATGGATTTTTGGCCCATTCCTGGTGAGTCTGCCGACTTGGGTAGAGACAGGCAAAATTCTGCTCTTGGCAATTGACGTCTGAGCCAAGTCTGGTTTGCCTAGTTTCCAACTAGCTTACTAGTTTTTTGGGAACCAGTTTCTCATCATTCAAGAGGGTATTGATGGGGAAAACTGGTTGGTTACTAAGCAACCGCACGTGTATGCCTCCGTTAATTAGGACAAGGGATGCCTGGCCATTGTCAGCAGCCTCCTTGATTCCATTGGCTGATCCTGTGAGTAACTGCGAACATTTGAGACAGGACTCGCAAAGGGAGAAGGACTAATTTGGAGGGCTGGGAGACTTGACGTTCATCAGAGAAGGTGCAGATACCAGTGCTTGCAATGAGGAACTGGCAAATGTGTGCTACTCAGAATCTGGCCTCTGCCCGGAATCGTCACTGATACCCTCAGAACTTCCAAAGAAATCAATCTGATTCTGAAGACAAGACAATCCCCCACCACAAATACCGAATCTCACCCAAATGCCACTTGTCCATCTTGCAGCACCGGGGAGGGACCTCAGTAGCTGATGGCTGCCCTGCAAAACTCTTGATTGTTTGGGTTGCTCACAAGCGAGAGATGCTTCAGCTTCTTCTCTGTTAACAAACTTCTTTGTTTTGGTTTTTGTCAAGGGGTTTCAGGATTCTCCCTGCTGCTCTCTGCCCACCCCACCCGGTGCACCATGATGACTTACCACATTCGTGAGTACCGTCCCGGGGACTACGAGACAGTGCGCGAGCTGTTTGCCACAGGGATGAGCGAGTACGTGCCCACCCTGTGCATACATATGCTGAAGCAGCCGTGGGTGATTCTGGTCCTCGCCTGCACCTTCAGCCTCTTGCTCACCAGCTCCAAATCACTGCTGCTGCCCATCCTTGCTGTCACCCTGCTGTTAGCCATGGGCCGGCAACTGCTGGGCTACTTCTGGTCTATGTACATTGACCGCTGCCTGCAGGAGGACCTGCTGGATATCCAGGCCACATACCTTGGTCACAAAGGCTCTTGCTTTTGGGTGGCTGAGGTAGATGACTGCGTGGTGGCTACTGTTGGCGCCAGGCCCTCTGAAGAACACCACAAAGAGCTCATGTTGAAGCGTATGTCTGTTCGGAAGGACTACCGGGGCCTTGGCATTGCCAAGGCTCTCTGCAAGATTGTGATCTGTTTTGCTCGGGAGCATGGCTACTGTTCTGTGGTGCTGAACACCCTCATGGTCCAGCATGAAGCCCGTGCAATGTACGAGGGGGTTGGCTTCCGCAAGTATCACCACTATGTTCTACCGACTGTCTACGGCAGGCTGGCCAGCTGTACTGTTTCCAAGTATCGCTATGACATTCCCAGTGCAGACTGAGGAAGCTGAAGGGTTCTCTGGCAACTGGCTGGATCTACCCTGTCATCCCATTTCTCCCTCCTGCACCTGGGGCACCAGGTTATGTCGATAAAGGGCAGGGGAAGTGGTTAGATTTACATACTGCAAAAAGATGCGTCTCCGCTCCTGGATGTTGATTTTCAGGTTGCTGTAGAGGGCTTTCATGGCCTCCCAATATTTTAGCAATGTGGGAAGGAAAGTACCCTGTTTCCTCACAATGCCTTTGCAAGAGAAAGAATTGTACATTTTCATTTGCAGAGAAAGAGTAATTTTCCATCAGCCCTGTTTCCTGCGGCTTTGGTGTTAATAGTTCTGAAGTCACATACAGGCAGTCCTTTTTCACATGACAACTAACTGCACCAGTGTGCCAGAAAAGACTGTTGGCTATTCTCATGGAGGGGGCTTTTTTGCCTACTGTGCTTGACTTGGTAGGAACAGTTTCTTTCATCCTGTCACATTGATACAGCATTATCTACCCATTTTTTTCCAGGGTACACAGCACCTTGCATTCTGTTGACTTTGATACACAAGAAATGTGGTCTCTCTTTCCCGATCTGAGGCTTGTTTCTCAGAATAAGAACTCCTGCAATGTACCCCATTACTACAGCATTTGTACTGACCCCCAGATGAGTGTGCTGGATACCTTGGAGTAGCTTCCCGGTGCGATGGATTTCAGTTCCTTGGTTTCCCAGCCCCAGTGCACCCAGGAGGTGGCAGGCTGGAAGAGGCTGCCTTGGACTACGTTGTCTCCCTGGGTCTTTTTCGAGCCATGTTTCTACCCAAGGAATCATGTTTCTTGTTTCCCCAAATTAGGGGGCAGAAATTGTTTCTCTCATATTGATCTTCTCTTAGAAATATGGATGGATGGTGTAAATGAAGGATCAAGAATTAATTTCTACAGGAAAATATCCCCACAAGGTGTTTTTCTCCATTTGAACAAGTCCCCAAATCTTTTATCCCTGTTTTATAGGGGAGGCGTCTGAACCCCTCAGTCATTTGAATCAACCGTTTCCTCAGCCCTCCCATTCCCCTGCTTCCCCAAATAATTGAAGGCGAAGAAGCAAGAGGGGAGATAATTTTAAACTTCACTGGCAGACCTCCGTTTTCCAAGAGTTCCTGTTTTAAAGTTTCTTACAGAGTCTGCCATCTGCCAGATGGAACTTACTGATGCACTGTAATCTACCTAGCTGGGAATTCTTAGCTTTAAGGACTGAGATATAAAAAGGAGTTTATTCTGAAAATGAAAATATAGGTGAAAATTGAAGAAAAAAAAAAGCAAACCCATACAAAATCCTGGTAAAATCAATACAGTCAGTCTAGCTAAAGTTACCTTTTATCAGCTGTTAGCTTTCAGCCAACGGTCGAGGTTCATTGTGGAGAGAACTTGTGGAGAGAGATTATCTGGGTCTCCTGCTTGGATGTTGATAGGCGGGCCCTCCCTGCTGTTCGTCTTTCTCTCTTCCTCCATTGAGCAGTAGCATCAGTTTTACAGAATGTGGAATATGAGTGAAGCCAGCTTCTTTGAACAGTCAGACTGTCGCTTTCCACAATCAAGAAAAAACTGCTACATCTCTGATGTTGTAGATCTAACCAGCAAGTCGGGAATCATCTAGTGGCTAAATTAAGCTTCCTAAGAACCCCAAGTGAAATGATAAAGATGCAGCCTTGTTTTCCACCAGTTGGGTCGCTGTATAAATGGGATTGCATCAGAGAGGATTTCTGGGGAAACAAAAGCTGAATTTCGTTTGTTCAGGCCTTTCGGTATTGGGAACTGTTGCATCATGTCAAAAGCTAGGGGTTGTTACACTCCATTTTTAGGAAAAGTTAGAAAACACAGCACTGGATTTGAGGTTTTCTAGTTAGGAAGAACGTAGGGTGGAGTCCTTGGGATTTTCTGAGCGTTGTTGTTTTCACAGTTCAACCCTGAGCTACATATATTCTCTTCTAAAAAGTAGGCTGTAAGGGCAGACACTTGGTCGTCCATGATGCAGAGAAAGTGGAATGCTGGAGATGCTTCTCGTAATCTTGGAACTGGCTACCATCTGGTGAAATTAAGGTCTGAGATCGAGGACAGACAAAAAAGAAATATTTGTACAGTATTTACTGAAAACATGATATTTACTTGCACAAGATGGGTTGGCTTGGAAATGGGGCTGACCAGAGAGGCCTTTGGACTGATCCAATAGGACATTTTGGTACCAAGGAGATGGCAGTCAAACCTTTGCTCTCTGCCAAATTTCTTAGTAGGAAGGAACATGCGTGAATATGAAGCCTGCTTTAGGAAATTTTAAAAAACAGCCTCAAACAGTTGAAGAATTTTTGATTGTTGGGCAGTGGGATAGGGTGCTGCTGTTTCGAATGGATTGGGTCCCTTTATCTTCAACTCTTTGTGCCTATGCCAGTTTTGAATGTCTTGCTGTGTGAGCAGTGGCCCTGTTGTCCTGTTAGTTCGTGCATTGGTGTGTACAGTGTGGGGAAATAAAGTTAATCATGCTTTCTTGAAACATTGCTACTCCTGATACTTGTTTATGTTATGACATCTGAGTTCCAGTACAGTATATGTTGGAATGGGGGTGGGAATGACAGAAGCCTTTTCTGAGCATCATTTCTGCTCTTCTCCTGGATATCATGTCACAAATTTTAACTCAGTATTAACAGATATGTAAATGAGCATGTTATCTCCACAGTTAATAAGTCAGTTCACTGTAGTGAAACCATTGTTTAGCGTTACATCTACTTGAACAGCTCTCCCTCTGTTCTCCACCAGCACAGTCAGGAGGAAGAATCAAGCCTCACAACGACTCTGGGCAGCGGACAGATTAAAAACGCAACCTAACAAGGAGTCAGTGTTTTAAAAAAGATGGCTGCAAGCAAGGGGAACCAACATAATTTCCAATTATTTTAACCCAGTCCATTTCAGCACCTAATGCAGGGCCTGTGGAAGGAGCCACAGGTCCAGGGCTAGCTGGACCTCTGGAGGAATGCTATTCCAGAGGGCAGGTGTTGTGAGAGAGAAGCATGCCTTCTAGGTCCCATCAGATAGCGTTGTTAATAGTTGGGACCCCCAAAGCCAGATCTTACAGGACAGGCAGAAACAAGGTGCCTCAGATGGGTCCCATAAAGACGGTTGTCAATGACAACCAGCATTTTGAATTGCACCCAGAAGCTCATGATAACCAGTGCAGCTCATGCAACAGGATGCAGATGTCACCAGGTCATGACCCTAACTGGATATGACATGCGTGCCCCCTCTCCACATGATACTGGAGTCACAAGGTCACGATGCCTACTGCACATGACATGTTGAACCTAATCCCATCAAGGAAAGGCTGACCGTCAACCCCTGAGGCGTGATCAGCTTAACCCCAAGCCTAGCCCTAACCCTAAGTGGGTTCAGACCAAAACTAAGTTAAGCGAATAATTAACAGAACCCCAGGCTGCGCTGTATTTGGGGAGCAAGCCCTATTTTGTGCATTGTGAACCAAGCTGATGACCTGGCAATGCAGATGCCAAAGAACCAGGCCCCAGCAGAAACACGGGCAGACTGGAGGTGGGCCTTACTAGTCCTAGCCTATACAGAGGATTTTGACCTGCAACTGGAAGGTCAGCCCCCACAAAACCCGGTGGCTGTGGGCAGAGAGCTGGAAGTTGACCGGGGAAGGAACGGCTGCCAGGAGGGCAAACTCCTGATGAGACCTGAAGCTTTGCAGAATTGAGGCCAATAAAAATAAGGCCACTTGGCTTCAGTGGCATCTGGATGGGGAGTGCAGAAAACCCGGTATTTAAGGCTGCCTTAAAAGTCAGCTTCCTCAATGGAAGAACCCCAGGGAGAGCCTTATCTCAAATCTATATATCTTGTAACTATGGATGTGAATTCCTGGATCCCTGGACGGTGTTCCTTGAACCTTCATGCCAGAGCTGGCTTGCTTGATCTCCATTAGCCAGGCCCCATGCATCTTGGACGTAAGCCTGCAGAACAATTTACAGCTTTATGATCAAGGCCAGTAATAAGTGGACATGATTTATGTCTATGTTTATTCCCTGCGGTAGCTTCGTTAAGCTGTAAAAATAACAATATAATGTAGCAACATTCTCTGAGAACTTCTGGAGGTAATAACTGGGGAGAACCGATGTGTTGTGGTAGTGAGGAGGTAGGACAATTCACAGGCGGTCTCCAACAGTCTCAGCCCAACCGACTTTTAAGTTTTGCTGGTACACAGCTAAAACGAGGGAGACCCACCTTGACATCCTGAACAAAAGATGGGATATAATTGGAATAAATAACATAAATAAATTTAGGCCCACATATGTGAGCTACACAGATGCCCTCTGGAGAAGACAAGGAGTCCTCTACCAAGGTGGCATAGTAGTTAAGATGTTCGACTGGAACCAGAGAGACCAAGTTGAAGCCTGTGCTTGACCATGGGCTTCATGAATGACCTTGAACCAATAACTCTCAGTCCAATTTACCACATAGAATTGTTGTGTTTATGGGAGACATCAAGCTACTATGATAGAATTTCTTCAATTTTGTGTCCCTCTGCCCCCCAGATGTCTATTTGTGAAGCTGCTGCAAGCTGGCCCGTGTTCCTCCTCCCTACCTTTTCAACGGGGCCTCGAGTGGTCCATTGGGAAAAGGTGTGTGTGTGTGTGTGGAAGTACGGTGAGGGATGTGTGGTTCTGATAAAGCCAAAAGAACAGTAACATTGTGAATATTTTATTTATTTTATTTATTAAATTTGTCCCCCGCCCATCTCCCCCCAATGGGGGACTCTGGGCGGCTCACAACACGTTAAAACAATAAATAAATATACAATTAAAACCAATAATAATCGGAATCACGATTCAGAGAAAAGGTCGGGCATTCCGCAGCCGTTCCAGGGAGCCAGGCATAAAACGCCGTTCCTGAGCTCTTCAGCACAGAGCAAGCCCTTTGGAGTCAGCTAGATTTGCTTTCATCTAGCGAGTTCCCTTCTTTACTCCGCTCCAGCTTTCGCTACACGCGTGGTCCCATTCTAAAGGATTTGGTAAACCCCGTGTGCATTTAAGACTGCTTCTTCTTTCCCCCTCTCGGGACCCCGCAAAGAGAAAGCAAGCTTCTGCCGTGGAGATCCTTCTCATACCGTCCTAGCTAAAGCGTATGTTCGGGCTGCAGCTGCTGCAGAGGAAGTCGGCTTGATCTGGAGACAAGGAAATAACACTTCTGAGCTGGAAAGGGATCTGGCCTCGTTCCGGAAGGGCTTCGCGGCTGAGAAGAATCCGTCCCTTCGCTCTCGGCTCTTCCCCGGACTGGCCGTTTCCTGGCTGGTTGCTGCGGGGCTCAGCGTCTCTCCGGCCCCAACCTCCGGCTTCCTTCTGAGAGCATGGCTGCCGGCGTCGATGGGGGTCAGAGGCGGCCAGCGCCTGGACACCTGGCGGCAGGTAAGCGACGCGGGAGGGCGGCCCGCGCACACCTGCACGCCAGGAGTCGGGCCGGCTACGTTTTTCTGCCGGCGCTGACGGTTCCTGATGGAAAACTGAACGTCAGGGTCCTGCGCTGGCTTGGGGCACGGAAGGCAGGAAAACAAGGCCAGCGCCTTCTCCTGTACGCGCGACGTAGCCGGGGAAGGAGAACAATTCCAGGGTGAGGGGCTCTGCCTACAGAGGGGTCATCAGACCGGCTCTCCGAATTCAGAGGAAACTTCCCCACTGTGCCAGACAGCCACAGCCGGGATGGTTTCCAGATACCTGGGCCCGACTGGGGCAGGAACAACGCGGCTTCAGTCACGCGTAACAAGGAAGGTGGCGGGCAGGACCTCGGGCAGGAGACCCAGCAGCCTTGAGACTGCAGATGAACTTGGAGGAGTGCGAAGGTGCCTCTCCCTAAGCAGCGGAGGCGGATTTCATATACTGATGGCAACCCTAATTGGTTAAAGACTGCCCAGGAATCCCGTTTCTTCTTCTTCTTTTTGGTTCTTAAAAGTTTACCACCACCACCACCACCCCCGTTTCGCTTCCAAAAATTAGCAAACAGCCTGTACCCAAAACGTAACCAAATGTCTTAGTAAAAATGTGCCAACAGAAGATTAACAAACTGGGTCATTGTCCACTCAACTGTGGACTTTTCCAAAACAGTAAAGGGTGTTTTTTATTCTTAAAAGTTTTGCTTGGCCTCAGGAATTGATCACTTCTCAATTACTAAAAAAAACCCCTCTTCTTCATTCCGAAGGGAGGAGAGCATCAAGCAGAGCGCTTCATTTTGAGAAAGGCTATTAAGGGAATCAGAAGAAAATGTCTCTTTCAGGGCTCGAGGTTCATCATAAGAACCGAGGGGGGGGGGGGGCGGGGGGGAAGTAGCCATGGTGAATCTGGCAGAGCTTCAGGCTGCTGTTTCTTAGTGCTCAGTCGAATGCTTCTGAGGTGCTCAGAAGCAGGAGAAGGAGACCTGTTCCTCTCCCTCAGTGGCTTCCCTGCAATTGGCATTTGGGGTCCCCAAATGATGAGCAAAATGGAGTTTTGTCCTCCCCGGTACCACATCTGCCTCTTCTGTTTCCCAGGGCAGCAGAGATGCGACTTGGGTGCAGGGAAGTACTGCATCCGGATGTATGAGGACAGAGACTACGACACAGCGCGCACCTTGTTTGCTCACAGGCTCAAGGAACACATTCACACACAGTCACGCTGGCTGGTGTCGATGGGAACGAGAACCCAGCATCACTCAAGGGGCCATTTCACTGGGGAAGCCTAAATGGAGACCATCAACCTATTACGACCAGGACTAGCAGTCAGGGCTATTTGCCAGATGCATCTGTTTCCAGCTGACTGTTGAATCAAACCTGCCTACAAACGTCAAAAGACGTTGTTTTCCAACATGCCTCAGGCTACAGGGAGATAGTCCATGCTGATGACCGGCAGCACCCTGGTGCACTTGGATGCTCCTGGGGGAAGGTGTTGTGGAGTCTGGCCTGTGCAGAAGCCTCAAAATCAGGGCAACTGACAAGGCTGAACAGAATGGGGCTGGCCTGGGGGAGGAGGGGCTCTTCCCACCTGGTCCACCCTTTATTGGCATTCCTGGACCCTGAGCACTGCAGAACATCCTTCCAGGGCATGGAGTCACAGAGCTGGAACAGAGTCTTGGGGTCTCATAGTCCAGTCCCCTGCCCACGGCAGACCATCCGAGGCAAATGGCTGCCCAACCTTGAAACCCTCCAATGACGGAGCCCCACTGTCCAGGTGGTGGGCTGTTCTTCTGCTTAGGAGCTCTCAGAGTCAGGAAATGCCTTGTTTTGAGTTTGGATCCCCCTCTGCACAGCTTCCAGCTGTTGGTTCTTGTCCTACCCTTGGGGGCTTTGAAGAATAAATCCAGGGTTTCCCTTATGGGGGTGAAGAGTTATTAAATGTGTTTATACTTGTTGTGATGAAGGTTGGAATGTCTTGTCTTTTTCATTATATTCTTTTTTTTCTTGCACTTTTTATTCTTTCTTACTATTCTTTTTTCTTTAAGTTTAGTTTGCATGAGTTTTTAGTATTGTAATCAAGATCCTTAATAAAATTATATACGATAAAAAAGAGAACTATGCCTCTGCCCACATTAAGAGTTGAGTAGGTCCAGGAAAACACAAAAGTTGAGTGCAGTAGGAATAGGCTATTTAAGAAATATGTGTAGTAAAGCAAAAAGGGAGGGGAATGAATGAATGTGCATTGAATATGAAAGTGACCTCTTACTGTTAGAAAGTTCGGTTTTTCTTTGGCATTTTTTGCATAGGGAACTTTGCCCTTCTCTCTGCTAAATTTCACTGGGTGGCTTTCGGTCCATTTCTGCAACTTGCCAGGAAGGTTCTCAATTTTATTTCGAGGGTCTTGGTGGTTCCACCCAATATTGTATCCTCTGCAAGTCTGATTAGCATTCTCTCCACCTCTTCATGCCAATAATGAATGAAAATCACGAAGAAGAGAGGACCTAGGACTGACCGGCTCCATCCTTACTGGGAATCATCTGCCAGAACTTATTCTGCGGGGGTTCAATTCCTCTCCTGGGCACTGAGCCCTTCGGCCTTTGCACTCTAGAGGACTATAGACAGTGCATATGTCTTAGATACCATCCAGGTCCGAGCCCTCAGTACCGTTGCAGGAATATAGAGAAGCTTTCAGAAGGGAATACTGTATTCCAGTGTTTCTCAACCTTGGCGGCTTGAAGATGTGTGGACTTCAACTCCCAGAATTCCCAGCCAGCCTTTCTTCAATTCTGGGAGTTGAAGTCCACGCATCTTCAAGCCGCCAAGGTTGAGAAACACGGCTGTACACGGTGCACCTTTTCTTAAACCGTCAGAGGCATGCAAATGTCACACTTCATGCTTTCATGTACAAGCTTTGATTTATCTAACATACACCTGACATACACAAATATACCCAAGCGTCTCCTATGTAAAATCTCGACTCAGAAAACGCCCTGCACAGAGGAATGATATAAGGCAAGGTCCACGCATCTCGCTCCTTTGAAAGCTTACGGGAGGGCGCATCCTGGTGGATTTAATCTGAATTCCTGCACGGGGCAGCAGCCGGACTTTGTGGCTGCAGCGGCGCTCTCTACCTCCCGCAGAGAAACCGTGTTTCCTTGCCTTGCAGTAAATTCCAAGGATCGGTGGACTTTGTCTGTCCGCGGGCTCAGCCGAGCAACGGCGGGGTGAGGGGGCGGGGGGCCGAGGGCCGGGGGAACGGCTCTTAACCTGAATTTCGAAAGATTTATCATCCGAATCACGATTCAGAGAAAAGGTCGGGCATTCCGCAGCCGTTCCAGGGAGTCAGGCATAAAACGCCGTTCCTGAGCTCTTCAGCACAGAGCAAGCCCTTTGGAGTCAGCTAGATTTGCTTTCATCTAGCGAGTTCCCTTCTTTACTCCGCTCCAGCTTTCGCTACACGCGTGGTCCCATTCTAAAGGATTTGGTAAACCCCGTGTGCATTTAAGACTGCTTCTTCTTTCCCCCTCTCGGGACCCCGCAAAGAGAAAGCAAGCTTCTGCCGTGGAGATCCTTCTCATACCGTCCTAGCTAAAGCGTATGTTCGGGCTGCAGCTGCTGCAGAGGAAGTCGGCTTGATCTGGAGACAAGGAAATAACACTTCTGAGCTGGAAAGGGATCTGGCCTCGTTCCGGAAGGGCTTCGCGGCTGAGAAGAATCCGTCCCTTCGCTCTCGGCTCTTCCCCGGACTGGCCGTTTCCTGGCTGGTTGCTGCGGGGCTCAGCGTCTCTCCGGCCCCAACCTCCGGCTTCCTTCTGAGAGCATGGCTGCCGGCGTCGATGGGGGTCAGAGGCGGCCAGCGCCTGGACACCTGGCGGCAGGTAAGCGACGCGGGAGGGCGGCCCGCGCACACCTGCACGCCAGGAGTCGGGCCGGCTACGTTTTTCTGCCGGCGCTGACGGTTCCTGATGGAAAACTGAACGTCAGGGTCCTGCGCTGGCTTGGGGCACGGAAGGCAGGAAAACAAGGCCAGCGCCTTCTCCTGTACGCGCGACGTAGCCGGGGAAGGAGAACAATTCCAGGGTGAGGGGCTCTGCCTACAGAGGGGTCATCAGACCGGCTCTCCGAATTCAGAGGAAACTTCCCCACTGTGCCAGACAGCCACAGCCGGGATGGTTTCCAGATACCTGGGCCCGACTGGGGCAGGAACAACGCGGCTTCAGTCACGCGTAACAAGGAAGGTGGCGGGCAGGACCTCGGGCAGGAGACCCAGCAGCCTTGAGACTGCAGATGAACTTGGAGGAGTGCGAAGGTGCCTCTCCCTAAGCAGCGGAGGCGGATTTCATATACTGATGGCAACCCTAATTGGTTAAAGACTGCCCAGGAATCCCGTTTCTTCTTCTTCTTTTTGGTTCTTAAAAGTTTACCACCACCACCACCACCCCCGTTTCGCTTCCAAAAATTAGCAAACAGCCTGTACCCAAAACGTAACCAAATGTCTTAGTAAAAATGTGCCAACAGAAGATTAACAAACTGGGTCATTGTCCACTCAACTGTGGACTTTTCCAAAACAGTAAAGGGTGTTTTTTATTCTTAAAAGTTTTGCTTGGCCTCAGGAATTGATCACTTCTCAATTACTAAAAAAAACCCCTCTTCTTCATTCCGAAGGGAGGAGAGCATCAAGCAGAGCGCTTCATTTTGAGAAAGGCTATTAAGGGAATCAGAAGAAAATGTCTCTTTCAGGGCTCGAGGTTCATCATAAGAACCGAGGGGGGGGGGGGCGGGGGGGAAGTAGCCATGGTGAATCTGGCAGAGCTTCAGGCTGCTGTTTCTTAGTGCTCAGTCGAATGCTTCTGAGGTGCTCAGAAGCAGGAGAAGGAGACCTGTTCCTCTCCCTCAGTGGCTTCCCTGCAATTGGCATTTGGGGTCCCCAAATGATGAGCAAAATGGAGTTTTGTCCTCCCCGGTACCACATCTGCCTCTTCTGTTTCCCAGGGCAGCAGAGATGCGACTTGGGTGCAGGGAAGTACTGCATCCGGATGTATGAGGACAGAGACTACGACACAGCGCGCACCTTGTTTGCTCACAGGCTCAAGGAACACATTCACACACAGTCACGCTGGCTGGTGTCGATGGGAACGAGAACCCAGCATCACTCAAGGGGCCATTTCACTGGGGAAGCCTAAATGGAGACCATCAACCTATTACGACAGGACTAGCAGTCAGGGCTATTTGCCAGATGCATCTGTTTCCAGCTGACTGTTGAATCAAACCTGCCTACAAACGTCAAAAGACGTTGTTTTCCAACATGCCTCAGGCTACAGGGAGATAGTCCATGCTGATGACCGGCAGCACCCTGGTGCACTTGGATGCTCCTGGGGGAAGGTGTTGTGGAGTCTGGCCTGTGCAGAAGCCTCAAAATCAGGGCAACTGACAAGGCTGAACAGAATGGGGCTGGCCTGGGGGAGGAGGGGCTCTTCCCACCTGGTCCACCCTTTATTGGCATTCCTGGACCCTGAGCACTGCAGAACATCCTTCCAGGGCATGGAGTCACAGAGCTGGAACAGAGTCTTGGGGTCTCATAGTCCAGTCCCCTGCCCACGGCAGACCATCCGAGGCAAATGGCTGCCCAACCTTGAAACCCTCCAATGACGGAGCCCCACTGTCCAGGTGGTGGGCTGTTCTTCTGCTTAGGAGCTCTCAGAGTCAGGAAATGCCTTGTTTTGAGTTTGGATCCCCCTCTGCACAGCTTCCAGCTGTTGGTTCTTGTCCTACCCTTGGGGGCTTTGAAGAATAAATCCAGGGTTTCCCTTATGGGGGTGAAGAGTTATTAAATGTGTTTATACTTGTTGTGATGAAGGTTGGAATGTCTTGTCTTTTTCATTATATTCTTTTTTTTCTTGCACTTTTTATTCTTTCTTACTATTCTTTTTTCTTTAAGTTTAGTTTGCATGAGTTTTTAGTATTGTAATCAAGATCCTTAATAAAATTATATACGATAAAAAAGAGAACTATGCCTCTGCCCACATTAAGAGTTGAGTAGGTCCAGGAAAACACAAAAGTTGAGTGCAGTAGGAATAGGCTATTTAAGAAATATGTGTAGTAAAGCAAAAAGGGAGGGGAATGAATGAATGTGCATTGAATATGAAAGTGACCTCTTACTGTTAGAAAGTTCGGTTTTTCTTTGGCATTTTTTGCATAGGGAACTTTGCCCTTCTCTCTGCTAAATTTCACTGGGTGGCTTTCGGTCCATTTCTGCAACTTGCCAGGAAGGTTCTCAATTTTATTTCGAGGGTCTTGGTGGTTCCACCCAATATTGTATCCTCTGCAAGTCTGATTAGCATTCTCTCCACCTCTTCATGCCAATAATGAATGAAAATCACGAAGAAGAGAGGACCTAGGACTGACCGGCTCCATCCTTACTGGGAATCATCTGCCAGAACTTATTCTGCGGGGGTTCAATTCCTCTCCTGGGCACTGAGCCCTTCGGCCTTTGCACTCTAGAGGACTATAGACAGTGCATATGTCTTAGATACCATCCAGGTCCGAGCCCTCAGTACCGTTGCAGGAATATAGAGAAGCTTTCAGAAGGGAATACTGTATTCCAGTGTTTCTCAACCTTGGCGGCTTGAAGATGTGTGGACTTCAACTCCCAGAATTCCCAGCCAGCCTTTCTTCAATTCTGGGAGTTGAAGTCCACGCATCTTCAAGCCGCCAAGGTTGAGAAACACGGCTGTACACGGTGCACCTTTTCTTAAACCGTCAGAGGCATGCAAATGTCACACTTCATGCTTTCATGTACAAGCTTTGATTTATCTAACATACACCTGACATACACAAATATACCCAAGCGTCTCCTATGTAAAATCTCGACTCAGAAAACGCCCTGCACAGAGGAATGATATAAGGCAAGGTCCACGCATCTCGCTCCTTTGAAAGCTTACGGGAGGGCGCATCCTGGTGGATTTAATCTGAATTCCTGCACGGGGCAGCAGCCGGACTTTGTGGCTGCAGCGGCGCTCTCTACCTCCCGCAGAGAAACCGTGTTTCCTTGCCTTGCAGTAAATTCCAAGGATCGGTGGACTTTGTCTGTCCGCGGGCTCAGCCGAGCAACGGCGGGGTGAGGGGGCGGGGGGCCGAGGGCCGGGGGAACGGCTCTTAACCTGAATTTCGAAAGATTTATCATCCGAATCACGATTCAGAGAAAAGGTCGGGCATTCCGCAGCCGTTCCAGGGAGTCAGGCATAAAACGCCGTTCCTGAGCTCTTCAGCACAGAGCAAGCCCTTTGGAGTCAGCTAGATTTGCTTTCATCTAGCGAGTTCCCTTCTTTACTCCGCTCCAGCTTTCGCTACACGCGTGGTCCCATTCTAAAGGATTTGGTAAACCCCGTGTGCATTTAAGACTGCTTCTTCTTTCCCCCTCTCGGGACCCCGCAAAGAGAAAGCAAGCTTCTGCCGTGGAGATCCTTCTCATACCGTCCTAGCTAAAGCGTATGTTCGGGCTGCAGCTGCTGCAGAGGAAGTCGGCTTGATCTGGAGACAAGGAAATAACACTTCTGAGCTGGAAAGGGATCTGGCCTCGTTCCGGAAGGGCTTCGCGGCTGAGAAGAATCCGTCCCTTCGCTCTCGGCTCTTCCCCGGACTGGCCGTTTCCTGGCTGGTTGCTGCGGGGCTCAGCGTCTCTCCGGCCCCAACCTCCGGCTTCCTTCTGAGAGCATGGCTGCCGGCGTCGATGGGGGTCAGAGGCGGCCAGCGCCTGGACACCTGGCGGCAGGTAAGCGACGCGGGAGGGCGGCCCGCGCACACCTGCACGCCAGGAGTCGGGCCGGCTACGTTTTTCTGCCGGCGCTGACGGTTCCTGATGGAAAACTGAACGTCAGGGTCCTGCGCTGGCTTGGGGCACGGAAGGCAGGAAAACAAGGCCAGCGCCTTCTCCTGTACGCGCGACGTAGCCGGGGAAGGAGAACAATTCCAGGGTGAGGGGCTCTGCCTACAGAGGGGTCATCAGACCGGCTCTCCGAATTCAGAGGAAACTTCCCCACTGTGCCAGACAGCCACAGCCGGGATGGTTTCCAGATACCTGGGCCCGACTGGGGCAGGAACAACGCGGCTTCAGTCACGCGTAACAAGGAAGGTGGCGGGCAGGACCTCGGGCAGGAGACCCAGCAGCCTTGAGACTGCAGATGAACTTGGAGGAGTGCGAAGGTGCCTCTCCCTAAGCAGCGGAGGCGGATTTCATATACTGATGGCAACCCTAATTGGTTAAAGACTGCCCAGGAATCCCGTTTCTTCTTCTTCTTTTTGGTTCTTAAAAGTTTACCACCACCACCACCACCCCCGTTTCGCTTCCAAAAATTAGCAAACAGCCTGTACCCAAAACGTAACCAAATGTCTTAGTAAAAATGTGCCAACAGAAGATTAACAAACTGGGTCATTGTCCACTCAACTGTGGACTTTTCCAAAACAGTAAAGGGTGTTTTTTATTCTTAAAAGTTTTGCTTGGCCTCAGGAATTGATCACTTCTCAATTACTAAAAAAAACCCCTCTTCTTCATTCCGAAGGGAGGAGAGCATCAAGCAGAGCGCTTCATTTTGAGAAAGGCTATTAAGGGAATCAGAAGAAAATGTCTCTTTCAGGGCTCGAGGTTCATCATAAGAACCGAGGGGGGGGGGCGGGGGGGAAGTAGCCATGGTGAATCTGGCAGAGCTTCAGGCTGCTGTTTCTTAGTGCTCAGTCGAATGCTTCTGAGGTGCTCAGAAGCAGGAGAAGGAGACCTGTTCCTCTCCCTCAGTGGCTTCCCTGCAACTGGCATTTGGGGTCCCCAAATGATGAGCAAAATGGAGTTTTGTCCTCCCCGGTTCCACATCTGCCTCTTCTGTTTCCCAGGGCAGCAGAGATGCGACTTGGGCGCAGGGAAGTACCGCATCCGGATGTATGAGGACAGAGACTACGACACAGCGCGCGCCTTGTTTGCTCACGGGCTCAAGGAACACATTCCTACTGCAATATGGCACCTTCTCAGAAGTCCTCAGGTCCATCTGGTGCTTCTGACTGCATTCCTTGTGACCTACGTGAGCTCGGCTTCCTTTATCATCTCCCTGGTGGTCGTGTCTCTTCTCTTGGTTGTAGGTATGGTTTATATGAAGGACCTCTGGGAAGGGTATATCCAAGATGCTCTTGCTACAGACATGCGAGACATCAGGGGGACCTACCTGGAGCAAAAGGACTGCTGCTTCTGGGTGGTGGAGGCTGGGAAAGAAGCGGTAGGCATTGTGGCCGCCGTCCATCCTGACGACCCATCTTTGCGGGGCCGTTCCCGGGAGCTGAAGCGTATGTCTGTGAAGAAGGAGCACAGAGGCCAAGGGCTCTCCAAGGCCCTAACCAAGACTGTTATCCAGTTTTCCCAGGAGCGTGGCTATAAGGAAGTTGTCTTGGCTACCTCCATGGTGCAACACGCTGCTCAAAGGGCCTACGAGAGCATGGGCTTCCACAAGGCCCGGGCGGTAAACCCCTCCTTCCTGGCTAAGCTGGTACACTTTTACGTCTACTTGTATTGCTATAAAATCCCAGGAACTCACTGAGATCCACCTCAGAACATGGTCCACCACCCAGAGCAGAAGCGCCTGCTTGTGGAGCAAGTTCTGCGTTCTGCCCTGATGACTCAGCAGAATTGCAGTCTCAACCCTCTCCTTGTGGGAGTTCCGGCAACTGCTCTGAAGAGGCTCTGCGTGACCTGAGTTCACCCTCCCTAAGGCTGGCTTCCCGGCGTAATTAGTCACCGTAGAAAACCTGCTATCTGACTGTATTAACAAGCCCTACAGCACACCCCAACGTAGCCAGCCCTTGGAATTGCTTACCATCCTTTGATGGACAGCCACAAACTTCTCACAGAGATATTCTCATTTAAGTCACATTCTCCTTAATCTGCCAACGGCTTGGAAGAGAGGGACACAATGCAGCCTTTGTCGCACATGCCAAATCTGTGGCACAGAGAGGGGAGTCCTCCCAGAGATGTGGTGTGGAGCGGGGGGTGCTTCGTCTCATTGGTGCCCCTCCCAGAATTTTAGGACTACAATTTCCATGATCCACAGTCACGCTGGCTGGTGTCGATGGGAACGAGAACCCAGCATCACTCAAGGGGCCATTTCACTGGGGAAGCCTAAATGGAGACCATCAACCTATTACGACCAGGACTAGCAGTCAGGGCTATTTGCCAGATGCATCTGTTTCCAGCTGACTGTTGAATCAAACCTGCCTACAAACGTCAAAAGACGTTGTTTTCCAACATGCCTCAGGCTACAGGGAGATAGTCCATGCTGATGACCGGCAGCACCCTGGTGCACTTGGATGCTCCTGGGGGAAGGTGTTGTGGAGTCTGGCCTGTGCAGAAGCCTCAAAATCAGGGCAACTGACAAGGCTGAACAGAATGGGGCTGGCCTGGGGGAGGAGGGGCTCTTCCCACCTGGTCCACCCTTTATTGGCATTCCTGGACCCTGAGCACTGCAGAACATCCTTCCAGGGCATGGAGTCACAGAGCTGGAACAGAGTCTTGGGGTCTCATAGTCCAGTCCCCTGCCCACGGCAGACCATCCGAGGCAAATGGCTGCCCAACCTTGAAACCCTCCAATGACGGAGCCCCACTGTCCAGGTGGTGGGCTGTTCTTCTGCTTAGGAGCTCTCAGAGTCAGGAAATGCCTTGTTTTGAGTTTGGATCCCCCTCTGCACAGCTTCCAGCTGTTGGTTCTTGTCCTACCCTTGGGGGCTTTGAAGAATAAATCCAGGGTTTCCCTTATGGGGGTGAAGAGTTATTAAATGTGTTTATACTTGTTGTGATGAAGGTTGGAATGTCTTGTCTTTTTCATTATATTCTTTTTTTTCTTGCACTTTTTATTCTTTCTTACTATTCTTTTTTCTTTAAGTTTAGTTTGCATGAGTTTTTAGTATTGTAATCAAGATCCTTAATAAAATTATATACGATAAAAAAGAGAACTATGCCTCTGCCCACATTAAGAGTTGAGTAGGTCCAGGAAAACACAAAAGTTGAGTGCAGTAGGAATAGGCTATTTAAGAAATATGTGTAGTAAAGCAAAAAGGGAGGGGAATGAATGAATGTGCATTGAATATGAAAGTGACCTCTTACTGTTAGAAAGTTCGGTTTTTCTTTGGCATTTTTTGCATAGGGAACTTTGCCCTTCTCTCTGCTAAATTTCACTGGGTGGCTTTCGGTCCATTTCTGCAACTTGCCAGGAAGGTTCTCAATTTTATTTCGAGGGTCTTGGTGGTTCCACCCAATATTGTATCCTCTGCAAGTCTGATTAGCATTCTCTCCACCTCTTCATGCCAATAATGAATGAAAATCACGAAGAAGAGAGGACCTAGGACTGACCGGCTCCATCCTTACTGGGAATCATCTGCCAGAACTTATTCTGCGGGGGTTCAATTCCTCTCCTGGGCACTGAGCCCTTCGGCCTTTGCACTCTAGAGGACTATAGACAGTGCATATGTCTTAGATACCATCCAGGTCCGAGCCCTCAGTACCGTTGCAGGAATATAGAGAAGCTTTCAGAAGGGAATACTGTATTCCAGTGTTTCTCAACCTTGGCGGCTTGAAGATGTGTGGACTTCAACTCCCAGAATTCCCAGCCAGCCTTTCTTCAATTCTGGGAGTTGAAGTCCACGCATCTTCAAGCCGCCAAGGTTGAGAAACACGGCTGTACACGGTGCACCTTTTCTTAAACCGTCAGAGGCATGCAAATGTCACACTTCATGCTTTCATGTACAAGCTTTGATTTATCTAACATACACCTGACATACACAAATATACCCAAGCGTCTCCTATGTAAAATCTCGACTCAGAAAACGCCCTGCACAGAGGAATGATATAAGGCAAGGTCCACGCATCTCGCTCCTTTGAAAGCTTACGGGAGGGCGCATCCTGGTGGATTTAATCTGAATTCCTGCACGGGGCAGCAGCCGGACTTTGTGGCTGCAGCGGCGCTCTCTACCTCCCGCAGAGAAACCGTGTTTCCTTGCCTTGCAGTAAATTCCAAGGATCGGTGGACTTTGTCTGTCCGCGGGCTCAGCCGAGCAACGGCGGGGTGAGGGGGCGGGGGGCCGAGGGCCGGGGGAACGGCTCTTAACCTGAATTTCGAAAGATTTATCATCCGAATCACGATTCAGAGAAAAGGTCGGGCATTCCGCAGCCGTTCCAGGGAGTCAGGCATAAAACGCCGTTCCTGAGCTCTTCAGCACAGAGCAAGCCCTTTGGAGTCAGCTAGATTTGCTTTCATCTAGCGAGTTCCCTTCTTTACTCCGCTCCAGCTTTCGCTACACGCGTGGTCCCATTCTAAAGGATTTGGTAAACCCCGTGTGCATTTAAGACTGCTTCTTCTTTCCCCCTCTCGGGACCCCGCAAAGAGAAAGCAAGCTTCTGCCGTGGAGATCCTTCTCATACCGTCCTAGCTAAAGCGTATGTTCGGGCTGCAGCTGCTGCAGAGGAAGTCGGCTTGATCTGGAGACAAGGAAATAACACTTCTGAGCTGGAAAGGGATCTGGCCTCGTTCCGGAAGGGCTTCGCGGCTGAGAAGAATCCGTCCCTTCGCTCTCGGCTCTTCCCCGGACTGGCCGTTTCCTGGCTGGTTGCTGCGGGGCTCAGCGTCTCTCCGGCCCCAACCTCCGGCTTCCTTCTGAGAGCATGGCTGCCGGCGTCGATGGGGGTCAGAGGCGGCCAGCGCCTGGACACCTGGCGGCAGGTAAGCGACGCGGGAGGGCGGCCCGCGCACACCTGCACGCCAGGAGTCGGGCCGGCTACGTTTTTCTGCCGGCGCTGACGGTTCCTGATGGAAAACTGAACGTCAGGGTCCTGCGCTGGCTTGGGGCACGGAAGGCAGGAAAACAAGGCCAGCGCCTTCTCCTGTACGCGCGACGTAGCCGGGGAAGGAGAACAATTCCAGGGTGAGGGGCTCTGCCTACAGAGGGGTCATCAGACCGGCTCTCCGAATTCAGAGGAAACTTCCCCACTGTGCCAGACAGCCACAGCCGGGATGGTTTCCAGATACCTGGGCCCGACTGGGGCAGGAACAACGCGGCTTCAGTCACGCGTAACAAGGAAGGTGGCGGGCAGGACCTCGGGCAGGAGACCCAGCAGCCTTGAGACTGCAGATGAACTTGGAGGAGTGCGAAGGTGCCTCTCCCTAAGCAGCGGAGGCGGATTTCATATACTGATGGCAACCCTAATTGGTTAAAGACTGCCCAGGAATCCCGTTTCTTCTTCTTCTTTTTGGTTCTTAAAAGTTTACCACCACCACCACCACCCCCGTTTCGCTTCCAAAAATTAGCAAACAGCCTGTACCCAAAACGTAACCAAATGTCTTAGTAAAAATGTGCCAACAGAAGATTAACAAACTGGGTCATTGTCCACTCAACTGTGGACTTTTCCAAAACAGTAAAGGGTGTTTTTTATTCTTAAAAGTTTTGCTTGGCCTCAGGAATTGATCACTTCTCAATTACTAAAAAAAACCCCTCTTCTTCATTCCGAAGGGAGGAGAGCATCAAGCAGAGCGCTTCATTTTGAGAAAGGCTATTAAGGGAATCAGAAGAAAATGTCTCTTTCAGGGCTCGAGGTTCATCATAAGAACCGAGGGGGGGGGGCGGGGGGGAAGTAGCCATGGTGAATCTGGCAGAGCTTCAGGCTGCTGTTTCTTAGTGCTCAGTCGAATGCTTCTGAGGTGCTCAGAAGCAGGAGAAGGAGACCTGTTCCTCTCCCTCAGTGGCTTCCCTGCAACTGGCATTTGGGGTCCCCAAATGATGAGCAAAATGGAGTTTTGTCCTCCCCGGTTCCACATCTGCCTCTTCTGTTTCCCAGGGCAGCAGAGATGCGACTTGGGCGCAGGGAAGTACCGCATCCGGATGTATGAGGACAGAGACTACGACACAGCGCGCGCCTTGTTTGCTCACGGGCTCAAGGAACACATTCCTACTGCAATATGGCACCTTCTCAGAAGTCCTCAGGTCCATCTGGTGCTTCTGACTGCATTCCTTGTGACCTACGTGAGCTCGGCTTCCTTTATCATCTCCCTGGTGGTCGTGTCTCTTCTCTTGGTTGTAGGTATGGTTTATATGAAGGACCTCTGGGAAGGGTATATCCAAGATGCTCTTGCTACAGACATGCGAGACATCAGGGGGACCTACCTGGAGCAAAAGGACTGCTGCTTCTGGGTGGTGGAGGCTGGGAAAGAAGCGGTAGGCATTGTGGCCGCCGTCCATCCTGACGACCCATCTTTGCGGGGCCGTTCCCGGGAGCTGAAGCGTATGTCTGTGAAGAAGGAGCACAGAGGCCAAGGGCTCTCCAAGGCCCTAACCAAGACTGTTATCCAGTTTTCCCAGGAGCGTGGCTATAAGGAAGTTGTCTTGGCTACCTCCATGGTGCAACACGCTGCTCAAAGGGCCTACGAGAGCATGGGCTTCCACAAGGCCCGGGCGGTAAACCCCTCCTTCCTGGCTAAGCTGGTACACTTTTACGTCTACTTGTATTGCTATAAAATCCCAGGAACTCACTGAGATCCACCTCAGAACATGGTCCACCACCCAGAGCAGAAGCGCCTGCTTGTGGAGCAAGTTCTGCGTTCTGCCCTGATGACTCAGCAGAATTGCAGTCTCAACCCTCTCCTTGTGGGAGTTCCGGCAACTGCTCTGAAGAGGCTCTGCGTGACCTGAGTTCACCCTCCCTAAGGCTGGCTTCCCGGCGTAATTAGTCACCGTAGAAAACCTGCTATCTGACTGTATTAACAAGCCCTACAGCACACCCCAACGTAGCCAGCCCTTGGAATTGCTTACCATCCTTTGATGGACAGCCACAAACTTCTCACAGAGATATTCTCATTTAAGTCACATTCTCCTTAATCTGCCAACGGCTTGGAAGAGAGGGACACAATGCAGCCTTTGTCGCACATGCCAAATCTGTGGCACAGAGAGGGGAGTCCTCCCAGAGATGTGGTGTGGAGCGGGGGGTGCTTCGTCTCATTGGTGCCCCTCCCAGAATTTTAGGACTACAATTTCCATGATCCACAGTCACGCTGGCTGGTGTCGATGGGAACGAGAACCCAGCATCACTCAAGGGGCCATTTCACTGGGGAAGCCTAAATGGAGACCATCAACCTATTACGACCAGGACTAGCAGTCAGGGCTATTTGCCAGATGCATCTGTTTCCAGCTGACTGTTGAATCAAACCTGCCTACAAACGTCAAAAGACGTTGTTTTCCAACATGCCTCAGGCTACAGGGAGATAGTCCATGCTGATGACCGGCAGCACCCTGGTGCACTTGGATGCTCCTGGGGGAAGGTGTTGTGGAGTCTGGCCTGTGCAGAAGCCTCAAAATCAGGGCAACTGACAAGGCTGAACAGAATGGGGCTGGCCTGGGGGAGGAGGGGCTCTTCCCACCTGGTCCACCCTTTATTGGCATTCCTGGACCCTGAGCACTGCAGAACATCCTTCCAGGGCATGGAGTCACAGAGCTGGAACAGAGTCTTGGGGTCTCATAGTCCAGTCCCCTGCCCACGGCAGACCATCCGAGGCAAATGGCTGCCCAACCTTGAAACCCTCCAATGACGGAGCCCCACTGTCCAGGTGGTGGGCTGTTCTTCTGCTTAGGAGCTCTCAGAGTCAGGAAATGCCTTGTTTTGAGTTTGGATCCCCCTCTGCACAGCTTCCAGCTGTTGGTTCTTGTCCTACCCTTGGGGGCTTTGAAGAATAAATCCAGGGTTTCCCTTATGGGGGTGAAGAGTTATTAAATGTGTTTATACTTGTTGTGATGAAGGTTGGAATGTCTTGTCTTTTTCATTATATTCTTTTTTTTCTTGCACTTTTTATTCTTTCTTACTATTCTTTTTTCTTTAAGTTTAGTTTGCATGAGTTTTTAGTATTGTAATCAAGATCCTTAATAAAATTATATACGATAAAAAAGAGAACTATGCCTCTGCCCACATTAAGAGTTGAGTAGGTCCAGGAAAACACAAAAGTTGAGTGCAGTAGGAATAGGCTATTTAAGAAATATGTGTAGTAAAGCAAAAAGGGAGGGGAATGAATGAATGTGCATTGAATATGAAAGTGACCTCTTACTGTTAGAAAGTTCGGTTTTTCTTTGGCATTTTTTGCATAGGGAACTTTGCCCTTCTCTCTGCTAAATTTCACTGGGTGGCTTTCGGTCCATTTCTGCAACTTGCCAGGAAGGTTCTCAATTTTATTTCGAGGGTCTTGGTGGTTCCACCCAATATTGTATCCTCTGCAAGTCTGATTAGCATTCTCTCCACCTCTTCATGCCAATAATGAATGAAAATCACGAAGAAGAGAGGACCTAGGACTGACCGGCTCCATCCTTACTGGGAATCATCTGCCAGAACTTATTCTGCGGGGGTTCAATTCCTCTCCTGGGCACTGAGCCCTTCGGCCTTTGCACTCTAGAGGACTATAGACAGTGCATATGTCTTAGATACCATCCAGGTCCGAGCCCTCAGTACCGTTGCAGGAATATAGAGAAGCTTTCAGAAGGGAATACTGTATTCCAGTGTTTCTCAACCTTGGCGGCTTGAAGATGTGTGGACTTCAACTCCCAGAATTCCCAGCCAGCCTTTCTTCAATTCTGGGAGTTGAACTCCACGCATCTTCAAGCCGCCAAGGTTGAGAAACACGGCTGTACACGGTGCACCTTTTCTTAAACCGTCAGAGGCATGCAAATGTCACACTTCATGCTTTCATGTACAAGCTTTGATTTATCTAACATACACCTGACATACACAAATATACCCAAGCGTCTCCTATGTAAAATCTCGACTCAGAAAACGCCCTGCACAGAGGAATGATATAAGGCAAGGTCCACGCATCTCGCTCCTTTGAAAGCTTACGGGAGGGCGCATCCTGGTGGATTTAATCTGAATTCCTGCACGGGGCAGCAGCCGGACTTTGTGGCTGCAGCGGCGCTCTCTACCTCCCGCAGAGAAACCGTGTTTCCTTGCCTTGCAGTAAATTCCAAGGATCGGTGGACTTTGTCTGTCCGCGGGCTCAGCCGAGCAACGGCGGGGTGAGGGGGCGGGGGGCCGAGGGCCGGGGGAACGGCTCTTAACCTGAATTTCGAAAGATTTATCATCCGAATCACGATTCAGAGAAAAGGTCGGGCATTCCGCAGCCGTTCCAGGGAGCCAGGCATAAAACGCCGTTCCTGAGCTCTTCAGCACAGAGCAAGCCCTTTGGAGTCAGCTAGATTTGCTTTCATCTAGCGAGTTCCCTTCTTTACTCCGCTCCAGCTTTCGCTACACGCGTGGTCCCATTCTAAAGGATTTGGTAAACCCCGTGTGCATTTAAGACTGCTTCTTCTTTCCCCCTCTCGGGACCCCGCAAAGAGAAAGCAAGCTTCTGCCGTGGAGATCCTTCTCATACCGTCCTAGCTAAAGCGTATGTTCGGGCTGCAGCTGCTGCAGAGGAAGTCGGCTTGATCTGGAGACAAGGAAATAACACTTCTGAGCTGGAAAGGGATCTGGCCTCGTTCCGGAAGGGCTTCGCGGCTGAGAAGAATCCGTCCCTTCGCTCTCGGCTCTTCCCCGGACTGGCCGTTTCCTGGCTGGTTGCTGCGGGGCTCAGCGTCTCTCCGGCCCCAACCTCCGGCTTCCTTCTGAGAGCATGGCTGCCGGCGTCGATGGGGGTCAGAGGCGGCCAGCGCCTGGACACCTGGCGGCAGGTAAGCGACGCGGGAGGGCGGCCCGCGCACACCTGCACGCCAGGAGTCGGGCCGGCTACGTTTTTCTGCCGGCGCTGACGGTTCCTGATGGAAAACTGAACGTCAGGGTCCTGCGCTGGCTTGGGGCACGGAAGGCAGGAAAACAAGGCCAGCGCCTTCTCCTGTACGCGCGACGTAGCCGGGGAAGGAGAACAATTCCAGGGTGAGGGGCTCTGCCTACAGAGGGGTCATCAGACCGGCTCTCCGAATTCAGAGGAAACTTCCCCACTGTGCCAGACAGCCACAGCCGGGATGGTTTCCAGATACCTGGGCCCGACTGGGGCAGGAACAACGCGGCTTCAGTCACGCGTAACAAGGAAGGTGGCGGGCAGGACCTCGGGCAGGAGACCCAGCAGCCTTGAGACTGCAGATGAACTTGGAGGAGTGCGAAGGTGCCTCTCCCTAAGCAGCGGAGGCGGATTTCATATACTGATGGCAACCCTAATTGGTTAAAGACTGCCCAGGAATCCCGTTTCTTCTTCTTCTTTTTGGTTCTTAAAAGTTTACCACCACCACCACCACCCCCGTTTCGCTTCCAAAAATTAGCAAACAGCCTGTACCCAAAACGTAACCAAATGTCTTAGTAAAAATGTGCCAACAGAAGATTAACAAACTGGGTCATTGTCCACTCAACTGTGGACTTTTCCAAAACAGTAAAGGGTGTTTTTTATTCTTAAAAGTTTTGCTTGGCCTCAGGAATTGATCACTTCTCAATTACTAAAAAAAAACCCTCTTCTTCATTCCGAAGGGAGGAGAGCATCAAGCAGAGCGCTTCATTTTGAGAAAGGCTATTAAGGGAATCAGAAGAAAATGTCTCTTTCAGGGCTCGAGGTTCATCATAAGAACCGAGGGGGGGGGGCGGGGGGGGAAGTAGCCATGGTGAATCTGGCAGAGCTTCAGGCTGCTGTTTCTTAGTGCTCAGTCGAATGCTTCTGAGGTGCTCAGAAGCAGGAGAAGGAGACCTGTTCCTCTCCCTCAGTGGCTTCCCTGCAATTGGCATTTGGGGTCCCCAAATGATGAGCAAAATGGAGTTTTGTCCTCCCCGGTACCACATCTGCCTCTTCTGTTTCCCAGGGCAGCAGAGATGCGACTTGGGTGCAGGGAAGTACTGCATCCGGATGTATGAGGACAGAGACTACGACACAGCGCGCGCCTTGTTTGCTCACAGGCTCAAGGAACACATTCACACACAGTCACGCTGGCTGGTGTCGATGGGAACGAGAACCCAGCATCACTCAAGGGGCCATTTCACTGGGGAAGCCTAAATGGAGACCATCAACCTATTACGACAGGACTAGCAGTCAGGGCTATTTGCCAGATGCATCTGTTTCCAGCTGACTGTTGAATCAAACCTGCCTACAAACGTCAAAAGACGTTGTTTTCCAACATGCCTCAGGCTACAGGGAGATAGTCCATGCTGATGACCGGCAGCACCCTGGTGCACTTGGATGCTCCTGGGGGAAGGTGTTGTGGAGTCTGGCCTGTGCAGAAGCCTCAAAATCAGGGCAACTGACAAGGCTGAACAGAATGGGGCTGGCCTGGGGGAGGAGGGGCTCTTCCCACCTGGTCCACCCTTTATTGGCATTCCTGGACCCTGAGCACTGCAGAACATCCTTCCAGGGCATGGAGTCACAGAGCTGGAACAGAGTCTTGGGGTCTCATAGTCCAGTCCCCTGCCCACGGCAGACCATCCGAGGCAAATGGCTGCCCAACCTTGAAACCCTCCAATGACGGAGCCCCACTGTCCAGGTGGTGGGCTGTTCTTCTGCTTAGGAGCTCTCAGAGTCAGGAAATGCCTTGTTTTGAGTTTGGATTCTTGTCCTACCCTTGGGTGCTTTGAAGAACAAATCCAGAGTTTGCCCTGTGACATCCCTTTGTGTATTGGAAGACTGCAGTCCTGTCTCTCCACAACCTTCTCCTCGTTAGGCTAAACAGATCCAATTCTTTTCATAGGATTTAGTCTCCAAGCTCCTCCCCATCTTTATCATTTTCTCGGCACTCCTTCCAGTTCCCCAGCATCCTTCCTTCGTTCTGGAGACCCAAACTGGACACTGCATTCCAGGTGTGGCTAGACCAGCGCAGCAGAGATGAACTGTCTCTCTTCATACACACACACTTCCAAATCACTAACCAGGGCCGACCAAAGGTTTTAGTGAGATTTGAGAGGGAAAAGAGAGGACTTCAGACAACAGAAAAGGTTGAGAGAGCCAAAAGGCACTGCAACGCTGAAAGGACAACCGAGAGTTTTATGGCACCTTAAGCGTTATAGCCCTGCATTATCTGTCAGTAGAGCAACACCTCTTTCATCACTTTGAAGAGCTTTGCCCCGTGCCAACTTTTACTAACTCACCTTTACTTTCATTTATGATTCATCCTACACTGGGAGTTCTTAGGAAGGCAGAACAGAACAAAAACAAAGGCAATTACCAAGTAAATAATTTTAAAAGATTTTAAATTTAGAAAAAGTTCCCACATCTTTAAAAGCAGAGGATAAACCAGGAAAGGAAAGAATATGATTGTTTAAAGATGTAGCTTTGATCTGGAATTTTTAAAAAAACCAGCTCACCCACAGCTTCAGATTTAGGGTTTTTATTTTTGTTTCATTTTCTACTTTCTTCCCTTACGAAACTCAAGATTCAATGTTTTTGGAATTTAATGAATTCCACACTGGGTCAGTCCTTTTTATCCTTCATCTAAGCCTGAATCCCTCCCTCTTGGAATAACAGATTTTCCCCCTTTCCCCTTATCTCCAGAGCAGTGTTTCTCAACCTCAGCAACTTTAAGAGGTGTGGACTTCAACTCCCAGAATTCCCCAGCCAGCCATGCTGGCTGGGGAATTCTGGGAGTTGAAGTCCACTCGTCTTACAGTTGCCGAGGTTGAGAAACACTGCTCTGGACTAACCATACCCTGGCTGGTGTCTTCCTAAAGTTACACTCTGCAAGGGGCAACAGGACTGAAAAAGAGATTAAAAAACTATTTTTCTTTGCCAGAAATTTTGCATTTAAGTTATTTTTCCATGTTTTAATCAAATTTACTAAAACTTAAAACTTTATTCCGTCCTTTATATAGATAGCCCTCTTCATCTAAACCAGTGTTGTTTAAACTGGGGAATTCTGGGAGTTGAAGTCCACACATCTTAAAGCTGCCAAGTTTGAAAAACACCGATCTGTTTCGATTCATAACAGCTCTTATTTGCATAATCTCTTTCCCATAATCGGTGCCTGATATATTTTTGACCAGCATGTAACGTTCCTTCCACTTCCCCCTCCTCTGAAGTTTTATTTGCATATAAAGTTGTCTTTTTTTCCTCTGATAGTGTGATGTTGTGGCTTTCTAAGTCCGGAGGTGCTTCCTGCCTGTCGCAAAATAGACCATAACAGTTTGTTTATATTTTGAGCTATTTCCTAACTCAACCCTCAAGAACTACTCGATCGATCTTTCATCCAGTTTATAATTTCCAGAAATGGAGCAGCAGCCTTGGATGTAGGGTTTCCTCCTCCCATTTTTCCCTATAACCACCACCCTGTAAAATGGGTCAGACGGATGATGGCAGGACTGGCCCAAAGTCACTCAGTGAGTAGACCAGAACCAGGTTCTCCCAGGGCCAGTGCAACACCTTAACCGCCCATCTCGGATACAGCTTCTGGCCTCAATATCTCCACTTTCAGCCACCATGAACAGCCAACCATCTTCTCCCTCCTTCGCTGATTCCATGGGACAGGGTGGCAGATTCCCACCCTCTACTCCTCATCCCTCCTCCTTCCCTTTATAAAGGTGGGAACAGGAAGGGAATTAATTTTAATTAAAGGAACACCCCAGTGATTGAAGCCCAGAGAACAGAAGAGGCTCAGAACTCTACAGCTGATGTGGTTCCAAGGACCTCTGATCAGTTAACAGCAGTGTTTGGACTTCAACACATCTTAAAGTTCCCAAGGTTGAGAAACACTGGTTAAGAGGGTGTGAGGAGCCTCTTGTTAGTGGAGGAAAGGTTCCTGTCTATGCACCATGGGCCATGAGGAATCCATGGGCCAACTCGATTGCAATGTCTAAGTGACTCCCAGCAACAGGAACTTCCCTTACTTCTTTGGAGCCCTGGCCTGTGCGTGGTGGGTCAGCCAAGACTCCAATGTTGATGGCTGTCTTTCATTTCCTTCTTGGTTTTCCAGCTCCTTCTTACAAAGGCAAGAATGCAGAGGAAGGCGACTCAACTTTTAAAGCAAACACTTAAAGGGGGTTACAAGGCTGGTGGGTCCAGAAGGAATTAAGCTGGCTGGGTCAGGCAGAACAAGAGCAAGCTCAGGAAAAGCAGAAGCCTGCGAGAGAGCAGGAGTGTCCCCATCATGGCCACCATCTTGACTTTTTTGACGATACCCCTGGAGAAACGGAAGGCTGTCTCGGTAGGCACTGCCCCTCATCCAAGTCCAGCAGCCAAGAGCTGAGGGGGGCTAAAACACTGGCCCAGAGCAGGGCATTCAGAAAAGTGGATGCACAACTAACCATGTTCACATCCACTGAGAGCTTTGCATCTATTCTTTCAGATGAGTTTCAGACATCTGGGGCAGGTGTTGCCATCCTGTGGTTTGTTCAGTTGGGTTTAGACAGTGACACGAACCCAGTGATAGGTGATTCAGATTCCCCATGTTTAAACACTGGGAAGTTAGCACTGTGTGGGAACCAGGTCAATGCCTCGTGCAGGCCACCCATTCCCAAACTGGTAGTCCCCAGACCTGGAGGGCTACTATTTCCACCATTCTCACCCATATAAATAGCAGGGATCGGTATTGTGGCCTAGCCTATCTGCAGAGCATCAGTTGCAGGAGTTTTACTGTTATACGACTATTTCCTTGACACAGAGAAGAACTGAGCAGTGATTTTCAAACCATGTTTAGTTCTTGGAGAGCTGGTCATCAGAAACCAATAAAGACCCCATCTGCCCCCTGCAGGCCACAGACTGTAAATACAAGCTAGCTTACTTGCCACAGAACAGATTTTTTCAACCTTGGGAACTTTAAGATGTGTGGACTTCAACTCCCAGAATCCATGGCTGGCTGGGGAACTCTGGGAGTTGAAGTCCACACATCTTAAAGTTCTCAAGGTTGAAAAAGACTGTCATAGAGTAAAACAAGAGAGAAGATTATGATAATCCTACAGATGTAAAGAACAACAGATAGGCTTTATTTAAAAAAAAAACAACAGCAAAAGGCAAGGGGAATATATAGGACCGCATCACAAAATTCCCTTAATGGACTTTGGAGTCCATGATCAGCAGCTTCTGAATCCACCACCGCAACATTTCAGGCTAGCAGTGGTTGGGGGGCGTCTGTCTCTTGTTATAGAAGTGTGCACACAGGCACACATCAGTCAAACTCACAACTGCAACTGAAATCATTTCCTTGCTCCCTCCCATCTCCCTCAGGGTCCCAAGAGGGCCAAGAAGGGGTCACTGGCTAGACTCCCTCTTGGCAACCTGGAAGGGGTAGGAGTGGGGCAGCTGGGTCTGGGGCAGAGGGCACCGTATGGAGACGAACATAATTCCAGAGAGCCGTTCCTGGAGCTGAAGCCCCAGCAACGGAGTTAGTGCTTCCGAACTATCAGGGTGGTTGGCACCTGGCACAAACCCTGTCTTCTGGACTTCAGGACTCAACGGAGGTCTTCCCGATACGAAAAAGATACTCAGCCCCCTCCACCCAACCCCTGGCCACAGGCCGGGTTAACGAGAAAGGCCACGGGGGTTGCGCCTTCCTTCTACCGCAGACACAAGCACATACGTCAATCGTGGTGCACAGAGAGAGAATTGCCATGGTCAAGGCATCTCCTTCACCCGGGAAGAGGTCCTTCACCTCGTCCTGGCAGGAGACAACCTTCAGTAGCGCTTAAGGGGGATTTTGCGCTTCTGGTACGGTGAAGCGTTTCTCCGGTAGTACGGCTCTTGGCGCATGACAAAGGGAACGTCCGCATATGCTCTTTTCGGGTGCCATCTGGACCTTGGGGGTATGTTTTCTTCATTGTGGGAGGGGTAAGGCAGAAAGGGACTTGGGGTGGCCCATGGATGGCAGCCAAAGTTGTTGAGGGCCACATCTACAGAGAAAGTAAAATGAGAGTTTGAAGTGGTAGAGAAGATTTCTCTGCTATGCACCTCGAACACACACCCTGGCCAGTTTTGACGATGGAAAAAGAGACATTCACACAACCCACTTATAACTTAATTTCTGATTAATTCATTGTCAGGCCTCACACAATACCCTGAACCACAGACAGATCCAGCAGGGAGGGTTTGCACAAAGCCACCAAAAAACAAATCAAAACTAGCCAAACACTGCATATTGGCCTATGGTAACCACTCCGTTTGCCACGGATCTGGTGAAACACACTGTGTGAACATAGCCCATGCCTTGCCAGCCCTCACTTTGGGCAATCAGCTGGGGAATGCTCTCTGTGCCTTTGCATACAAACCAGGAGATGTGGTCCTTGTTAGCTTGTACGGGTGGTCCTCAGTTAACAACCACTCGTTCAGCAACCGTTCACACTTACGTCACTGAACAAGTAGTACTTATGACCGGTCCTCAAAGTTCTGGCCGTTGCAGCGCCCATGCAGTCACATGATTGTGATCCAGGCACTCAGCAACCAGCCCAGATTTCTGACCGTCACGGTGTCCTGCAGTCACGCAATCGCGATTTGCAACTTTGCCTGCCAGCTTCCCACAAGCAAAATCAGTGGGGAAGCCAGCAGCAAGTTGGAAGTTGCGATCACGTGAGGCCCTTGCTTAACCACCTGCGGTGTTTTGCTTACTGACAATAACCGGGACTGCCAGAACTGCTGTCGCGCTTTACAACTGCACTGCTCAGCGATGGAAATTCTGGTCCCAATTACCGTTGTTAAGCAAGGTTTTCCCCGGCCTCACTTCCCTGAGAAATGACAGTGGTTTCCTTTGCGTGCCATGCCTGCTTCTGGTTGAGCTAGCCCTGGCTAACTGTTAGCCAACACTGAGAGACAGACAGAGCACATGCGCACAAGCACCGACCTCTGAACATGCTGTCTGGGTGGAAGGACAGGCCGCGGGAGTCCTCAAAGCTGGTAAATCCTGAGGAACGCTCCACTGCCCCCCAATTGTTGGGAACGAGTAAAGAGTCATCGTGGAAACAGGGCAGCTCTGGATAAGGCCTGTAGGCTTCACAATGGGCAGCAAATGTCACCAGACCTGCGGGATCAAGGAAGACCCTTCTTGGCTTCTCAACCACACTCAGCATCAGGGGCGTCCATCGGGTGCAGTCCAAAAGATCAAGATGGCACCATGATGGTGCCAGCAAAGCTCCCACTGCTTTTCATGAGTGTTGAGTGCGACATCCATAGAAAGTGGATGGAGCTTGCCATCTTGACGTTTTTGACCATTCCCCGCCAACACCTCTGCTCAGTGCAGACCTTCCCATGCTTACAAGGCTGGTCAGAGGCTCCAGAAGCACTACGTTGCTGGATGGCGACCTCCAGCCTAATGAAGCCCACCACGCTGTCTCTCATGCCCCCCTCCAGCCCCATATACTTGCGCTGTTTGTGGGGCCGTCCAGCGATTGGCGTGGGAGATTCCAGGAGGTCGGTGGCGTCTCCATATTGCCTTCTGTGGCTTTTTGTGTATTCTGTAGGGTCTTCTGGTGCAGCCAGCAGCCTGATGCCCTTTGCTTGTTCTGAAGGAAAGGAGGACACTCAGAATTTCATGACACGCAGGACATCTTGGAGAAAACTCTGGGGCCAACCACTTCATCCATGCTGCTTCCCCAAAGTCAGTGAGGGTGCTGCTACTTGCTCAATCATGGGGCATACCTGAAGGATGCTCCCCCAGCCCATCCGGGTACTTTCAGAGACAGCTCAGTGCCCCCCAAATCACCCAGAAGCTGGATTTGCACAATATTGCTTCTGTGTGATTTTCCCCATTTTTTAAAACATTATATTTAAACTATTTTACACTACAGGTAGTCCTTGTCTAATGACCACAATCAGTATCGGGATCTCAGTCATTGAGCGAAGTGGTCATTAAGCAAAACACCCACACGACTGCTTTGCTCAACGACTGCAATCTGGGCACTCCTGGTTGCGGTCATTAAGTGATCTCCCAGGTCGTTAAGCGGACGGAGCAAAATCCTTCAGCAGACAAGCTCTTTTGCTCCGTCCTTTTCCCCTCCCCTCTCTCAGTGGTGAACGGCGCACCTGAAAATTTGAGGTCCGCAACTGCCCAGCACTGAAAGGCGAGAGGAAACCTCCCAGCGCTGGGCAGTTACAGAGCTCAAATCCTGAAAATCTGCGGTCCATTCCTTCACACCGCTGCATCCCCTCCGCTTGCAACCTTCCCTGCTGGCTTCCAATGGGGAAGCCGGCAGAGAAGATGGCAAATGGTGATCACATGATCACGGGGCGCTTAGCAATGGTTGCCAAGTGCCTAAAATGCGGCCACGTGACCACGGGTTGGGAGGGAGAGCGGTGTGACATTTTACGATGGCCGGAAGTGCTTTACAGGCCGTAAAGCGCCCTTTCCGAGACCGTCATAATTTCAAACCATCGTTAAACAAACGGTCGTTAAGCAAAGACTACCTTTTTTTTTTTTTTAAACTTCATTTTCTAAACACAGTGTTCAACATTTTAGTTCTGTCTCTGAGCGATTCCCTTTTTTCCTACAAGCGTCCACCTAAGCAGAGGAAAATCCTGACCAAAGTAGGTCGCCCTGCCATTTCATCAGCTCAGTGGCCACAGAAGTTTCACACCTCACGCCAAGAGAGAGGTTTGGCTGGGAGAAGATGGAAAGCACCAGTTTTGGTTCAGAAAAATCCAAAGCCTTGGCTCCAGACTGAGGAGGAGAGGACGCCCACCTGGAGTAGAGGCATTCTCCGAGGCATCTTCCAGGAGAAGGGGAGGTGGGGAAGGCCCCCAGCCCGCCTGCCTCAGAGCGGATGCTCTGCTCCCCGGCCTGCCATACCACCTCTACTCTGCCCGCTTAGACTCGGAGAAGACGGCAGGGCACAAGCCCCGGGAGAATTCCAGGTTTGCCCATCAGAAAGCAACGGCATTGGAGAGGCTGCCCCCTCATCCTCAAGACACCAGCTGGAGCAATGGATAGGTCTTTTATTTTTTATTTTATTTGTTAGATTTGTATGCCACCCATCTCCCCGCCTCTTCCACTTCCATTTTACACAGAGTTTAAATTTTACTACCAGAAGGAATGAAGCTAAACTGGGGGATTTTGCAGGCGTTTTAAGAAAGTGAAAGCACCTACTCCAAAGGGGAGATGGTCCCATGCTTTGGAGTTTTTTAAGAGGCAAAACAGCTGCTTTAAAAGCCCTTCCAAGATTCAGGATCCCCAATCCTTCTCTCTTAAAACTCTCTAACTGCTTCCCAAAGTGCTAAACATTTCAGCTCCTGGGCCAAAAGAAAGGTTACCCAACTCTGCTCAGCTGAGGGACAGCTCTTCATTAGAATGGGTCAAAGCAGTTTGTAGCAAGAGGGCAAGACTGGAAGAAAATGTAAACTAGCCAACTGCAAAGTAGGCCAGCCGCTCACCCTGGTGCCATGGATGGGCAACCTGCCAGGTGATACAGGGTCGTAATCACTGGTTATTGTGTCTTGGAAAAAAATCTCAGATTTCATCCCTTGGGTCACAAGGGTGGCTAGGAAACCCTCAGCCTGAAATCTGGGTGATCCCTTTCCATGTAGACTTATCTTCTTCAATCTGACACCCTCCAGATATGTTGGGGCAACAACTCCTAGAATGCTGGCTTGGAATTCTGGGCATTGTAGCCCTCACATATCTGGGGGACACCAGGACGGAGAAGGTCGTACACAAGGGCTGGGTCGATCCTGGGCTGCAAAGGACCTTTGAGTTAACCCATGTGACCCTCAACCTAATTCCAACACCCATCAGCAAGAAGTTGGTTCAGACATCTAGGATGGATTACTTCTGCTTTCCCAGCCACCTGAAACAGAGACTAGCAGAGGTCAAGAAGAGAAAGGATGTCTGTCTATTGCTGTTTTGGCCTCACCAGCACCCTCCGCTGTTTGCTCCAAGGGCATGCATCCTTGAAGAAAAAGATCCCCCACTTCTCCTGGAGTTAGACAGACCTTGCTTGATTGTCATATAAGGCATATTTCTGCCTTATATGGAAACAAAAAGAATAGAAGAATACTGGGCATCCTTCTACTCACCTTCCCAAGGATTCTTGTCTGGGATCACGATGCCCCAGGCATCCGCCACGTGAGTCAGCAGAAGGTTGGTGATCCTGCGATGCACCACATTGTTCCAGTGGATGCCATCTTTGACACGGTTCCCCACGTCGAAGCGGAAGTGGAAGTGGAGGTCCACCACATCAAACAGGTGGAGGCCAGCCAGGGTGGCCCCATAGAAATTGCCCTCAATAATGTCCTTGCGAAGAGTCTTGTTCAAGTGCTGCAGCTGGGAGACAATAGAAAACAGTGGGTAGACTTCCTTGGTTGGGTGGGGAAGGCAAAGAAACGAAAATGCTCTATTATGATAGTCATTTTCCAGCAAACGTCCTGAAGCCAGTCGATACTGGAACAATGGACAGCAAATGTCCACAAAAGTTCCAATAGAAAAGAATATATGTTAATTCCAATGCTAATTCCAATAGAAGAGAATAACAATACCCTAATCAAGGAACTTCAAAGGAGGAAACCACACCTCCACCAACACTAGCAGGGCAAGCTACTGAATATAAACAGAGCAAACCCCACCCTCCCTTGCACTGAAGAAGTTACCTAGTCAGGTCATGAAACATCTGCAAGCAAACAACCAAGCTCAGAGAGCATCAAGGACTCTACTGTCCACAAAAGTGGCTGCTGGGTCAACTGTAATCTGTAAGTGTCTTTCTGACAACTGTCTGTTCTGCTGCCCACAGAAGGACAGCCTTCCAACAGGGAGAGAGAGAGCCAGATGAGGAAAATCCTCCACTGGGGAATTTCTTCTCTTACCTCTGGTATAAGGAAGCCACCCTTGATCTTGGGGCCGAGGGGCATGGTCATGTTCCAGATGACCAAGCAGGAGGATGGGAGCTCAGCATCCAGTCTGTTGAAGGCGGTCTCCAGGTTCTTGCGGTATTCCTTCATAGAAGACGGGCCATATCTGCTCAGGGAGATAACAGGGTCTCTTGCCTTACCAAGGGACTGAAACCTAGTCAATCCCCACAGGATTTAAGGCCTTTAAACAACAAAGACCCTCTGAAGATCATCAAAAGGTTGATACCTGCCCCAGAGGTATACACTACCTGGATACATCCCAAACACAAGAATTGAGGATCAAAACATCTGGCTGTGGACAAACCCGGAAATCATTGAGGATGCTTTCCAGGTACGCTGAGTAGACCCGTGTCAGGAAGTAGAAGCGGACAAGGTGATAGCGGGTGCGATACTGGCGCACCTCCCGATAATGAATTCCATTGTGCAAACCATCTAGCATGCCCCCTTCAATTAAGTGGTCGTTTTCAAAACTGAATTCCCCCTGGAGAGAGAAAAGGACAGAAGTTATGTAAGCGCTAGATATACTACCTCCAATACAAGAGGCAGCACACTTCACAGAAAAAGGAATTTGGCAGCAGAGTTCAACAGGAGGAAGAAAAATGGAAGAGAAGGGCATGCCTATCTAGCCACAGGTGTTGAGTGACTATTTTTCATCAGTATGGGTTGAAAAAGTCATCTCCTGAAAGTTGCTGATTGCAATATGTGCTGCCTAACTGTTGCTGATTGCCCACTGTGAGTGGTTGAATGATTCCTGCTGAGCAAGCAGATCCTTCAGAAATTTCATAAGGAATATAAGGCTACCAGTTTCCAGGAAGCTGAGCAAATAAACAAGCAGAGCCAATAAGTGTTTGGTAACGGAGCTTAGAGAGAAGTAGACAATACAGAAGAGATGGTGGATGAAAATTATTCTGCAATCACAGTCTGCAGTGTTTGTGGCATATCAGTGATCCTATAAAAAAACAAGGAACCAATGGAGTAAGATTTTTCTGATCTGCTTACTACATTTCAGAGACTTTCTTAAGAAAGGAATCACCTAAAACAGGCAGATATAAACATAAGACACTGGAAAGGAAAAGGAATAAACATAAATTTAATAGCCAAATTGATTTTTCTTGCAATGCTTTTATTCCTGCCTAAAAGCAAAACTTAAGTATGCAGGAAACGCAAACTCTTTGCAGTGCCTGACAATTAGAGCACTGCAAGGCCACATTTCAGCTGCTAAAAGAGGATGAGATTTCTTGGTCTAAAGCAGTGTTTCTCAGTCTTGGCAGCTTTAAGCTGTGTGGACTTCAACTCCCAGAATTCCCCAGCCAGCCATGTCCACACAGCTTAAAGCTGCCAAGGCTGAGAAATACTGGTCTAAAGAAATGTGGCACTGCAACAACAACTGAGAGAGTTCTAGTCTTCCTGTGGAGTTGATTTTTTGGTCTGGTCTACCTAGTGGGGCTGACAAGAACCTGGAGATTCAGCTAGCATTCCCTCCCATCTTTCCAGTTTCTGGAAGAAGATTGGGAAGGAAAACAACACTGTTGTTACTGGCTCCAAAAATGGTCTCAACAAGAAGGATCTGTTTCTGCAACCTTGACATACTTCACCTGGATGATGGACTTCTCATACACCTTCGCAATACTGAGAAGAATGTGTTTGGCCAAAGTATGGTGAGCTAGATCGAAGGCTTTAATAGCAATATATGAACTGAATTGAATTGAAACATCTGCCAATCTTATTGAGATGACTTTAAACAGCATACAAAAATTAAACCCCCAAAAGTCCCATACATAAATAATAAAATCAATATTCAAAAAACTGTACTCTATCACATGCCTGGGATCAAAAAAACTACCACTATAATCACTGAAACAGTAACTCAACAACTAGACAACAGGGCTCATGTAATCTCCCAGTCCAAATGCCTGTGGGAATATCCAGGTCTTTAACGCCTCGTGGAAGGCCAGCGGGCTCATGGCCATCCAGATCTCGAGGGGAAGTCTGTTCCCATGGGGCAGGGACAGTCACAGAGAAAGCATGACTTCTAGGTCCCCACAAGATCACATTGTCTAATTAACAGGAACCAGAGTATCCCAACTCTTCCAGTTCTGGTGGGGAGAGCAGAGACAACTGGAAATAGGTGGTCTTGCAAATAACCTGGTCCTATATTATAATAGGGACTGGAGATGAAAATCTAGAATAAATAACTTTTTGCAAGAACATAAAAGCCAAGTTGAGGGCCATTCATTGTGGAGAAAATCTATCTTGGCGGTTGGTAAGAGTTGCCGCCGACTTGAGGCATTTAATCAATCAATCAAAAACACATGCACTGCAGGAGGAAATGAGGAATAACCATATTGTGGTTATGAAACCATTAATAAAAATTCAGGAAGAACGTTGAAAAAAATTGTCCAGTAGTTTTGTCTACTAAATATGCAAAATATACAAGAGTTTGAACTCATCAGTGGAAGGAAGGTGAATTCCAGGCATACCTGAGACCATGTGAGGTGATTCTCATGAATGGAACATAGCAAATGTAGGCTTCAGAAGGAACAGGAGCAACCCAAACAAGAGGAAAACACTGTATGTAAAGCCATATTCACACCTATACACAAAGCTAAGGGTTTGAATTTTGTGGTACTGGTGGGAGCGAATGGGTCAGAATGAGAAATACGCCCAGAACTGTTGTTGGTGTGGCCACCACAAACCACCCAAGCCAGGAGAAGATGTGGAAGATGTTTTCCAAAGCAAAATGCACATCTTGAAAAGAAGCATGAAGGAGTCGTGATGGGGGTTTTTAATTACATGACTTGTTTGATGACAAACTCTGCTAAGCAGGGTCCTTCTAGGAAATCCCAGGCAACTTTCTCTTTCAGAAGCTGTAGAAAGGCACAGAGACTGAGAACCCTTCATCTGACTGGAAATAATAGTGAAGATTTAGTAGACAAAGTGGTCATAGCAAGAGGTTTAATGGAAAGTGACCAAGTAATGCTGGATTTTTTTGTTGTTAAGGGAACTTACAGCTGAGTGCTCAAATGCATCCTTTGGACTCCAAGAAAAGGATTTCAATAAATTCAAAGCAATGGGACATAAGATTGCACAGCAAGGGAAACTGACAGAGGAGGAACTCAAACACGAATGGAAGCTCCTAAGAACGGAAATACTGAAACAACTGCAAACAATTCCAGTGAAGAACCATAAAAATGGAGGACAACAGAAGTTTCATAAACCTCTGAAAACAAGGAGGACACATATGGAAAAACAGCCCGATCACCAAGAAAAGATGGATATGGGTAGCCTGGAACTGTGACCCTGTTCCAGAAGCTCAGAATGAGCTATGGTTGACAAGGGATGCTGAGAGCAACCAAAGAACTCCAAATGAAATGAAGCAAAAAGAACCAGCTATTCAAAGAAGATGTCAAAATGAGAATAAGGCTCAAAATAAATAAATAAGAGAGCCAGCTCCTGTTTTAGTACTGCGTTCTCTGAACCATTTTGACTTAGCGTTCTGCATGAACCAGGCTGTTATGGCTTGCTCAACAACCATGGTTAAAAAATCCAGCCAAGCGTAATTTATAAAGACAGCCTTTGGATGGCCACCTACCCTGAGAGATTACAGCATCTGATGCTTCGCTTTGCCAACCCGACGAAAGCTTGCAATGGATGTGTCCAGGAATAACACTGAAGGGAGTTTCTGATAGCCCACAAGGAACGCATGTTTCCAGAGCAGCTGCATGTTACTTTGCATAAGGTAGAAGAGAACATCTCAGGAGGTACAAGATCACCTCTTCCTTCTCTTCCAAAACCCACCAGAACACAGCTGTTGCGTGCCCCACAAGACCTCATTAGCTGGTTACCTTAGTCTTCATTTGGGATGAGGTGAGTAAGGAGTCACTCTGGAGTACCTGAATTAGATCCTTGTAGACAGATCGCTGGACTGCAGGAGGAGGAAGAGAGATGAGAATGGAGTTAGTCTCCCCTCTGGGACTTCACAATTCAAGTGAGAAAAGCTTCTGCAGAAGATCTCACATCTGGGGTGGGAGAAGTGAGCCTTTGGTTCATTTCAGGTAAGTAGGAGAGATATGAACAAAGGCAGACTTCACAATGGAGATGCCACCTCAGCCGTAAAATAGGGTGCCGTTTTCTCTTCATCCCACCACCTGCTCCTCCCATCCTTTGGCAATGAAAAAAAATCACACTCTGACCCCAACCAAGAGATCCACCACTAAGGGTTGTCCCGGATGTGAAGCACCTCAGAAAGGTTCTCAAACTTCACACCCTCTGACGGCTCAATGCTTCTATTTAGAACAAGCCAGAAATGTTTTAAATGAAATTTGTATCGACTCAAAGACTAAAGCTCATGCTAAATTGGCAGGAATTCCCAGCATGGCTTTCTAACCAGGGAAGTGAGCGGCTTACAACCCTGTTCATTCTTCAGAAAGTAAATTAGACGCTCGGAGCTGTAATATCAGAGCAATAAGACAATATTCGCCTTCTGTGCAACTGGTGGGAGCTCTGCATGAGAAGAGCATTTGCAACTCCTATCGTTTTATCCATGAGAGATTGCAGGGTATGAAATCCACACTCCCCGAAGAAGGCAGGACAGGGAAGGTTAATGCATTTTCTGAATTCTTCTCCAGAGGAAGGGAGATACCGTTTCTTTCGCCACAGAGATGTGTGGAACTGTAACACCCATCATGCCTTGACCATTTTCCCCACCATTCCAGAGAGATTTGACCCACGGTTCCCCATCTGATGTTGTTGGACCTGGATGTCCCAAAAACCATAATGAGCAAGCAATAACCACTGTGTCTTTTACATAACAATGATGGGAGCTGTAATCCAACACATCTAATAGCATCAGGCTGGGGAAAGCTGGGTCTGAACAGCCAAGTATGAAGCAACCAAGGAGCTGGGAGCTCTTCCCCTCATCTTCGAAGCCTGCACTCACTTGAGTCCCCTAAGATGACGACAAACTTGTTGTGCAGAAGCTGACGGACCTCCTTCGAATTCAAGCGGAGCATCGCGGGGGAAAGGCGTGGCCTTCTGAAGAAGGGGAGTTCAGTGCCTGCAAGAGAACACACCCCATTCTCAAGTGCCTGTCCCAAAGCTGCTTTCTCCACAGCCACAACAAAAACTCCCATCGTTGGGAAGGAAAAGCTGAAGAACCAGAAAGATCTCACAAGCTGAAAGCTTTCTCCCAGATTGCAAACAGGAAGGTGCAGGGTCCAGATCTGGGAAAGGCCCTTCAGATCCAGCACAGGTACCTGCTGACAGCTCCGTAAGGAAGCTGCATCTCTTCCTGGCTCTAGGCAGCTACGAGGTGAGCCCAGGAACAGGTGTGAATTTTATCACAAACAGCCAACAGGTATCACAAGCACCAAACACTGCTCAGCTCTAATAATAGGCTGGCCTGGGGTACAATTCCTAATACAACATCATTCTGGCCAAGTCCTACTAGAGCAATGGGTGGTGGGCATAATATGCTAATTTGACTTGACCGTGAATTCATGTGCTGTGGGAACCCCAGCCACTGTGGTTTGCAACACCAGCATGTTGAGCAAACCCAGCCCACTGTGGTTTCTTCAGCAAACGGTGGTTAAATTCCTTAGCCCATGCCAGCTCGATTACAGGTTAACACCATTATGTGACATCACTCCACCAGATGAAAACCATCTTGCTAGGGGAGCAGGACCTTAACTGGGGACTCTCCAATAGTCTGCTGTTCAGGCAGAAACAGTCTTCCTCTCACCAACTCAAAGGGGCTGAAAAACCTACTTATCTTGTAATTTTTCTCTGGCAGCTGAACTTTCAGCTTGGGGCGTTTTTATAGTGTTATTGGGGAGGTGTATGAAAATGAGTCAGAGAGCTAAGCTTCTAAAAATCAAAGCTACAAGCTGCCAGGCTTGTACCTGATGTTATGCCACACTTTGCTCAACCCTAGTTCACTGAATAAGCCATGACTGTAGCCCTCTTAAAGTTGGGTTCATGCCCACTGACACCCCTGCAGCCCTCCAGATGTTGAGTTCACACAAACTTATGGCCCTCCAGATGCAAGCCTCACATATTGTACACATCGGCAGCCTTCCCGTCTCTCGAATATCACATCAGGCAAGGTAATAAATCTCAGTGTTCAGAAATGCAAGTAACCAGCTAACAGCCATGAGGACATCCACTGTCTGGCTAATAGCAAAAATGCTGCTGTGGCACATAACCCTAACTGCACAGAAGAAGCCATACGTACGCCAGAGATCTTCCTGCTGCAGGACATGGAAACGAAGCCCCACATATACATGAGCTCCAAGATTTAAAACCACCTAGAATCTGTGTGTTTATTGGATTTTTCCACCTCTTCCAACAAGGCCACACCTTTGGGCCAATCTCTTCCTGGCCTTGAGAGATCCATTCAACACTTAAATGATGCTCCTGCTGGTGTGCTCACCTCGACAGCCCTTACACAGATGTGGCTGGACTTCCCCTCCCAAAGGCACCTGACAGAGGCTACAATGCAGGCAGTTATAATGCAGCCACCTCTGGAGGACCCAAAGTTGCTCCCCTCTTCCCCCTCCCCCACAGCAATGAAACCCTAACAGCTGGTTCACCCCACACCCCAAGCAAACAAGCCACATCATGGGTTAGTGCATGAATCTTATCACTGTAAAAGGGAAAGGAAATAGAGAATTCATGGTGAGCCCAGAGCTACGGCCTCAAAGGTGCCTTGCAGGTTCTGATCCTCTCCATCCTGACCACACCAGCGACAGCCACTGCACTCCCAAGATTTAATCAGTTATTTATTTATTGAAAGAATTGATACAGCCACCCAACTTAACAATGCAACTCTGGGCTGCTCCGCAAGCAGCCACCCAGATAAAAACAGCCATCAGCAATAAACAGAGATGCACAGCCTCCCAGCTGAGTTCACGGGAGACCTGCCTTTCAATTGTGAAGCTCCCCAATTCAAGAGACCTCCTTTAAAACCAAGATTGTTTCACACCCAGCAGCAGAATGTCATTCAGAATGAGTGACAACAGCCAACCCCAAGCTGGGAAAAGCTGCGTTAAGATTGAGGCTGGCCATTTAAGTCATCCCCACCGTCACACCTTCCCCTTCTCAGAAATGTTGATGTTCAAATGTTTGCTTTTTTTTTCAGGCAGGTCTTTTTCACAATAGACCTCAATGGTTCTAGGCACGTTCCCCTGATCAACAAAAGGGGACAACTTCAAAGTTAAAAGTTGACACAACTCCACCAGACATTTTGTAGCCTGGAAGAAGTGAGCTGGGAAGGGCCTTACTGTAATGCCAGACAAAAGGCATTCAGAGAACACAACAAAACCCCCCGATGCAACTTTGTGGCCAAGAAGCCATCACAGGAACATGAATGTTTCTGTTCTACCAATGCTTCCCAAAAATGTCTGGAGTGCTACAAAAGTCATCCGATGCTCTGAAAAGCCTTGCCAGGAAGATCAGAGACTTACCAAGGTCACCAGCAGGCTTTATAGCAGAGGGAAGATTCAAACCCAGATCTTTCCAACCAGCAGACTGCTTGTCCAATGAAAAGATTCTCCAGGAGAAATGTATTGTAACGTTGCAGGAGAAAAGACATTTAAAAAGCAAAGGAATCAAGGAAGAGGCAAAGTGATACTCCCCCTCCCATATTTTGGACTACAGAATCCAAAATCCCATATTATGGACCAGACTGGCCCAGGCTTATAGGTACCGTAGTCCAAGACATCTGGAGAGCTTGGGTACCATTTCCGGCACCGACTGCCAACGATATTGGGAGATGTCAGGCTAATCCATCCAGCCCCTGCTGTTTCCACCCCCAGCTGTTTTCCCCCCTCTGGGTTAGCCTTCGAGTCCGAGAAAAAGCCACTGTGAGTTTTTTGTTGTGGTTTTGTGGTTTTCCAGCCCACACTGCAGACCTTGGAAACATCCACAACGAACTGCAAGTCCCTTCCGTCTTCGTTTTTCTCCGCCCTTTTTCTCAAAAGCCAATTTCACCAAAGCCTTTTTTAATAAAACAACAACAACAACAACAACAGACGACAAAATCATGAATACATGATAGCCAGCCAAAAGAAGTTGGTTTTTGCAAGGGTTAAAAGAGGAACCAGGCTACCAATGAGAAAGCAGTTGGAAGTCTAAGTGGTGAATTTCTGCCCCTACTGTGGTGAGGCATGAGGTAGCCAGTGGCTCTAACCACTAGGGAGGGGGCTACCTTGAATCCATAGCACCCCCCCACGAACTGCCCTGGTCCAGCTCCAACTACTGAAAAACACGATTTGTTAGAAAGGGTGTGCCAGTCCACAAGGGCACCTGCAGGGGCAGGAACTGCCTCCCACACGACTCCCAGCTGCAAGGAGTCTAGAAAAAGACAAGCTTGCTAGGATCTGAAGTTCTCTTCCCCTTCCATTCAGTTTGGCTCCCATCCCTGTGGTGAAGCTTGTCCTCCATTTGTGTCCCCCCTCTGGAAGTTGGCTGGGATCAGCCATGCCTCGCTGTTTCCCACATGCCCTCTCCCTCAAGTCTTTAAAAGGGCAGGAAGAGAGTTAAGGCAGGATGTCGGCCTCAGTGGGTTTCAAGGTGGGCTGTTTGCTATCAAAGTCTTAGCAGCACGTAGAGTGGCCTGTTTACTCCCTTGGCCAACAGGGGGCAGTACCTCACTGGTGGCAGTGGTGGGATCTGGCAACAGGGGACCAGTCCCTGCCACCCCAGCAAGTGCCAAGGGGGGTGACTGGCAGAGGAGAAAGACCCCAAAGAGAGTCCCTTGGTCTTCTATGGTCCAATGGCATTTGGCTGGCCGACAGGAGCAACAGCAACACAACTCATTAACCTGCAAAGATTGGCCACGGTTGACAAAATATCTGGGGGGGGGGAGAAAGAGAGCTTTCTGGGCCAACCCTCAAAACAGGAACCAATCAAGGAAGGGCCAAAGGTCTTAAAGGAACAAGCCCACCAGCCGCTGCTGCCCACAGAGCTATCTGGTGCTTGACTTCCTACAGGCTTAGATGATGCAACAGCAAGCTAGAGAAGAGGAAGACGGTTGTTGGGAAGAACTAGAACAATGAGACTGTCTAGACAGAGATCAGCAAGAACAAGCCCAGCAGGATGCAGAATGCTGTGACCTTCCTGAGTGAGAGTGATGGAGAGAGGAACGGAGATCACCAAGGGCAGCTGGGGACCATCTTGGAGTCTAGCAGGGTGAGCTTCCTGCTTCATGTCTTCTCTCTGCCCTGCCTCACCTTGATATAAAGTTAACTAAGGCAGTTGAGGATGAGGAAAAAGACTGATAGGTCGTTAGGATGGGCAGGGGGCAACCTTTCACAAATGGCCTGGAGTTGGCAGCTGACAAGATGGCTCCCTCCTTCCACTCACCCACCCACGGTCAGGACAGACAGGACATTGGTTTGGGCAGCCATCAGGCCAAAGTATGTCCTCCATGAGGATGTTCCCAGGCAACAGTTCTGAGCCTACCATTTCAGGTCACAAGATGGGTGCTACGAAGCCCTGGCACAACTCTGGGAATTAGGCTAGACTGAAATGTTAAAAAAAAACAACTCAGAAGATCATTACTTGCATAAGATTGTTAAGAAAACATAGCATGGGAGCTGAGGCCTACTCAAAAAGACTTTTCATCCACCTTAGGCATATTTTATAGAAACCTAGACTAGAAAACTAATCAATCATTCTGTAACACGATTTTCTATCCAGCAGGTGCAAGGAAGGCCAGCCTGCGGGTTCCCCCGAAGTCTAGTTAGATCACGTGGCTGATGCTCATTTGAGAATTAGCTTTTTCCAAGGAAGAGTTCCCTTCCCCCGTGCGCACACACACACACAATCTTTTCAGTTTTTCCTTGCAGCTGCCCTTCCCTGCTTCTGGGCTTAACCTGACCTTGGAGACAGAGAAGAGAAAGCCTTACTGGATCTCAGCTGCCCGAACACCTTCACTCCTACTCAGTTATAATCATCCAGACCTTGAGCGAAACCAGGCTGCCTTGCCAAACCTCAAACCAGAAATGAAAGTCCCTCAACCAAGACGCCAAATTGTCTGAGCAAGCCCAGCAGGAACATCTGGATCACTCTGCTGCAGAAAACAATCCCCAATCGTCCAGCCTGGCTTGCTTGATCAGACTGGGTCATACATTGTGCTAAGCCATGGTCTGCTGAATCAACTCCTGCATACTAAGCCCTCATTTGCAAGCCACCCCACGGCTTGGGGTGATGGGAACCCAGCAACAGGCAAGAATCCACAGGCAAGGGTGCAAGTCTTTCTCAACCCACAGAGAGAGAGTTCGCTGGTCTTGAGAGACCCCTAGGTTCTCTCAACCACACAGAGTGGGAGAAATAACCGTCTCATTTATTGAAGATCAACATAGAGGAGGAATCTTCTCAAAAGGAAGAAGACCCCTGAACAATTCCACCTTCACCCGATCACCTGTTTATAGCAGTTATATACATTAACCATTTGCTATTAATAATTCGGCAGATAAAAGCACACATTTTTGCTTTGAAGCTTTTCCTTTGTGTCCAGTTCCCTGTCCGAAGGTCACCTGGCCACAAGGCCTTGCATTGTCTCAGCAAGCATCCTGTTTCTTCTCAAAACCCCTATTCAAGCTCTTCTCCCACACTTCCCCATTCCTTTCCCAATTTAGGACTAGCCTCGTCCTCCCTTTGGCAATCAGAACAAAAACACATATCATTTGTTGCTTCCTCTAGTTCAACCCTCTCCCACTCTGCGTATCCTCCCGTGCTCTGACCTTCCAATTGCACATAATCTTCCTGATCACAACCCTCAGTTGAGATTACCATCTCCAACCAGCAGGCCCTTGGTTGCACTGGTGGGGATTATGGAACTTGCAGTCCAGTCATCTGAAATGCAGCAGGCTGGAGAAGGCTGCTGAGGCCCTAACATGCCCCGGCAACCTCATTCTTCTGCTCTCTCCCCCCGCCCCGATATTGCCTTCAACCATCCCCACCACAAGCGTCGGACGTCTTAAATTGTCCCTCCCTGTCCCTGTGCTTAAGCAGGCTTTCCCCCCATATTCCCTGACCATCCCACAGCAGCTCAAGGTGTGTGAAACCTGCAGGGCTCTTTTCCTCCTTCCCCTTTCTGGCCACAGGACAGCAGGGCAGAGGCCAACCACAAGGGTTTGGCAGCATCCAGTTGAAACGCTGGAAAGCAGGCAAAAAGTTCACAGACTTTCTATTGCACACTTGTCACTTTCAAGGTGCAAGGACAGGATCTTTAGAGGAGCCCCCCTTCTCCCCACAATCAAGTGAGGCCCATGCCAGGTCAGTTTCCAAAAGGGCTGAATGTAAGCAGCCTCTCAAACAACAGACACATGAAATGTAAGGTGGGGAAGGGTTCTTGGAGATAATCTAGTCTAACCCCTTGCTCCATACAGAAGTCCCAGTCTATGAAAGGAAGGAGATCAACCGAAGAGGAGGTAGAGAAATCTACAAAAAACAGCTGATTTAAGCACAGGCTACCTGCAGCCAGTCAGAGAAGAAGCAAGGTCCATGAACAGAAGCTCCAACTCCCTCCCACCCAGCCTGGATCTGCAGCCGGTGACCTTTATAGGACTGGGCTTCAACCCCCTGATCCATCCTCCTAGGTGGGTAAAGGCTGCAGCTGTGGTTGCAGTCCTCAGGTTTGTCTTAACCCCTTGCAGCCAAGTCTGCAGCATCTCAGGAGCTTGGAAGGGCTGGCTCCTGGTGCTTCCCCTTATGGCCCACTTGGCCATCCCCGACCTTGGGGAGAATGGAGTGGCTGGGAGAAAAGGCAAGGCAAGGCAAGGCAGGCAGGAGAGGGATCACAGAACTCTGGCTTCTCTGAAACTTTTAAACTCATGGGCAGAAACCGGCCCTGAGACAAAACAGAGGAACAGCTCTGGTTGCCAGGAAAGGGAGGGCAAGCCTTGTCAGAACGTGGATTCCAGGGAGATGTTCTGCTCTAAGGGGACCCGGGGACAGCTCCGTTAGGCAGACCAGCCCAGGAAATCAGCTCCACGGGAAGACTAAAGCTACTTTTATTGAGATGGGCTAGAATAACAGCATCTTGCAAGTCGGATTGTGCTGGACCTCCTCCCCCTTCTTATACTCCTGCAAATCAGGGAGGGGTCTGCCTGAGCCCTTCTTAGCTTTAGCTGGATGTTCTGGACCTTACAAATGCTTCAGCCCCTTTTGCCTAGGAATGGGTCCTACAGACCTCTGCCAAGGTCATCTTCCTGACTCTCTACAGGTGGTACAATAGCAGCAGGTCAAGGGTCAAATGGGGACGATCCCACCTGTCTTGTTTTCCAGCACCTCAAGGACGGGCAGAGCATGCTTCTAACTCAGCAGGGGAGAAACCCCATCAATCTAACCAGAAGCTTTGGGGCACCCTCAAAACCAGTGTTTCTCAACCTTGGCTACTTCAAGCCAGCCGTACTGGCTGGGGAATTCTGGGAGTTGAAGTCCACCCATCTTAAAGTGGCCAAGGTTGAAAAACACTGCTCAAGATCAGTGGCTGGAGTCATGTACTGTGTTAAGCCACAGGTGTTGCTATTTTGAAACTCAGTGTTGGCTAAATGCAGACAAGTGGGCTTACTGAATAAACCAGGATGCAACAAGCAATGGTTAGTAATGTGGGCTTGCCCACTGCATAAACTCCACCTAAGTTGCTGCCACAAGCTTTGGCCCAGAAGCCAAACAGAGTTATGATTCTTCTGATCCTAGAAAGACCACCTGACAGGGGAGGGCAACAGCTGAGCCGGCTTGTGCAGCCAACCGCGGGTTGCCAGTTCTCTTCAAGCTCAGTTGCCTTTATAATGTGATGGTCAGCCATTTCTTCCTGGTGCTTTTAATAGGGGGAGGTTTTATTTGGAGGTGAAAAAAGTCATAGTGCCCAATTGGTCTTGGGGCAACCACACATAGGGCACAACAGCTTCACCCCTGCACCTTCACAGGGTGGGCAAACCAAGCCCAAAGCAGCAGAGAGATGCTGGGCAAGAAGGGCTGCATTTTGGGGGGTGCTGCATCCTCCAGGCTTGATGCTCAGCAGCCACAAAGGGAAGTTAGGTTAACTGCCCTCCAGAAACCAGGAGCCGTGCTTCCATAAAGCCCTTTTAAAAAGCAATAGTGGGTCCACATTTGGGGACCCCAGAGAGCTTTTGATCTGCATGAAGAAAAGGGAAAACAGCTTTTCCTTTAAAAGACTTGCCAAACTAAGTTTCTAGCCCCTGAGAATTAAGGACGCGACTGAACCTGAAATAATCAAAGACGGGGCCACCGTCTCTAGGTTCCTGGGTTCTCTTCTTCTCTCAATTCTGCCCCCCCCCCCCATCTATATGGGAAAACGCCTACCCTCCTCCTGAATAAAAGCGCCCTTCCAATAAAACCGCCGCGGCATAAACCTTAAGGGGCCTCGGCTTTGTGTCAGTGCATATTTACCCTTCTGGCGCACTGGGGGGCTTAAGGCGCTGCACTAGACCCGGGGCCAGCCAGGCTGCGTCCACTCCCGGCCACGGACCCTCTGCGCGACTTTGGGCCTCGCGGGGCTGCTGTTTGCGGGAAACGGGGACGCCGCCCTTGAGCTCCAGGAGAAAAGGTGCGACGCAAATCTAAATATGAAACGGAGAGCAGTTCTATCCTGCCGACCCTCCCGAAGCAGCTTAGCATCGATTTGCAAAATGCGGAAAAGCCGTTCAGCCCGAGGCGCAGCAAGGTCAGCTTTTAACCCCTTCCGGGCAGGCTGGGGCTTGGACCCCCTGAAGGATTCGTGGGGAAGCGTGATTGTTACTCCCGGCCGTGGAAAGTTTCACGGGGAGGCCTCCGAAGCCCCCGGAAAGCGTTCGGGACAAAGGAAACCGCCTGGAGGGAGCAGGTGCCGGAGCGCGAGGCCAACATCCCCCGCGTGCGGCCCTGGGAGCGCCTTCCGTCCAGAAGGGCCCCCTTCCCCTGCACGCTTCCTACCCGAATGAGCGGATCCAACCCTTGCTACCTGCAACGTGCGGACGCATCCCGCGCCCCCCTTCGCCCACAACCGCCCTCTGCTCCCCCTGCGGGCCGCTCCCGCGATCGCCGTCGGAAAAGGCCCGCAACGGGCCTCCGCGGCGCCCCCTGGCACGGAGAGCGGCCCTGCCGGTCGGGGCGCCGGAGGGGGGTGCGCGAGGCAGCGCTCCCGGGCCCCGGTCTTTGTCCACCCCCCACCCATGAGAGCCGCTGGGTTGCCTCAGCGGGGAAGGCGCTGGGCCGGGAACCGGGAGACGGTGCAAAGCAAAGCAAAGGAGGACTTTTAATTTATTATTTAGTTATAAACAAAATTCATAGGCCACTCAACTCACAGCAACTCTGACAAATGTTTTACCAGGTCCCCTCACCACATAGCACCCAAATTTGGCTTAATGTTGGACTCTGACCAAGCCATGAACAAACAATTTAAGGATGACTTTCAAAGTAGACATGGCCAAAGGCTGTTGCAACATCTCTCCACTTCCCCATCTGCAGGATTCATTGCTGATGCTCAACAAGACAAGGGCAGATATAGTTGAAGGAACAAGAATATCTGCATTCAGGATATTTGCTAAATAACTTTTCACCACTTGGGAACCACCCTACAATTGGCAATATTCTTTATTTGTGCCTGAACGCAAACCAGCTCCAGCTTCTCTTCTGCGTAGCCTCACGTTATCCATAACAGGAATTAGGAATCAAGGCAGTTGTGCTGTTTTTTAGCCCAGTAGAAACAGTTCTGATCCTTTGGGATGGAAAATCCTTCTTCGATGCCTGTTCATTGCCTTCATGTTGGCTGTGTAAGATGACCTCCAGCATCTTATCCAACTCCCTCTGGGGGAGATGGGTGGCATATAAATTTAATAAATATAAATTTAATAAATAAATAAGTCATGAGTTGGAAAGGAGGAGATATAGGAGGTGGGAGGGCTTTGGCCCGTAAGATGTTATTGCATCATGCCTCTTTCTCAACTGCAGCAAGGCTTATCAAGAAGCTTTGCCTCTGTTGGGCAAAGATAGCCGGCTGTTGCATGGGGAGGCTCCTGTCTAGCTTGGCAAAAGCACAGGAGCCTTTCCAGTATGAAAATCCAGGCAAGGCGTTCCCAAGATTCATGCATCTACCAGCATTTCCTGTGAATTCTCAATGCTCCCCACCCTGATTAACTCTTGTAAGGTGCAGACTCTCCTTAAGGGCAAGCAGAAGTCACCGAATAAGAACCACAGTATGCTGAACCTTTGAACCTCCTTATTTAAGCCAAGGGAAGATACTTGTGCATGCACGCGTACCCCTTATAATGCATTGATGCTGAATATGAACGAAGCAGACACGGCAATAATCTAATTCCAGTGTTCAAGGTTATCCTGCTGCAGTAACATCCTATTTTTAGAATCATCATCAACTGTTCATCACCAGCCATTATGCTAAAGACTCCCCTCCCTTCTTCCCCTTCGCTCAGCCCAGGAAAAGGGGGGGGGGATCTTCCTGCCTGACCTTTATTGCCCCCTTTCCCAGACCCCAAAGGTTTGACATGCAATTCCTCCTAGACTGCTAACTGCTCCTGGTTTCTATATAAGTGCTAACTGTCATGACTGAATACCTTGTGTGGACTGGTGGTGTATGCCTTTACCCTCAAATATGCCTTAATCAGTTGCCCTGATGGGATGGATGGCTTATTTATTTATTAAATTTATATGCCACCCATCTCCCCCAGAGGGTTATCATTGCTGCCCTTCTAGACTTCTGGAACGCATGCGGGTTTAGTAGCTACCGGCATTTCACATCCCAACTCTATTGGCCCTGCAGGAGGACCTGATGCCAAACGGGGAAGTGGAAGGCCACCAGCTGTGTCCCTTCTCCCAGCCAGCAGGGGAAACGAAAGCCCTTCAGTCCACATGTGGCCAGCCACAGGTGGCATTTCAGATGGCTGGTTAAAAAAGGAAGCCGAAGGGAGGAAACCCAGGAGCTGAACAAAGCTGGCTTCTCTGCGAGTCTCTATAATCTTGCCACAAAACAGGATGTTCTTTCGGGGCTCTTCTTCTTCCTTCAAGTTGGTAGTAAAATCTCAGTAAAATCGATCACGAAAAGAATCAGAATCGACTTTTCCCCCACGTTGCGTGGGTTTGTATCTTCTCATGGTTCAACGTATGGAATATATTTTATCAGTTCTTCGGATTTGTATTTGCCACCATCCTCACACACAGCAGGTCACCCTCTGGCCATTGGCAATCCAACGGCTACAATAAAATGCAATCAAATGTCCATTAAAAAAAAAATGAAACACACACACAGACAACTTTGTGTGGAGGGGAAAAAGTCGAGTTTTTAAAATCTATTTAGAATCTCATTAGATTAGAATCTAATTAAAACATGTTGTATTTGTCAGTCTTGAAAGGGTAATCCCAGCCATCTCTACTCAGAAGGAAGACCCACATGAGCTATGAGGCTTACTCATAGATGCGTAGAGTGTAGCATTTCAGTTAGAAGTTTATCAGATCGTATTCGTATGAATAGCAATTTCTAATTTTTGGCAAAACATCAGCAGTCCGGCAACTCCTTTTCCAACAAACACATTTTAACCCAAAGACATCAACTTTCATGAACTGCAGTTCACCTCGCTAGCCCAGGGTTATTCAACCTTGGCAACTTGAAGATGGGTGGACTTCAACTCCCAGAATTCCCCAGCCAGCATTTCTACCATGAGCAAAGATGTACCCGCAGCCCAGCAAAAATCAGTCCTCCCAACTTTGCCCCTGGGGAAAAATCAAATCCCACAAGCCTAACAGAGTGGTCCTGGGGTGGGACGGGGGCAACACTAACAAGGGTTCCTGGTGCTTTTCCAGTTCTTGGCATAGGGGGCAGAGGCATGGCGTCGATCGTAGGCTTGTTGAAGGCGCCTTGCTGGCATCTTACGGGACCCTCCTCGGGGTCCTCTGCGTGGCAACCTGTCAGGGGTCCTGCCTCCTCTGTGAGTAAAGAAGTCCAGCCAGAAGCCATTGTGATGAATTTCTGTAGGGAAGCAAGAGAGAGACGTTAGGGAAGAGGGGCAGAGCAGAAGGCATCAAAGCTAAGCAGCGATGCTGGTATGCCGGAGTGGAGGGTGGGAGTTCATAGGCGCATTGGGCTGATCCACTGATTGGCTTGAAGACGCCTGATGCGCTGTTTGCCGTCCGTGCATGCTCAGCCTCCCTGCCTGCCAGCAATCACTCAAGGAGTGGCCAACCAGGGGGCCGTGCTGCTCCAACACACTTTCCCAGAAGGCAGCTGGCCATAGCGGGGGGCAAGGATCAGGCCAAGACCACCGCCTGAACATCAAGGGCTGGCTTTGGCTTCACTCCCACCTGCAAACTGCATGGCGCTTCTGATCAAGATTCTTCCCCTCTTTTCCCACCCAGCCAGCTCGCTTGGCTCCTTCTTCCTATCTCTTGCTTTCAGAGACATGGTCCAACCCACACTTCTCCAGAGCTTTCTTCCTGGCCCACTTCCACCCAAAAACTTGGGTCCAGCCTCTCCCCACCCTTACGCTGGCCAGGAAAACCAGGAGCATACCTCCTTCCATGTGCAGTGGAAAGTCTGCATCGTCTTCGTCTCCATCTGTGGACCATGGGCCATTCCTAGCGTCGTGCTGGACAAGAACATCACTTCTAGGATTAAGTGGGGGCCACAGAGCCCACTCAGGCAAACCTATGATCCTGCTGTCACAACCAGCACCAAGTGGGACAGGAGAATAATCATGGGGAAAGGAGTGGAGACCTTGCTCCTGTTCAGCAGAATTTATGGGCCTGCTGGCATAGCCAGCATCTTGTGGGACATGAGAGGAACTGCTGGGATGGAACTGGAGTCTTGCTTCCTGTTCGGCAAAATGTGTGGGCCTGCCATCTTGGAGGGTGTGAGAATCATTACCAAGATAGGATTGGACACATTGCTCCTCTTCCAAAAAATGTATGGATCTGCTATCACAGCCAATACTATTTGGGGCACAAGAATAACTTGGACTGGGTTGAGGGTGATGCTCCGGTTCAATCACACTTAGGGGACTCGTGTCATAGCCAGCATGAAGCGGGACATGAGAATAATTACTGCAGCGTTCTTGTTCAGAAGAACATATGGGCCAACTGCCACGGCCCACATGATCTGGGGCATGAGAAAAATAATCTGGATTGGGCTGGGAGTGGTGCTCCTGTTCAGAAGAACATATGGGCCTGCTGTCATGGCTGGCACAAGGCTGGGTGTGAAAATAATTTCTGGGATTTGACAGATCAACATAGGGCAAGAGGTCCTGCTCATGTGGAACTCCACCATTAGGGCCACTGATGTGGCTTCCATTGTGCTGGATGGGACTGAGCTGGGCGGACTGGTAACCTTGACCCCACCTTCTTCTGGGCATGTGTTCGTACTGGGCATTGCGAGGGCCATAAGTACTACTGAAATTGAATAGGCTGTGGGGTGAGCTGCTGGTCCCTCGGAAAGGCTGATGGGTCAGTGGCATGGTTCTCCAGGGAGAAGGCTGTTGATTCTTGGCATTTTCATCCCTCTGAATCCCTGCAAATTAAGAAGATGGAACGATACAGGGAGGTTGCTGCTCCAGCAGAAGAATGGGCTGGTTTCAAACTCCCATGGTTGACTTGGGGGGGGGGGGGGAATCACAGCACTGGAATCCCACGGTCTGCCAATCTGCGCTGCGCCCAGAAAGCACCCAGTTGCCCACTTAGCATCACTAAGTGGTGATCAAGGATGAAGGGACAACCAGGCCACGTTGGGCGCAGATCACGGGAAATGCAAATGGTCATCAATTCAATGGCGTCAAACAAGACATTAGCAGCCGATGCTAAAGTGAAATGGGCAGAAGTCAGGGCAAATTGAGGGTGGGGCCTTTGCTTCTGTTCTGTTCCAAATGCAGGCTTCGGGTTGTCACCTGCTCTAATTATTGGGTGGGGAAGCACAAAGATTCAGATCTCAAACTCTAAATGAACTTCATGAAAATGTAGGAGCGCAGAATCGGGACTTGGGTTTCTCAAGGGGGAAATGGTCATGTTTGTCCCAAAATGCAGGTCTGGCTTTGACTGCAGTACAGGGTGTTTTTCCCCCCTTAGTCCCATAAAACCCATTCAAGACTTTGCAAGCCTTTAGGGTTCCTTGAAACCAATTTGAGAAAAAAACCCTATCAGTGTTCAATCTTTCCCCATGATTATATAGATTATATATTTAATTTAATAAAAATTATATATATACAATTTTCATGACAACAACATCAGGAAGTGACAGGAACGTTAGGAAGAAGGAGTAGAAGCAGCAGGAGAAGGGCCAGGGCCTGAAGGAGGAACTCAAGAGGATGTGGAAAGTCAAGGCCAAAGGGGTCCCCGTGGTGGTGGGAGCCCTCGGGGCTGCAACTCCTCAGCCGGGCCAGGGGCTCCCACCGACCCCAGAGCCACACCCGAGCTGTCTGTCCGGAAGAGGGCAGGGCGAGGAACGGCCCAGATCCTGCGCAGGACCTTCCCACGCCCAGGCCTCTGGCGGAGGACCCGAGGCAGACACAGACCACCCAGAGAGGTGAGAGGGGATTTTTAAAATAATTTTTATTAAAGAAAATTTTTAAGAGAATAAAAACAGTACAAATTTTAAAAGAAAAAAGTAAAGAAAGTAATAAGTAGGTGAAAAAAGGTGCAAAAAAGGGAGGAGAGGGAGAGGGAGAGGGAGAGGGAAGGCAAGGCAAGGCAAGGCAAGGCAAGGCAAGGCAAGGCAAGGAAGAGAGAAGGAGGTAAGGGGGAGGAAAGGAAAGGGAAAGAGAGAGAAGAAGAGGAAGGGAAGGAAAGGAAAGGTTATAAAGAAGCAGCTTCTGATCTTAACAGCAGCTACAAGTACATTTATATTTTACCCCCTCTCTCTAAAGTTATAACGTAATTTCCTTCTTTTCACAGTCTACCCTTTCTAATCATCCAACCCATAAATCAACAGGTGTTTTTCCTCTTTTTTCAGCAATCTTTCCCCACTGTTCTTTCTTAACAGCCTTGCTTTGGATCTCCCGGTTGCAGGTGCGAAAGCCGGACTCAACGCTCCCCCCGCCCTCGGCCGCCATGGCTTCCGAAGCCGCTCTCCTTGCTCCTCCAAACAACATCTCACTTACCGATCTTCCTTTTCTCCAGCTCAACTTGCCAGGCCTCCGCGATGTGGGTGAGCAAGAGCTTGGTCATGAGCCGGTGTGCCCTAGAATTCCAGTGGATGCCATCGCTGGCATGCAGGGCCTCCAAGCAGCAGAAGCGATGGTGCAGGTCCAGGACGTCAAACGAGTATCGATTGGCGAGGTTGTGGCTGTGGAGATTAGCTTCTATCATATCCTTGGCTGAAGGTCGGTGTGGCTGCTGCCAGGAAACCCAAAACAAATGCATTCCTCATGTCAAGAAAGGGTACGTTATTTTCAAAGGGGCAGCGGGCATCTCTTTTGGCCCTGCGCCAACGTGACCTGCCTCCCCCTGTCTGTGCATTTCTATCAGCATCTGAATCAGGGAAGCCTCTGGGATTACACTGCGTGCACAATTATTAGGCAAGCTGTATTTCTGAGGACGAATTTCATTATTGAACAACTGCAGTGCTCTCGGTCAATCCAAAATGTTAATAAACCTCAAACCTGAATATTTAAGAAAGTAAAAGTGAAGTTTTGCCTTTCTTAGGAGCGTATCTATGTGCGCACAATTATTGGGCAACTATTAGTGTGCAGAATTATTACACAACTAAATGAAAAACGAAAATTCCCCCATCTCACTTGTTTATTTTATCTGTTAAAGTGAGAATAATGAACAAACAACTCAAAATTTACAAATAAACATTTCTGACATTTCAAACAAAAAATCAGTGACCAGTATAGCCACCCTTCTTTGCAGTAACAGTCATAAGCCTTCCATTCATGGAGTCTGTCAGTTTCTTGATCTGTTGACGATCAGCTTCTTGTGCAGCAGCAACCACAGCCTCCCAGACACTGTTCAGAGAGGCGTACTGTTTTCCTTCACCGTAAATCTCCCGTTGGAGAAGGGCCCACAAGTTCTCAACAGGGTTTAGGCCAGGTGAGGAAGGGGGCCATGTCATTATTCTTTCATCTTTGAGGCCTTTACTGGCTAGCCACGCAGTGGAGTACTTCGATGCACGCGATGGAGCAGTGTCCTGCATAAACGTCATGGTCTTCTTGAAAGATGCAGACTTTTTCCTGTACCACTGTTTGAAGAAAGTGTCTTCTAAAAACTGGCAGTAGGTTTGGGAGCTGATTTTGAGGCCATCTTCAGCCCAAAAAGGTCCAACTAGCTCATCTGTAATAATACCAGCCCATACCAGTCCCCCACCTCCACCTTGCTGGCATCTGAGTCAAAGTGGAGCTCTGTGCCCGTTACTGAGCCAGCCACGGGCCCATCCATCTGGTCCGTCAAGAGTCACTCTCATCTCATCAGTCCATAAAACCTTTGAAAAATCAGTCTTCGGATATTTCTTGGCCCAGTCTTGCCATTTCAACTTACGTGTCTTGTTCGGTGGTGGTTGAGTTTCAGCCTTCCTTACCTTGGCCATGTCTCTGAGCACTGAACACCTTGTACTTCTGGGCACTCCATGTAGGCTGCAGTTCTGGCATATGACAGCACTGGAGGATAATGGGTTCCTGGTAGCTTCACGTTTGATTCTTCTCAAATCTTGGGCAGTTAATTTGCGTCTTTTCTTCTCAACACGTTTCTTGCGACCCTGTTGACTATTTGCAACAAAACGTTTGATGGTTCTATGGTCACGCCCCAATATCTTAGCAATTTCAAGAGTGCTGCATCCCTCGGAAAGTGTCAGGATTAGCCCAGGACACTCCAGGAGACAGTACAGATTCAATTCAGCATGGTTTATTGGCTTCAGTCCCGTTACAGAATCTTCTCAGAGTGAAAGCAATTCCCAGAGTCACCCGACAAACATCCTGCATTCCTCAGGGAGGTGCAAGTCTCATTTTCTTATCTCTACCTCTCTGTTCTGGGGATAAGAGAATGCACTTAACTCTTTCCGCTCTAGGTCTCACAGAAAGACTTTTTACAATTTTTGACTTTTCAGAGTCAGTTAAGCCTCTTTTTTGCCCATTTTGCCTGAGGAAAAGAATCTGCCTAATAATTATGCACACCTTGATGTAGGGTGTTGATCTCCTTAGGCCACACCCTCCCTCATTACGCCAATACACATCACCTGATATGCTTATATCCAATAGGCATTCAGGCTTCTACAGCTTGGAGGTGGAAAATATGCATAAAAATGATGATATGGTCAAAATACTCACTTGCCTAATCATTGTGCACACAGTGTAGAGGTTGGAATCGCATCCAAGATCCAGGCAAGTGGCTGCTGCAACAACAAGAAAGGTCCACGCGTGGCATCAGTAGGAAGGGAGCTCAGGTAAGACAGTCGTGCCCCATTATAAAACCATGGCAAGGCCATACTTGGAGCCCTGCATGCTGTTCTTGTCACTCCACTTGCGAAAGGATAGGGGACCAAGTGGGGAGGGCAGACACAGGCACCTGAAGTGGTTAGGGATCAAAAGCAGTTTCTCTAGAGCAGTGTTTCTCAAACTTGGGCACTTGAAGATGGATGGACTTCAACTCCCAGAATTCCTTCAAGTGCCCAAGGTTGAGAAACACTGCTCTAAAATAAACTGTCTGCAGCGTCAGGTGGTGTTTAGACTGGGGTGAAGACAAGTAAGGGGAGATGCGGCAGTTAGAATTGTCGATGCTGCACCAAATGTGGAAAGAACAGCGAATTCCCTCCCCCTGCATAGTGTTTCATCCTCTGGAAGAAATGTGGGCAGATCCAGGTTTGAGAAAAAGGCATATTTCATCACATAGCACTGAGGTAAATTACCTCTAAAGGAGATGTCCGGGCCTGAACACATCTACTTGGCTGTGCCCCCCCCACCCCCCCAGTGATGGGCCCTTGGTGTGATCTAGCCTCAGAGCTTGGCTTACATGCTGAAAAGGCCCCATCCCAGAGCCCACCAAGCAGTGTGAACTCACTGATGGCCAGCATCTGTTCTGACAGCAATAATGAGACACAGTACAGGATTCAACCAAGCTGTAAATGCATCAGAGGCCAAGTGCAGTTCCTGTCATTCATTGTTACACTTGTAAGGACTGAAGCTGGTGAAACCCAGTGGTTCTCAAGCCAGGCAGAATGGTTATGTAAATGTTCCTCCCAATCTTAGCACTAGGAGAAAACTGGCCAAGACTCCATTGACTTCAAAAGGCCGAGGGAAAAAGCTTGGGATTTAAACCCTGGGTCTGACATATAATTTTTGTATTCTTATAGAGTTGCACAGAGATGACCTTGGAGGAAAGAAGTGGCAACTGTTAGTAACACCTGAGCTTAGCCTGAGAAAACAAGAAGGTGTTAGAAAGAAACTCAAGTTTGCCCCACCTTGACTCTTTTTAGCATAAGAAGGAGGGAAGGAGAAATGTCAGGATTTCAAGATTCTGTTATTAGGGCCTATATCAATAAAACAGAATTCTATAACTTCTTGTGGTGTCTGTTTCTGGTCTAACTTGAAAGGGTGACAATTCTACAACAGGCAGATCTTCTGCAGATGTGTGCGTGTGTGTTTGTGTGAGCATCTTCTTGTCTGAAACAATGCAACTTTTCTAATACTCTTGTCTCTCTTGGGAGGGGGAAAACAGAGAGACATTTCCTCCCCTCTCAAGATCTGTATACAGTTCAATGTTTCCATAGATTTATTGAATCAAAACTCAGATACAGTTGCCTCTTGAATACATTTTCCAATTCCAGCACAATTAAATAGTGCTGATCAAGATGATTTTCCCACGTCATGTAGACAGAGCAGTTATCTAAACTAGTAATCAGAATGATCAAAAGTTGCTTTGTACTGTGGTTCCTTGATTCCAGCAAGTTTTCCCAGTGAGGAAAAGGCAGCGAGAGAAACAGCAGGTGAAAAACAGCAAATAAAAGAGCAACTTACAGAACAGAGAAGCTCTTGCACTCTGCACACACAATCCTTACACGCTTCACACACTTCTCCCAGCTTACACACAAAGCTCCTCTTGGTCTCCTAGTTTATAACCTAAACGTGTTGGCCTCTGAAAAGCTGGTTTTCATCTATCTTGTCATGGAATACGGTTACCATTTTAGGAGACAATTTGGAGAGAGGTCTAGCTGTTCTTGGGCAGTTCTTGATCATGGAAGATCATCTCCTGATTCTTGGTCCTTTTATCCATCAGTCGTCCTTTGATCTTCTCTCGGTCTTTGCGGCATCACTGTGTTCGTCCATCCAAAAACACCCTGTATTTCCATGCAGCTGGGCATTCAGAAGGACTGCATGAACTTCACTAGACCGAGTATTCATCAAACAGTTCGTTAAACTTATTATCCATCCTGATCTCTAGAAAAGGTCATTTGCTGGGAGGTCTGAAGGAGGTGACGTTCAGTTCAGAGGTGGATTCTCTCTGGTTCAGCTAACGCTGGGTTCTTGTACATCCAAAGTACATTTCTAACTGTGTTGGTAAGGTTCTGAACAAAGCAAGGTCCTGAATATGCGGCCGAGCTGAGCTTTATTGCTGGGTCTGAAGCCAGGCTGTAAGGCTGATTATACAGAGCAGCAGCCCCATGATGTCCCCCCAAAAAGGTGCTTGAACAAGGGGAAAAAGAAGGAAATGGGTAACATCATGTCCCTGAGAAGATGGCCTCCAGCCAGTCTTTTTCTGTGGCGTGAATCTGCAAAACCCAGCCTGCCGCAGAGTTCAAAGATAATTCAAGGTCGATACACTCCAACTTTCCCAGGCGCTACAGATTCAGCCCCCAGGTTGCCGTGGCCCCCTTATCTGTGGGAAACGTTCACTGCCAGCTTGCAGCGAGTCTTAGGCAGGTGTTTGCACCAGGCGCAAGGAAGAACAGAGATAGACGGCACTTCTTGTGGCAAAATTAGGTTTCTTCCCCTTATCCATACAAAGCAAGCAAGCAAGCACTCTGAATTCCCCAAGGCCAAAGAGTGCTTCTGAGAGCACCCTCGGGTTAGCTGACAAAATCCTCCTGAGACTACACAAGCAGAGGCTGGACCGATGGGTAGCTGAAGGCCCAGGGGCGTTTCTTGGGAGAGAGGTGCCTGTCACAATAATGCTGGAGAAAGTGCTAGACAAACTCCACCAGGTAGCAAAGCCACCACGGGAAGCTGGCTTTGTCCTTGTTGTTACCTGCCCTGGGGCTGTGAAAGGGGAGGAGAGAGGAGGGTTTGGAGGACCACTGCTCTCGTTTTGCCACCAACTCTCTTACAGGGGGGCTGGTGTCTTCAAACAAACCACAGTAGAACCACACAGCTGGGATGAGACCAAGTAGTACAGTCCACGTTTAAAGCCTTGACCACTTGCAAGAGAAAGGATGGGGCTGTCTTGTTCCTCTCCCCAAATATGCATGGGAAGGTAACACGTCAAAAGAAGAGGGAAGATGGCTATTTATTAAGATTTATTTCATTCACGTGTTTGCTAGAATTATATCCTGCCAAGGGCTCAGGGCAATGTACGTAGCAACCCCTCATCTCATCTCCCCTACAATAACTCTACGAGCTTGGATGGACTGAGAGAGAGAGAGAGAGTGAAAGGACTAAGATCATCTAGGGAGCTTCTGTGACTGAGGATGGACCTAAGCTTGGCTTTTAATCCAACAACCTAACTGGTCCAGCACATGGCCACTCCCAATCTCCCTGACATGCTTGTTTTCTATGGTGAGGAAGCACCATATCACTGCAGAAGATGTCACTTGGATTCTCAAGAGGGGCAGGTGGCCCTCAACAAGATCTAACTGGTCACCCCAAGAAAGCAACAGATCCTCCTACCTGAATGACATATCCACGAGCATTTTCCCTGATGGGCAAGGCTGTAACCCAAATGATGAGGCAGCTTGAAGGAAGAATATTGTCCAAGGCTTGAAAGAGTTTCTCTGCATTCTCGCAGTATTCTCTGATAGCTTTCGGGACTGGGGGCTCCGTGGGACTGTCATCATGATATCTGCGCGGAAAGGGGAATCAAAATAGGCTCAACCCACGTAATCTCAACAGGAAAGTTGTGACAACTCTGGAAGACATCCATTATTCTCAAAACAAGAAATTGTTTCAGGACAAGCTTGTCCCAATGAGGCATTTTTAGAACCAATAGGAAGCAACAGACAACCAGAGAAAGCATTGATTAGGCCAGTGTTTCTCAATCTTGGCAACTTGAAGAGGGGTGGACTTCAACTCCCAGAATTCCCCAGCCAGCATGGCTGGCTGGGGAATTCTGGGAGTTGAAGTCCACCCATCCTAAAGTTGTTGAGTCAGAGAAACACTGGATTAGGGCAATCCAGATGAATAAACACCTGGAGATGACCATTGTAGAAAAGGCCCCATGTGGCCCATGGAAGACTTGCATCTTAGACTAAGTTATACCACAAAATAGCCCTCTTGGCAGCAGGTGTAAGGAACAACATTCAATGGGAGGGAATAGCATTTGTCTTTTCTTTAAAAAAAAAAGTTGAATTAAAAATGGTGCTGGTCTCCTGTCTGAATCGCTCACTATTCCGTTCAGTGGTATCAACATGATCCCCCCGTCCTGTTCAGGAGTAAAACAGAGCAAGTGACAATTGCCTATAATGCTTCTTAAGTTCTAACGGGTTCTTGCTTGTAAGTGGGGGAAAGGGGGTATATTTTAGAGTCTCTGCATTGCATCCACGAGTGAAAGAAGTATCCACAGTTACATCTCAGCAAACCACAGGGATCCTGTTTCTCGCCCGTGTGGTTGGGCCCCACCGGCAGGCACCGTTACCTGTTGAGATCCCAAAGGCAAGAATTCAGGATGACAACATCTGGAACCAGATCAGCCTCCAGATCAGCTCTGAAGTCATTCAAGATGCTCTCCATGTAGGTTGAATAAACACGGGTGATGAAGTAGAAACGCACAAGGTGGTGACGGGTGCGGTACTGGTGCACCAAGCGATAATCGTTTCTGGAATGCGGCCCATTAAACTCCACTTGGCGATCATTTTCAAAAAATTCCCCATCCTGCAGGGGAAGATCAGCATCATTCAAAAGGCCCGATATTCACAGAAACTCTCGGTAAATAAAAATACAGAACCGTGAAGTCAGAAGGTCCAGTAGGCCTTCCCTGTGCCATCCTACTGGGAAACAGGACCTTCCAAGCCAACTTTCAGTGCTTGACTTAACCAACATCCAGTGTTCAGTTTCCAAGCACTGACAGCCTGACTTGGGGGAGAATCTCACAAGGGAGGCATTATTTACCTATTTACATCCAATATTTCCATTTCTGAAAGCTCTAAGATAAAAAAAGAAAAGAAAAAGAAGATATACAAGGCTGGCACAAATCGTTTTGAGTATGAGCCACTTCGAACTTGAAAAGGGGCATTTCAAATTCAAAATAGCTCAAACTCAGAATCATTTCCTGTTCTTGCTTTAAAATGTCTTGCTTTAAAATGCTTTAAAATTGGGCCAGCCTGTTGCATACTTGAAATAGGACCTTTGGAGCTCAAAACAGGGCATCTCAAATCTGAAATGGTTCAAATTCAAGTTTGAATGCCCTGCTTCGTAGGGGTGAAACTGGCCGTTTGAATCCTTTTTGGAAGGGTGTCACAATCCAATCCAGAGTTATTCTGACCTCAAAATACTTCCAAAATTATTGGGCCAGCCTGGTTCATGCTTAAAACAGGACCTTTGGGGCTCAAAACAGGGCATCTCAAGTCTGAAATGGTTCAAATTCAAAACATTTTTTCCGACCCCAAGCTGAAAACAAAAGAATGAAAATGAAAGCAATTCTCAAGCGCAGATAGCAGGCCACCCTTCGTTCTACAATCACGGAATCGTAAAGTTGGAAGGGACCATCCAGCCCCTGCTGGAAGACCTGAAGACCCCTTCAAGTGGCAGCCTGTTCCACTGGTTCCTGGCTTGTAACACTGAGCAAGTTCCTCCTTTGTCTAACCTGAACCTCCTTTCTTGTAGTTTTAACCTCTTGTTTCTGCTCCTTGCCCAATGGGACACTGCAGAATAAGTCCACTGCCTCTTCAACGCAACCACCTTTCAGATATTTGAAGACTTCTATCAGATCTCATTTCTGCTCATCTTTTCTGTAAGCTAAATATACCCATCCCTCACCATCTTGGACGCCCTCCGCTGAACTTGCTCTGATTTATCATGGTGAAACCACAGCTGTCAGACAATACTCCACCACGGCCATCTTCTGGGCGCAGGAGTTACACAACCAAGCCTGTAAAGTCCAACCCTATGATGTACCCTAGTTGATGGTATCACAAGCTGCAGAGTGGTTGGGATGAAATATCAGGAACATGGTCACCTCCTTCCAGCCTCCAAGGCATGTAACAAGGTGACCAAAGCAGTTTCCTATTCCCATAAAAAGCACAACCAAAATAGGTTCAGATAGTCAGCATCCTCCAGACGGAACTGGAGATGCGTGGCCACCACGTTCTCAATCCCATCAACCAGAATGGTATTCCCAACTACAAAACGCATGTGTTCATAACTACGTGGGACTGCACAGTCAGTTAGTCAGGACTGGACAGCACTGGTAGTGTAACAAAACTACAAGATCAACTTGTCCAAACTGAGTCTGTGCTTGAGAGCCTCACAACGAAAGGCCATCAGTCATTCGTAGCACAAGAGAGACAGTACCTTTTGTTTCAGCTGAGAAAGGGTGAGCAGCTCATCTGTCTGCAGAATATAAACCAGATCTTTATATATTGCTCGGTAATCTGCATGTGGGGAAAAAACAAATGTAAACCAAGATGCAACATTTGTAGATCTGGATATTCTTTAAGGCAGTGTTTTTCAAACTTGGCCACTTTGAGATGTGTGGACTTCAACTCCCAGAATGGCTAGGCTGGCTAGGGAATTCTGGGAGCTGAAGTCCACACATCTCAAAGTGGCCAAGTTTGAAAAACACAGCTTTAAGGCAAGCTAACCGATGCCCCCTCACTTCAAAGCAAACCCCAATAAACTGAGTGAGACAATGCTAGCTGTAGAAAACATGGTTATTGCGTCCTCCCATCTTTTTTTCTTTATTGATCACCTGATCATCAGATGGAGAAAGTTGATCAGTGAGCCATTTCTCCCTTCTAATGATACTGAGAATTCCCACCCCCCCACTACCCCCAATAGTTCTGCTTAAGGCGGTTGATTTTCCACAAAGGGAAGCCAACTGTTGTGTGTTGGGGCTGTGCTAGAAAAGGCCCTCTGTGCCTGCTCAAATCTCCTCACCCAAATTACCTAATTAGATTACTGCTGGACTCAGCCTGGGCTCTGAACAAGCACAAGAACTTTAGAAGCCAAGATGAAATTCTTAAGCCTGGATTTGTTTGGGGTTTTTTATGCTGTGGCTCAATTCTGGACAAGGGTTCAAGGTTGCTTGGGCTGGCCATTCCCATGTTTTTTCATGGCCGGCTGCCAGGCAAAATGTGAAGGAAGTTACGTTGGTTAATTTAGCAAGGACACAGCTCTTCTGCTTGGTTTCTCACACATTCTTTGGAGCCTCGCCCCGCTGCCCAGGAGGCAAAATGGAATCGAAGCTAAAGTAGGTTCTCACTTCATGCTGAAGGCCAGGTTAGCATGACCCATCGCTGTGACTGGCCCGGTTTCAGGCACCTCAACCACATCCGTGGAACAAGGGCAGAGTCAGCCCCCCCAAACGTCTCTCTTGGATGATTCCAAACTGGTTTATGGAGACTTACCTGCTCACTGGAGCAAAGGAGAAGAACAGGTGCTTTTCCATCCCAGACCAGACCGATTTCAGAACAAAGTAACCCTAACATAACCTGCCCGTTCCTTGCGTTAATAATCTACAAAGTAGGAGCAGATTTGCATTGTCTTTATTTGAAATGAATTAATCCTCTGCCACAAACTCCTTTGTAGTAGAGTTTGTTTCTAAAATTTCTCACAAAGCCCTCATTCGCCTACTTAACTTATATTTATACAGATGAATCTGGAAGAAATGCCAGACTGTGAGTGAGTGAGTGAGTGAGTGAGTGAGTGAGTGAGTGAGTGAGTGAATGAATGAACGAACGAACCTTCCCTCATAGCTGAACTACACTGCCAATGGATTCATCCGCCTGTCCACTGGAGTACAGAGAGATCATGTGAGATGAATTCCCTTCTTCTTTTGCATTACTAAACTCATGGTATGCTACCTCCTTCTGCTGTTCTGAAGAATTGTTCTTTACCTACCAGACATAAGTTGAATTGTTTGTTGGTGCCCTTAACCCTGACCGAAGCTAGTCTGAAATCCAGTGGACCAACATTTTATTTAGGAATTTCCTCCAAACTTAACAACAAAGGTCCTTTAAGGGAACCAAGAGAAGGTCTTCATTCTGGAGAAGATCTATCTATTTGGTTGCTAAGAGTCAACACCAGCTTGATGGCACACAGTCAGATCAAAGATAAAATTTCCCTTGAACAACATTGGGCTCCTGGTGACTCTGTGGACACACTCATCCAGTTTTCTTTCCAACAATACCAAAATGGTCTGCCATTCCCTTCCTTCACAAGCTTTTCTCAGCCTTCCAGACTAGCCAAGATTTCCTGATGGCCTCCCATCCAAGAACCTACCAGGTGCAGCCTTACTTAGATTTTCAACAGCTCATCTGGTCATGTTTCCTATCTGTTCTACCTGGTAAGGCTGATAGTCACAAAGTGACTTTTTCATCACCGTCGTAACTGTGAAGTCGCTAAATGAGGCAGTCATGAAACAAGGACTACCTGTAATTGGTAGCACTTCCTGCTGTTGTTGGGCTATGACTAAATAAAAGGCAAGGTGCCAATATTTGTGGGGCACAATAAACATTCTCCAGCCTGAGGAAGATGGGGCAAGCAATCATGTATGACTGTGTATCCCAGAGCAGAAACTTTGAGATTTCACAAGAAGATGGAAAAAGCACGAAAGAGGGATTACAAAGGAGGTAAACATAAAAGCGAATGCAGGAGCCAAATCTTTTCACTTAGAGCTCGCAATCGTCTGTTTGGTAGGTCAAGGATTTGTCTGATTAAAACTTCCTGTCCAACTGCTGGACCTTGAGAGAGAAGGAGGTCTATGCTCGGCTGATACGAAGGAAGAGAGAAAGGCCAGCATCAGGCTTGTTTTACTCCGAACGTCATCTTGCTTGGATTTGCCCAGGAAATGCAAGAACAGACCCAGGGTGATGCCCTTCCAGCCCCCAGTTCAGAGCAATACTCACTAGAATCGCCTATGACCACCACAAATTTGTTGTGAAGCAGCTGCCGGGCCTCCTCTGAAGTAAAATCATGGACGTCTGAGAAAAGGTGGCCAAGCTTTTTCATGGCGGAGCTAGAATCACGTCCCACCTGTTGCCGGGGTTCTCCCCTGCTGGAAAAAAACGGAAGACAGCCAGAACTGAGAGACCTCAGTCACGTGTAACACCAAGCCAGGATCCAAAGCATTCTGGCTAATCATCCACAATGGGACTGTCTGATCCGTTGTTCCCACTTGACCCATCCTAGTCTCCATGGCAGCTGAACAAAGCAGGAAACCTTGGCATGCTTTCCCATATTTTTAAACAACTATAAAGTGGACATCTAAGACAGCTGTAATATAGACACCAAATTAAAATGTAAAACAAACAAAAAAACTCTAATGCATAAAGTTATACCAACTATTCAATCTTTAACATTTGCACAATTGATGTAAGGTTATGCAGTCGTCTTTTTAAAAATATCTATTTTGGTGTGTATATACAGGTAGTCCAGTGGTACGACCACAATAAAGACCAGAAAATTTGTTGTTAAGTGGGACGGTTGTTAAGTGAGGCAGTGTGTGACCGCACCTGATTTTACAACATTTTTGTGGTGGTCGTTAACCAAATCACCACAGTCGTTGTGGTGAAACATGTGGTTGTTAAGTGAATCACAGTTCCTCATTGATTTGCTTGCCAGAAGTCAGCTGGGGAAGTCACAAAAGGCGATCATGTGACCCTGGGACTCTGCAACCGTTGTAAGTGCGAGCTGGTTGCCAAACACCCATTTCACAATCACGTGACCGCTGAGACACTGCAATGGTCATAAGTGTGAGAACTAGTCATAAGTCACTTTTTTCAGCCCTATCGTAACTTCAAATGGTTGCTAAATGAATGGTAGTTAAGTGAGGACTACCTGTACTCTCTTCTGACTTATAAAGAATTGCAGACCTCAGCTTTGCCTGAACAATCCACATGGAGCTGTTTAACTTTGTTCATTTCAATAGGTCTTACGTTACACCATCTCCAGCAAAAAAATATTTCAGCGTTACTGGACCCCTCTTGTGCTTGTATAGAACAGAAATGAGTAAATCATCAGTTGTGGGAGATGCAAGAAGAACAGTGTGTCATTAAAACATACATTTGGCTTCATTAAAGCTATTGCATTCTGGAAGAAGTAATTACATTGATTATTTTGACCAAGAGGCAAGATTTAAAATGTCCAGACTTAGATACAGTATGTAGTTGAAACAGCATATCTACTGCATGGATACGGTTGAACAACAGGAAAGACCAGACCTTCGACTTTCAAAAGATAAATTTATGGCTCCAATTTGGTAGACCGAAGACCTGATGGTACTTGCAACTTACGAATGAGTATCTTACAAGTGTAGAGTATGTGTGGGCAATTACAACGAAATATGGTCATCCTTAATTGCAACTTGTGTGCATGTATATATACGTGTGTGTGTGTACACAAAAATAACAAATATATAAAATATCCATATGGGGCCGAATGAATATTTTCATTTTGTTTGGATCAGCATATAGGAAGCCGACTCACCATATGCATTTAATAAACCATTAGCTAAACTATTAACTATTATAATTCGGGGAACCATCTATGTAAACAGGCAATAGATTAAGAAAACGAGAAAGAACGAACTAGTAAAAGAAACTGCAGAAAAATAAGTTCCCAGGTCCTGTAAATTTAGCCAGAGTTAATAGTGGAAAATAACACGTGTTGTGAGTAATGGGAGCAAAGTATAAAAAAATGCGATAATCTGAGTCTCAGGTGTGCTTCTCTGCAGAATTCCCACGGATTACATTTCTTTCCCCAACAAGATGGTTTCACGCAAAAGGGAGGGCGAGAATGCATGAGAAAACAGCATGGTGGTGGTAAAGGGGCTGATCCAGGAGACCCGGGTTCTAATCCTGCCTTAGGCCCTCTCTCAACCCTAGACTGGAAGTCAGAAACCATCTATCTGCTGATCGGAGATGACGGTTTATAATAGTGTTTTTCAAACTCGGTAACTTTGAGATGTGTGGTCTTCAACGCCCAGAATTCCCCAGCCAGCAGCAGAAAACTCCCCACAACCCACTACCATTTTGCAGCAGAGTAGCAAAGCCAACACGGAACCAGGTTGAACCCGGGCTCCTTTTTCGCAAGGTAGCAAACAAGCACCTGATTTATTCATCTGGCCTATTTCCATGCTCCCACCATCAAAAAGATTCTCTCAGCGGCTTACGTTGGGGAAAAAAAAAGACAAATTAAAACATCCTGAGAGAAAGATAAAAGCAACCGATAAAACAGTCTATAAGTAAAGCCGTACGAAATAAGAGGGAGATGCTTAACAGCAGAGCTGATGACAGGAAAGCAAAGTCTCTTACATGGCTAATTCGACGTGAGAGCCAAAATGTCACTTATCGAAGCTCCAGGCAAATTACCCAGATGTGGCTTCAAGTCAGGTAACCAGGTTAACTAGAATCTCGGCAAGGGGGTGCACGTGTGGAGATGAGAAGCAAAGAAGCCGGGTTTATTTTTTGTTTTTTAACTTTTAGTTTTGGGTCTTTTGTTGCTGATTTGATCGATTTCAATGCGGTAATCTTTATACAATGATTAAAAATGATTAATAACATTCTATTATTTAGAAAGCTTATGGAAGGGAAAACTAGAAAAGTAAAAATGCTATCCGTATTCATTGCCCTTGAGGATGTCAGAGCGACAAACGTAAGATTATTTAACTTCTCATCCAAAGCTGAGAATAACCTAAAGAAAAAGGGGCCACGGCAATCCATATCAAAATATTAGTTACATACTAGTTTCAGCCTTGAACTAATCACTTGAAGCCAGGTTTGCTGAAGAGGTGGTCCCCTGTCATGAACACAGCATGGTGGAATCTCTCTCAAGCAGAAACCGAGGTTGTTACAAACACCGGAGAAGTTTCTTCCTTCTCCCCAGATTACTATATCACTGTTCCTTCCTGGGGTTAACCTAGCAAACCTGTGCACACTCATTGATTGGGTTGTGGTTGTGGTTGGGGTTATAGCTGTTGCTGGAATGACCAGCCCAATGGTTTGGCACACTTCCTAGCTAAACAAGCCCAGATGGCCTATGATGAAGATGGACATCTTGTAGCTAAAAACACCCCTGATACAAGACACTGAATCATCTGTCTGGGATGGTATGAGGACTCCTGTCTCGGGCAGGGGGTTGGAGTATAAGACCTCCCAGGTCCCTTCCAACCCAAGGATTCTATAAACCAGTCCATCCATCTTAACCTTGCTGAGGTTGAAAAATGCTGCAACACATCTCAGAGGGTGAGAACAGGGACTTTCTGACTCAGCTTTTCAGCAAGTGATTGCTAGGAGAACAGCTGGGAGAGCTTGCTGTCAGCTGACATCACCTTATTTGGCAATCAAGGTATCTCCTCTGCCAGATAAGGGCCTCGGCATCTTATTTGACTTCTCTGGTTTCTTTCTGAATCAAGGCGTGAGAAAGTTCCCCTTTTTAATTACACCAGATGGCTTTGATGATCAAGAAAAGCAATTGAGTCTCAAGGAGAGTTGACTTTCTCTCTTACTTAATCAGAAGGCACATACTGTATCCCCAAGATGAAACCCATCTTAGCCTTTACAAAACATGTCCAGTTATTTATCTGTTGGCTTTTTTACTTACTTAGCAACTTTATATAGCTGTCCATCTCACAAATGTGACTCACGAATGTGATCTGGTGATCCAAGTGCCAACACAGAGGTGCACTGATTTATTAAGCAAATGGGTAGAGCTCCCCATCTACCCAAAGTCTGGGCACTGACAAAACAAGCATATACAATAAAACAACCATTTAAAACAATAAACTACTTTACTCAGCACGGCAGCTCTTGCTTGAATGGCCAGCTCAACAACAACCCAACGGGGATCCAGGTCAGTGTAAATAGAATTGGACTCAACTCAGCATCAAGAGTCATGAAGACCTTCTAACAGCTTGCCCCAAAGTCCAAACCTTTCATCCCCTCCAAGGTCTGGGATATTAGGGTTCCCTTCTCTTCTGAGTGGTCACCTTTGTCAGGGGAAAAACCTCGTTAAACACGGGAGGCAGACACACCAGAACATAAGTCACTTCAAAGTTCTAAAAGCTTTATTAAAAGTTAGTTCAATAAGCAAGTAAAATTTAATCAAGAACATACAAAGTACTTACTTAGATGCACATTGCAATGAGGACCAGCAAGAGCAAGCTGTCAGATGAGACAGCTTGGCCAAGTGGTCCCGACCCTTTAGTTGCAATCCTTTTTATCCTTAAAAACCACAAACCGCAATCATGACTCTCAGGATTTGCAACTGAATCATTACGTCCCGAAAGCTAATTTTACCACATTTCCCTGTTCCCTTTGTCCTTGTCACGTCTTTTCCCATCAACAAGTTTGCTTATTTAACAGTTTGCTTAGTTTTGCAAGTTTTACTTATTTCCTGTCATTGCCCCAAAGGTCATCTCTAAGTTAGCCTTTGCTTTTATTAAATGTGATTAAAATATCTATCTATATTAAAATAGGTTTCAGGCTACTAACATTTTTCCTCTCACACCTTTCACATGCCTTGATATTCCTGGATTCTAACTGCTCTTTCTTCTCAGATCTTCCAAAGCAGATACAGTGTCTGCAACATCAGTGGTTAGCTTCATAGCTTCAGCCACTCTACCAACGTGGTCCATGTGTTATGGCAATTCCTTCAATTAGACTCTTTCTCTGGCAAGGCCTAAACTTCTGCATAGAGCCTAAATCAACGTTCTAACTCTTTTCATGCTTGTATTAATTTCTAATGTTTCCGTAAGCATCCAATGGTACTCATTAAGCAGGTCTACAAGCGAATCTGCAAATGGTGAGGTCTTTTAGTTTCTTCGAGTCCCTTGCTAGTCCATCCTCCAACAGACCAAGTTTTTTTTATTAGCTTTCAATTCACCCACCATGGCCTTCCTCCATTCTGGATTGTTTCCCTTCCCCAGCCAGTTAATTTCCCCATCTGGCAATCATCAATTAACTTGTGAACAGGCTGTCTCCTGTATCTGAGCAGTTCTCATATCAGAAGCCACCACAAAATCTTCATGGGTTCTTTTCCTCCTGTAACTTCCTCCTGTTCGCACCTTTGAATTTCTGCTAATTTCTGCTAATTTCTACTTTTCCTCCTGTAGCTTCCTCCTGTTCGCACCTTTGAATTTCTGCTAATTGTCTGTCTTAACCCTCCCCTCTTTCTTATCATCAGTGTCATGCAAAAACACACCAAGTATCCTGACTAAATACCTCCTTTCCCTTCATACCAAATGCAGCAATTTAATATAAAGAAATGTGTGTTTACATGCCAAGACTTGAGCCAGTGAATTAAAATCCAAACAACAACACAACGAAGCAATACAAACCCCCAAAATAGCAACACAAGGAGAAAACCGAAGGGTGCAACTTGAAAGACCCTGGTGTTAGTTGTTGGGAGCGGAGAAATATATAAAATTTCCTCCTGCTAGGAACTTCTGTTCCCGGTGAGCGCAATCCATCACCGAAGGCAAGAGGATTCAACACAAGGATTCCTTAGTTTTGTTGACTCTGTTTCAACACAACTGCCCCTTTCACACATTTCTCAGTTGTGGCACAACTAATTAGGGGTGCACCTTACTGATCAACACCATTTTTCCACTTAATTGTGAAAAGAGTTACCCAAAGCGCTCTTAACGTTTCCATTGTGAAGGTCGCCAGAAGAATAGTAGCAGAAATCCACTAGCAAAAGAGCAAGCTATAGAATGGAGGAACTGAAAGCAAAGCCTCCCACACTAAACATAAGTGCAAACACACATTATACACACATACTCCTCTGCCTTTTCTATTTCAGAACTTCAAAGTGTTGGACCCCTAGTAGCTGGTTTCCAAAAAGCTGGTCATGAAACATTGGTACAAGTTAGAAAGAAGTTTAGGGAGGGATCTTGTATTTTTCAGCATCCTGAAGTTCGTGTCCTGACTCTTGGTACTTTATCCATGAATCATCATGTGACCTTGTTCTCCTCCTCCTTGGAAGTTCTTCAGCACAGAATTGTTCTAGTTCCTCCTAGCATGGTGTTGCATGCAGTCCCTTTTATCTGCGTACCCATGCTTTGGGTGGACTGTATGTATTTTTTCATCACACGGTTCATTAAGCTGAGCATCCGTCATGGGCGCTAGAAGAAGCAAGCATCTGGAGCGAATTTGGTGCAATGGTTAGGGTGCTGGGTTAGAAGCTGGGAGACCGTGAGTTCTACTCCTCCCTCCAGCATGAAAGTGCGTTGGATGATTTGAGCCAGTCTCTCTTAGCCCAACCCACTTTACAGGGTTGTTGTGGGAAAACTGGAAGCGAGAGCCTTATATACAGGTGAAACTCGAAAAATTAGAATATCATGCAAATGTTCATTTATGTCAGTATGGCAACTCAAAAGGTGAAACCAATATATGAGATAGACGCATTACATGCAAAGCGAGATATGTCAAGCCTTACTTTGGTATAATTGTGATGATTATGGCGTACAGCTTATGAAAACCCCAAATTGTAGAACATAAAAAGGTGGGATATTATTATTATTATGGTTGGTCACACAGTCAGCCAGATGTTTAGACTGGATTTGGTATTTTTATCCACCTATCAAGCCCTTCCCAAGGACCTGGGATAGGCAGATGTTGTATCATTGTCGTCGTCATCATCATCATCACTGGGCAGGCCTGCAAAGGGGTTAAGTTCCATTCAAATAGGGATTCTTGGTGGCTCAGCAACTCCTGGGCTTCTGCATGTACAACCCCCTTCCAGCATCAGCCTTCTTGCCCATCAGCTTTCAATTTGTGGAAATTCTCAGCCTTCTGGGGTGTGAACATCTGGTGCAATGACATTGGACTGACCACGTCATCAACTTGACCATTTTTGGACACTCCCTGCTAGAAGGATATACGACTGTCATCCAAGAAGAGCTGGGGAACCCACCCCCTTATCTTATCTGACTTTGGGTAGTCCACAGAGATGTGAGCTTTCTCATTCCAGAGGGCGAGTTCAGAATAATGGATGCAAATCACAGGACTTCAGATTCTATCTAAAATGTAGGAAAAACTTCCTAGCTATAAGAGCAATTCAATGATGAAATCAATAACCTGAAGAGATGGTGGGATCCCCGCCATGGGAATTCTTCAGGTGCAAACCAGACAGCAATATTCAGGGGTGCTTGAATTTGGATTCCTGCACTGAGCAGGGGTTGGGCATGATGGCTTCAGAGACCCCCACCATCCTCTTCCATGATTCTAGTCCCAGCTTCCTCTGACTGGGAACGAATCCAAGGAAGAATCCAAGGGTTCTTCCTAGGATTGCAGAAGCCACCCCTGTGTTTGAAGGCTGATCTGTGAAAGATCAGAGCAGACCCAGGAGGAGGGATAAATCAGCAGTTAATGTGCTTGGAGTCATTATCATCATCATCATCATCTTTATTAAATTGTATTCCGGCTGCCCGGTCCAACAGACTCTGAGTTAGAATCTGCTTTGTGTTGTATTACATTCAGGGATAGTTACACAAGCAGTGAATTTTACTCCACCCTGTCTCCAAAATCTCTCTCCCTCCAAGCTTATAAATAAAGTAGCCCAGCCTAAGAGCAACCGAACCAAGAACAACCAACGTTATATAAAAAGAGGGGCTATGAAATAAAGGAAGCCACCTTCTGATTTTGGGCGACCCTAGACCAAGTTACAATTGACATTATCCCAAACCAGCAAATCCTTTTCTAAGTCACATCACCACCATCTGCGAAACAGTCAATAGGCGCCGCAGGAGGAGAGCTGTGCTCGGTCTACGGCCGCCCAAAATCAGAAGGAATCTGGTGGCCTCTTTTCAGACTGGCAAACTTCATTCAAAGGCAGCAGCTTTCATCAACTGCCCTTCATTTCACCACGGAAGCTCGCGCGGTGCCTCTGACGCAGCTCACAAAAGCTTCTGCCTTTGAATAAAATCCATTAGTCTGAAAAAGTGCTAGCAGACTCGTCCTGATTTAGGGTCAGCAGTGGTATCAAACCAGCTTTCCTAGGTGAGATGAAGCTCCAGTTTGGCACAGCCTCCAGGAAGCCCCGTCTCCAGTCCCCATCATTTGCCTCTGCACCACAACTGGGGGTGTTATCTAGCTGGTTCAGCCCCATTCATGAGAACCAGTTGTTAAATGTTTGCAGATACTAGAGCAACTAAGCCCCAACCTCACATTTTTCCAGCTGATGCTAGCAGAGCAAGTGGGGAGTGCCTAGGCAAGGGCCAGGCACTTCAAGCCAGGCAATTCAGCGACTCCAGCATTGAGTTCCGAGTTGCACCTCCAGATGGGGTTTTAAGAATAGCCAAAGATTGCAAAAAGTTGACGCTGTCTCTAAATCTCCAGTTCTCCTCTGGATTAGCCAACAGGAAATATATTCTGTCCCCGCCCTTCTTCAAACCTGTCCTGGCTCGTGAAAAAGAATAAAAAGGGTCAAACTGATCTTTTTAAAAATGAGGGTGGTGGGGAGGGGAGAAGAGAGAAGGGAAGGAAGATCCTGGAAATCAGCAAGGACAGTCCCCAACTTCTGGGAGGGAGAGGGGGGCTGTTGTGTCCAACTTGCTTGTCAAACGCTTCTGAAATGCCCACTTGCACCCTTGCTACCAACTCACTTTGTGTAATGGACAGTGAGAATAACCTTGAGGAACAGGAGGAAGAGCCACAGCCAAGACAACCATCAGATAAAAGAAACCGGAGTTTGGGGCAGAAATGTAACCTGAGAAAATCAAGATCCTGTCTAGTTCTCAAGAAGTTAAAAGCGGGGAAGGGAGAAGCACATTCAGACTTGCAAGATTCTGTTACTGTAAGCGTATAATAAAGGTAGTATTGGCATTCCTATATTGGGTTTCCTAGTCTGGTGTCCCTCGAAGGGCTGGAGAGAAGTCACAGCTGGTGGTCAGCAAAAGGAACAAGGAAGGCTCCATGCTTCAGCTTGCTTACCCCGTGAGGTAGGCCATCTGGTGTAGCCCGATGACTCCTTGTCATTGAGGGTTGCAACCCCTTGAGGGCCCAGACTATCCAATGATCAGGCATGGGAATTGTAGTACAAGCTTCAGGAGGTCACCAAATTGCCAACCCTAAGCTCAATGGCCTTCATTACTTGGGGGATTGTGACTCTCATCCCCCTCCCCACAAGAGCTAAAAGAGAAAAATTCCCAGCCCATCACCTTTGAAGTGTCTGGGGATTATGGGAATGGTAGTTCAACATACAGGAAGCACTGAGTTGAGGAAGGCTGCTTGGAGGCTGATGGAGACATTGGAGCAGACAAGATGGGGAGAGACCTGAATCCAAGTCACTCAGAGCTTTTAAGCCAGGCGCTCCCTCTCAACCTGCCCTAGTTCCCGGGTGTTTGGGGTAAGAATAAAAGAGGTTGTATAAATGCAGCCCAGTGGATCCAGACCCACAGGAAGCCTTCTGCCCCCTCCCCTTGCAATCTGTGATGCAACCATGTAGAATAAAGGGAAGGCAGCGAACTGATGCTTCGTCTCATTCAAGAACGAACGTGATCTAAGATGATTTCATCTTTTCTGCTTTTGGGTTCCAGGGTCCTCTTTCTCAAACCCCAGCTACCCTTTCCACCAATGGGATTGTCCTCCTCCTTCCGCCCCCCCCCCCTTTACCTGAAATGCTTTCGGGGCATTTATTTTGTGCTCGGTGCCCAGATGGGGATCCACTCTCAAGAATCCCAGCAGTGCATCACCATTTAAATCCTGGATTTTGCTGCTCCTCACCCCGAGTGAGCAGGCACTTTTCCCTTCCTGGGATCCAGAGTTTTGGGGCTACGTGGGAAGGAGGGTTCAAACAGCCCCACCTTCTCTTTCACAGGAGTTTGTTCCATAAAGTGGAACAGAAACCAAGCATGGGTGTGGGTGTGTCAAAAAAGGGGTCAACCAAGAAGACAGCAGAGATTCGGGAAACAGAAACCTTCAGCCCAAAGGCAAGTCCCTCAGCTGCTGTTTCAGACAACAAGAGGAAACCTCAGTTCCTGGAGCTGCAAGCCCAGCTGAGAGGCAGAGCTGAGAGATGGGGAAGGAGAAGAGCCGGGCCAGAGTCTGCAGCTGAAAGTGAGCCGCCACTGCAGCAGCCCAGGGCAGAGCTCCCCAGATCAGCTCCAGAAACAGAGGGCTGTGGGTGCTGGGGTCGGAGGGGGGAGAAAAGCCCATTCGCAAGTCTGTGAAGGAGTGAAAAGGGTTTTCACATGCAAATGGCCTGAGACTGGCTACCAGAGCTGAAGACCTGGGGGGCAAGGAAAGATTTAAAGAAGAAATAGTTAAGAAAAACTAGTGCTGACATAGGAATAGGAACACAGAAATAGAACACAGAGACAGGAATGTACAGATTAAATAATAGAAACAGTTGTATAAGACAGTAGAATAAGATAGGTAGGAAAATAGAAACAAGTATAGAATGAGCATTAAGATTAGAAGTAGGGAATAGGAGTTTAATTTTGTACAATAAAAGAGTTTGGCGTGTGGGAAAAACAAATACAGTCTTTGTGTCTGTGTTCTGTACCAAATTAAGAAAAACTAGCATTCTGTTCGCATGATATCCCAACCCTGGTTAGGCTGTTTTGGCTTCATGGATGGGGGAATCCAAGCCCTTAGATGAATTCATGATTTAGTGCACTGTGTGAATGCAGAAAACGGGTTGATTCCGCAACCAGATTAAGCCTGTTGTGTGAACTCACCCACAGAAGCCCTGCAGCACTGCAGCCAGAGCATCTCAACTCCAAGTCCCCCGCCCCGCCCCGCCCCCGCGCTCCCGGGCTGTGTACACACAACTCACTTACCCAGGTCAGTGGCTGAGAAAAGCCAGCCAGATCGGGGGTTCCGCGGCTTCGCCAGCTGGGGGGGGCGGGGGGGCGGGAGGGGTTCGAAGCCTCCTGAGCAAGCGAGAAGGCGCGTCCAGAGTCAGGGTTAGGGTCAGGGTGGTTTCGGGGCCACGTAGCTTCCCCCACTCGACCCTGGAGGAGGAGACGCGGGCCACCTCTGTCTACACGGGCAGAATTTCCGAAAGGCAGAAATTCAACAGGATGCCCCCGCCCGCCCCCCAGCCGGGGCCGCCGAAAGTAGAAGGAACGAAGTACCTGCAGGAGCCCCGCTCAGAGCCTGGCCGGCGTGCCTCTGTCGGAGTCCCGGCCGGCAGAGGGGAGCTCGAACCCGGAGACTCCAGGCAGAGCGAGCCGGCACAGGCGCGGCGCCCAAGCCTTCCTCCTCCTCCTCCTCCTCCTCCTCCTCGGGCTTCAGCCCTGCTGGGTCGCGGGCCGGGGGCGCTCGGACCTCCGCAGCTGCCAGCGCAGGAGGGACTGGCGGACAACTGAGCTCAGCCGGAGGCGTGGAGGGCCGGGCCGGGCCGCGCCGGGCCGGACCAGGTGGAGCCAGCGGGGCGGGATTTCGAGGAAAGCGGGGGAGGCAAAGGGTTCCCACGCAGCTCGGCCGCCCGAGCGCCCGGAAGAGCACCGAGAAGCCGGTTCACCTGAAAGGGGTTTATCGGGACCAGGAGTCTGGGACTGGGAACTCGAAGGCTGGTCTGATTAGGGCTTGGAAAAAAGACCACCAGGAGATCCCTGGATAGGACTGGGAAGGTGGGGGGAAGAACCCGGGCAACAGCGAGTCACCCCCAAGAGTTTGCCAAGAAACCTGCCTTGCCACGTCCACGTCGGCTGGACGTGAGGGAAGTTTTGCCTTTTCCCCGGAGAAGCGTCTGGACTGTGTCCGGCTCGGAGGCTCCCGCGGGATTCAGCGCTTCACTTCTCCCGACTTTTTTCGGAAGTCGGGTCTCAAGCGCTAAGAGGCTGGGGGAGGGCCAATCTCTCCCCACCCCGAGAAACAGAAAGCAGATCCACCACCCTCCCCTCCTGCTTCTCAGCTCTTCCCCCCCCCCCAGCCCCCCGCCCCAGCTATGACCAGCTGCCCTGAGCTTCCAAAAGAAGCGATGCAAAACACCGAACGAAGAAAGTTGCGGGATGGGGAAGTGCCCCGAAAACATTTCTTAAAAGGGCGGCGGGGGGGGGGGGGGGGGATTCCTTGAAGCCTACCTTTTCAAGCGGCTGCTGTGTTCCCCCATCTCAGATTCCTGGGAAGTGGAGTCCCCACACCTTAGGGCTGTTTGATGATGATGATGATAATGGAGGAGGAGACCCTCTGTCCAGCTTTGGCTGATGCACCGTTCACAGTCTTGGAGCAGGAGGACCTGGGTGCAGTGACTTTGCCCCCATCACCACTTGGCTAGACTTCTGCAAAGCGCTCTCCATGGGGCTGCCCTTGAAGACCACTCAGAAACGGGACAGCCTGCAGTAGCCTCTTTTTGCTTCCCCTTGTTTTACCCATGGCCACCTTGGGTTTTAGAAAAGGACACATCTACCTGCCTTCCTTCTTGTTCCTCTTCCCTTGAATCCCCCCCCCCCCACTTGTCCACTGTTATTCCAGGAGATCCAGGGCCTCCTCAGATTACTGGACCTTTCCACACCCCAACAGAGAGCTCAGCTAAGAGTCACCTTTACTTGGTCACAAGCATGCACTGTTTGACCTTCTTCCTCTTGACACTCCTCAACACCTTTGTTAAGCGCCCTGATCTCAAGAAGTCCTGTGAATCACCGTATCTAGCCTGCCCCCAATTGCTATGAATAGCTCAGCCTCTTGGCCGTAAATCTCATCAGGAGGGTCCCTCCATCACCATTTCTAGGATTTCCTCGTCTTTCTTTGTATTGTGCTATTGATTTACAGTTTACCTGTGAGCCAGAAAGATACAAAGACCTGTATCAGTAAGCTGTAGGAAGGAGGGAGAGCAAGGTAAAGCGAGAAATGCAGTTTGTCGGGAATGGTCGTGATGCGCATAAAAAAAGGGCAAGGCTTTGATGGCATGTTTGTGGCCACCATCTTGACTTTTTTGACCCCCCTCCCTGCAAACATCCCTGAGTTCCATCACCACCCAGCTCCACTCAGTGCTCCAGCTTCTTGCACTTTCCTTCCTACCTGGTCACTTGTTTTCCCAGTGGCTTTGGCCAACTTTCTTGGATCTGCAGCTTGGTGATGTTCCTGGACTTCAGTGGCCTTAGTTCCTCTTTTGAAATTTTAAATAATTTTAAACTATTCTTTTTTGTTGTTGTTCTTAGGATTGTCTTCTGCAGAATGGCAGAGATGCTCATGGTTTCTGAGGATGGGTTGCTTTTATTTGACCTCCTCCTCTTCTTTCTCTTCTTGTTTCCTGCCTTCTGGTGAGTCTTGATTCCTGGAGACTGCCTGGACATGTCCCTACAGTTTTCTTGGTGACATTTTGGGAAGTGGTTTGCCCTGGCCTCCTTCTTGGGGCTGAGAGAGAGCGACTGGCCCAAAGTCGCCCACCCAGCTTCATCCCTAAGGTAGGACTAGAACTCACAGCATCCTGGTTTCTAGTCAGATACCTTTAACTACTCCACCGAACTGGCTCTCTTCTTTCCTTTATTTATATCCTGGTGTGCCGCCTCCTTCCAAGCTCTCCTGACATTTTGCAAACAAGCAAAATATGAAATAAAGCAAAACCATCACTGAGAACAAACCCCCTTACCAAGACAGACCAGGATAAGACCACAATTTGCATCCCAAACTGCTTGGAATGATCCATTTTGAAAGCCTCAGGTGAGGCAAGCAGAGGGGGTGGGAAGCAGAATTGAGGAAGCAAGGTTTCCCTCAACGTGGGGGCTGCCATCAAGAAGACATACAGTAACTCCAGAGACCTTCTCTCTTTTTCATTTCTCAAAGAGGGGCAAGCCTAAGCAGCCCTAAAAAGGGGTGTTATTTAGCAAGTTTGGTAAGACCAGGTTAGGGACAGGCTGTCATGGAGAAGATCTATCAGTATGGTTGCTAGGAGTTGACAACAACACGATGCACGTCATCCATCCATCCATCCATCTTGGTATTTCTCAGGCCCCACTTTCCATGCAGATGTGCGGGGTTTGGTTTGCAGCTGCCTGAGGGCAACTACCTAAGAACAGGCCTGGTCGGAGGCCAAAGAGCTGAATATAATAAATCAGGGTTTCTCAACCTTAACAGCTTTAAGATGTGGGGACTTCAACTCCCAGAATTCCCCAGCCAGCTTGTGGCCCCAGCAAAATGCTGGGGTCCAGTGCTTGGTATGCCCCTGGCCCAAACTGAGCACATGAGGTGGAGATTGTAGATATAGACTTTATTCTACGCAGAAAAAGGGCATCAAGTGATCCCTCTCAAAGCCTGCGTGTTCCCCAGTGCTCCCTTGGTCGGTTTTACGCAATATTTAGCACAACTTTTAGCAGATCTGATGTCACGATGTCACAAGATGTTTCCTGCCTCAACAGCAGCATCCTTTGCCACCAGCAAAATTAATTTTAACCTATACAGAACGTAAACATACAATTAACTTTTGCCACACGTTAGTCTATTCATAAAGTAACTTTCTCGGCAGTCTATATTTACCTATTATACGTGAAATTCGTCTTTTTCTTGTTGCCTTGTCCCGTAATGCATTTCAGGTTTCATTTGGCCAGCTAAGCATTATGTTGTGTCTTAAAATTTGAACTTTTATTGAGGATTTGAGCCTTCTCTTATCATTTTCCCCCTTTGAGACTGGATGACATGCAAGCCGGCTGGGGAATTCTGGGAGCTGAAGTCCACACAGCTTACAGTTACCAAGTTTGAAAAACTCTTGAGTTAGGAGATCCAGTGACAGAAAGATTACTTGTGAGTAAGAGGTAAAGGGGGAATGCAGGAAGTTGTCAAGGAATAAACCAAAACAGTGTTGTTTCACCATGAAGGCTTTATTCCAGTGTTTCGCAACCTTGGCAACTTTCAGATGTGTGGACTTCAACTCCCAGAAGGCTGGCTGGGGAATTCTGGGAGTTGAAGTCCACACACCTGAAAGTTGCCATGGTTGAGAAACACTGCTTTATTCATTCTCTCCCTCCTGATCCTCAGTTGACATCCATTATATACTTTATTGGAACAATGCATGACAAAGATCAGTAAAATACAAACCAGCATATTTTAGCCAATTTAAAAAAGTCACACTTTTCAAGCCTACTAAGCCCTTAACAGTACCCTATAGGGCCATATAGGGAAATATCTTTCCACTAATTTTGGTCCTTCTGAGGTCTCAAAAATCAGATTAGTCTCAGCCAGCTCTTTTGCCTAATTCTGCAATGGAGGCGTCAGCAGGGAGGGGCAAAAAAGTCCGGATGTGCCATTGAACACCCCCTCCCTGTTTTATTTTAACATGCAGGGGAAATGGATTGGCCAGCAGTCGGTCAGCAGTTGGTCAGCTGGAGAAAGGATTGGGGCCAGGAGAAGCATCACTCCAGGATTACGGCTGAGCAGCCAGCCTGATTCTTGATCCAGGCCCCTAAGCATGATGTGCAACAGGAATTAAGGTGAACCAAGACATTTTTGCAAGCATGGAAGAAATTAAGCACAGCACAGGGCAAATTAGCTGTTTTGGCAGAGAGTTCCTAAGCACAGCTAGAATATGAAATGTAACAGCATTGTCTCATTACAGTATAGTCTCGATTTTGGATTTGCGGCTAGGCTTCAAGAGGAAGTTGGTTAAACAGAGAGCAAGCTAGCAGAAAGTTGTGGTTTTGAATTTGACAGGTGCACAGGGCAATACAGGACCAAGCACAGAGTGTCTATGTTTGCCTTTTTTTTCCTTTTTATAATCAACCTGCAACCAAACACCTTGATAATCTTGTATTTCTTTGTTGCTGGACTATAAACACACCCCGTTTCTAGGGTATCGGGGTCTGGCCCATGGAGCGTTGCTGAGCAGGTCCGTGCGGGCTTGACCTGGCTTTGCAAACCCATCATAAAGTACATGGAGATTGAAGTACTCGGGGTCATCCTGACTGAGCAGACAAGAGCCTCACCACTGATTCGGTGGTTGGGAAAGGAGATTTTTCTCCAACTCAGGTTGTTGAATTGTGGAACTGCTCAAGGCTGTTCAGCTGTCCTCGGGATTCCAGAAAGTCTGCAGAGCGGTTGGGTGAGACATCTGTATGGTTACTGCTGGAATGCAACTAGTCCAATACAGTTATTCTTCACCTGTTCTGAAGTAGCAAACTAAGGTTCGGTTCTCGGTTCATGACTAGAAGTGACTTTGGACTTTAGAAGTTTCCTTTGAGCCCCACGGGTGGGAGAGTTGGCAGCAGGTTGGCTGAAGAGGTTCGGAAAGGAAAATTGCTAAAGCAGGGGATTTTCCTTCCAAAGGGTTCTCCAAGGTGCGGTTTCAAAATTTGGAAGATGGTGAGTTCAGCATTGCAATGGAAGCCCGACACACTCACTACAGGCTTCGTAAATTAGTTCTCAACTCAGGACTGGCCCCTGCAGAAAAAATAACAGGGCTATCCAAATACAGCTACCCATAAATCAGGTTTCTCAACCTTGGCAACTTTAAGACGTGTGGGCTTCACCTCCCAGAATTCCCCAGCCAGCCAGCCTGCCTTAGATCCGTGTGAAGTTTGGGCATCTCAAAAATAAAATGCACCCACCTGATCTGAAAGTTTTCAGCTGAGGCAGATTCTTTTACTACCTTATTATTATTATTTTTGATTCTCCTCTTTTTCTGTTCTTGTTTTCTAGACTCTGAAGTTTTTTTTAAAAATAGACGTGAAACATTTGCTGTCTGCATTTCTTCCCCTCCAGACAAAAGCGGTGAAGCCGGAAACGATATTAAGCCACGAGGACCAAAATGGTCCTCCTTTGTACTTCTCTTAACCCAAATCTTTGTCTTCTGTTCGTTTTTGATGCCTTGTTTTTTTTTCTTAGCAGCCTTTTACTCCTGTCCTCTTCTACGTTTTCCCACTGACCTCACTCTAAAAGTCCTTCCACCAAGCTGAATTATTCATTCCTGAATCCCCCCTCTGTCTTTCCTCTCCCGTTTTACTGTTTATCTTTTATCTAGTTCTTTAGCTTCCAATTCTCTTTGTGCCTCGGGTTAAGTTAGAGGAGGTCCCGTTAAATTTATAGCCTTGATGGTGTAACCTTGGATGAAACTTTTCAAGACCATATTTATGTGCAAATTGCAAGCGTGGCCCTCCCCACATCAAACTCCTCCACGCAGCTGGGCGTTCTGAACTGGGGCCAAATGATTCGTGCCGTGCTTTCTTTGTATGGGTTTTGAAATTTCTAATTTGGCCTTGAAAGGGACTGAGCGAAAGTACGCTTGTTTGGGTTTGATGCGGACGGAGCTCCAAACAACCAGAGCAAGAGAGGAGGCGATTAGAGCTTGTAGGATTAGAGTTTGTAGAATGTAGATCTTCTACATTCATGCTGGGATCAGAGATGCTGGAGGTCCACAGGGTGGGCAGACACCGACTCAGGTCTACTTTCCAGCTGGGTGTCTTGATCGCTCTCGGAACCAAATGCTGCTTGCAAGGGGACGATGATCTAGCCATTCTCGTCTGGATGTGTTTACCTTCTCCAAATGCTTTTAATCTGAAGCTCGGGTAGGCCCAGCCCCGGGAAGGGACACTGAAGGACAGAGAAACCAGACAGAGAAATTTGGTGGCAAACACACCAAATGTTTGCCTAAGATGCTGCACATATTAAGTGTTTTGGACAGACAAGTCTGGACTTGCCTGTGAACTGTACAGCTGCAGGTTGGGCTGGATAATTTTCATTTATGGGAAAGCACCCTATTTTCTGAAAATAAAAAAAATGATTTTTTATTGCCTTCTATGGGCCAGCCTCCAGCAACTGAAGGGCACAAAATGGAAAAGTACTGTATGTGCAATTCCTGTGGAAAAGCAAGGGCCCCCCAGGTGTAACCTATGATGGGTCTTTTAATCTTAGGGACCCACCTGTCTTCTGTGTAGGGAAGAGGTAACTAATATCTGAAACCTCTGTAGAAATGGGCGTGGGAGCTGAATCTGATCGTGAACCTGAGTATGTGGAAGTTGAACCTGCACATGAAGACATGTGTGGTGGGCTGGCATATGAGGATGTTTGCATCTGTGATAGAAACTGTTCTCAGTGTTCGTGTCGAGAGTGATACATTCCTTCCCAATGACTTGCCTATGCAATATTTTAAAGATAGTTATGTGCTTTATGGCTTCCTTGCAACCTCCTTGCTTGTTTTTGTAATCTTTAAGCTTTAAATATACCTGTATTATTTAGTGATTTCATTGTATCCTTGAAGATGAAAATAATTGTATGACTTGTGATTTCCTTGATCCTATAGCAGAGGTGGAAGAGACCAGCTGTGGTCAGTCTGATAAGGGGCCATGGCTGGGGCAACTGACAGAATATACAAGATCTGTAAGCCTGTAATGTTATTCTCCTGATAGGATAAGGGGAAGGGGGTTGGGGTTAAGATACGTTTAAGATAGATCATGAGTAATAATTAATGTATAGCGGGAGGATGTTGTGAAGGACACAAAAACCCATCTTTGGTTGAAGTCACAGTGACCTGGTGAAATAGATAATTTTATAAGAAACACCTGCAGATGTTTGTAAGAAGTTAACCGGTTTCTTTGTTTAAACTGTCATGTGGATCCTGCGAAGAAAAAGTATATAAGATATGTCAAATCCGTAATCAGGACTCCCTCCATTAGCTGGGAGTCTCCAGTTCGTTTAGAGCTCTCAAATAAAGTGGATAGAAAAAGTCTGATTTCCGTCTTGGTGTTCTGTTCACCTCGCACCAGGTCCTGAACCTGGTAATTAGGGTCCATTGGCTGGACCCAAACAGTCCCATTTGGACACCCCCCTCCTCCCCAGTGCCGAGAAGTTCTGGAGGAGGCTCTGCAACGGCATTCTGACCGAGAAGGAAGAACAGGAGCTGGAGGGCCCAGGAGATGGAGGGAACGGATTTGTCTTCCCCGCCAAAAATCTACTCTAGCAGAATGTCAAAGCCGTTTCTCCTGGTCCGTGGTGGCAGCTGCATCATCCCAACCCTAGTTGGGACTTGTCATTTATCCCCCAAGGATAAGCACACACACACACACACACACACACACACACACACCGCCCAGCTGCCAGTCTGACACAAGGGGCCCCAGCCTACTGTGGGTTGCCACAAATGGAATTTTGAACCGGGGTTGGAGGTAATGGTAGGGACAGGTCTGGAAAGACCCCCTGAAGTTGGGTTGCTATCAGAAAAGAGTCACCTGCAAGGCAAAGAAAAACGTTAATCTGGGCTTATTTTCTCTTTCCAGGAACTGTGTGTGGGGCGAGTGTGTGGGGCCCCTTCTTCCTCCTTCCAAGAACAAAGCAACTTTCTCTTCTGAACATTCAGCTCTGCACTCACCTACGGGAAGCAGGTATGACCCCCTTCTATTTTTTAAATTCTGAGCTGGTTTTGTGGTTGTTGTTTTGGGAGTGTGTGTGTGTGTGTGCATGTCTGTTGCAGAATCTTTTTTCCTTTTTTCCTTTCCCATGGATGGTTTTTCCAAGTCCTCTTCACAACTATGGCAATTTCTTTACTCTGTTCTTTCTCTGGCCATGTTGCTTTACATTTTAACACATGCTGTACTGATTCCTGACCAGTAGGAGTATATTGTGATTGACCCTCATTTTTCAATTAACACCTGAAAGAGAGGCTGCTTAGACAATCCAGCTCTTCCTATTTACTCTGCGAGCTGTGAGATAACAAACTTCCAGCTCTAACTTCAGTTAGATAATTATTTCCCTCTTTTGACTTAGCCAAGACCCAATGCCTGCTTCGCACTTCATCCTCGTTAGTATGGAACCCACCTTTGCTGGTGCCAAAACTAAGCAACTCCAGGGATTTTGGTGGTGATGGGGGGAGACTGAAGGACTAGAAAACTCACCCAAAGAAAACAACCACTTTGTGAGTTGATTCCATGGGATTTCCTCCCACCACTTTAGCTTACGACAGACTGAGGGAGGAATCTCTCCAATGGTGTAAGTACTGGATTTTCATTAATAGACTCTTGTAAGGTTCACGGCTACCCAGAAAACTTGAAATCAATCAACAGCACAGAATAAAAGACTTCAAGCAGGGACTTCTCTAAGCAGATTTTCATTTGGCCAAGCAAAGGTCTGGGTGCCCACACCATGCACCAAGAGAGAGCAGGGTGGCACACCCTTGGAGACAAAACCACAGCCTTTTATAGTATTTTTAAAAGGGCAGAACTTATTACCACTATAATGAAGATGAGTTTTACAACCAGTCAAAGAAACTTAAGCAGATGTTGAAAAGCCCTGGGCCCAGGACCAAACTCTCCATCCAGGCGGCCACAGACCCACTAAGGACCACTCATTGGATGACTGTTCATCCAACTGCGAATGCATCTGGTAGTGGGACCATCCGTCCCATCTTATTCCACTTCATCAAGAAGGAAGTTGTGCTCTATTTTACCAAATGCCTTGCTAAAGTCTAATTACACTGCATCTACAGCATTCCCTGGTCCACTAATCTAGTCACGTTGTTGGGCCACAAAACGTGTCTGAGCTTGGTGTCAAAGCCAAAAGACATCCAAACACGAGGTGCAGAAAAGTTTGCTCTTATTAAGGTACCAGAACCAAAGGACTCCAGCCTGTAAGGCAGTTAGGGCCCCAAACACAGTTTGGTTACAGTTTTTATACTTCCCCAATCCTCTCCTCCAGCCCCCATTGGCCAGATGCTAAGGGACTTTTAACCTGTCAGATACACCAAATACAATCCCCGGATGTCCCGCCTTAGTTTACATCTCCCACTCCTCTGTTTTAAAGCCCCCTCACCCCTATTTACAATTGCCCATATTTGGTTTCCCCTCCTCCCTTCTTACGTGCCATCCCAAAAGTTGCTGTCTCCTGTAGTTCCCCAGATAGCCATAGCCTTGCGGTTAGACTATCTATCTTCTTCCCCTTTTCTATGGGTGTAAGCTGCTTCAAGCTTATCGCTGAATTTCACACACCCTGTTTTTCCCAGGTTGTGGGCCTTCTTGCAAGCGTTTCAGCATGTCGCCCCCCCCCCTTTCCTTACCAGCTGTCTCAGCAACTTATGTCTCCCCTCGGTATGGTCTCATATCCACATATGAGCCTGTATTGGGATTACCCTCCCTTTGCTGACCCTTCAACGTGGCCAAAGAAAGCAGTAAATTTGTCTGGCATGGCCTGTTTCTAACAAATCCATGCTAGCTTCTGGTGACCACCCCGTTAGTTTCTAGGTGTTTATAAACCCCCTCCCCACTTGATTATCTTTTCTAGGGTATTCCCAGGTATTGATGTCATGCTAGTTGGGCTGTAGTTTCCTAGGTTTTCTCCCTTTTGAAAATATTGGAAGAACTTTGGCTCTTCTCCAATCTTCTGGTGCTTCTCTGTGCCCCAAGATTTCTCAAGGGTTTCACTCGACGGCTCTGAGGTGGCATCTGCCTGTTCCTTTAATGTTCTAGGACGTAATCCGTCCACTCCAGGAAACTTGGATTCATTCAAAGCACCATCTTGCCATTCCTCATGTTCCAAACATGCACAAGAACCCCTTTTGTTTTTCTTGGCATTCACTGCAAGCCTTAGCTCATGGTGAGCCTTCTTGACCCTTGTAGGCTCCAGTTAATTTCTGATATTCTGTCTTTGCTATAGGCCCCTCTTTCCGTTTTTTAAACTTGTCTTTTTTGTTTATCAGTTCATTAGAGAGATCTTGGTGCAACCAGGCCATTCTCATCAGATGTCTCCCCCCCACCCCCCACTGTGGTATTGATTGTGTTTGGGCCTTAGTTATCTCATTTTCAGAATTTCCCAACTCTCCTGACCTGTTTTTCACTTCAGGATTTCCGTCCATGTAACCCTTCCTATCTTTTCCTTTACTTTGTTGAAGTCAACTCTCTTGAAATCTAGGACACTAGTCCATCTACCTTCAGTTCTCCTTGCTTGCAATATGGTGAATTCTAGATTCACGTGGTCACTCCCTCTCACAGCTCCTACAACTTCCTCAACCATGTCTTCCCTAGTAGTAACCATTAAGTCCAATAGCACTGATCCCCTGTTTTCCTCCTCCACATTTTGGACAATGAAATTGTTTGCTTGGCACATCAAGAGCCTGTTGGATCTCCCACTTGCTGCAGAGTTTGATTCCCAGTTGATGCTGGGTAGTTGAAATCCCCCATTATCTCAGTGGTATGTTTCCTAGACATGTTGGCCAACTGCACAAGACTTCACCTGTATCTTCTGCTTGGTTGGATCACCCAGGTCTTAAGCCATGAAGGTCTTTAAAAGTGGCAACCACCACCTTGAATTGCACCCATCCACTGCATTCTGGACCCCCTGAAATGTTCAGGGGGTCTTCAAGGGCAACTCTGTAGAGACAGATGTCAGTACTTCAGGCAAGAGATGGCAGGATGTGAATGATGATGAGCAAGGACTCATGACCTATCTAAAGATGAAATTGTTTAGACACTTTTGTTGCCAGGAAAGCCCAGAGGGTTATGGACAGAGGTTTGTTCCATCACAATAGGATAGATTTTAGATACTAGTCGATATTGTATATACTGGAAGTGGACTTTGGATGGGAGGAAAACAGGGAGACATTTCCTCCCCTCTCAAGATCTTTGTGGACACGATCACATAGAACCCACAATATACAGTATAATGATTCCTCACAATTATTGAATCAAAGTTCAAATATAGTTCTCCCTTGAATACATTTCAAGAGTATAAAATTAGTATACATTGAATACTAATTAGTGCTACACACTGCTGATCAAGATGATTTTCCCACGTAGTGTAGACAGAGCAGTTATCTAAACTAGTAATCAGAATGATCAAAAGTTGCTTTGTACTGTAGTTCCTTGATTCCAGCAAGTTTTCCCAGTGAGGAAAAGGCAGCGAGAGAAACAGCAGGTGAAAAACAGCAAATAAAAGAGCAACTTACAGAACAGAGAAGCTCTTGCACTCTGCACACACAATCCTTACACGCTTCACACACTTCTCCCAGCTTACACACAAAGCTCCTCTTGGTCTCCTAGTTTATAACCTAAACGTGTTGGCCTCTGAAAAGCTGGTTTTCATCTATCTTGTCATGGAATACGGTTACCATTTTAGGAGACAATTTGGAGAGAGGTCTAGCTGTTCTTGGGCAGTTCTTGATCATGGAAGATCATCTCCTGATTCTTGGTCCTTTTATCCATCAGTCGTCCTTTGATCTTCTCTTGGTCTTTGCGGCATCACTGTGTTCGTCCACCCAAAAACACCCTGTATTTCCATGCAGCTGGGCATTCAGAAGGACTGCATGGACTTCACTAGACCGAGTATTCATCAAACAGTTCGTTAAACTTATTATCCATCCTGATCTCTAGAAAAGGTCATTTGCTGGGAGGTCTGAAGGAGGTGACGTTCAGTTCAGAGGTGGATTCTCTCTGGTTCAGCTAACGCTGGGTTCCTGAATGTCTGTGGTGGCATGTAAACATGACCCTAGAAACAGAGAATGGATGAACAAATCATTGAGGGAGAAGAAAATATTACTCAATCCTGGAAATGAGAAAACATGACAAAGAAATCCATAATAACCCCAGCTTGATTTTGTCAAGATAAGATATAGTAGAGAAAAACTCTGATGGGCTTTCAAATTTGGTTACTATGGCCTACAAGGAAGGGCATTGCTGAACCCTCCACTGCTCCTGTTTCCAGACCTTGCTTATCTTGAAGGGTTGACAATGTCCAAAGTACACAGGGTTGTCCGCAGAAGAGTAAAAAAAGTCAAGATCGCAGTCACAACCATGCTGTTGAAGCCTTGCCCTCTTTTTACATGTGTTAATAGTTAAAGGCTTAGGAAAAAAGAAGGAGGAGGAGGTGGAGGAGGAGAAGAAGGTGGAGAAGGAGAAGGAGAAGAAGGTGGAGAAGGAGAAGGAGAAGGAGGTGGAGAAGGAGAAGGAGAAGAAGGTGGAGAAGGAGAAGGAGAAGGAGGTGGAGAAGGAGGAGGAGAAGGAGAAGGAATCTTTATTGTGGTCAATGACCAGTCCATGATGCATTAGTGCTCTGTTGCGGTTCTTTGCTGTCTCCCCTCCATGCTCACCAACTTGCAGGGGGGAAAGAACTAAATGCATTTGCAGCTCCTTCAATGTCTTGTTTCCACTGTGAATCAACTCTTCCTTCATTGTTTGAGGACCAGCTGTGCGTCTGGAGACTCTTATCTTTCCAGGTTGGAAGTTTGGCTGAAAACAGACTCTTAAGCAAACAAAACTGCTTGACGTGGACCTCCGTTACACCCTGAAACACCCTCACTTGGTTACGCTATTTGCATCTGGTTGCTAAATTTGCAAGCTTTTGCCATTTTTAAAAACCACGCAATCCTCCTTGGCTGTATAATTCGACGGGTCTTCATTCAAAGGGAGTGAATGGGAAGGCTCTCTTTCATGCCTGGCCCTACTGCAGCTTACCTCCTCCTTTTGCGCTCCTCTCAAGAGCGCCTCTCAAACCAGCATTGGGGGATCTTGTGGTTAAAGGATTGTTGGTGAGCAGCAGAAAGGGCTTTAGAGAACCTGCAGAGATGATTTGGGAGCTGAAGGAAAGCTTTGGATTGCCTCATTCTAGATGTCCTTCTAAATCAGTGTTTCTCAAACTTGGCGACTTTAAGATATGTGGACTTTAATTCCTGGAATTCCCCAACTTTATTTTGTCCCCCTGCGCAGATCAATACACTTGGCTCAAGCGGATCGTGGGGTCTCCGCTGGCCAGCTGGGTGCGGGTCTTTTCCCCTTCAACAGTCACTAATGAAGACCCTACTGTCGTATGAACAGGAGGAAGTCTCATCGCACCCTATCCGCACATCTCTGCCGTGGTAACACGCGCGGCCGCCTCCTTTGGCCAGCAGGAAACATCGCGTTTTCCAAAAGGGAGACCGCAGACCGCAGTTCCCACGACCGCCGTTCCTCGGCGTCTGGGATAATACCACGTTTCCAACCTCTCCGTAGGGTGCTTTGAGCATCAGCCGGGAATCGGAGGACAAGATGACGTCGCGGCTGGGGCCACCCAGGCAGTGGACGATGGGTGTGCCTCCAGCCCATCAGCCGCCCCTAGCTGGGGAGGGAAGGCTGGGGCGCAATGCAGCCAGCAAGGCCTGGTTCGCACGCTGGCCGCGAAACCCGCGGAGGAGATCTCGCCTTTCGCCTCCGCCGCGCCGGGGAAGCCGCCGCCCTTTCGCTCCCCTCCAGGGGGCGGCCGCGAGCCAGGCCGGGCTGGGGCTGCCCTCACGCAAGATGGCGGCCGCCGCTTCCTCCCTTCCGTCGCCCGGGCCAGGAGGTGAGGGCGGAAGTGCCCGGGAGCAGCAGGAGAGCAGCTGAGCGCCCGGGACCCTCCAGCGCGCGGGCATGGATTGCTACACCGCCAATTGGGACCCCCTGGGGGAATCCGCCTACTATCGGTCAGTGGCTTTCTTTTCCAGCGCCCCCCCCCCCAAAGGCTCCGGGCCTTCCTTCCTGAGGTGCAAGGAAGGCTTCCCATAATATGCACTCCTCTTTCCAAGAAGGAGCCCCGCCCTTTTTAGGGACTTCAGCTTTGCTCCCCCCAAAAAGCCTTCTTTCTTTTGCATCTCTCTGCCCCCCTTCCCCCCCAGCCCCCTGCAAAATGAAGCTTGGTGGGGGGGGCACAAGGTTTTTAAACCGAAAGCAGCCCACTTCCCCTGCCCCGGGCAGTTCCAGCAGCGTTAGACTGCAGAGCCCATCATCCCCAGCCAGACGGGGATGATCAGCGTGGTAGTGCAACCTCTCGGCCAGGTGTCTGCTTGCAGCAGGCTACGGTCCTGGGGCTCGGGGGTGCTTCTGCAGCCCCCCCAGCGTCTTCCTCCTTGGGGCGGGGCAAAGCATTTCAGCTGGAACCTTTTTCTAAATCAGGGGTTATTTCCTTCTATTGCATTCTTATTTCCTGGCTGGATCTATGGAAATAAAAATTGTAATGTTCTGGGGCTTCCCCATCACCTGCCCTCTGATGCTTTTCACCAGAATGGTTCGGAGTTGGATCTGTGGTTCCCTCCTTAAGCCAGTCCTTGGTGTTAGTGTTTCCTGCACTTTTCTGTAACTTTTTTTTTAATTATCCCCCCCCGCCCCCCGCTGCCCTTCTAGGAAACTGGAACTTTACAGCATGGGCTGGAACCTGAAGGAAGACCTGCGGGACTGTTTGACTGCTGCAGCTCCGTACGGCGGCCCCATCGGTACGGCGAGAATCCGTTTCCCCCTTCGCTTCTCTGCACTGTTGGCTGCAAAGCTTCACTGCATCCTTGACTGCTAGGGATCTACGTGCAGGAGTGTTTTTCTCCCCTCCCGCAGGCAGATGACTGGCAGGTCAGGTCAAGCAAAGAGGGGAGGGGGCCAGACTAGCCTCCCCATTACATTTTCCTGGGATCTTTTTATCCTGTTTCTGGCATTTTGATTTGGGCCTATTCATGAGCTCGTATGAACGATCAAACCCCGGCAGGGTGTTTAACACAAAGCGGGAGCTGAGGTTGGTAGGAAATAAATTTATTTCTTTGCTGGGCTTATCTCGTGCTCTCTCCTCTGGTTCCCCACGATAACCCTGCGAGGTAGGTGGGGCTGAGGGAGAACGCTGGGCTCAAGGTCACCCTGTGAATTTCTGCATTGGAGGGTGAGCTTCCTGCTGGTTCTCCCTGCTCCAAGACCTTCCCAGTGGCTCTCCAATTTAAGCTGTTTTTTCTAGTTCCTGCCCATCAGCTGTAATCTTTCCAGAGGCCCAGCATCAGGACTTAGCTGTGAGGGCTGTGGATATTTCCCGGGGCAGCATCTTCAGTAACACAGAGGGACCAGGAAGGGGGTGCCAGAAAGATCCTTGAAAGGCACATACAGGAGGGAGGATGTTAGCTCAGCTTCTTCTAAGGTCCAGCAGCTCCAGCAGATCTTCAGGGCAAGGGCTGGACCCAGGGAGACCCCTCCACACTGGAGGGTCCTGCCGGTGGGGCTCAAAGTGGTCCCTGAAAGGTGGGTCTGTCTTTGGTGGTGACCAGAAAGTTTTCCGTGGCTGTCCCCTTCTGGGTTTCTTCTGAGGGACGTCAGCTCTGGAGATAGGGGATGAAGAGAGGAGAGCCAAGCTAGTTATGGGGAGGGTTTTTTCCTCATTTTTGTGAGACCCTTCTGCTCTGAAGGAAGTATTCCTACTCTAAATAATCCTAGCTTAGAAGAACTGGGGGACGAGCCAGCAAGCCAACACAAATCAGGAGCGTGGCGGCACCTTTTTAGACTAACCAATGGTGTTCAGAGGCAAGAAGCTTCATCAGATGCATGGAGAGGCTAACCCAGTGTTTTTCAAACTTGGCAACTTTAAGATGGGTGGACTTCAACTCCCGGAATTCCCCAGGAATTCCCACACATCTTAAAGTTGCCAAGTTTGAGAAACACCAAGCTAGGCTGATGTTGGATTTAAATTGGGGGAGGCAGGGGAGGGGTAAGACAGGTTGGTTGTGCTAATGCAAGTGAGAGAGATCTCAAGAACTTTACCAGTTAGCAATCTCAGGGATTTTACCAATTAACGATGCATCAGAAAGTTTCAAGCTCTCCCTGAAGGTTTCAACCCACCCAGCGGATTTTTACCCCCTTGCACATCTGAAGTCCCAGGTTCTCATAGTTTGCATTGGGGGAGGGGCTTCCTCTTTGTTTATTTTTTAGCACTGATGAAAAACAAGAGAGAGAAATCTCCTGGTTCCCGGCCTCTTCTAGAAATCTATTCTGCCTCGGGGATCCAGTTGGCCAGCGTTGTGGTGAGTGAGGCCCATGGGCCAGCTAGTTGTCACGTTAGACCAGTGTTTTTCAGCCTTGGCGACTTTAAGATGTGTGGACTTCAACTCCCAGAATTCCCCAGCCAGCATGCTGGCTGGGGAATTCTGGGAGTTGAAGTCCACATGTCTTAAAGTCACCAAGGTTGAAAAGCACTGGTGTAAACCAGCTCAGGCAATTGTTAGGCATGATGGGAGATGTAGTCTGTCAAGATCTGGGGATCCTAGGTGTGACAAGGGGTCACACCTAGGCAGCTGGCTGGGAATACTGGGAGTTGCAATTGCATCTGAAGAAAAGCTGCTGTGGATGCAGGGAGGAGGAATCTGGGCCAAGCCAAGCAAAGCCAGAGGTCTTGAGATCCAGCCACCCGTGCTGGATTTACAGCTGGAAGGGAAAGTCTTAGAAGCTGGTGGCCTTGATGGGACATGTATGTGCATCCATGTCTTTGCCAATAGTGGAAGGATTCTCCAGCGATGTACCTGGGATGGACCACCAACGAGGACCTGCTCAGCGTCCAAGAGAACGGCATTGTCCTTCTCCACAGCCTGTTTGGTGAATTCAAGAAAAAGGTCACCATGAACAACGTAAGTGACTCAAAAGTGGAAGGGTTGTGGCTGACCTGAGTTCAAGCCATGGTTGGTCGGGCCCAGAGAACACACTAAGCCTTCAAGAAGGAAGCCACATTAGGGCTTTGCAGGGTGTATGAACCCAGATGTGTCCTATTCCTTTGGACTTCTGTTATGGGCAAAGGTTGAGTGTAGGGAGAATTGGAGATTGCTGTAGAACATGATTTTTTTAAAAAAAAGAAGCTTAACACCAGCTCTCTGGGAAGTTAAGGACTAGAGCTGAGAGGTTAGGACTTCTCTGACTGAAAAAAATAGCTTTTTTTGCCTCTGGCCAGTAAGGAATATGAAATCAACCAGCTGCAATGTTTCCTGCTTTGACCTTTTCCTCTTATATTTTACCCTCATGGAGAAAATCAATCTATGTGGTCCCTCGTAAAACCTGCCTATCAAGAAAAGTTCCCAATATAGTGGAACTTATTTCACTTCTTCTTTTCCCCCTAGACCAGTGCTTCTCAACCTCAGCAACTTTAAGATGTGTGGACCTCAGCTCCCAGAATTCTGGGAGATGAAGTCCACCCATGCTGGCAGGGGAATCCTGGGAGTTGAAGTCCACACATCTGAAAGTTGCTAAGTTTGAAAACCACTGATCTAGAGGGAACAAAGCTATGTCTTTGTGGGCATGAGTGCTCCAAACTCTGTGTCTGGGCCTTGGCCCAGGACTGGACTTCACCTGCTCTTCCATTAAGGTAACCCTCTCCCTGTCCCTCAGGATGTGGTGCAGGAACGTGTGCAGGAGGCCAGGGTGTTTTACACCACCTATGGCACCGGCCTGGCCATCTTGTCCATCCTCCATCACCGGTTCAGCCTGGCCAACAACATCTACGACATGAAGCTCCACAGGCTTCCTGAAGTGCCAGGTACGGCCCCATCGTCATAACTCCCCGTCACGGGGGGAGAACTGGCTGGCTTCGCCTGTCGTTCCTGAAGCAGGACCTTTTCCACGTTTCGTGCAAAATGAAATCTCAGGCTTCTCGACATCGTGGTTTGGGAGTCTGAGTCCAGTCAGAAAGCCACCCTGGATCCTTGGAGCCCTGAGCTGCAAAACTCTGCTAGCCGTGTGAAGTGGGGCGTGCACCGTCACCCCCATGTTCCTTTTCTCACTCGCTTGTGAGCTGTTCTTTTGATTTCCAAGAGAGTTAGAAGTAAACCTCTGTTCCAGATGACTCTGTGGATGCATCCATGTACTTTTTGGGGCAGTCATATGGAAAGGGTTTACGTTTGCCGCCTTCCAGAATGTCTTTTTGACTCCCCAAACTAGCTTCCCACCCCTGATTTCCTGGTGTTCTGCCAACTGTGTGCCAACCAGGTCCCATCCTGGTTTGTGTTTCGCAGTCCGCCAAGGAAAGACCTAAAAGCAGCTAGAGAGTGGGGTGGGCTGCCAAAGCAGGGGTCCACATCAGGAGGTTCAGCAGCTTCACTCTTAACTTTCTCAGCCAGGCTTAGATGCCTTTTTTGCTTACTCAGCTTGTAACCTGATTAATTGACTGACTGACTGACTGACTGATTGATTGATTTCATTCGTATGGCTGCCCATCTCATGTAAGTGGCTCTGGGCGACTCACAACAGGTAAAAACAATGCAATAAAAACACGTTAAAAAACTATGCACAGACATATAAAAACTATCCGTGATCAATTTAAAAACAAAAATCCAGTCCTCTGGCAAAAAATCTTGCCAGTCCTCTCTGCGAAAGCCAGAGAGGGGCTCATCTTTCTGAAAAGAAGGGGGCCCAGCTGATCCTTAACGATTCCCCTCGCTTTCCTCCTCGGCTTCTGCTGTAATTAACCAGAGCTTCCCCTTGAAGGAATCCACACGGGCAGATCTCTTGTGGTCCCTGTGCCTCGGCTTAGTGTAAGAGAAGCCCCCCCCGCCCCAATTATGTATCCTCCACATTGTCCCAAAATGGGATGCAAAACTACAAGGCTTTTCCATGGCCTGGCTTCTGGAGTTTTGTTCGTGTAAGAACTGCGGTACTCAGTTCCCAATGAGAGCAACTCTCATTGAAGCCAATGCAGGTTGAAAGAAGAATTCGTTTATTGGAAAGCAGTGCAGAGCTCTAAGGCAATAGCTGGAACTGAGTCCCGCACACACCAAAACTTAGTTTTACCTCGTTCCCATTCCACCTCCCCCCTTCTGTCTTTGAGTCTCTCTTGCGCATGTGGAAGATTCTCCACGGGTCTCACACTGGTACGACCTTGGGCATTCCCGAGAACCAGATAACAGTCCATCTGCGCCTGACGGTTCGCCTCCCAACCTTCCCCCCCTTCCTCCCTCTCTACTGTAATGGCAGAAACGAAGCAAGCGAACTAGTGAGGCGATTGATTGATTGATTGATTGATTGATTGCGAGGATTCTGACCGTTAGCTATCAGAAGGCATCAGAGAAGTGCTGTACGCCACCAGAAATCTTCCTGGCACTGTTTTGCACCTCAGCCTCTCAAATTCCAAATGCAGCCAGGTTTTCTGGCCACTTCCCTGCATTACAGGCCAGACCCACCTGGCCTGAGATGCTTAAAAAATTTGATCTGTATCCTGGTTCAGCATTTCTTCTTGCGCGGATTCTGACTGTGGATCTCTTCTCTCCCTCCCCGGCCAGGTCTTCAGAATGCCCCTTCTTGCTGGACAGTCCTGTGCCAAAACAGAGTTACCAACATCCTCCTTGCTGTTGGGCAAGAGCTGTATCTTCTGGATGATACAACCTACACCCCGGTGGTGCGTGTGCAAAATTCCTTTAACGCCCAAATAGTTGGTATTTCCACAGGACATCTCTGGGGTTGGGGTCCTGCTTCCCCAGTTCCTTTACTGGCTAAGCCCCAGTTTGCATCCAGAGATTCAGCATCAGCATTTTTGCTCAGGTAACATGGTGCTTTGGATTTAATCCCACTTGCATTCAGGGTGGGAAAGTTGCAGAGAACAGCCACACAGTCCGGGGAAAAGGTGCCACTATTTAAGGAGTAGCAAGGAGGTGCTGAGTTCCTGCCCGCATGTGCTGCAACATAGTCTTAGGTGCATTTCTCTGTCTTTCGAGGAAATCTCTCCACCCCAGCTGTCAGCGATGCGCAGTTCTTCCAGGGAATCTCAGCTGCTGAATTTTGTTTTCGACCCCTTTTGTTTTGGGTGCAAAATGCATGGGCTTGGGAGAACTGGATCCTGTCTGGATTTTATTTGGCAGTGAAACCCCTATTAAATACTGTAATAGATTTACTGCAGGAACAGAAGTTAAACTGGAAATGCAATCCAAAGCTCTTGCTGTCATTTTCATCATCGTCTTTACTACAACTGTTGTAATTTACCAATGCCCCATTTGAGAGCCTTCTCTAGCCTGGTACTTCCCGGAGGTGCCAGGCTGCAACTCCCATCATCCACGCTGGGAGCATAGGTGTAGTTGGATGCATCTTAAGGGTACCAGCTGGGGACACCTTCCCTTTGAGAAATAAGGGTGCCTTGAGCCCTTGAGGAATGGAATGCAGATGGTGGCCTGTTCACCTGCCTCTTCCAGCTAATATTCCTCCTGATCCAGAGAGCAATCTTCCTGCATGCCCAGAGCTGTTAGATCGCCCCATTGCTCTGCCTCTGAGAATACGATGCACTTTCCTGCACCATGAAGCATTTCTCAGCAGCTGGGCCTCAACTTCCTTTTTGGGAACAGGTGGAGCTGCTGTTGGGGCTTGGGGCAGGGGGCTCCTAATCAGGGTCTGTTGCTCAGCCCCCGGGGCTCTGACAATACGTGGAAGGGCAGCGTGGTCTCGCATTCAGCTGGTGGGTCTCTCTTCTCTTCTCCCTTCCTTCTGTAGACCCTGCCTGGGCTCAGCCAGTACGCCGGCTCATTCCTGAAGATGGCGGTGTCGTTCAACTACCGGTTTTTGGCCCTCTTCACCGACACCGGCTACATCTGGATGGGCAGGTCGAACTTAAAGGTGAGATCCGCTCACAACGGGCTTGGGGCCTCGGATCTTTCCAGAGTCCCTTTCTCTGTGAAGCCCCTGGGAGGGCTTTGGGCAAGGTGGATGTTTCTCCCCAAAGGGGAAAAACGCCTAGGTCTAAGCCAGCCTTCTCCAACCCTGGGGCCTGCCAGGTATGCTGGGATGTCAGCTCCCAGCATTCCCAGCCAAAGGCGTGCCGTCTTGACATGGGAGTTGTAGTTGTAGTCTGATGCACCTGGGGGGGTGCAGACTGTGCAAGGCTGCCTTTTGCGGAAGACCTGGGTGCTTAATTTCTGCATCCTGGATCAACGATGCAGATTCGTTCATTCTTCCTGGGTTTGCTCCTACTCTTCTTTTCTTTCTTCGTACACGGCTGCTTTTGCCAGTCCTGGGGAGGGTAAGGAACATGGTAGGTTGTCTGCTCTGGCTCCCAAGATCCCAGCAGCCATTGCCTATGCCCTTTCAAGTTGGCTGTTTGAACCCTGAGGACTAGAAGCTTTGTGGCAATGAAAGCTCAGATTTTGCATCCGGCAGGGCTTCTGTGCTATAGGCTTAGCCCCGAGTAAAGACCCAGAGCTGCCTAGAACTGATAGGAACAGCCAGAGCTCCAACCCAGTGTTTCTCAACCTTGGCAACTTTAAGATGTGTGGACTTCACCTCCCAGAATTCCCCAGCCAACATGTGTGGACTTCAACTCCCAGAATTCCCCAGCCAGCCAACTTCAGGCAGCTAAGCACATACCCCAACATGAAAAGAGTGTCATGTTTTTGGATTAGCTGGCTTGGTTGCATCCTTCCCGGGTTATGTGGTTCTTCTGCTTCTCTACAGGAAAAAATGGCTGAATTCACTTGCAACTTCCAAACTCCTCCAAAGCAGATGGCGTGGTAAATATCGCCCCAGACTCTGGGGCCTTCCTGCCTTTTAATAAAATTGATTAGTCAGAAAAGGGGCCACGAGACTCCTTTTGATACCTTGCCCTATGTTTCTGCTGCGACGTGACTCTGGAGCCTGAAATCTGCCCAGGTGCAGCTTGACCACTTCACGATTGTTCATTACTCCTTTTAAATAGCTCATTCTTAACGCGACAGGTGCACCCGACAACAGAGCCGGCAGCGCGCCGTGGTGATGGTGTGGGATCGATGCCTCGTGGTAGCTGGAAACGATCAGCAGAGCATTCAGTATCCTTATTCCTTTTTTTTGGGGGGGGGGAAGAAAAGTCTGTAGCAAGGCATCCAAGCGATATCCTCAGACTGCCCTCACACGAAGGAGCAGTGACCGCAAGATAACCACAGAACGTGAGATTTGGGGCCTTCCTTTGGAAAGACACTTCTTGGCGTTCCCAGCCTCAGAAACCACGGACAGCCCTGGGAAAAATCCTTTCCAATTTACGGAGGCGGGAGAGAAGAGCCCACGGAGAATACTGAACCTCCCTAGTTTGGGCCAGTCTACCTCCGGAGGCGGCTTGTGCGTCTGCTGGAAAGAGTTCTCCCACTTATGGGAAACGGGGGTCTCACAAGGGAAGGGGGCAGTGGGGGGGGTTGGTAATTCTCAGCAGAGATCTTCATTTTGGTGGATTTCCGAAGACCAGCTCCACGAGTCCTTAACGCTGACCCGCAGGTACCCTCTGAATGAGGATTCGTACCTCGTCCCAGAGCTGGATGGGGTGCGCATTTTCTCCCGATCCACCCACGAATTCCTTCACGAGATCCCAGGTGGGTTTTCCTGGGCTGCCCGTGAGCAGACAGGACTCGAAATTTCCCCCCGCTTTTAAATAGTCGGAGCTGAGGCTTTCCAGAGCGTGCAGCGGCCGGTCAACCCAGCCGACGTTCCCACCCGCTTTCCCTTTCAGAAGCTAGCGAGGAGATCTTCAGAATTGCCTCCATGTCACCAGGAGCGCTGCTTCTGGAGGCTCAGAAGGAATATGAGGTAATGTGCGGGGGGCGAGGGGGGTAGAAAGAAACCAGGAAAGCTGGAAAGATCTCCCAGGTCAGGACAGTCCCGGGGATGACGTTTTAGCCTCGGTCCAGCCCCCTGCTCCCTGGCCCCAGCTGCCACGATTTCTCTGCAAAGGGCCGGACGGCGTTTGAAACCGTTTGCCTAAATGCTAAAATGCACCCTGGCCATCCAGCCAAACGAGTGGCCACTGCTTTTCCTAGTCCAAATTAATGGCATTAGTTGCCATTAATTCCCAACACCAGCCCGGAGCCCGGCGGGCTTCTCTTGGGCAGATAAATCAGAATAGTCCTTCTGCAAGGTTGTTGCTTGGATTCCAGCAATGTTGGAAGCCGCAGGGGTGAGGACCTGGTCAGATGTTGGGGAAGGGAAGCACTTTGGGGCCCAGAACAGCTGGGATTTCGGGTGGGTGTGCGTGGGTCTGACCCAGAGCAGGGAAAGGTCCCTGAAGGCTGCGTGTTTCCTCTCCTGTCAGAAAGAAAGCCAGAAGGCTGATGAATACCTGCGGGAGATCAAGGACCAGAAGCTGCTTCCGGAGGCGGTGGAGCAATGCATTAAAGCAGCCAGCTACGAACATGCCCCGAATATCCAAAAAGCCCTACTCCAGGTAAGGGGGACAGGGACCCAGCCCTCCACCTGGGGCAGGACAGAGGGAGATCAGTGTTTTTCAACCTTGGCCCCTTGAAGATGGGTGGACTTCAACTCCCAGAATTCATGGCTGGCTGGGGAATTCTGGGAGCTGAAGTCCACCCATCTTCAAGGGGCCAAGGTTGAAAAACACTGGGCTAGATTGTCCTGGGTTCAAATCATCAAAGCAATCCCTCTCCCTGCCCTTTCTCAGTGGGTGGCTGGGTGGGTGGACGAAGAGAAAGTCGCCTCTCTGTTCCATTTCAAGGGCCTTCCCTCTCCGGCTTTAAGGCAGCTGGAGATACGCTTGGGCACCCGGCGGTTGGCAGAGTAAAGGTGGCTCCCTGAACATTGCCTTTTTTGCAAAGACGTTTTGTTTGCGTTCTGGCCCTTGCTTCATTTTCAGGAGGTGGTTGGGTGCCTTGTTGTTGTATTCGTTGTGCGTTGGTTCGTTTGTTCAACTGGAGCGGGTTAGGGTTTCGTTTTAACTTAATTTTACTACGTGGAGTCCGTGGTGAGCCTCCACCAGACGCTGGAGAATTCGCAGGTCAAATATTTGGCCCGCCATGGGGGCTCCTCCAGGAGGCAGAGGGGTGTGGAGATGATGATGATGATGATGAAGATGATGATATCATCTCAGATATCATTTGTTCTTGCATTATGGGAAACTGACTTATGATGTGGCCAAGGCAGACATTTCTGCTGTAGCACAAGAGAACGGTGCTCTGCTCTGGACCCTAAGAGGCCATGAACTAGAACTCCCCAATTCCTGGTCTTTGCAGGTTTTCTTCATGTACACAAAAGACTTCAGCAAACATTGTTTTGGTGCTTTCCAACTCCTCTTGCCACCATGAGGGCTAGAAACTTGGCCTTTAACTGGGCGGGAGGGACTTCGTTCACTCTTTCCTTCCGTACTCATAGGCAGCCTCTTTTGGAAAATGCTTCATTGACAAATTTCCGCCTGAAACCTTTGTTCAAACATGCCGAGATCTGCGGGTGCTTAACGCCGTCCGAGATTACCAGATCGGGATCCCCCTCAGCTTTGATCAGTATCCTTTCCTTATGGCTGAACCGAACGGGCAGCGGATTTGGCTTTCCTGCCTCCAGTTTCAGCGTGCGAAGATTGCTTTTTCATCAGTTCTGGGGAGATGATTACAGCTGACTGCCAATCGCTCACATAGATAAGGTCCAATGTCCCTGGTAGCCCCATTTCCCACCAAGATGCCTTTTGCCACTTAAAAACAGGTCTCTGGTTCCTAAACCTCTCTATGGGCTGGGGGAGCTCCCTAACCCAACATACTGTTCTCAACATACAGGTAGTCCTCGCTTAACAACCACAATTGGGACCGGAATTTAGGTTGCTAAGCGATATGGTTGTTAAGCAAATCGTCACGTGATCAGACCCAATTTTACGACCTTTTTTGTGGCAGTCGTTAAGCAAATTGCCACAATTCTTAAGTGAATCAAGTGATCATTAAGTGAATCACACAGTTCCCCACTGATTTTGTTTGCCAGAAGCCAGCTGAGAAGGTCACAAATGGCGATCATGTGACCCTGGGACACTGCAACTGTTGTAAGTGCAAGCTGGCTGCCAAGCACCCAGATTGTGATCGCGTGACCACGGGGGCACTGTGACGGTCATAACTTTGGGTACCGGTCATAAATCACTTCTTTAGTGCCATCGTAACTTTGAATGATTGCTAGACAAATGGTCGTTAAGCGAGGACTACCTGTATGATACTAGAGGAAGCATGTTCACTTCCCTGTAAATGCCTGGGTGCAGTTTTAGGTAAGATGCAATCAAAGGAAATAATCCATTACTTTTCTCTTAGCTTATTTAAGGAATTTTGCAAAGGTGAGCATTCCACTTACAAGAAATAGACACCCCCAGGGAAAGTGATATGTGCAAAAATATCCCTAGATCAGTTACCAGAGCCTGAGGCTCCTCTGCTCTGAATTCAGCAAGCCTTCAGCTTGGCTGGGGATGGAAAACGGAATCAGCAATAGCTGAAGAAGCAGGGAAACGCTGGGCACCCAGTTGAGAGGGCAAGGCCTGTGTTAGGGGGTTGATGGCGGAGTCCCCCCGGCCAGGGGGAAATACAGCACTTTTAGCTCCTCCAAAGTCCTCATTGGTGTCGGTTGTCTCTGATCCATCCTTAGGGTGGCAGTTCAGCCCCTCTGGATTTGGCCCCACCATTCATTCCAGCTTGGCTGTGGCTCCTTCAGGCAATATTCCAACTTTGGGGCCTCTGATACACACCGATAGGCCGCCTCTGGAAATAATTTGCCAGTCCAGACGTCCGAGCCTTATCGCTCCTGACTTCCAAGATGTAGCGTTTCCAGCACATTTACATTCCGAAGAAGGACACTGGAACTTAACAACAACACCCTTTTAGAGAGATTGTTGGTGGTGGTTTTTTCATAATTTTATTCAGAATGTTCACAAGAACTAAAGGCAAAAAAAGCAAAATTAAAGAAGTTAAAGAAAAGTGAAGTGAGAAGCTAAGCAAGATATATAGATAGAAACAAGAAAAGATAAAGAAGTGACTCTTGATCTTCTTTACAGCAGATTCATACGAACAAATCGTCTCGCCTCCCTCCTTAAGATTATATCATAATTCCCTCCTTGCCATATCCAACCCTTTTTAATCAACAAATCCATAGGCCACCAAATCATTTTTCCCCCATTCTTAGCAAATGTCCATAAAAAGTGTCCAGTCTTTGATAAAAATACTTGTTGTTTTATCCCCAATCAAACAGGTCAGTTTGACCATTTTCACAAATTCCGTCGTCATCACAGTCCAGTCATTGTGGGTATTTCAGTATTTCTCCATCTTTGGGCACATAGTAGCCTGCTGCAGTCAGCACGTACGAAACCCCTTCTCCATAACTCTTTTCTAATTGGCGAGCGATGGTTGGATTTTCATAGTATAATAGAAGCAGTATGGAGCTGGGTCACTGGGGGCGGATATAGCTGGGGTGGGCTGGGGGGGTACCTTGCAACCCTCGGGTCTCCCCTCCTTCAGGATTCCTGAACCAACTTTCCAAATGTTTCCAAAACCAGCTAGAAAATACTTCCTCCTTAACAGATGCTTTACAGATACAAACAGCTGACCAAGGAAGTTTTGCTGGATAGGTAAACCCTCCCTCTGATAAATATACTGCAAGTCTTGGGCTGTTTTTTTCTGTTCCATCCGAAAACCATCAGGCCTTGCCTGATCTCACCTGTTACGGGGCAGCCCTCTCCTATTGGAGTCTGAGGCTGAACACCGGTAGAAGCCCAAGATATCCTGCCCCTGAAGATGGAGGCTCTGTTTCGGCTCCTAGCTGGGGATAGCGCTATGATTCCTGAGGATGCATGCATATCCCGAGGCTAGTAGCCCAGAGGGGTGATGCTTTCCTTTGGCTGTTGTGTCTTAGGGTGGTCCTGAGAAGACTTTATCCAGTGGCCATCAAGATCTGCGAATACCTCCGCCTCTCCGAGTTCCAGGGAATAAGCCGGATCTTGGCTCACTGGGCCTGTTATAAGGTATGAGCTGAACATCTGGAGTTCTCCTTACAGCTTTTGCCAGGGACTGAGTTGGTGCAAACCGGCCCAAAGTGATTCCTGCTGATCTTACAACGTTAGCCCTCGTCCTCTCGAGGAGGCTTCAGTGAAATGCACAGGATGGCTAACAGGAACACCCGTGGCTCACCCTTTCGATGATGTGTTTTAATCCCACGCGCCCAGAGTCCCAAGAGTGAGATGGGCAGATGGGCAGATGGGCAGATAGATAGATAGATAGATAGATAGATAGATAGATAGATGAGAGAAATAAATAAATTCACGAAATCTAAGCTGTGGCAAAATAACATCCTTGCGGGAGAAGACAGTTGGGAACGCAGGATTCTCCATTTGTTGCAGGTTAGAACAGGGTTTCTCAGCCTTGGCCACTTTAAGATGGGTGGGCTTCAACTCCCAGAATTCCCTAGCCAGCCATGCTGGCTGGGGAATTCTGGGAGTTGAAGCCCACCCATCTTAAAGTGGCCAAGGTTGAGAAACACTAAGTTAGAAGTTGTTGAGAAGTTCTGGGTGAAAGACATTCTTTGGATAAGCTTGTCTACCAATATCTGGGAAGAGCTGATGTGGCACGGGGTAGTTTAGAAGCAGGAAACAGCCTAGTTGCCTCTGAAGTACGATCCAAGAATTCCTGCTAACTGGGTTTCCAGAGCAGTGGCAGATGGCCAGAGGTGCAATGATTCCCACTAGGATCTCTGTTGGGTTGGGTTTCCCAACCTGGTGCCCTCCAGATGTGGGACTCTGCCTCCCAGAGCTCCCAAGCAGCGGAGATCCAGATGTAGCGCATCATTTGAGAACGCTGCGTCAACGAATGGTCTCCTCAAGGGATGCTAGCGAAGTTGCCCGGAGCGCTGTGTTGGACCTGTCACCAAGCCACATGGGCATGCCACGTCTTAGCGTCCGCCTTCTGATGATGCCCACGCATACGTGCCGTGCCATTCTCAGGTACAACAGAGAGACAAGTCCGATGAAGAACTGGCCCAAGTCATCAGCCAGAAACTGGGCGACGCCGTGGGCATTTCTTACTCAGACATCGCTACCCAGGCTTATGAGAGCAACCGACTGGAGCTGGCTATCAAGGTACAAGAGAAACGGGGCGGCCCAGAGCTGCTGATGCAGACGCTGTCCGGCATGGAAGGAGGGCCCGTGACGCAGAACACAAAGGGGCTTCCATCAAGGAGAAACCTAGTTCTTTCAGATATCGCTCCCCTTATCTGGGCGGCTAGGGGTTGAAAGCTTCTTAGTTTCAGAAACGTTTCTCCTCTATAGAAAACGGGCAGGGGAGAAGAAAGGGTTCTGTCCTGGCCTTTTCCCTGACATGCTAGCTTTCTGGATGCAAGGGGCTCCTCTCTCCCTCATGGGGAAGGACCCGATGGCTTCCGCTTTCATCGGCGTTCTGCAGACTGACTTGGGTCCACCCCGCCCAGTGAGAACAAAGCCACTGCTGATGTGATGGTGACGGAGGTGAAGCCCCCCCCCAAGGTTAAATTGGAGTGCTGCAGAGACCCGCCCGACGTGATAGAGCAGAAACCATTCTTTAGGGCCCATTGCTGGTGGACTGAAAACCTACCTTTTGTGCTCAGGTTATCATCCAAGATAGCTAACTGTCATGCTAGACCAGTGTTTTTCAACCCTGGCCGCTTTAAGAAGGGTGGACTTCAACTCCCAGAATCCCCCAGCCAGCATTCTGGCTGGGGAATTCTGGGAGTTGAAGTCCACCCTTCTTAAAGTGGCCAGGGTTGAAAAACACTGCTAGACTGTTGTCCCCAGCATCCTCAGCCAGCACACCACCCCTGGGCTCTTTTTCACATTTTGCAGGGCCGGGGGCTGAATATTCACTTGAATATTACCCCCTCTTTTTTTCCCTCCCTGCAACCTCCATCCACGTAATTTATTCTCCCCTTCCTTTGGAGCTACCCTGAAGCTCATTCCCCAGAAATGGGGGGCTTTTCAGGAATCCTGAAATAGCAAACAGAGGCCAAACGATCCCGGTCCAAAAGAAGGGAGCAAGAGTGATTTCAGAGAGACTGGTGGGATCACTCTTGCTCCATTGCTCGGGCACGGGTCAGTTTTGCTGTGACTGCCTAACCGTTGGATTTGAAAAGTATTGCTTGCCCACCCCCCCCCTTGAGAAAGGTCCACCCCAATCTGGAGCCTCTCCTGTTTCTTGGACTATGACGCCCATCCCTGGAAGCTGATGGTGCTGGACTGTTCCAGCTGCCCTCTGCACCTTCTGCTCGCACTTCCTGGTCCCCCAAAGCAGGTGGATGCCTTAGGGTGCTTCCTGGGCATTGCTTTAAAATTGTGGGGGGGGGGGGGCTGCCTCCCCGCCTTCCCCTGATGGAAACTATTTGCTTGTTTGCAGCTGCTGGAGTACGAACCCCGGTCGGGGAAGCAGGTCCCTCTCTTGCTCACGATGAAGAGGAGCCACCTGGCGTTGAGCAGAGCCATCGAGAGCGGGGATAGCGACCTGGGTAAACCGGGGGGGGGGGCTCCTTTTCTTTGCCTGTCTTCCAGCAGGGCTGGGAAATGTATGGGGGGGGTGTAGCCTGGGCCAGTAGACTTCATGAGAAGTTAATCCAGCATTGCCCCCCTGTCATTCTTGTATACGTTGGAGACCGGTGGCATGATGGAAGGCACGAGCGGGGAGGATTCTGGCATTCCAAGTGTCTCCTCAGCCCCCGGCTGGACTGTGTGAAAGTAAGGAGGAAGAGACCGGCCCCTCCCTAAGGGCTTGATGCTTATAGTTGCTCTCGTTGGGGAATTAGAGTTAGTCCGGCGAGATTCTGTCTCTTAGGTGCAAGCTAATAAAGAAGCTGAGCTGATCTCCGGACTCTCTCGTTTGATTCTTGGGCTGAACCTGACATCAGTCAGTCTCTTCCTCCTTACTTTCACGCAGTCCAGCCGGGGCCTGAGGAGATGCTTGGAACGTCACTCCCCCTCCCTGTAACCTTGAAGCTCCATCCCAGAATCCTCCCCACTCGTGCCTTCCATCACAAGTGGGTTTCAACCTGGGCAATTTTAAGATGCGTGGACTTCAACTCCCAGAATTCCCTTGCCAGCATGGCTGGTGGGGGAACTCTGGGAGTTGAAGTCCACACATCTTAAAGCATGCTGGCTGGGGAATTCTGGGAGTTGAAGTCCACGCAGCTTAAAGTTGCCAAGGTTGAAAAACACTGGTGTAAACCAGCTCAGGCAATTGTTAGGCATGATGGGAGATGTAGTATGTCAACATTTGGGGATCCTAGGTGTGACAAGCTGGCTGGGAATACTGGGAGTTGCAATTGCATCTGAAGGAAAACTCTGGGAGTTGAAGTCCACGCATCTTAAAGTTGCCAAGGTCGAAAAACACTGTGGTAGACAGCCAGCCATGTTAGTCTCTGGGAGCAACAACGAGGAGGAGTCTGGTGGCCCCTTTTCCAACGAACACACTTCTATCTTTTAATAAAATGTCTTAAATGGAAGAGGGGCTACCAGACTCCTCCTGATTCCGCAAACAGGCGTCTTTCTAATGTCTTGCAAGAGACATGAGGGGCCCGCAATCTCCATTTAGAGATTAGTTGGAGAAGACTAATCTGGCATCTACAATGCAGAATTTTGGCCTGGAATTGACCAGGGAGGGACTCTTTACCACGTCGAAGGTGGATCTCAGCTGGCGGTCCCTGTTTGAAACCAGACCTCAGCTGTTAGATGTATCTTGGGGGTCCATCCATTCTAGCCACCTTTCTCTCTGAAGCTGCGATGCTGAAGCGTTTCTTGGCCAGCGCAGGGAAATAAGAGATGGGTTCCCCTTGCATCCTGCAAGGAGAGTGCGAGCGCAGATTTACCTGCCCTCTTGGCTGCAAATTGCAACCCCAAGGGGGTGGAGCAGGCTGGCAGCTTTTTCTCTCGCTTGGCCGGCTGATTCCTGCTCTTTCTCCTGCCCAGTTTACACGGTCATCTTGCACCTCAAGGATGAACTCAGCCGGGGAGATTTCTTCATGGCTCTGCAGAACCAGCCTGTTGCACTGAGTCTCTATCGCCAGGTGAGGCTTTGGACCACACGCTCCTTTGCTCGAACACTGCCCAGCTGCGCTCCAGCAGAAAAGCCAGTCGAGATTCCAGAAGCAGACGCGGGACAAGGCTACGGGACTTGGGAATATATGGGAATATATGGATCGCCAGACGTGGGACTGGGGGGGGGCCACATCCAGCCAAAAAACCAAGCCTGGCCCTCCTCGCTGTGTGTGGGGGCTCCGGTAACTCCACAGCAGTGTTTTTCAAAGTTGGCAAGTTTAAGATGGGTGGATTTCAACTCCCAGAATTCCCCAGCCAGCATGGGGAATTCTGGGAGTTGAAGTCCACCCATCTTAAACTTGCCAACTTTGAAAAACACTGCTGTGGAGTTTTCTACCTGTCTTGATGGAGAAGAAAATTGACAGAATGGCCAGATAATGCCGTGGATTAACAGCTTAAGATCACGTTCGGATGTTTCAAATAATTTGCATGTTTTCTGCAGCTGAAATATTGCACGGTTAGTCGATGGACCAGTACAGGGTGTGAGAACGGACTGTAGAGAGGCTCACTGTGCATGTTCCCCGCAAAACTGAATTTTCTGTGTCAAGAACTTCTTAATACTCATCTTGGTTTCTCAGCCAGACGATGCTGTGTCTGGAGGAGCTCTGGGCCTCTTCGTCTTCAAGCCAAACATCACTTTGAATTAGAATGAAACTATAGTGTTCAGACCGCCAGGAGGGTCCACATTTTATTTTCCCTTTTACTTTCAAGACTCCAGGCTTTTATTGAACAAACTGCCCAGAGTCGGCTGGAGTCATCCATACTGAATAAGTAAACAAAATGAATAAAACGGAGATAAAGCTGAGTACCCATGAAAAGGATGATGATTAATAGATTTATGCCCCACCTTTATTGTGTACAACTCAAGGCGTATCTAATGCTCCTGCCTCCTTTATGCCCCACAACAACCCTGCAAGGTGGGTTGGGCTGAGGGAGAATGGCTGGCCCAAATCCGCCAGGGATTTTCCGTGCTGAAGGCAGGGCTGGAACTCACGGTCTCCTGGTTTCTAGTCCAGCGCCCTCGCCAGACTGGCTCATGTATTCTTGAACCGTTGGCTTTGCTCATGTTACGGGAGGCTTCTCCTAAGGGAAGTTCCCTCCCCGTCCCTGAGGTGGGCACTGCTTTCCCTGGATTCGCCACCCCTGAATGTTGGATTTGCTAATCCTCAGTTCTGCAAACATAAGGAGCCGAATACCCTCAAAGATCTTTACAACCAGGATGACAATCACCAGGAGCTCGGCAACTTCCACGTCCGCAGCAGCTACGTCAGTGAGAAGGTGGGTGCCCTCGGAATGTGGCAAGGAGGCAGCGGGCATCAGAATAGGGCTGGCAGAATCAGGCCCAGAGGGTGCCCGTAGGAGACCAACAAGAAAATATATTTTCACACCTGGGAATCTTTGCATTTGTTTTTAACAGGGAAGACAGACAAACAACCGCTCACTCTCCTTCCTTCTTAATGACCCCCCTCTCGCCCCCGGAAGTTTCTAGTCCTTAAGGGACCAGTTGAAATCTCAGAAAGTGGGCCAGGAAGGAAGGGGTAGAGGGGGTTTCAAAAGGGAGGAGGACAGTTTTGCATAGCTCCTTGTTGCTGTCCCGGGGGGGGGGGGAATCAAGCAAGAAGATGTGGGGAAGTTAGCCAGGTTGCCTATCATGAACACGTGAGACAGGACTGGCAATGTTGGGGGGCAGAAAGAGAGAGATTCTCCAATTCTGAGATTCTCCTGAATCTCAAAATCTCAGATCTGGAAAATGGGGCAGAGAGCTGCATTTTTCTGATTTGAGGCATGGTCTGCCGAGTGGGGCATAATGATTTCGCTCACACCAAGCACGATGCTGTGACCATGGTTTATAAGCTGCTAAGGCTGGGCTCTCACCTGGTGCTTCTCTAAAACCAAGCGACCGATTACAGCTTCATGAAAGGACGGGCCCGGTATCTTCTTAACTGCTCTGCTATTTTTTTTTTTAAGTGCTTTCTGCCGCAGGCAGGTTCTTGCAAACTCGATTAACTCTGCAGGATGTCCTTCCTTCCGCAGTGGATCGAGGGGCGTGTGGCCAGTCTGCAGAACGCAGTGGACGAATACTACAAAGCCAAGAATGAGTTTGCAGCCAAGGTGAGGGCACAAGGCGGTGCGGGCCAAAGAGAGCTTGATGCGGGGCAGCGGTCCTTAGACTCACGATGTGGGGGATGGGAGGGTCTGAAAGAAAGGACAGGACACCACTGTGTGATTTCTTCCTTGGTTCATTGGGGGTGGCTTTCTTGAACAGTTGGAAATGGGCCCTTGGGGAGGCTGGTGGAGCTGGTCCTGCTAGATCAGTTTCTCCAGCTGGCTGTTCATTCCAGCCAGCTGTGCTCTTTGGTGATGTGAAACCGCAGGACCTCCGCGTCAGTGTTGGCTGGAAATTCTGGGACCTGCAATTCCAGATCTAGAAACTGTTTTTTCAAACTTGGCAACGTCCCTGTTGCATTTGGCTTGAGAAAAGGGCCCTGGCCTTGCAAAGGCTGGAGAGGCCCGGTTGCCAGAACTCCTGACCGTCCAGAGGATGGACGGCTCCGGACATTCTTCTCGGTCTGCTGGAAGCCAAAAGGAGGCCAAGAGGAGATTTTTCTCCCAAAGTGATTTTTGCTGATCAGGTTGTTGCAGGCGGATCCTGTTCCATCCTTGATCTTCTTCTCTCTTCGGGGAACTGGCGAGCAAAGAACGGGGCTGAGAGAAGAGTCCTCCAGCATTTTCCTTTCCACCTTTAATTCTGAATTTTAGAAATGGCCCTGCCAAAAGATAACCCTTGTGCTTTTGAGTTCCGGGGATGTGGGGTTTTTTGCAGGGGGGGAGGGTTGTCGCTGATGGGTGGCAGGTTGTTGACCCTGCTGGAGCCGAGGTCCCCATCCCTGGCCATGCCTGAAAAGACCTGTCTCTTGCCTCTTCTGTTCCCCAGGCCACCGAAGACCAAATAAAGCTCTTGCGTCAGCAGCGCCGGTTTCAGGATGACTTCGACAAGCCCTACGTGGACCTTTCCCTCCACGACACCGTCTACAACCTCATTCTGGATGGGAAGCAGAAGCAAGCTGAGCAACTGTACCGCGACTTCAGGATCCCCGATAAACGGTGAGAACAGTCCCTGGCCCGGGCTGTGGTCCAAGAAGCACAGCGCAAAGGGTCCGACCCCTGGTTGGTTTGAAAGGGGCGGGCCTGTGGTCTGTGGCGAGGTAGGCCACAGTGGTGGTTCTGCTTCCATTCGGAGAGCAATAAACTGGGCTAAATCTCGGGGCTTGCAGAGCAAATCTCTCTCTAGGTGGCTCGAGGCAGTAAGTCCATCTGCACGTTGCTGATCAGGAAATAGCATATGGACAAAGTGATATAAGGTGGTTCCAGGCCCAGTGGTGAAGTCGCGAGATCCCCTCCCACTACGTGGGGTGGGAAAGCCGCCCCCCGTCCACTGGGTAAATTTCAGAATTCTTGGATTATTTGTTATAAAGGCCTCGCATTTCCATCTTAACTGCACGAATACTTGTTCTCGGGCATTAAATAGATTTCAGTGCAAATGACGTAAATCAAAGTCAATGCAAAGAGTTTGATTCTGGGACTTTTGCCCGCAGTGTCGCTCCATTTTATAACAAAACGAAGACAATTGCAACCAAGTGCTGCATTTTTTTTTTAATTTAAACAAGCTGGATTTGGCCACCACATTCCAGAGTTGAGCCAGTTTGCTTAATCTCGACCTCCTGAACGGAGATGTCTGGTTGGGCAATGAACTGTCAGAGGGCTGAAACCTTGCCTAAAGTACCAGCCATTATTCTGTTATTCTGTGAGAGAACCAACCTATTTCCTTAAGCTGGATGTGTCTTCCAACACATCTGGAGAGCCTCAAGTCGAAGACAGAGGTTAGTTTTGGAATTTTCCCTTGCCATCCTGACAGGTTCTGGTGGCTGAAGATCAGCGCCTTGGCGGAGCAGGGGGCCTGGGAAGATCTAGAGAAGTTTTCCAAGTCGAAAAAGTCCCCTATCGGCTACCTGGTGAGAAGGGGGAAGATGATGGGGGAAGGCGGTGGGTCTGTTTTCTTCCTCAACACGCTTGAGCTCTGCCAACATTCATGGAAGGAGCCCCGTCACAAAGTAGGCCAGATCAAGAAAATTCCACACCACCAGGAATCCAGGAATGCTCCTGGGTTTTTATAGAGCATGTTTCCCAACCTTGGGCATTTCCAGGAGTGTGGACCCTGAAATCCCAGAATTCCAGAGCCAGCATGGCCATCAATGAGAATTCTGGGAGTTGAAGTCCATAGTTGGGAAACCCCATTCCAGAGTCTCTTAACTGAATCTTGGAAGCCTCTCCAAAATCTTCACTACCCCTTTTAAGGGCAACAAGGCCAATTTGAAGACCCCTTCTTGCACATTCGGCTTCCCTGAGTAACCGTTTCCCTCTCCCAGCCCTTTTTCAAGGCCAGACCTCAATTCCTTGCCATTTTCTTTACATTTATTGAGGATTTTACATAAGGTAAAAGACAAATCTAAAGAAAGAGATAGGGGGAAAAAATAAGAAAGAGGTGCAAGAAAAGAAAAAGAAAGGAAAAAAACTAAAGGTCTGAAATATAGTGACTTCCAAACTTTCTTCAATGGATATTAAAAACCTATCCTCTCCCCTCCTCTTAAAATTTCTTGCTATTTTCCTTGGTAGAAGCGTCAGCTGAAGGGGGTCAAGGCCTGAAAGAAAACGAGAGTCAGCTTTGTGGGTCTTCTCTGACTTGCACGGCACATGATCACGTGGTGGTCCCCTTTCCTCTCTTGCAGCCCTTTGCAGAGATCAGCGTGAAGTACTGCAATCAGAGCGAGGCCAAGAAATACGCTGCCCGAGTGACCCCTGAGCAGAAAGTGAAGGCTTTCCTTTTGGTGGGGTACGTTGCACGCGTGGCCCCCACTGGAGTCTCGGCCCCACGAGGTTCTTGTTCCCCGGGAGCCGGTTCCTAATGCCCCAGCCTCTAGCAACCAGGAAGAGGAGGAAGAGCAGAAGGCTGGCAGGGTGGGATCCGAGACGTTGGGGCTGGGCCCCAATTAACTTTGTGGCCCTTCTCGGCGTCCGTTCCAGTTTGTCTGAACCGGTCATCAAATGGAGTGCGTTTTCAGCCGAGGACACAAATTGAAATCCGACAGAGATTGAAGATGGCCAAGTGGGGACACGAGAGTCCTTGCGAAGGATGTCAAGCAGACGAGGAAGGCTCCAGAGGGCGGGAGAGGGAAGAATGGATTTAAGTTCCAAAAAAGCAGATTTGGGTGGACAGTTGGCAAGGTGTGGGCAGGAGCAGTGAGACAGTGGACCTAGTTAGTCAGAGTTTGGGCAAAGAGCAGGTGGCTGTCTGTCAGCGTGAATTCCATCACACTGGCTGGGGAATTCTGGGAGTTGAAGTCCACCCATCTTAAAGCGGCCATGTTGGAGAAACACTGGCTGAGATGGTTTCAGTGGACCCACCCCAGTTTGTGATTTCACAGTGATAGCTGAGAAAGTGCAGAGTTTGGACCCAAAATGGGAAAAGGGCTTCGGGTCCAACAGTGCACTGGTCATACTGCTACAGCCCCCTTTAAAATATGGGATAGGTGCCATCTTAGAAGAAGGAAAGCTCAGTTCTTCCAAAGAAAGTGTAAAGGGGGGGATTAGCCTGCTAGCTTATGGGATGCATCCTCTCGAGGACTAGCCCCTTAGCGCTCTTCACTTGGCGAACCGCCTTAGACGTAACTCTGTAAGCTACGAAACGCCATTCCTTTGGGCCTCCCGTGCATTCTTTTAACCTCTCTTTATTTCTCTCCATGGCGGCAGGGACTTCAACCAGGCCGCCGAAGCCGCCATCGAGCGCAAGAACGAGGGGGAGATGAACCTCATCCTTTCCAAGTGCACCGACGCCACCGTGGCGGTCAAGCTGGACCAGGCGAAGGCTCAGCTGGGGAAGAAATGAGCCCCTCTCTTCTCCAGCCTGCGGCTTCATTCGGACTGGCGCGGAGGGGCAAGACCCGAATCTGCTGGAGCCCTCCGCTCTGGCCCAGAAGCAGCTTTTGCAGCCTCCAGGGGCTTTGGACGGCAACCCCCATCATCCCCAGCCAGCACGGGAGCCACTACCCGATGCATCTGGAAGGAGGGCACCAGGTTGGGGAAGGCAGGCCCCCCGTGAAAGAAGAGGAGGCTGGGGTCCTGCTGGGTTTCGGAGGATTTGACCCCTCGAGATGGGATGCCCTGAACGATGGATCCAAAAGGGCTGCGTTTGGGGTGAATGAGAAGAAATGCCCCGTTTCCTCCTCCCCCCTCCCCCCTCCCTTCCTAGCCCCCCCAGAACATTTCCCACTTTTTCGGCTCTGCTGCCTTGCTCGTTGCACTCCTGCTGTTCCTCGGTATAGGTCAATATGGCTCTCCCCCTCTTCCGGAGTGTCACCCCTTGGTGATATGTCCTTTTGGGCTGGGTTTGGAGAATGGCGGCCTCTCTTTGTCCAGCTGGAAGGCACTTGGCATCTTGAATTGCAGCCCTGTAGTTCATCTGATTTGGGTTTGGCTGGTTGGTTGAATTCCTCTGTGTGAATTATGGAAGGAGGAATAATAATAATAAAAAAAGGTTCCCCTTTTTCTTAGTATTTAGGGTCTTTTTCTATATCGCCGTCCTCCAAAACTTTTTATTTTGGGTAAAGTCCAATCAGGTAATTTCAGGGATTGAAAACGGGCCATTTTCCTCGGCCCTGCATCATCGTTTGTATGCATACAGAACAAGCAAGCCTAAACTGCTTCTGAACACACACAGCTGCGGAGACGGAACAATGGTTTTGCTCGAGCATCACGAGCATCGTCACATCCTCCTGGGGGTGGTCCCCGCCCTTCCTCTGTTCTCCTCATCCACAGGTAAGAGGTCCCAATTTCAAAGCTTCTTTCCACGCATTTTCTTCCTCTCGTGTCCAGCAAGGGGAAGATGATGCAGAGCCACCTTGATGAAGAACAGCTGCACCCGAGGCAGAAGGGAGCTGTGGAACTCCCTTCCGCAAGACCCGGGGATGGCCGCCCATCGAAGCAGACCCAGCAGAGCTAGGCCTCCCCCCCCCCCCCCCCCCGTTTGGGGGAACCGCTGCGTCTGCAATGCAGGTGCTGAGAATATGAGCAGGGAAACGTGATGGAGGGGGCCTGCTCGGGGCAAGCACGGTGAAAGAAGACTTCTGGAAGGGAAGCCCCCCCATCTGATCCAGCAGTGGGTGGAAAACTCCGAGAATCAAGCTTCAGTCCTGCGCCCCCCGCCCCAAATCCTGCAACGCAGAGACATCTAATGGAGTCGATGAGCAATCGAGGCACCTTGCAAATAACTCTGCATTACTTTTTCGAATGCGCTTCTAAGGGAGGACAGAAGCTGGGTCGTGAGTTAGGACAGTACCGTAGAAGCACCGGGTCCAGAAGCAGTCTATCCTAAGAGGCCAATTTCTGGGATGAGGAACCACAAAATGCTCCTTTTGGTTTTGCAGCATCTCCTGGACGCATTTCCCAGCCTCTAGACGGAGCCTTGGCCTAAATGCACCAAGCGAGGTGGTGCAATAATCTATCATCCCTAAAGACTCTTTTTCAGCTCTGGAAGAATTAACCTAGAGCATTGTTTCTCAGCCTCAGCCACTTTAAGATGTGTGGACTTCGACTCCCAGCATCCCCCAGCCAGCATTCTGGGAGTTGGTCCACCCAAAGTGGCCAAGGTTGAGACCCCCTGCCCTAGCGTATCTTTTTGGACCCGCCTTCTAATACAGCTTGCTTCATCACCAGATGCTGACGATGATCAGGTTAAGACGCTGCTGGGGGATGCTGGGAGTTGAAGTCCACACCCCTTAAAAGCGGCTGAGGTTGAGAAACGCTGATCTAAACCGGTCGTAGTCATGCGGCGGGGGGGGGACCTTTGGGGTCCCCAGGAATTCCTCCGCTAAGTGGAGCCTTCCGTTTCAGGAGCAGCATATCCGCAAGCCAACTGCTGGGAGGGGGACCAGCAGGCCCCCCGGGGGGAGCAGGAGGCTCCATCCAGCTTTAAAAAAAGGCGACCCAGCGAAGGGAAGCCTCCCGGGCATCTTCTGCGCGAAAGCTGCCCAGCCGCTCCGCTCCGGCCCCGGGGCGCGAGCGCAGCCGTGCGCAGGCCGGCCGGGCTCGCGCATCCCCCGGGCCGGGGGGTTCGCCGGGGGGGACGGGGCGGGAAGGCGGCGCGCCCGCCAGGCTCTCCATCCCTCCGCCGGGCGCCGGGTTGGAGGGCGGGGCGGGGTGGGGCGGGCCGGCCGGCCGGCCGGCTCCTCCCCCGGCGGGCCGGGCAGAGCGGGGCAAGATGGCGGCTCCCAGCAGCGACCCCTTCGCCTTCTGCCTGGACGCGCCCGGCCAAGCCCGCCGCGCCCTGGAGCTGCGCCTGACCGGCGGCGCCAAGGTGAGCCGGCCCGGCCGGGAGGCGGGAGCTGCAAGCGGGCGCCCGCGGCCGCGCGCCCCGGCTGCGGGGGCCGACGAGGCGCGCGCGGGGCCGGGGGCTGCCTTGCTGCAGCTCTCCCGAAGGCGCGGGGCGGGAGGGAGGGAGGGATGGGGAGACTGGCGGGAGCGGGACCCCTCTGCGGGGCGCCCCCAGCTGGCTTTCGCCGGAGCCCGCCGCGTGCGTCCCGGCCCCGGTCGCCTGCCCCGGCTGGCGGCCGGGGACGCGGTCCGAGCGAGGCTGGGCGGCTGCCGCGGGGGCTGGGCGAGAGGGCAAAACCCGGGGTGGGGGGGCGTAATGGGCACGGACCGGATGAGCGAAGTCTCTTCTCCTGGGCTGGGGGGGTGTTCCTCCTCGGCTCTTTGGGTGGCCGCATTTCCGACCCACGCGTTGCAAGGCAGACGCTTTCCTAGCTGGATCTCACCTCCATCAGTCGATCGATCGATCCGTCAATCAATCAGTTCTTTATTTCTGACAAGGACCAGCATACAGACGGGAACAGAAACCATCTAACAACAGCGGTGTTCAGAAAAGATCCACGTGGATGGCTTCCCACCTAGGGATAGAGCACACTGCTGTTAATATTAAACTGAAAGGACCTAGAAATTGTGCTAAGAATAACCTAAAAACGGAGAGCCCTGTAAAATCATGGTATGGTGTGAAACGTCCCCAGACCCTGCTAAGTGGCCGTGACTTGGGATGCGTCTGCTCCCACTAGTTTGAAGAGCCATGGGGCAGAGTTTAGCAGCTCCCCAGGAAGTACAGTCGGAGAACAGGGTTTGCATGGAAGGGAAATCCGCACGGCCGTCGTATTTTGCTACACGACGGTAAATGAAACACGCTCTGGAATCCCAGTGGAAGCCACAGTATAATAAAACCAGAGCTGCAAATTCAACAGCAGTGAGCCACAAAGACACAATTGGCTGCTTTAGGATACTGTTTCTTAACCTCAGCCATTTTGAGGTGTGTGGACTTCAACTCCCAGAATTCCCCAGCCAGCTATGCTATGCTGGCTGGGGAATTCTGGGAGTTGAAGTCCACACACCTTAAAGCATGCTGGTGGGGAATTCTAGGAGTTGAAGTCCACCCATCTTAAAGCATGCTTCCAAACTCCAGGGGTGGGGGAAAGGATCGCCTGTTGGCATTCCTTCCAAAAGAGAGCTGGGATGGTCAGCTGGAGGTGTTTCTAAGACCAGATTTCTCCGGCTCGCCCTCCCTGCAAAAGACAAGCCCTGGAGGTTTCCTAAATGATCTTTCGTTATCTCCACCTAAAGGGGAAAGGACTTTTTGCCACCAGAAATATCCACAAAGGGGACACGATTTTTGTGGAGAAGCCTGTGGTGTCAGCCCAGTTTCTTTGGAATGCCCTGTATAAATACAGAGGTAAGTGAACTTCGGCTTTCTTCTTCAGCTTCGGTTGCGCGTGTTTTGGGATCGGGAGGCTCTGCTCACCGTCTCTCAGGCCCTGGTCGCCTCCCAATTGGGCTTCTGTAATGCGCTCTTCCTGGGGCTGCCCTTGAAGAGGATCCGGAAGCTTCAGCTGGTGCAAAATGCAGTGGTGCAAGCAGTTGTGCCTGCCCCCAGAACAGCACATGTTACACCTCTGCTCCGCGAGCTGCATCAGCTGCCAGTTTGCATCTGGGTCCAATTCAAGGTGCTGGTTTTGACCTTTGGAGCCATTCATGGCCTGGGGCCAGGTTATTCGAGGGTGCCCCTCTCCCCAATTACATCAGTCCCATTAGATCTGGCCGGGAAGGCGTGCTGCAGGTCCCATGAACTAGGGAGTTTCATTTGGTGGGCCTGAGGAGTGGGCCTTCTCTGCTGTGGCGCCTGCCTTGTGGAAACTTCTCCCCCCTTCCCGAAGTGAGGTCAGCTCCATTCCTCCTCGTTTTCTGGAAATCCCTCGAGACCCGGCTGTGTCATCAGGCCTGGGGGTCTCGGGACCAGGGAGATCTTGAGGTGGTTCCCTCGCTGATCTAATTGCGCGCGTGTGTGTTTGACAGGTTTATTGTTTTATATTTTTTGCTGTACGTCGCCCAGAGTCACTTCTTGTGAGGTGGGTGGCCATATACATTTCATAAATCAATAAATAATTAAATTGCAATCCTGTGAAGTCCTCGCTTAACAACCTTGACCAGGAATGCTGGAAATGGTGTTGTAAAGTGGCGCAGTCACGTGACGTTGCCCTCCATGACGCTGCCACTTAATGACGGAGTTGCTGGTCCCAATTTGGGATGTTAAGCGAGCACTACCTGTCTTCCTCAGTCTGGTGCCCTCCCTTCATCCTCACCTTAAGGGCTGCCAATAAGGGGCAACCCTGTTGGGCAACTCCTTCCCAAAATAATGAGGCCACAACTCCCAGAAGGCTCTGGCAGCTGTGCTGTGGAATTGTATCTGTGTATCAGAAAGGGTGAAGTTGGGCAAGGGAACACACATTATGGGTTTCGTCCAGATTCCTGGAATGAAAATCTCAGCATTCGTTGCTTCAGCAGGCGAGCGGAGATCCTGGGGTGGTCTCTCCCATCAGCTGTTTTTATGTTGAAATCCTTCCCCAAATCTGTTTTTCCTGTAATGGGAAGATGATTATTGTGATGTTATCGTTGTTCTTATTAACAGTTGCTTGGGAAAACCCAGGGTGAGCTGTGGTGACTGTCGGGACACTGTTTTCTGTTTAGTGTCTGAATGCTGGAAAGGGAGGTGTAGTTTGTCCAGAGACCTAGAGGCAATTCTAGCAGAGCTGGGGGGCCAATCTCTCCCCCCGCTTCCCTTTCAGCCTGTGACCACTGCTTGCGAGCCCTAGAAACCGCCGAGGAAAATGCACAAAGGCTGCTTGGGAGGTTTCAGACGCTTCCTCACCTGGAGAAGTGCAGCATTCGAAAAGACCTCCATCGCTGCTGTCCCAATTGCCAGGTAAACCAGGATTGGCTGTGTGTGTGTGTGTGTGTGTGTGTGTGTGTGTGTGTGCGCGCGCGCACGCGCCGTTCAGAAACAGAAATCACTGAAGGTCATTTGCTTGCTCGCTCAACTGCAGCGTCTTACCTCTCGGTCATATCATAAATAAAATCATGGTCAGGCAAAGGATCCTGAATGAGTAAGAAGACACAGAACGCTTTCCCTGCCTTGCGTGGCTTCCGGGGCGTGGACTTCCAGCTCCCAGAATTCCCCAGCCAGCAGAGCTGTGGCTGAGGATTCTGGGAGTTGGAGGTCACACATCTGGCACCCAGGATGAGGAAGGCTAACTTAGAACCTCTGTCTTTGGGCCATGCGTTCCCTTTGCCTTTTCCCACTCGCTCCAGTAACCTGCTGCATCTCAGAAAACAGAAATAATAATAATTAGTAGTAGTAGTAGTAGTAGTAGTAGTAGTAGTAGTAGTAGTATCTATGAGATTTATTAGGCTGCCAGATTGAAGACTCAAGGTGGCCTACAGAATTAAAAACATCACGAGAACATGCAGCCAGGAACAGAAATGCTGAGGCATCGAAGAAACATACAAATAAGGAGATTCCAGTCACCCAATATTGGTCAATCTTGCAAGATTGTCAGGCACTTGGTGGCAGGGAGTTCTCCCTCTGGTTGGTAGGGCTTTCTAAACTCTCCTGGGGGGAGGCGAGGGGCATCTGGACCAGGAAGAAGGCCTTCTTGATGACTTCCCCTATATTAAGGAATACCCCGTGTCTGGAGATCGGCCTAGCCCCATCGCTTCCAGCACTCAAGGAACGGGTAAAAACATTCCTTTTTAAACAGGTGTTTGATACCAAAGTTGTGTTAGGTGGCCGCAGTAGTAATTTTGGAGTCTTTGATGCTCCCTGAGCTTGCACACGTTTCATTACCCGACTAGGTGACATCATCAGTGCTGGTGAGTGTGGGGTCTGCTCCCTGTTTATATACAGTCGCTTGCCCTGCCCGGGTTGGTGGGGGTGTCATTTTCTCCTTGGTAGTTCCTTAATTGAAGGATCTATCAATCAAGGGTGGAACTACCACGGAGTTTCTTGGTAGTTCTTAGGACAAGTACTAGTTCCTAGCACTACTACTACTACTAAACTACTGCTAGTTCAAGGAACTACCAATCAATCAATTCAAGGATCAGTCAATTAGGGAACTGCCAGGGAGAAAACCACATGCCTTAATGGAATAGTTGGTAGATTCTGAATATTGTTTATACACCATCCAAAATCTTTGGATAGGGCAGTACAAAAATAATAAATAAATCAGGGTGTGTCCTGAGAGCGTTCTAGAAATCAGCGTTTGGATTCTTTAGCCTCTGCCCCAAGCAGATTCTTTCCCAGTCCGATTTCACAGAGTTTTCTTTAGCAAGATTTATTGCAAAGTGTGGGAGGAGTTACTAGAGTTGCAGCTGCTGAACCAATCTGTATGCTAGGGCGGAGGCTTTCAGATTTTCGGGGTGACAGCCCTCCTGGGATCTGTTAAGGAGGGGGGAACCTTCACCTCTCACAAGGACATTTGCAGCTGGCTGTTGGCCCCGCCACCTCCTGAATGCTAATCGGTCTGAGAACCAGCTCTTATTCAGGTTCCCCAGGCTGAGAACAGGAGCGAAAAGCATCTTGAGAAAGCAGAGGATGTTGGCTGCATAACCCCTCTGCAGCCCCACATCTCGTCTGCTCCCACGTTCTGCTAATCCCATGTTCCTTAACGGCTGGCCCTGGTTTATGCTGAGAACCAAACACTGCCGTTTTCTTACATTCCCGTTGCGTACTTATTCTGATGCCTGCCAGGCGAGGAGCGTGACTTTTCTTCACGTCGCTGCCTATTGCTCCGTAGGTGACCTACTGCAGTCCTGAGTGCCGTCAGACCGCGTGGGATCAGTATCACCAGGCGCTGTGCCTGGGACCCTCCGGGCAGGACCCGGAGCATCCTCTCAACAAACTGCAGGAAGCCTGGAGGCAAGATGTGGGGGGGGGGCTCGAGGGAGCAGATGCACTTCAGCAGCTGCCCAATTCTTTCAAAACTGCTTTTGTAGCTCATCTTGCAAGGGGCTCGCCGGTAGCACGCTCTGCCGTGCATGTTGCACAGCTGGTCTGCAGGTGATTGCTCTGCCTCTCCGGGGGCTGGCTTGAGTGCCCATTTTGTCTGTGTTGCCCCCCTGGAATTTCCTTTTTCTCTCCTGCCTAGGAACATCCACTACCCCCCTGAGACTGCCAGCATTATGCTGATGGCCAGAATGGTGGCCACCGTCAAGCAGGTGTGTGTTGGTAGTGTGGTTGCATGCTAAGAGCCCTGGGAATGCTGGGTCCTGCGTGGGCTGTGGCCGTGACCTTTGGCAGCCTGCATCCAGAAGGCACCACAACAGCCCAGAACGTCTTTCTTCTTAAGCCTCCCCCAAGATAACGTGGCCAACATTTACATGATGCGGTTTCTTGATGCGTCTTGCTGGAGATGCAAGCAAATCAAGTACCCTAAACCTCTGGAGGAGTTTAACGCTGCATCTGTTCAGGCACCAGACACGGTGATCATAGAATCATAGAGTTCAGAAGGACCTAAGAGGTCATCACATCCACCCCCCTGCACCCTGCAGGATTTACTACACCGTATTTTTTGTGATGGTGCAAGAACTTCTTTCCCATAGTCATGATTTTAATAAATAGCTGGAATCTTGCAGAAAAGCTGGACCTTGAGTGGTGTCGTGAGTTTTGGGCCAAGGATGTCAGAATAACGTAAGAGTTTTGCCATGGTGTAGATTAAGTCTTTTTAAATTAAATTATCTGGGCTTCCCTGCAGATGCCATCCAGCAGTGGCCTCATCAGTGACTCCTGGCTTGGTGTGCTTTTATAGTTATTAGGTTTTTTAAATTATTTTAAGTCTCCGATCTTAGGGCCTCTGATTTGTGTTTATGACATTCTCCCTGTGCTTCTTTGACCTCATTGCTTTACTCCTTTTAACAATTAAACAATTCGTAATCTGCTCAGAAAACAGTTGTTGTAGAAGAACAGATCACAGCGCCAAGTTCTGGGGTCGCCTTGAATTGGGCCTGAGCCTTGGCAGGGGTGTCTGCAGGGTGTGGTCAAAAAAGTCAAGATGGTGGCCACGATGGGGTCAAAGCTCTGCCTGTTTGTTATGTGTGATGCATAGCCCCGGAGCACTACTCGCGTGTGTATTTGCTCGCGCACACACCCACCCCAGGAGAAACGGTTGCTCTTCTTGGTTTCTTCCAGGCGAAGGAGAAAGACTGGTGGATCAAACTTTTTTCTCAGTTCTGCAATAAAACTGCCAACGAAGAAGAAGAGATTATTCACAAACTCCTGGGAGATAAGTTTAAGGTCAGGACAACTGTGGAATCTGGGAGCTTTTCCAAGGGGTGGAACCATGATGACCAGCCAGGAGTGCATTATCTTGATTTTTGAGCGCCTTTATTTTGGCATACTGTATTTGTGCATCTAAATCTATTAGATGATGGGGGATGTAAAATCAAATGAATTGTTATTGTTTTCTGTCTCTTGGAGGACCACAGTGTACTAGCATCAGTGTTTGGGCAGATGCCATCTTCAAAACGCCACCCCACCCAAACTTTCCTAGAAAATAAAAATGGTGGATGGCTTTTGCTCCGGGCCTAGATGAACATGGGCCTTTGGGCCTAGGCAGAAGTTAGCAAGGGCAGAGGGAGAAGCTTACAAGGGGAACTAGGAGGGTCTTAGGTAGCACATGGGCCTCCGACTGGAGCCATTTTGTGAGTGTGCCCACAACACGCTTTCACAATTTTGGCGCAGGAGGTGTCCTTGGAATTAAATCCAGAATCTGTAGTCTTGTGCACATAGTCCCTACTTCATCCCAAAGAAAAAACACAGCTGCTTTAAAAAGTTCTGGTCAGGTGCTGTATCTGCAATCCTGGGGAAAGATGTGGCTGCTCTAAAGAGTTGCAAACAAATGTTCTGTTCCAACTTTGAAGCATCTTTGCGGTCGCAGACTTGCCTGGCCCTCCCTGGTGATCTCTTTGCCCTTTCTCTCTTTCCACCTGAACCCAGCGTGCCAAAAAGAGCATCTGAGGCTTCGCCCTGCCCAAAGGAAGGAGCAAAATTGTTGAGCTCCAACTTGATCTGATGCTACTGTTGAGAAAGACAAGGGATCTGATGCACCTATGTGCCACTCTACCTCAACAAAGTTGGCACCAAACCAGATGCCCTCATTTCTCCTGTGGCAGAGCCCACTGGAGTTGGGCAGCTAATACATTTAAATAAATCATCATCATCATCTCGGTCCTAAAGGCAACATCACAAAGGGCCCTTTTTAGTTACTTTGCTTGTAGCTTTTTCCAGGGTCCTGCTTCCCAAAGGAGATGGGAGAGGGCTTGCAAACACGTGTCTCCTCTGATCTCCCTCGACCGCTATTGCAGCGGGATTGTTGGCCACTGGACAAACTGTCCTGGTCAGTGGTTCCATAAAGACTCCAGAGGGCAAAATGGGGATTGGTTGGCGAACGCCGCCTTGCTCTGGTTGGCCCCATCATTTTAATCTCCTCCTGTAACTCCATAAAGGCCCCTGCTCTGTTCCTAACACCCTGTGGCTGTCTTTACAGAAGAGACTGAACTGACCTGGTTTGCACATTACGGAAAGGTGGGTTGGCTTGTTTGAAATTTTCTGTTCCAGAGGCGGATTGTTCTGGGGGTGACACACTCATCCGATTATTGTAGAATTTGTTTAATCTTCTGGAAGAAGAAATCATTTGCAGTGTTCCTGACATGGACCAGCCCCACAATTACCCCAGATCCTTCTGTCCTTGGAATGGAACCGAGTGTCTTACAACACTAGGCAATTCTGCCGTTTTACATTTATGATTGAGCGTATTGTCTGAATCCAACCTTGGGTTAATTCAGTAACCAGGCTCCATGTTGTGCCAATGCTGTCAGTAAGACCGAGTTTCTCCTCCTTGGTTTCTTCCAGGGCCAGCTTGAAGTCCTGCGCGTGCTTTTCACAGAAGCCCTTTATGATGACCACCTTAGCAAGGTAAACCTCACAGTGGTCTGGCCATTGTAGGCGTCTCTCAACCAGATGTGCGGGGACTGCAGTCCCGTGACTCAAAACATACCCGGAACGCTGGTGGAATTAGTCCTGGCACTTCCTTACAGAGAAAGGAGTGTCAGCTCAAGATTCTGGGAGCAGGACTCTTTTTGGGGGTGGGGAGAGGTTTGGGATCCTTCCCAGCTTAGTACATGCCAAATGTGGTGGGGTGCTGTTTCTGCTGTTCTCAGGACACATCCGTCTGAAAAACATAGTTTCCCCCTGATAATCATGTCCCAAGCGCAGGAGTCGCTTCAAGCAGAGGCTTGCATGCAAACTTTACAACTTAGGATGGTGAGCTGGGGAAGGTGAAGGTGGCAAATTTTGCACCTACCCAGTGCGTCAATTCTCTTTCATCTCCCGCAGTGGTTTTCTCCTGAAGGCTTTCGGTCTTTGTTCGCCCTGGTTGGCACCAATGGGCAAGGAATAGGGACGAGGTAAGTCAAGGGAGCTTTGCTGCTGGGGAATTCCACAAATGTCATCAGGAATCTGCCAAGAGATGATCCGTCCCTTTTTAAGGAGCCAAACTTGTTGCCTTTGTCATTTGGCCAGGCTGAAATCGAGGGCGTGATGTGCCGGTCTGCAGAGTCTGAATGATTTTAGCACGTACTGCAGAAGGAGGAGGGGGGTCCCAGTTGGGAAAATTAAAATTGAACGGTGTCAGGTTGCAGCTGAGAATCTGGGTTTTTGTTCTGGTTGTGGTTTAACGTCCTGTCGGTTGAAAATACAATAAAAATCTGCTTTTAGAAGAGGGAGGGTGCTAGGATAGAATGGGGGCGAACACTAAATTGGGAGAAAGGACTTGCTAAGGAAGGAAGGTAGGGAATGTATATGAAGAAGAAATAAATTGGAACCACTTTGGTTTGTCCAAGAAGTTGATTTCTGCATTTGGGGTTTAGAGTTCTAGTTGTTTGTCGGTGCCTGCAGTGTGCACAGTTTTTCCTACTTTGAACAAAATGACAAATTGATCATGCTGGTCTCTTCCTTGGCACTGCCCTAAAAGAAGACAGAACTGAACCATCTCGGTCCAGATGTGTCGGTTCCGGTGTCCGTCATCCCAGGGTGTGATGCAGGAAACCCTGGTTTTGTCTGAAGGCAGCTCTGGCCTGTCTGCAGCATTAGGGTTCTTGCAGAGAGGCCACAAGGGTCCCTAACAATAGATTGTGGGGGGGGGGGGGGGGTTATGCACCAGTTTTCCCCTATGGCCACAGAGGGGGCATGCCCAGAGGGGCCTTGTTTTGGCAGGACCGCCGTCGTATTCATCTCTGGCTTGGAAGGGTAGGGGCGTCCATCCTCTTGACTCCTGTGGGTCACGCAGCTGGTGGACGGACTGGTTTCAGCCCCAAAGGAACCTAGGGCTTTAGACTCACGCTACCCCCCCAACTCTTTGGGCCTTTTGCTTTGGGCTTTTGCAGCTCTCTGAGCCAGTGGGTCTGTGCCTGTGATGCCCTGGAACTCCCCACCCAGGAACGGGAGCAGCTGGACGCTTTTATCGACCAGCTGTACAAGGATATTGAGAAAGGTGGGTAGACCAGAGACCTTCCGCAGCTTGAAGGTCCCTGCCTTGCCAGGGTGGGAGGGCCTGATTGTCTTCTGGTGGCAGAAGGTTTCCATGGGACTCCAGGAAATCGGGGAGACACTCCCAACCATTGGGGTGGGAGGATGGGGTGCCACCCCCAAGCTCATGCCAGTCTGGAGGGGTAAGTGAAGATCTTCTGGATCAGGACTTTTTCCCCCTGCAGGGTTGATCAGATGCTCCCAAAGACCACAGACATGGTTGGAGGGCATCAGTTGTCCCCACCCTGGCCAGTCAGGCCGAGACGTACCACCCTGTATATCCAGTCGCTCCTCCAGCCCTCCTCGCCCTAAACAGCCTCCAGATGTGTGGATTTGGTTCCCTAATTCTCAGGGTGATGCTGTGGCTGGCAAATCCTGCGAATTGGGGTCCACGCATCCAGCATCCTTCCTGGGTTTGCAGCATTGCCTTCCCGAGCCATTTAATCCAGAAGGCCATCATCCAATGATGTGACGAGGAGTTCCCTCTGCTTGTTCAATTATTATTGATTATTTAACACCCCGGAAAAGACGCCAGCCTGGTTTTAGCTGTCAGTCTCCTTTCCAGGCTCACAGTCCCAGGGTCTCCTTTTGACTCCTGTGATTTCACACATTTTTAAACCACATTCCACCTCATATCTGTTCTTCAGCCTCCACGCTTTCTTACTGTTTCTCTCTGTCTCTTTGGATTTAGAGACAGGGGAGTTTCTGAACTGCGAAGGGTCTGGCCTCTACGTGCTGCAGAGTTGCTGTGAGTAATGAGACCAGAATCTCTTGCCCGGATCTCCGGGCCTTAGCAGCAGATGCCCGCCCAGAAGTGGTTCCGTGAGCTGGACAGTTACTTTCTCTGTTCCTTGTTGCAGGCAACCATAGCTGTATTCCCAATGCTGAGGCCTCTTTCCCAGAGAACAATTTTCTCCTGCATTTGACAGCGGTGGAAGATATCAACCTGGGAGAGGTGAGGTGTCAGCAGAGCATGTAAACGTTCTGTGTTGGCCACATTTTCCTTCCTTCCTTCCTTCCTTCCTTCCTTCCTTCCTTCCTTCCTTCCTTCCTTCCTTCCTTCCTTCCTTCCTAATGAAGTGCTAACACAATAAGAAACTACAAATGTAAAAGTGGTTAAAATAACATCGGGGCAAGGGGAAAAAATAACTTAGGAGAAAAAGAAACAAACTCCATACAATAGCAATATAAAATGAATTTAGTCCTACACATTTTTATTATATGTAGACCATATGGGAACCCATTGCTCCATTTTTGCATTTTTAGAATATACAGGTGAAACTCGAAAAATTAGAATATCGTGCAAATGTTCATTTATGTCATTATGGCAACTCAAAAGGTGAAACCAATATATGAGATAGACGCATTACATGCAAAGTGAGATATGTCAAGCCTTACTTTGGTATAATTGTGATGATTATGGCGTACAGCTTATGAAAACCCCAAATTCACAATCTCAGAAAATTAGAATATTACATGACATCAATAACACAAGGATTGGAAATAGAACAATATCGGACCTCTGCAAAGTATAAGCATGCATATGTACTCGGTTTGGGCCCCTTTTGCAGCAATGACTGCCACAATGCGGCGTGGCATGGATGCTATCAGCCTGCGGCACTACTGAGGTGTTATGGAAGACCAGGATGCTTCAATAGCGGCCTTCAGCTCCGCTGCATTGTTCGGTCTCATGTCCCTCATCTTTCTCTTGGCAATGCCCCATAGATTCTCTATGGGGTTCAGGTAAGGCGAGTTTGCTGGCCAATCAAGCACAGTAATCCCATGGTCATTGAACCAGGTTTTGGTACTTTTGGCAGTGTGGGCAGGTGCCAAGTCCTGCTGGAAAATGAAGTCAGCATCCCCATAAAGCTCGTCTGCGGAAGGAAGCATGAAGTGCTCCAAAATCTCCTGGTAGATGGCTGCGTTGACCCTGGACTTAATGAAGCACAGTGGACCAACACCAGCAGATGACATGGCTCCCCAAATCAACACAGACTATGGAAACTTCACACTGGACTTCAAGCATCGTGCATTGTGTGCCTCTCCATTCTTCCTCCAGACTCTGGGTCCTTGGTTCCCAAATAAGATGCAAAAGTTGCTCTCATCAGAAAAGAGGACTTTGGACCACTGGGCAACAGACCAGTTCTTTTTTTCTGTAGCCCAGGTAAGACGCTTCTGACGTTGTTTGTTGTTCAGAAGCGGCTTGACAAGAGGAATATGACATTTGAAGCCCGTGTCCAGGATCCGTCTGTGTGTGGTGGCTCTTGATGCACTAACTCCGGCCTCAGTCCACTCCTTGTGAAAGTCCCCAACACTTTTGAATGGCCTTTTCCTGACAATCCTCTCCAGGCTGCGGTCATCCCTGCTGCTTGTGCACCTTTTTCTACCACACTTTCCCCTTCCACATAACCTTCTATTGATGTGCTTTGATACAGCACTTTGGGAACATCCAACTTCTTTTGCAATGACCTTTTGGGGCTTTCCCTCCTTATGGAGGGTGTCAGTGATGGTTTTCTGCACAACTGTCAGGTCAGCAGTCTTTCCCATGCTTGTGATTCCTACTGAACCAGCCTGAGAGACCATTGAAAGGCTCAGGAACCCTTTGCAGGTGTTCTGGATTCATTAGCTGATTAAAGTGGGACACTTTGAGCCTAGAATATTGAACCTTTTCACACTATTCTAATTTTCTGAGATTGTGAATTTGGGGTTTTCATAAGCTGTATGCCATAATCATCACAATTATACCAAAGTAAGGCTTGACATATCTCGCTTTGCATGTAATGCGTCTATCTCATATATTGCTTTCACCTTTTGAGTTGCCATCCTGACATAAATGAACATTTGCACGATATTCCAATTTTTCGAGTTTCACCTGTAAAGGCATTGCAAAAATGGATAAAGAATACCTATCTTGAATTTATTCCTTAAGATAGGGAGTATAGATCTGTGAATTCACAGATGGACATGGCATCGCTTGGTAGTTTATCTCTAAAACAGCAGCTCACTTTGGGGTACAAAGAGGGGGCAAGAGATTCCAGTGTTCAAAGAGAGACCGCCTTAACAAATTCACAATTAAAAGAAGGCAAAAATTCCTACCACCATTTCCACCTGGGCCCTCACCCTTGTATTAAAACTCTTAGTTCAGCTCGACGGGATTCTCCTTTTCTGGATCATGTTAGGAACAACCAACCAGCAGCTAACCAAAATAATTCTGTTACAATTGGGGAAACGGGGGGTGCTGATTCCAGCTGGAGCTGGCTCTGCTTGCAAGCCTAAAGCCAAATCGTGGGTTGCGTGACCTTCATTTGGACGCTGTTCTGAACGCCCACGGAAGGGATGGGGTGTCCCAGGGTCCCCTTTGTAGAGACACGTGTTTGCAAGCTGTCTTGGCGATTGCAAATTAGCGGCTTTGCTTTCCGCTTCGGCGGCTTTGCTTTCAGTCCGTGCAATGGTTTTTCGCCCAAACAGGAGATCTGCATCAGCTACCTAGACTGTTGCCAGAGAGAACGGAGCCGACACAGCCGGTGCAAAATCCTTCAGTGAGTGAGGACAGTGTTCCCGTTGGAAAACCCTGTTGCTTTGAACGCTGCCATGTTTGGTCATGATGTGTTTTCCCAATGTGTGCCTCGGCTAGCAACATTCACGCGTGTTGTAATAATGCTTAGGCTTTGCCTGGGGCTTTTATACAACCAGGATCTAGTGGTATCTGTTACAACAGCCCTATAAGGTAGGCTGCTTTTCTGATTCCCTGGATTTGTAGCCTGAGCAGGACCACGGCGCACCTTTCTTAGGTTGTAGCTCAGCTGGTCTTCAGCGCTATCGTGCACCAGTTCATGGGGCCTGACGGGGTTAGGAGACCAGGGCCGGACCCTTCCTTTGAAGAGCTTCTGCAAAACGTTGTGGGAAAGGAGTGTTGGAGGGAAAAAGCAGAGATGAGCTGAAGGGTTAGAAGGGACGAATGTAAGAATATAAATACAATGAAATAAGATAAAGAGGGGGGCAAAACATCGGGGAGATGGAAGCTGCTAAGGCAGGATGTGAGTTTCCAGGATAAAGGGCCAGAAGAACAATGACCCCCCTCCACAATTAAAAGGGATCTAGACCAGTGTTTCTCAAACTTGGTTGCTTTAAGATGGGTGGACTTCAACTCCCAGAATCCCCCAGCCAGCATGGCTGGCTGGGGAATTCTGGGAGTTGAAGTCCACCCATCTTAAAGCGGCTAAGTTTGAGAAACACTGATCTAAAGGAAGCAGGGCTGTGACTACAGTGGTGCACCGCCCGATAGTGCAAATTCACTTTTTTTATATGGCGTGTAGTGTTCTCATTCCCAGCGGATCTTCAGCACCCTGAAGTTCTCCTGTCTCTCTCCTCCTCCGCCCGCCTCCCCATTCCCTAGGGAAAACTACTTGTTCATCTGCTCCTGCCCCAAGTGCCTGGCTCAAGCTGATGACCCAGACGTGACGTCGGAGGAGGAAGAGGAGGAGGAAGCCGAAGGGGAGCCCGATGGTGCGGAGCTGGAAGACGAGATGACAGACGTTTGATCTGGGCTTCGGGGTGGTGGGGGGCACCTCTGGAGCCCGGGTGGTGGAAACGGCTTCCTGGTCAGCGGGAGGAGGAGGAGGAAGGGGGGGAAGATCATGGCCGGGGAGGGACCAGAAGCCGGCCTTTGTGCAACCCCAGATCCACCCTCTTGACCCACGTGGTGCCTAGTAAGGAGCGGTCAGAGCCTCAACTGCCTGGACGCCCCCCTGCACACCCAACCTGGTGGGGAACAGAAGACCTTGGCATCCGTTTCCGACAGAAGGGGGGGCCGTAAATCCTCTGCAGCCCAAGCGTTTGGTACCTAGCCTAGCCAGTGGGGGGAACCAGGGACGGTGTTTGCCTTAAGGAACTGGGAACTGTATCCTGGCGCCAAGCCGCATGGCAGCTCTCTGCATTTCCAGCTTTGTGGGGAGAGAAGAAGGGGACTCCTGTTTTGTATATCTCCTCCCCGCCCCCCACCCCAGGTGGACAGCTATGCAAAGCAGCCTCTGCCCTAAGAAACCAGTTGCATCTGAAGATGCCAGCTTGCCCCTTCGCTGGCTGGGTGCTTGGGGAAAACTCACAGGCCCGGCCCAAAGAAAGCATGTCCCACTCGGTGCCCCCCAGCAGGTGGAGGCAAGGGAGACCCAGGGAGTTGCTTCTCTGCCACGGCCTCCGGAGCAGCTGGAAAAAGCAGGAATGCAACCCAGTCCCCAAGTCTGCCTGGCCTCTTACGTGGTCTGGTGTAGCCAAGGGCTGCCAGCTTCACAGCAGTCCAGCTCAGACCCGTGGCCTCCTTTAATCCCTGTTTCCATCTTGCCTGCTGACCTGACCTGGGATTGAGAGAATGATGGTTTGCTGTTGAATGCCCTCGTTGTCAGTTTCTGTTCCCTCCAATGGGGAAGTTTGTAATTCTATGCAAATCTGTTCACCTCCTTGAATACAATGGGATTTGCTTCTGATGTCTTTGATTGCATTTTTCCAGAGCTGATCATTATTATTATTGTATATATGATAGTATATATATTTACAGCTATATAAATATATATATTATATATTTATAGCTGATCATTATTATATATGAACATTTGGAGCTGATCATTAATGTTGCTCATTAGGTGTAGTATTTTCAAAAAAAAAAAAAGGAAGTGCCCTCAGTCCTTCCCCCCCCCCCGCCAAGAAAGAAATCAACATTGGCTTGGTTCACAAAACATTTGATCTGATGACTGGCTTACAGTAATTCATTTCCTAGGTTAGTGCCAAACAGTAAGCTGGAAGCTAACACAACAGTACTGTTAGAAGGTTGGGGCATGTAGACATTTTAGATATTTAGACATTTATTTTTACCTGCTTGTATAACCTGAAGTAAATGCAGGCCCAGCAATATGCCAATTGTATGGTTGACCTCACAGTGATTATCAAAAGGCTGCATTCTTGAGGATGTGACCCTCAACACTTCTCAAAGATCTCAAGGATGCGTTAATTGTTGTCCATTCATGTAAGCGGATAAACTGTTTTGACCTGATAGTCTTTTCCTGTTCAGATGACCCCTCACAAAGAAAGATAAAGCGGTCCTGACCTCGTTTCTTAGGGATGTAAATCGGGACAGCGCCTGGTGGACAATCAGAGTGATAAAGGATAGTTTACATATGGCTGTTAACACTCAAGGTGATAGAAATTAGTTTACATACAGAAAGGAAGAACCTTAATCAGCACCAGAGAAAGGGGTCCTGGGTAAGGGGAGGAGTATGGAACAAGGTAACTGACTGTGATTGGATCAGAAAAGTCATGACATCTTAACGTGGGTCTGAACGTAATGAAAGGTATATAATGTGCTGTGTGGAGGGGGTCCGGCGCGGCCGCCCACCTAACTGCATGCTGTCATTGCTTCTGCTCTTGGGTGAAGAATGAACCTCCTAACTTCATGCAACTCGTCAGTGTCTTTACTCCCGGCTCAGAAACGGACCTGGAAAGATAAAATTTTAGCTCCAACATTTGGCACCCCAGATGGGACTGGGCTAACCTAACGGGCTGGGTCCCGGGAGGATAACACGCCCTGCCGGCACCGGGCCATTTGCCCGGAGGGTTCGTGGTTTTCCTGCAGGATTGCCCTGAAGGTAGTAAAGGGAACTTTGGTTTTGTGCCAACCGATTGCATGAACTTAGGACAACGTCACAGTGGGTGAGTACCCAAAATTTTCTTTTCTTTTATAAGCCCAGCGTTTGTGTGTAATTGGTTGTGCCCCCAGTGTTCGGTTGGAAGTGATTCGTGTGTATACTCAATTATTTCCCCGCTGTTGACCAGGGCTGTGTGTCTGTCTGTTCCAGCCGCACCGATCTGGAAAACGCAGGTAGAAAGCAAGGGGGGCTGACAAGATCCGCGTGCCTCAACAGGCTGTGAATGTGTGAGTGAGTGACCATAAGCCGAACCTGGGAATGTGTGTTTGATCCCTTTTATAAAACCCGACTGCAGACCAAGGCTGTGTGTCAAACTGGTCCAAGACGTCCCCGGGCCTCTGCTATGGCCAGAGCAACCCGGATAGCAAGTGGGACCAGGGCGATCCGCGTGCCCGGGCAGGTTGTGCTTGTATAAGTAGCTGAGGCTACGGTTGTGCTTGAATGAGTGGCTAATATTATAACTGGGCGATTACCGCTTGTGTGCTAGGAATTGCAAAATTGCTAGAAAATTGTAAAGTTGATAAGCGATTAGGAGTTTTGAAGCGTGCAGAGGGTCGGTACTCTAATAGGGAGTCTCTAGGTGTTTGGACACACCCCAAATCCGACAGGCACCAGTGCCATGCTTAGGGGCACGAGAAGTTATGGGGAATACTAAGTCAACAGTACCCCCATCTTCCCCGCTGGGAAGGTTGTTACAGGCTTGGGATAAGGGGATTTTGCCCACCCAGCCTGGAATGAGGAAAAGACGTGCACGTAAATTATGCATGGAATGGACTCAATATCTAGACACAAGCGGTAATGCAATTTGGCCCCCCATGGGTACATTCCACTGTGAGAAACTGAAGCTTCTTGAACTCCAGTTAAAACGAAATTGTCCCGAGCAATTGTCTTATTGGCACTGTTGGAATGAACTAGCCGACGTATCCCCTATTGCCATCGCTCCAGACTCCACTTGTTTGGAACAAGGGAAAGAAGGCACTTTGCCTTCCGGCAAGATAATGGCACCTCTGTTATTAAATCCAGTACCTCTACCTCCCAGGCCTGCTACAGATGGGCAACTGGCCACAGCTGGGAGAATAGTGTTTCTAAGATATCATACTCCTTTTTCACCAATGGACTTGGCAGTATGGCGCTCTGACACTCCTTCCTTCTGAAAAGATCCATTGGCTGTCATAAGACGCTTAGAGGCAGTCATTCAAAGTCACAGCCCTTCATGGGCAGATATGATGGAGCTCCTTAATATGTTATTAACCAGGGATGAGGTCTTGAAATTATTTGAAAAGTGTGAAGAAATTGGCCGTTGCCCTGTTCTACCAGTCCCCGGGGAAGTGGCACCACCCCCTCCCCGGGTCCCTTGGCCAACTCATGAGCCTACATGAGACTATAACAGTGTCAACCATTGGACTGACAGGGCTAAGGAGAACCTCATTGAAGCCCTTCGGGAAATGGGAAAAAAGCCTTTGAAATGGTCTGAATTTAATAACACAATTCAGAGACCTGATGAAACCCCAGACGCTTTCTGGGTCCGTTTATCTGAGGCAGGGGTCACTCACGCCCATTTGGATATTGAAAACGACAAAGATAATAGGCTTCTCCGCTCTGCCTTCGTTGAGCAAGCGATATCAAAAACCATTTCCAAACCATCGTCTCCAACTGGCAAAGTTTGAGGTTGCTGAGCTCGGTCACATTGCCAATTTTGTTTTTGATCACCGTAAGCAAAAAGAGGAGGAGGAGAAGGAAGCAAAACGTAAGGCGGAAATTGAGGAAAAAGATAAACGGCGCCGTGCTGACCGCCAAGAAGACCTAAAAATGTTTGCTGCTTTCCAAACGGATCATCGCAGCCGCCCGCAACACATGAGACCCAGGTCGGGAATTTCACAGAGCCGCCCCCTCTGCTACTATTGTCAGAGAGAGGGGCATTTCTCCCGTGAATGCAGGACCCGCCAGGCGGACGCCAGGCGGATGGAGGAACGGCGGGGGAGAAGCAGAAACCCCTTTCTTCCACAGCAACCACCCCTGCCGCTTCCTCGTTTCCACACTCCAGCTCCACCTCCTCCCCTTCCTTCCCGGCCTCGCTCATATCCTGTTCTTCCTTCCACAGATCCTCCAGCTCAGCCCGGATTTACTACGCAATGAAGGGATCTTGGGGACGCCCAAGAACCGAAACCCTTGAGTGCACTCGCCTTACCTCTTCGGTCCGGACCTGGGGAGGAAACCCTTTTTGTCTCTGACTGTGGGTGGCCAACAGTATCACTGTTTGGTTGATACTGGGGCCATAGCATCCCTACTAACACCCTCCTTCTTCCTCTTCTGTTCTTTCTAATGTTTCTGACCACATTATTGGGGTTGGGGGTAGGATTATCCCTGTAAATGTTACCGATCCCCTAAAAGTTGAAGTGGGTCCTCTTACTATTGAACATGCTTTTACCATTTGTTCTGAATCTCCTGTTTCCCTTTTCGGTCGCAATTTACTTTGTAAGCTTGGAGCCACTATTAAATGCACTCCTAATGGGTTGATTTTGGACGTTCCCTTGACATACATGCATTGCCTCTTCTCCCTTTTTTCAGCTGACTCGGACCCCCATACGGTGCCCCCGGACTTGCGCGCCCTCCCGGATTCATTATGAGGCTGGGAATCTTCAGACGTTGGCTTCCTGAAGAGTGCGGCACCTGTAGTCATTCAGACTAAATCTGGACCACCACCGTGTCTGCCCCAATATAGTATTCCAACTGAAGCTATTGGACCCATACAACTGCTTATTACTAGCTATCTTAAACAAGGGGTTTTGCGTCCTTGCACTTCCCCATGTAATACCCCCATCTTTCCTGTTCGTAAGCCTAAATTAGACTCCGCAGGGAACCCTGTTTATCGTTTTGTACATGACCTTCGTGCTATCAATTCATATGTTATTCCACAGACACCAGTCATCCCGAACCCCGCTACCATCATAACTATGATTCCTGCCACAGCCACGTGCTTTACTGTCATTGATTTGTGTGCCGCTTTCTTTTCTATTCCAGTGCACCCAGATTCACAATACCTTTTTGCTTTCACCTGGAACTCCACTCAGTATACCTGGACTCAACTACCCCAGGAATATACAGAATCCCCTACCTTGTTTTCGCAAATTTTGAAAGCTGATTTGGCATCCATTGTTTTACCCTGCCGGTCTGTTCTTATCCAATATGTTGATGATTTACTGGTGGCTTCGGACACGGTGGACTCTTGCCGTACGGATACTTATGCCCTCCTTGCATCACTGGCAGACCGTGGCCATAAAGCATCACCAACTAAACTTCAATATTTACAATCAGAGGTGAAATACTTGGGCTATCTTATTGCCCCTGGTTCTCGCAGGTTGGCCTTGAGCGTATCCAAACTATTTTGAACATGAAACAGCCCGTGACTAAACGTCAGGTACGTGCTCTCCTTGGGGTGTTGGGATTTTGCCGCCCCTGGATGCCTTCCTTTGGGGAACTGACCCGTCCATTGATCCTCCTTACTGTAAAGGATGCCCCCACATCCGTTGTTTGGACTCCCGACTTGGACGCTTTACTGATCAAAATTAAGCGGACCCTTTCCTCTGCGCCAGCCCTGTGTCTTCCGGACTATTCTAAAACTTTCTTTCTTTTTGTCCATGAAAACTGTGGAGTTGCCTCTGGTGTACTCTCTCAACTCTTGGGCCCAGCACACCGTCCGGTTGCCTACTATTCAGTCCAGCCGGATCCTGTTGCCCGCAGGGCGGTTCCGTCTTCGCACTGTGGCTGCAGCTGTTGAATTGGTAAAGCGCTCACGTGACTTGGTTTTGGGTCACCCTCTCATTTTAAAGGTACCACATGAGGTCGCTGCAATCCTCTTTAAGTCTCAAACGCAGGCTTTCACTCATCAACGCCTTGCTCAATATGAGGCTGAACTTTTTACCTCTAACCATATTTCTTTTGAAGGTGTTCTACGCTGAACCCCGCTACAGTGTTACCTGAATCTGAGGCTTCCCCACCCCTCCACAACTGTCTTCAGGTCATCCAGGACACTGGAAACCCCTGGTCTGACCTCACTGACCAGCCCCTTCCGAATCCTGACTGTGAATATTTTACCGATGGTTCCTCCTTCCTCCACGAGGGCATCCGTGTCTCCAGAGCAGCAGTGGTTTCGTTGTATAACATTATCTGGGCCTCTCCACTTTCTCCCTCCCATAGTGCCCAGGCTGCAGAACTTATTGCCCTTACAGAGGCTTGTCGGACTGCCCGCTCCCTTCGTGTCACCGTTTATACAGATTCAAGATACACATTTGGAGTATGTCATGCCACAGGAGCTCTGTGGAAACAACGGGGCTTCCTTACTTCTTCTGGCTCCCCCATCGCTCATGCTGCATTGGTGGCTTCGCTTTTGGAAGCCGTTATGCTCCCTAAAGCCCTTGCTGTGGAACACTGCCCGGCGCATCAATGAGACGACTCCCTGGTTACCAAGGGAAATGCTTTCGCAGATGCTGCAGCTAAATGGGCCGCCCTGCAGCCTCTTTCCCTCTCCGTTGCAGCGGCGGAGTTTCGCCTTCAATCATCTATTCCATACGATGATTTTGTTGAGAGGGGGGAGGTGGAACAGTGGCAGGCAAAGTATGAAGCAACTTTTTCTGATGGATTTTGGAGGGTGCCAGATGGCAGACCCTTAGCCCCCAGACAACTATTATGCCTCCTTTGTCAACAAGTCCACTCAAAGGGCCACTGCGGAACTCAGGCCATTGTGGACACTGTCAGAAGGGTATGGTACGCCCCAGGGGTCTACATGGAAGCCGAAAAAGTAGCACGGGCATGTCTCACGTGTCAAGCCAACAATGCCTCTTCCAGACAAGGATACACAAAGGGGGCAGACCCTGGGCTCAGAGACCCTTCGAGAATCTACAGCTGGACTACATCCAGTTACCAAAAGCGAATGGTTTTGAATATGTTCTTGTTTGCAGAGATCAGCTTACACATTGGATTGAAGCCTTCCCCTGCCGGCATGCGACTGCACTCGAAACCATGAGACATCCCTTGAGAGATGTGGTACCCTGATATGGGATCCCCTCCATCTTGGATATGGATCGTGGCCAACACTTTGCAGCCACATCTTGCAAGCTTTAGGCATCACGCAGAATCTGCATGTCCCTTATCATCCCCAGTCTTCGGGGGGGGGGGGGGTAGAACGGGCTAACAGGGAACTTAAATCATTGTTAGGTAGATTATGTCAGGAAACGCATTTAAAGTGGCCCCAGGTATTGCCTACTGCTTTGTTTCATTTGCGAATGCGACCTCGCAAGGATATGGGATTGTCTCCCTTTGAATTGCTTTTTGGCAGACCACCAGATGTCTCAAAGGGTTTGGATCCCTGCTCTCTCCATTTAGAGAGGGGGGACTCTACGTTGTTCTCTTATCTTGTTTCTATGTGTTAGTTTCTTCGATCTTTGTGGACACAGAGTGCCCTTCTCCAGACTCTACCATTGGAGGAAACCCTTCATCCCTTTGAACCAGGCGATTGGGTGTGGATTCGTTCCTTTTCCAGGAAGACGCCACTGCAACCAAAGTGGGATGGTCCGTACCAGCTCCTTCTGACAACGCAAACAGCTGTCCGGATTGCGGAATGAAACACCTGGATCCATTGGACTCACATCAAACCAGCGGTTCGAGATCATAGCCCTTCACCTCCACCACCAGTGCCGCCCATCCGACTTGTTCGGGATCCAGATTCGGACACTTGGGGCTTGAAGGAATGTCTCGGCTTGTAGTACTGTGAATTCTCATACTTGGAGGCTTCAATCAGAGTTTTTTGGCTATTTTCTCACTTCCCTTTTCTTCCACTGCTACCTGGGTTTCTCCAAACTCTCAGCACATTATTAACCCTGCGAATACTTCCTTACAGTTATGTAAGCAACAAGTACTGTCACAGTACCGATGGCTTCCTGGATCCACGGGTGACTGTATGAGTCTTAATGGAACGGGTGATTGGATGCTCATTGGTTCTAAACTCTATTTTTCTATTCCATGGGAACAGCCTCGCTTTCACCTGCTATGGTCCACCCCACTGAATCTCACTTTTCAGACATTGACTGATGGCGCTTGGTAAACTATTCGCACCCAAAAACAGGCCACCTCATGGAACTTTCCCAAGGTGGGACGATTGCGTGGTGACTGTCTCATCGGTTTCAATTATAGTTTTTTCTATATTAATTTTATCCGTGCTCACTCTCTAGTGTTGGGAACTCCTTCCACTGTTATACTCCTGAGGGATCACCCCCACCAGGTAATGGAAGCTTTCTTACGCCGTATCTATCATGTCACTATTAATGTTTCTGCTTACAATGTCTCCCCTCATGAACCTGCTTGCCTCCCGTGGGCTTTGCCCATGTATATTTCTTAGTTTCGTGGTCGTTCTCCTCGTTCAGTTTTGGACACGATACTGGGAGGAATTGGCACAGGCGCCGGGGTAATCAACTCTATAGACATTGAAGCCCTTGAGAATAAAATAGCCTCCTTGGGAAGGCATATTCAGACTATGTCCCATCTCACGGAACGTCAGATTTTGCAGAGTGCTGACGTTCTTCACCAGGATATTCAAGTCACTATGGCTTATTTTAACTTTACTGCTTCTGTCCTCCATTTTTTTCATAATGGCCTCCTTAACTCCTCACCTGCGACCCGATGTGCCATTCTTCAGTTAGGAAATCTGTTCCGTATGGACACAGATATCAGAGAATGGCAGCAAGGCGACAGCTACGCTTGGAAGCCTTTCATATTGGATGATGATGTCAATTGGCAGTGGGTTAAAGTTGACCATTTTAGAAGGGCCTACCCTTCCTTGTATTTCACGCTTACCGCGGTGGTAAAAGGTACTCCAGTAGAAGCATTTCAATTCCTTCCCCTCCCTTCCATTGTCAACCACCATTTATGGATCCCCACCTTCAATTCCAAATTAGCTACTGCTAACTCTTTTTTTATGACGACTCGATGTGACCAATGGGGTTTTCATAAATGGCTTTGTCCTGCCTATACCACTCCTTTTGAACCTTGTGCCTATAATTTCAGCACTGCAACCTGTGTTTGGACCCAACTGGCCAGTGATGCCCCTCGCATCATCGATAATGGTAGAGGGTGTGTTTGTGTGGTCTCCCTCAAGGATATTCGCTGGGAAGTTGGTACGGTGTCTCACCCTCCTGTGCGACAGTGCCGCTGTAATGTTTCGTACGTGACCTCCTCTGAGGGACATTATACTGCAGTCCACTATTCCTCTAGGACACTAGGGTGGGAGGCCCCCGACTGGAATTTTTCATTGCCCCTTGGCTTTGATGTTTCCTCCTTGCTCAACTCGCTTGGGAAAGTGATTTTGTGCAATGGAAATTGCAAGCTCTGAAGCGTTCTGATAAAGGTCTAGTATTGAAAATACATCACGAAGGAGCTGAATTAGTACGTGTCGTACAAGAAATAGGTGTTCTGACTACTCATCATCGGTGGGATGTTTTTTCCGGTTGGAGTCCCACATTCTCCAATGTCTTGCGCCTTGCCCTGCACCCAGTTTGTATTTTTTTTTTTTAACAGCCCTTCTGTTTGTATTAATTGTCATTTTGTATCTGAGAACTCGTATTTTATACTCTCATTTTTTTTCTATTCGCAGGTCATGCTATTGTTAGTTAATGTGCTATGGGAATGTTTTTCCCACGCACAGAGGGGGGATTGTTAGAAGGTTGGGACATGTAGACATTTTAGATATTTAGACATTTATTTTTACCTGCTTGTATAACCTGAAGTAAATGCAGGCCCCGCAATATGCCAATTGTATGGTTGACCTCACAGTGATTATCAAAAGGCTGCATTCTTGAGGATGTGACCCTCAACACTTCTCAAAGATCTCAAGGATGCGTTAATTGTTGTCCATTCATGTAAGCGGATAAACTGTTTTGACCTGATAGTCTTTTCCTGTTCAGATGACCCCTCACAAAGAAAGATAAAGCGGTCCTGACCTCGTTTCTTAGGGATGTAAATCGGGACAGCGCCTGGTGGACAATCAGAGTGATAAAGGATAGTTTACATATGGCTGTTAACACTCAAGGTGATAGAAATTAGTTTACATACAGAAAGGAAGAACCTTAATCAGCACCAGAGAAAGGGGTCCTGGGTAAGGGGAGGAGTATGGAACAAGGTAACTGACTGTGATTGGATCAGAAAAGTCATGACATCTTAACGTGGGTCTGAACGTAATGAAAGGTATATAATGTGCTGTGTGGAGGGGGTCCGGCGCGGCCGCCCACCTAACTGCATGCTGTCATTGCTTCTGCTCTTGGGTGAAGAATGAACCTCCTAACTTCATGCAACTCGTCAGTGTCTTTACTCCCGGCTCAGAAACGGACCTGGAAAGATAAAATTTTAGCTCCAACAGTACAATGCAATAAATTTAAAAAAGGCCACACAAAATCAACAACAAATGAACTTAAAGTGAACCATGGAGTCAATGGGCCTTTATGCAGCCTGGTTAAATGTGTGGTGTGAACACAACCATTGAGTCCGTTGGGTGTATTCGAGGGGCGCTAACCCAGATCTCAAGGGAGTATTAAAACAGGTTGAAGTTGCAAAGTTTGCAAAGCTGGAATTTCTGATTTTAGACAGTAAACATTGCAGGCAAAGAGTGCTGAGAAAAGAGGGGAGGGTATTGCTGAAAACACTGGAATGCCATGTCCATCTGGTGCCATCCTGTAGATCAGTGTTTTTCAATCTTAGAAACTTTAAGATGTGGGGAATTCTGGGAGTTGAAGTCCACACACCTTAAAGTTGCCAAGGTTGAGAGACACTGGATTGTGGGGGGGGCAGTTTTTTTTTTTTTTAAAAGCCTGCAAATCTTGCAGCTTCTCCTGGCCTAGCACTGATCCCTTTCCAACTACGACTGTGCGAGAATCTGCTTTTGACACGGTTGTGTGTGCAGTTCCTGTCTCCAACCGGGTGCCCTCCGGACTTCTCAACCTCAGCGACTTTTAAGACACGTGGACTTCAACTCCCAGAATGTCCACACATCTTAAAAGTCACTGAGATTGAGAAGCAGTGCATTAAATAATTTGCATAACCTCTTTTGAAACAACATTCTGTCTGCACAGTCCTGTGAAGCTTACTCTGGCCCACTTGCTTGTACTTTAGCATTCTGGAAGGGCAGGGGTTAAATGCAAAAAATATATATATAAATATCAATATGTGGTTTTACAGAATAGATGATCATATTCTGGTCGTCAGTTACCTTAGCTATTATTTTTCCGTTGGCCTGAAATTAAAGCCCAAATTAAAGCATGGGCTTTAATTTGGCTAGACACCTACGTCTCTGATTATCTTTTTCCAAGCTGGCAACTTCCAGATGGGCCCGATGTATTCCAGGGAGCCTCTTGTATTCGCCAATTCAATTTTCACACCAGTGTTGGCTTCCCTACAGAGCAGTGTTCCTCAACCTCAGCAACTTTAAGAAGGGTGGATTTTCACTCCCAGAATTCCCCAGCCCGCCATGGGAATTCTGGGAGTTGAAGTCTACCCATCTTAAAGTTGCTGAGGTTGAGGAACACTGCTACAGAGGAACATGCCCTGTCTGAATTCAGTGAGACCTAAACCTAACTAATAGTTATGGCCCAAAAACAAAACAAAAAGCTGGAGAGAAATCAACACTTGACATTAGTCTTTATTATGGACCCAACATATTTGGGGCTACTGTAAGAAGACAGTCTCCAAAGAAGAGAATATAGAGGATTTGGAGAACTATCTACTAGTCCTGGATCCATGGAAAATTTATAGAGCTGATCACAAAGAGATGGCACTGTAAGTATTTGGAAACAAGGCATACAAGAAGTTTGCATGGATTGGTCAATAACAACTCTGATCTTACCTCATTATTTCACTGGTTAACTTTTTCAGCAGACTGTGGGAATGCAGTAGACATAATATATCTTGATTTCAACAAGTTTTCGGCAAATAATTGTTCTCCATATTCTGATTAGCAAGCTAGTTCAATGTGGGCTGGATGCAATGACATTTAAGTGAATACTGTACATAGTTGGCTTGAAAATCTTAACTCTGAAGTCTTCATTGAAAGTTCACAGTCCAACTGAACGGAGTGCTACAAAATTCAGACCTGGGTTCTCTGCTCTTCAGCATGTTTACTGACTCAGTTGAACAAGGGAATACCTATAAATCTAGCAGATGATACAAATTTGGGTCACCCAGCTAATACCCTGAAAGACAAAGTTCAACATGACCTTGAGAAGTTAGAAAAAGGGGCTGAGAGTTACAGAATGGCTCTAACAGAAACACGTACAGTGGTACCTCGCGTTACGAACTTAATCTGTTCCGTGACTCTGATCGCAACTCGATTTGGTCGCACCGCAAGGCAAATTTTCCTATAAGGTTCAATGTAAATACGGTTAATCCGTTCCGCCCTTTGAATCTGGTCGCACCGTGAGGCAAATTTCCCCATAAGGTTCAATGTAAATACATACGGCTCTGCATTTTCTTTGGAGCCATGCTGACAAGCACACCAAAAACCTTCCAAACGCCACAAAACACACCACAAGCCTCACCGAACGTCTCCTTGCTACCGCGATCTCGTCCACAGGAAGCCGCGACCACGTGGCAGCAGGGCAAATGGCCGCGGATCTGGTTCGTAGTGTGGGGCAGAGGTCGCACGGCGAGGTAAATTTTTGGGGCCGGAGCTGATCATATCGCGAAAAATTCGTAAGGAGGGGTGTTCATAACCCGAGGTACCACTGTACTTGCAATAGGTCCACAGGTGTCCCGATACATGTCCCAATGACATCACACAAGGCATGATGTCATCACGCAAAGGGCATCAGTGCCTAATTCATGGAAGTGTGACAAAAGTTCCCATCCACATTCTAACCAAGCCCTTATCTTGTTCAAATTTTATGGAGCTCAGCTACAGCCAGTTGCAAAGTCCAAGTAAAGATAGGGTTGGGACATTAACATCTTCCCTTTTCCCCACTCTGGCTTGCACTGTACGTCATAATAAAACTAGCAAGCAGGGACCCAAAGAGATGGGGAATGTAGGCTTTGGATTTTAACCTGATAGGGTTGCACGTTGTGGTTGGGCAAAACATACAGACCAAAGCACTGGTCAGTTTCCCACTGAAAGACACCAGCGTTCACATGGAAAACATCAGTGGTTCTTCTCCAAGTGAGCGCTCCATTGCTTTAAGCAAATTTCCACGTAGAAATCAGGATTACACATGGCTGGCTGGGGAATTCTGGGAGTTGAAGTCCACACGTCTTAAAGTCGCCAAGGTTGAGAAACACTGCACTAGGCTGTTTCTAGTGTTCACTGGTTAAGTCCCACACTTCTCGTGGGAAAACCAGCTTTCATGAACTGAAGTGCTCATATTTATGCAGATGCCACAAATGAGGTACAAGGAGATTTCTGAGAACTTTCTTTTCCTCCCTCTTTAGAGTAAGCTTCTAGCTTTTGGTAGGGGGCTGGGAGAGGAAGAAGACTTATCCCATTTCGTGATCTTTCTGAGCAACCTTAATGTTTATTGGACTGGGCTTCTGATCCTTAAAGCTGTCGCTGGTTGGGGTAAAGTAGCAACTATAAAAGGCAGTCGAAGCTATGCAACCCGCCGGACTTCGTCCTTGCCATCCAATCCCTGTCTTTGCTTACTGCATTAAACCATAGTTTGTTCTGTCTTGTGTGAACTCAGGCACTGGGACTCACAAATCTTTGCTGAATGAACTGTGGCCTATTTAACAAACCCCAGCGGAACGTCCATCAGGTCAATACTGGGTCGGCCAGGTTGGCATCTGAATTTTAAACTAGGGGGTCCTTAAATGCCCCTTTTTGTTTAGGACCCGAACTTGGCAGGTGGGGGCGTGCCTAAGTTTCCCTTCTCAAACACTCTGCCGTGCGACACTCTTGGATTTGAGAAAAGCCAGCTAGGCTGACCACCACCGCCAACAAGCGGCCCTGAACAGCTGTCCGGGCTTCCTGTTTGCTGCTGGTTCGGCCAGTCCCATCCCAACGGACGCCAGGCCTGCAGAAAAAGCCCGTCAAGGTGACCTGGTGCAGAGAGTTCTCCTTCATTAGCCCAGAAGGTCTTCCAAAAATTACCCTGCGGGCCCTCAAGGCAGACCAGCAGCTGCGAGACAGGGGTAGACGGTGGCCTGTGGATGTGAGCTACGTCCCTCCAGCCCAGCTCGGGCCAGCACGGGGCTCCGCGGCTTCCTCCTGACTTTTCCTCTTTCTGCTACCAAACCATCCAGGGAGGCTGCAGGAGTTCGTAAGAGGGAATGCTGGTGACGTTGACCGGGATGGAGATCACAGCCCAGGGGAGCCCGTGCTGCTCCAGAGACCGACGGATCATGTGTCTGTGAAAAGAAATGGCCACGTGGGACTTTTTTTAGAGGAAGACCTGCCGTACTTCTAAGCAGGAAGAGACGCCTGCAATTTCCTCACTGCGGGAAGCCATCGCAGAACAATTGAATCCCAAAAGGGGCCATTTCCCAAAACCGAACATCCTAATTTTGCCACATACTTCATGTTAATGCTTTCGCTTGAAAAAAGGAAGGCTTTTCAATAGGAGCGGCGAACAAGCCTCTCTCAATGCACACAACCTAAATCCTGTGAGGCTGCGGCTACTTACTGTTAGTTAACTCAGATTGTGAGCTTAACATCCTGTAACGTAATACAGACCTAATCGATTTATATCCCCGCTAAGGGGGAGAGCGAACGTTGCGTCCACCGAACGGCAACGTCTCCTAACCTGTCAGCCCTCTGATGTGGCTGACGTCAGCTCCCATCATTCCCAGCCAGCACGGGCATATAAGAGCAACATCTTGAGAAAAGGAACGCTAACGTTTAAGACAGACCTCAAATGTGGTAATCAGAAGTAGACCCTGGTGCATTCATGGGGGGGGGCAATCGCTTGTGTCTGTCCCTTTCATTGAAAACCCTTCCACCCAAAGGGACTAGCAAACTGAGAATGGCCACCGCCAGTGGGGTTAATGGCCAAGGATCTAAGGAAAACAGGAAAATGCTCAGCTGCAGCCCTCACCCATCTCTCCCCAGGAGGAAAAGAGCAGGGATGTCCGCTGTCCGTTGGGTGTCGTCCTGAATCATCTCCACGTAGGCGCTGTCGTTGTCGTAACTATTGTCTGCAATGATTACCGCCTGGCCCCCGTGTTCCTGGACCGTGCGGGTCTTGGATAAAAAGGAGCAGCCCCTGCAAAAAAGCCAGAAAAGGTCCATATCTCTTGATTAGATTTCTACCCACTTTTTGCATCTGCAAAACACCCAACAATGCTAGGAAATGTCCAAGGTACTGTAACTAAGTACAGTAATTGCAATAATAAAGGTAACATAACTACAGTAGCTAATTCAGTAACTACAGATAAGAAGAAAATAGCCCTAACTGTGTACACCAGCGTTTCTCAACCTTGGCAACTTTAAGGGGTGTGGACTTCAGCTCCCAGAATTCCCTAGCCAGCCATGTTGGCTGGGGAATTCTGGGAGTTGAAGTCTCACAAACCAATGCTTCTCACTGTGGACCTTGCAGGAGAAGAGCTGGGGTAGTCCGTGGCAGGCAAAAATCAGGAGGAGGCTGGTAGCGCCTCTGCAGATTTAATTTTTTTAAAAGGCAGAAGTTTTCGTGGGCTGCAGCTCATTTGGTTATGAAAATTCACTCCGTGCCTCGGATAAGCCAGCGGTGCAACAGAAGGAAACGTGACAAAGGAAAAAGAGTGGTGAGATAGATTCATTACGATGAAATATTCATAAAATCCATCCAAGGGGGTCTACGACCCACTAAAACAAAACGGTGCTCCAGTCACACCATTACAGTCACCATCCTGACTTTTTCTTGACCACACACTATGAACCCCCCTGAACCCAGCACAGTTTCGTCTGGACCTGCCCACTTCCTAAGAGCGTCCTTGAAAGGCCAGGGAGAAGGTTCCTCCTGGCATAAGAACCATCCTGGATCCTCCAGCCGACTTGATAGCAGAGCAGAGATTTGAATGCTGAGTCTGTGCTCTCCTCTGCTTTGGAAAACCAACCCATTGATTTCCACTGACGTGCAAAAGAAGGGCATGGGAGGAAACTCACCCGCGCTCCACCAAAGCAATCTGGCCTTCGATGAAGGCCCCGTTGTTCAACACACCGCAGGCATCCGGCGGATCAGACGGTACAAGGTAGATCTGCTCGTATCTCATGTTCTGGGCAGGGGGAAGAGACATAGAAAAGAGGGAATGTAACACCATCAGCTGCAGGGCATGAGCCATTGTCCTGTGCCCAGGGGCAAACAAGGTTTGCCCTTGTGGTCTTCCCCAATCCGATGCACAGCGCCTTCTGGCTTCCATTGATGGGACTCATGGCATTACTAAGTTTTGGGGGATAAACAGCTCAATATGGGGTTAGATTAATTAGTTAGACCAGTGTTTCTCAACCTTGGCAAGTTTAAGATGTGTGGACTTCAACCCCCAGAATTCCCCAGCCAGCATGGTTGGGTTAGGGTTAGGGTTAGGCTGGCTGGGGAATTCTGGGAGTTGAAGTCCACACATCTTAAACTTGCCAAGGTTGAGAAACACTGAGTTAGATTCATATCCTGCCTTTCTCAAGGCAACATACATACCTTTCTCTGATTCCTCCCCCCCCCCCCAACAACAACCCTATTAGGAAGGTTGGGCCAAGAGAGAGCAACAGGAACAGTCCGATGTGCTATATTCCTTACCCCCAGAATTTTCACCCCACAGATGTGCAGGAGGAGATAAAGGTTGGACTACTACAAAGGGTCCCCCAGATGTTGCTGAACCACAACCTGGTCATCCCAGGCACCAGGGCCAACATTGAGAGAACTTGGGATCTGTAGTTGAGGAACATCTGAACCCCTTCAGAAACACTCTTCCTCCAAACTAGGTTGTATCCCATGCAATAGCATTCCAATTATCTTCTTTTAAGCCTTCCATCTAAAGACTGCCTTGTGAAGGAAAGGAAAGTTTCAGCATCGTGGGCATAAAAAGATCGGTTTAAAAAAGACTTTAAGCCTACTTACGAACACTCCCCCAAAATCCTTGGCTGGGGTAGCAGTGAAGATGTAGCGGATATCTCCAGGACTCAGAACATGGAAATAAAGGTATTCCTGGATGCGTAAACCTAGCAGCCGGCAGAGGGAAAAAAGCATCAATAAAAAGAATAGTGTGGTTGTTTTGACATTTGAAGAAACTAGGTTTCAAGCAGAGAAGCCATGCCCGAGCAGCAAAGGGTTGAACAAATGTATAGGAAAACATCTGGTGTACACAAGGCCCAGGAATTGTGAGATTCTTGACAAGATTAGAATCCTTGATTAATAGAGAAATAGTTGAAAGGAAAAATCTGCAGAGTCCTTGTGTGCAGAATGGACAATTACTGCAAATTTCATGCACCCTGTCTATTCCCGTAGTTCAAATAATTTTAAATAATCCTACTTCTACTGCCCCAATATCAGCTTCCTGCAGCTTCTTTATTGAGTCATCCAGACCCTGAAGTAGAAGCAAGGTACAATTCTTTGCTTTCCACTACTTCATTTCATGCCATTCTACTTCTCTGTAACCTGTACACACCTGTTTGGTCTAATTCTGTTGTGTGAAACCCTATTTCTAATAGCTCTGTGCCTTAGTTGAAAACAGCCAGTTCCTTCACTGCTCTGAAATACAGCAAAGTTACTTGCTTCCCAAAGAGACTGCCCGTTGCCCCTCTGCATTACTCATGAACGTGGACTGATTCTCCCAAAATGACTGCAAAACGGAGTGGAAGATCAAGTGCCTGTGGCTTTTAGATGGAGAACATCAATGGTGGGACAAACCACTTTAGCAAATGCAAAACTTCTGAAATCCTGAAACCAGCTGGCTAGAGATGGTCAAACAGCTCCTGAAGGCTGCAAGGCTGGCTGAAGCCCCAGGTGGACACCAAAGCAACTGATAGCCCAAGCTTCCTTTAACGCAGTGATGAGGAATGGGTGGCTCTCTATGATGATTGGACAACAGTTCCCATCATTCCTGCCTAGCAGCCATGTTGGACCAGCCACCCTGGATCAGATGCTGCAGCCCAACATGACATGGGACACCACCTCCCTGCTTTAAGGCCACTTTGTCAGGCTATTTCAGACCAAACCATTTTGTCTTTTAAATCAGGAACACTTATCACTATTAAAAATAATATTTCTGTAATCGTTTTGATTTCCTCTTACAGTTAATGCTTTGCTTATTTATTTTATTGGAACATACCAGCCTGTGGCATGATGACCTGCTTTATCCTTCTCTGCAGAGAGGTTTACTGAGGGTCTAATTGCCAAGACTGAGTTTTTGGTTCTAGCGAGTTTGAAGATTCACTTCCGCAAAGATAAGTTGAAGGAGAAGATAGGAGGGCTTTCAGAATTCATCTTTGCAGACTTTAATCCAAAATCTTCTAGTGATGATTCCCTTCCTCCAAACCAAGACACAGAACTGTTTAAGTATGTCTGAGAGCATACTGGGCGCTTAATCTTGGGTTTCCTAGTGATATAGATTCACTTTATTTTATTGCTGTTCGTCACCCGGTATGCCTCAGGACTGGGCTGAGTTTTGAGCACTATAAAGTAAATCAATACAATACTGGCTGACTGGAGAAATGTCATGCATACAAAACCTGGAAGCACCAGAAGGGTGTTGCAGAACACCTTTCTATTATTCAGAGTTTGGGGGTCCCACAAAAGATAGTTGAAGATGCCGTGGATTTCTACATATAGGAACATGAGCTGTGCACGATTAGGCCAAATCTTGCTTCCCACAAAAGCTCAGAAGCCCGGCTTGGACAACCCCCTAAACCTGCCACTTCCCAGAACGGATTTTCTGAGAACATACTGCGTGTGAACACGAAGTCTTCATTCCGCCATCACAGCTAATATCCATTTTTAAAGCTCTTTTCTGTTAAGGTTTCCATCTAAGCTACAGCAAGGGAATAAAGGCACCGTTCTACCTTGCAGTATTTCTACATGATGTTAGCAAGGAAATAGAGTGGCATCATTGATTATAAAGATAATAACCCATCCTCTACCATTCCTGCCATCACTCCTGGCTGTGACAAGGGAGGGCAGAGGAAGGAAAGGGGGAAACAGGTGTGGGGCTACTTTCCAAGGCAACAGGCTGTGGTCACATTGCAAATGGCAGGGGTTAAGAGCCAAGAGTTATGAATAGACACCAAGGCTACGCATGAAGGCTCCATAAACCCCCAAGAGGGTGACAGGAACTAGTCTTGCAAATGAGAAATACGCCATGCAGAGCGCACCTTGCACTTCGTGCGAATCGCTCGAACCCGTTTGGGTGGGTGTATGCCCGTGCACACACATCAACTTATATATTTATCTATATAGATATGTGAGAGTCAGGACCAGGGGGGTTAAGAATTTACTCTCGTCGCCAGAGCAACGAGGAACTGATAAGAGGATGAGACTGAACCCTCCCTAAAGAATGCAAGGGAGGTTGGGAGGGTGACCCTGGAATTTGCTCTCACTCTGAGAAGATTTCTGTAACGGGACTGAAGCCAATAAACCCTGCTGAATTGAATCTGTACTGTCTCCTGGAGTTTCCTGGGCTAATCCTGACAAGATATAACACACAGGGACATGAAGTATATACACAGTATACATACGTGCGCATAGATGTGCACGCATATATAAATATACACACACAGTATTCAAATACATGCCTATGCACACACACACATATATGTAATCCATTTATAAATATATATATTTGCATATACACCTACAAAGGCTGTGTATGGCTAAATGGATATACGCACACTCAAGTATACATGGGAGCCAGTCTGGAGTCGTGGTGAAAGCACCAAGCTAGAAACCGGGAGGCCCTGAGTTCTAGTTCCGCCTGGGCACCAAGCCAGGTGGGGGACCCTGGGCCGGCCCCTCTCTCTCAGCCCTAGGAAGCAGGCAAGGGCAAACCAGTTCCAAAAAACCTTGCCAAGAAAACTGCAGGGACCGGTCCAGGCAGTCACTGGGAGTCAACATTGACTTGAAGGCGCACACATACACACACGTGTATATGTGCATTTGTTTGCACCTTAGAGTCAGTTTTTGACATGCACACATCTGTACACAGATGTCCCCACATATACCTCCATGCATGCCCGCACGCACCATGATTACGAAACGGATACACGCACAGGCACGCCGTCTGCACGCACGCACCCCAAACGCGCACTCCACTGCAGGCTCGCCCACCCCCCCCGACCGCGGCGTGTGCCAACCAGCGAGGCACGCTGCCCCCCCGCCAGCTCAGCTCTCCTTGCAGGAGGCGCCTCTGGCCGGCCAGCCAGCCGCCAGCCAGCCGAAGGGCCGTTGCGAGCCGGCCGGCCGGCCGGCCACCCACCCCGGCGCGGGGGCCTCGCGGCGCGGCACCCTGCAGGAGAGAGCTCCGGATGCTCACCGTGGCCAGCCGGGCCGAGGCAGAGCAGAAGCAGGCCCAGCCATCCGGGCCAGGCGGGGAACATCGCTGGAGCCGCCGCCGCCGCCGCCGCCGCCGCCGCCGCCCGCCTGCCCGCCTGCCCGCCAGCGAGCGCTCCCTCCGGCGGCGCCCGGACAGCTGGCGTTCTCAGCTGGCAGCAGCTGCGACAGGGCCCCGCCCACGCGCTCCTCTGATTGGATGGGCCACGCTCTGGGCGGAGCCAGCGGGGGCGTTTCCATGAATCACCCGCGCCTTTGTCTTCGGGCTTTACCGTCTGGCTTCTAGTAGACCGGGACGCCAATCTGGGGGTCTGCTGCTGTGCCCAACTGGGTGGGGTCCAAGGACCCTCTTGGGGCCTCCAAGAACCTGCGGAACCAAAAGGGCTCCAAGCTGTTTGCAAAAACATAAAGCCAGGCCCCGCTTCTCGCCCCAGTCGAAGGGAATATGGGGAGCTCAGGGAAAAGAAGAGGAGTGGAATAAGATGCACGTCGCTCTAGGGGTTTTTTTCATGAAAAGTATTTAGGTTCATATCTAACGGGGTTAATAGTGTTACTTTGACATGGTTCAATAAGTAAATGCTCACGAATGCAACCGTTTTAATTTTTAATTCGGTAAATATCGATAGATATAAAATATAAACATAAGGAAAAGCTGTTAATTCCCAGAATTCCCCAGCCAGCTTGGCTGGGGAATTCTGGGAGTTGAAGTCCACACCTCTCAAAGTTGCCGAGGTTGCGAAACACCGCCCTCGAGAATAATGGATTAATAGGAAAGAACTCTTTTGCTGACAATTGGGCAACGCAGCTGCCACCCCGGCCAAAATTCCCGTTATTTTGAATAATAATCAGATGTCTACATTCTGATTCTCTCATTGTAAAAAGCGGCTCCCTAGCATGGGAAGAAAAAAAAGTTTTAAAATAAACCCCCAAGTGACCCGTGGAAGGAGGAGTCTTATTTTTCTTTTCTCTATGAGGCTCACGCCGCACAGTACTTCCTTTCAAGGCTCCGCCCTTTCGTCCGGCCCCGCCCACTAGGCGCCGGGAAGTTTCTAGGCTTGCGCGGTGCACTGTGGGGAGGGACCGTTTGCCCAGGGACGCCGCCAGGATGATGGTGAGTGAGGGGGAAGCGGAGGGGGAGACGCGTTTATCCGCCGCCATCCGCCGCGGGGCAGGCGCCCTTCTCCTCGCGGATGGCCTTTTCATCCTTGGCGGAGGCTCCTCGGCAAGAAGGAGTCGATATTGGCTAAGGCAGGGGTGGGTCGCCGGGAGGGTGGGGGGGGCAACGCGGAAGCCCCGCCTGCTGCTGCGCCCCTGCCAGGGACAGGCCTTCCCGAGGGGAGCTGGAAGCCGACGGGCCGCACGCGGTCAGGGCCGCAGTCCCGCAGACTATAACTCCCGGCGAGCTGTTGGGGAGCCGGCGCCTTTAACGGAGCGGCTGCTTTGCCGCGGGGCATTCTGGGGGGTGTAGTCAGAGGAATCAGGGCAGGACAGCCCCCACGAGACACTCCCACCGGGATCAGGGGGTGAAGTCGTGTGAAGCATCTGCCCCGCGACGCACGGGCTGGATTTGCAGAATAGGCGGAGCCCCCCCCGCTGTCCAAGCTTGGCTAGCTGTAACCTTACTTACTTTTGGGGCGGATAAGCGAGGGGTTTATGTCTCTTTCAGGGTGTCGTGCAAATCCAGAAAATGAATGGCTCCCTTACATAGACACACTTATTCTGGAGCAGGCACAGATTGGTTGTTGTGTTTTCACGTGCTGTACAAGCATCTATCGTGTTCCGTTCGTGTTTTATGCCTTCTGAGCTGTTTAGCCTCACAGACAATGGAAAGATGCAGTCCTCTCCTCCCCCCCCCCCCGTTTATTCATTTTAAACGATTTAAGAACAAACGGCTACATAAAAGAAGAAAGTGAGAAAGGACGTGGTGGATGGAAAATAAAATATCAGTAAATAAACTGTTTATTCAGTTTGTACACTGCCCCACTCCCAGCGTCCCTGGTCAGTTCACATGAAAACAAACTAAAAACAGGAAGCATAAGGAACACAGCCGATCCTTGAAAGGGGCTACCCCCTTCCTGGCCAAGGTTCAGGCCTTTGTGGTCCTCCGAATGTCAATTAGGATGGGAGCCACCCAGATCTTGGGGTGGGGGGACCTCTTTCCAGAGGGCAGGCACCACAGCAGAGATAGGTGGCATCGTTTAATTGAAGGAACCCAGCGTGTGCCAACCCTGCTGGATTGAATCGCCTGTGCAGAAACTATTCATAGTCGTCATAACATTTAACGTTCATTGTTTCAGTGATTAAATAATTAATGGAATATATAAAACTAGCCTCATTGTATCATCTTAAAAAATAATTATAAAACACTGCAAAACTCGAAACATTCATATTTACGTCACCGCTATTTTAGAAAGATGCATTCCTTAAGGGTTTTGCTGTGGTTTTGCTATCCGTTGTAATGCTGCTCTGCTTCAGCTTTCTGCCTTTGCCATACCAGAAATAACTGGTTAGTAATATTTTTCTGTTCGTGCAATGAAATTCCACTGTTGCTAAATTGCTGCTTTTGGCCTTGGGGATACCTGACCTTTGACCCCTTGTTTTATCTGCAGCCCACACCTGTTATCCTGCTGAAGGAAGGCACAGATACTTCTCAGGGGATTCCACAGCTTATTAGTAACATAAGTGCTTGCCAAGTAATTGCTGAAGCGGTTCGTACTACGCTTGGCCCCCGGGGCATGGACAAACTCATCGTGGACGACAGAGGTGAGGCTGGTGCTGGCAGATAACCCACGATTGCCAGGAGCTGCTTTTATATCATTCTCTTGCCATGGTAGGGTGCCTTCATGTTCCCTGCCTTGATTAGGCAGTGACCCAGGTCATGTCTCGATTGCGGGGTGAGCCTGCCCCTCCGGATTCTGGAGGCAGACGGGCAGGCGTCTGAATCCAGGATCAAGCGGCAAGGAGGGGCTCAGTCCGACTAGATTGTTGTTTACAGAGGCGTACTATGTGAGATGGCAGCGTGGCAGCCTTTGTCTAAAATGGAATACCGAACTAAAGCGATGAAAAGAGGGAGCTTCTAGAGTAAACAGTAAGAAAAGCAACAGCAAGTGATTTATTTATTGATTAGATTTTTAAATCACTGCCATCTTATGGCTCCTGGCAGTTTGCCAAAATAAAACACCCACAGTACAACAAGATAGATAGATAGATAGTAGTGAACCCCTAAAACACATTTATGATTAAATTAAAACAGTATTCCAATAACATGTAACCCTTTGATAGTGTGGTCTTAATTGAAAGGCTTCTGGAAGAACTCCATTTTGGTCAGCTTTGAGAAAACCAGAGAGGATGGAACAAGTGGAGCCTTTTGTGAAAGCTGTTCCACAAGGGAGGGGCTGTAGCAAAGATTCTGGTAGCCCACCTGCTGCGCATTAGCCCAGGGATCCCCAGATTTTTGGCATTGGTCGGCACATTCAGAAAGCTGAGGGTGTACTGTGGGCACTCTACCATTTTTGTTGCTCACTTATCAGAAGGCAAACAGGTAAAGGTTACATATATATTTGTAGGCTTTATATCTTGCCCCATGCTCCCTCTGGCCTCCCAGAATGCTCTATGGCACCTTTATTTTGTCGGGTTTTTTTTCTACAGACATAGGCATACAGGTAGTCCTCACTTAACAACCATAATTGGGGCCAGAATTTAAGTTGCTAAGTGATGCAGTTGTGAATCAGATCACCCGGTTGTTAAGGGAATCACGTGGTTCCCCATTGATTTTGCTTGCCAGAAGCTGGCTGGGAAGGTTGCAAATGGTGATCTCGTGACCCCAGGACACTGCAATTGTTGTAAGTGCAAGCCAGTTGCCAAGTGCCTAGATTGCGATCACATGACTGCGGGGGCACTGTGACTGTTGTAACTTCAGATGCAGGTCATAAGTCACTTTTTAGCGCAGTCGTAACTTCAGACCACCTGTATTTTCAAATAAAAGGGCCTCCACCCCCTATTTTTGTTTCCCATACTGTGTGTGTCAGTACACTGCATGGGCTTTCTGGTTGGTGGGATGTGAGGGCCCACAGTTATTCCCCCAATTCTTAGGCGATGCTAATGGATGGGTGAGAATGAGACAAGAAGGAACAAAAGAATGGTTGGGCCATTTGGAGACCCAAGAGTGAATGAAAATGGTGTGGGTCTGCTTAGAGAAAAGTCTGCTTGTTTTAAACAGCTGGTTTAAACAGAAGTCTTTGCATGCACACCTGGAAAAGAATCAGTGTAAAAGCACAATTGAGTTATGTACTGTGAATGTTTGAAGGAATTAGTGAAGGATACAAGGGGGAAAGGACCATTGTTTGGTAGTGCTGAGAGTAGATATTGTTAGAAGAATGGACTTGGGGAAAAAGAAATGAAAGAATTGCAAATGAGAGTAGAATCAGTGCAAGAAGGGAAAGTATAGTGGTACCTCGGTTCACGAATGCTTCTGTTCATGAACAATTTGGTTCACGAACAGCACTGTTCGCAAAATTTTGCTTCCGTTCACGAACTTCACATTGGGTGATGAACAGGATCCGTAGCCATTTTCCCTGCCGTGACACGTGGTCGGGGCTTCCTGTAGGGAGGGGGACTCTCCCTCCAAGCAATAACCGCCTCCCCACCCGCCTTCCTGTCCTCCACGCCAGAAGTCGCCTCAAGCAAGGTTAGCGTTCTCTCTCTTCGTACTGTACTGTACTGTGCTTTGTTTCATATTTTTGTGGTTTAAAAAAAAAATACATATGGTTCAGAACGGATTAACCGTATTTACATTGAACCTTATGGGAAAATTTGATTCGGGTCGCGACCAGAGTCGCGGAACGAATTAAGTTTGTGAACCGAGGTACCACTGTACAAATCCTGAATGAAAAAATACTAAAAAATAGATTAGTAATCTCCCAAAAGCAGCACATGGAAGGAAAGAGAATATGGAAGTTGCTTGGAACACAGCAAAATGAATTCCGTTTGAGTGCCACGGACGTTTGTGGAGTTGTGCTAATGGGAAGTAAGAAGAAGAATGCTAAACCAGGAGTCAGCAGGGTGAATGCAATGCAAAACAAAAGGGATGATTTGAGTGAAACTGAGGTGAGGGAAGGCAGGAAGGAGTATTTTAGATGTTGATGGGGAACAGCAGGGACAATCTGAAGAGCCGAAGAGCTATAAGAATTAGCATTCAGTGAAGTCATCTGGAGGAGCCATAAGCTCTGAAGGGCCCCCAGATTCCAGACCCACTCAGTCGTGGGGGTGCTTGGCCATCCAGAGGTAACTCTGCTGTTGACAGAGGATCTTGGTGTGCCAGCGGCGGTTCTGTCTTTCTTGAATTCAGATTCAGTCTCTTCTCTCCCATTGAAACCCTTACAGCAGTGTTGTCCAAATTTGGCCACTTTAAGATAAGTGGACTTCAACTCCCAGAATTCCCCAGCCAGCATGGCTGGCTAGGGAATTCTGGGAGTTGAAGTTTACTCATCTTAAAGTGGCCAAGTTTGGGCAACACTGCCTTACAGCCTATACAATACAGTACAAGATATTCCTTTGGTTGTTTATTGTAATTACCAGATAATTGTATAAGGAATATTTGTGGTGACATTAGAGATATGTTGGTTTGGGCTGTGAATGTACTATTGGCTGAGAACCTTGATGATTTGCAATGAATGTTAAAAGGGTACGTGCGAAATATGGTTTTGAAAATTAACATATTGAAGTTTGAGATAGTTGTCTTTGCATGTTATATATAAATGGCAAAAAATGAGCAGATAGATGAATTGTATCTTGGTACAACGTTTACTAAATATTAGGAAATGAAATTTTAAGATTTGGTATAAAGGTAGTGAGTAATACAGTGTTAAAAAAGCAAAAACAGCTTTAAATGTCTCCTTCTGCCTCCTTTGTTATATGGAAGCTAGAGATAGATAAAAGTAAGCTGACTGCAGTGGGAATGAGTACTGTACTTAAGTATGTGTGGTTAAAAAGAGGGGGGTCAAGAATGAATGGGCACTGAAGGCGTGTGGACTGAACAGAAAATTGAATGGCCAATATGAAAGAAGAACCTTGAGGTGGTGTATTGTGTAGTGAAAGTGAAGAGGATCAAATTACAGACCAGGTCTGTAACGGAAGAAAAAATGGTTGGAGGCAAAGGGGAAGAGCCGAAAGGTTGTGATTCAACACAGTTGATGAACTCCTTCAAAGAGAGTTGAGATGTTTAAAGAATGAAAGAATTAGATGATGTGGTAGAAGCAGGGATGGTTTGTGAAGATCGAAAAGCGCAAAGGAGTAAAGTGAGTAGTGTTAACTAATTTTCGCTGTTTTCTTTTTTGTGCCTTTAATTTCCTTGGCTTGCTAACTCCTTTCCTGCACGATGCATAATGTTACTGACCCCAAAGGGCATAGCATATCAGCATGTGGGAACACAACAAAATCTGGTGGGGCTTGGTCTCTAGGAGCATCCGCAAGCACAGTGGTGCCTGCGGGCACTGCTCTGGGCCTCTTGGCCTTGGTGGACTTTTTCCTGGGGTCCCCGCACTACTTCAGTGAGGAAATTTACCTGGGGCTTGCCGAAGAGAATAACTTTACATGGATGGAAAGAAGCTTATTCTCCTGATGTTAAGGGATAGATTCAAGATAGGGATTTGTTATCCATTTTTGAAATGTCTTTTAAATTGTGAAAATGAAAAGATGGAACAATACTGATTTGTTCGTTTATCAAATTTGTGTAGCCGCCCATCTCACAGAAAAGTGACTCTGGGCGGCATACAGCACTTAATTAAAAAAAGCAATAAACATATAAAAAACTTTCATTGTGAAAAACTATGAAAAACACAAGAACAGGAGAGGATGATGTTAGCCATAGTAAGGGAGCCATTGCACGATCTCCCTGGTCCCCTGGGACCCCCAGGCCTGAAGGCACAACCAGGAATGTTGAAAGGGATGGAGCTGACCTCACTTCTGGGGGGAGAAGGTTGCACAAGGCGGGTGCCACGGCAGAGAAGTCCCACCTCCTGGGGCCCGCCAAGTGTGGTTCCCTGACAGACAGGACCCACAGCACGCCTTCTCTGCCAGATCTGGTGGGATGAACAGATATAATGGAGTGGAGAGGTGGTCCCTCGGATCAGCTGGCCCCAGGCCACGAAGGGCTTTGGAGGTCAAAACCAGCACCTTGAATTGGACCCAGAAGCAAACCGGCAGTTGATGCAGCTCACAGAGCAGAGGTGTAACGCGGGCCACGTGGTCTACATCTGGTGATAAGTTTAAGGACTGAATTAATCTTATGTTGATACTAACACGGATCTTATTTGTCTTTTTCTTAGTTTGTTTTTTCCCTTTATGTTTAGTTAATCACTGTAGTTATTGTAGGGGTTTTTTAAAACCATATAATCACTGGTGTGTTATTTTGTTTGTTATACTTCACTAATTGCTTTGGGGAGAGCCAGTTTGATGTTAAGGCACCAGACTAGAAACCGGGAAACCCTGAGTTCTAGTTCCACCTTAGGCACAAAGCCAGCTGGGGGGCCTTGGGCCAGTCCCTCTCTCTCAACCCCAGGAAGGAGGCCAGGGCAAACCACTTCTGAAATCTTGCCAAGAAAACTGCAGGGACTGGTCCAGGCAGTTGCCCGGAGTCAAGACTGACTGGAAGGCACACAAAAAAAAAAAAAGCTGGGGGGGAGCCTTCAGTCAGGAGCTGTGTTGGGAGTGCCAAAGGAAAAAGATAAGTCCTCCAGTCCTGATTCCTTTTCATCAGGCACAAGCATGTTGCCATTCATCCGTCAGCACTTGGCATTCAGAGATGTGCCTCAGCCAGAAATGGGGAGAAAAGTGGTGAATTCCCTCCAGTACTAGGTGTCAGTAGTGCTCAGGCAGGCTTATAGTTGTGCCTGAAATGCAGACCGTGTTGGATTCCATCTCCAGGACAATGGGTCGCCTTTGGGATGTTCTGCTGTGCCATTCCAGATGAGCCACAGTGCAGGAGAACCCCAACTCTGAATGTTTTTGTTGTCACAGATTTGGGACCAGATGAGGCAAATAGGACAAGTGTAGTGTGCATTGTCCCCTGTCTCCTCCACAGCTCACAGTAGAGCCTGTCTCATGGCTTACCCACCCTTCTGTCTTCCTGAAGCCCCTCCCTCCCTCAGCTGTCAGCAAGGCACACTGCAGCTTATCCTACCTACCTGCCCCTTACTTTCCCAGCACTCAGCTGATATCTGACCTGCATCCCCCTTCCCAGCACCTCTTTGGCCTCCTCTGCCTCCCCCAGACATCCTCAGCGTTTTTCCTTTCCCTCTGGTTATCATTCTGTGCATGGACCGGAACACCTGAAGCAGATTTCTTTCGGGTTTGAGCACAGGCCATGCAAAACCACCTGTTTCATGCACAGAACAATTCATGCCCCAAATGTTTTGCACATCCCTAGAGAGCTTCTAAAGCTCAATAAGAGATCTCTGTGGGGCTGTGCATGCTGAGCCATGAGTACAATTTTTGGTCTCCAGCAAGCCAACATTTGTGGATCAGTGATTGGGGACAGGCAGAGGGAGAGGACTGTTACCTTCAAGCATTGCCTGACAGCTTGGTGAAGGCATCTAGCTGCTGTTGTTGGACTAGATGGGTCTCATCTGACAGGCTCCTTTTTTGTTGTTTGGACTTTTGCTCAAATGTCCAGATATATCAAATATTTTTTGTATATGAACCTGGAAGCTGTCAATCTTTGCAGGCAAAGCAACTATTTCTAACGACGGTGCCACCATACTGAAGCTTCTCGATGTGGTCCACCCTGCTGCAAAGACGCTCGTAGACATTGCCAAGTCCCAGGATGCAGAGGTAGGCCTGGGAAGGGTGAAAGAAGGTGAGGGGGGCGTTCTGATCTTGTAGAGGCCATTCCAGGGGCTTCCCTGAAGGCCTCTGCAAAGTAAAGGCGGTGCTATACGGAGAGACAGTGGAGACGCTCAAATTCATTATCTCTTCAGATGGCAGGGGAAGTGGAGTAATACTGTTTGGTAGCACTAGAGTGGAACTGAGGAATTGATGCTTCACTTGACCCCTGGATAGGACTCCTGGATGCTAAGAACCCTGGTCTTGAGGGAGGGAGTATCTGCCCCAGAGGGGATTCTCAGGTCCTTCTGGTGAAGTTCTGAATCCAAAGGTCTGCTCCTGTAGGGGAGGATTTGGGAATATGTGATGAATTTTGGTGTGGTCTTGGGTGGGTGCATCTGAAAGGAAGAAATAGGGGGAGGTGTAGGCACTTACCATACTTAGCTTCTTTTCTCTTAGTCAAAAGTCCTTTCTTTTCAGGTTGGTGATGGTACCACTTCAGTTACTCTCCTGGCTGCTGAATTCCTAAAGCAAGTCAAGCCGTACGTGGAAGAAGGCCTGCACCCCCAGATCATCATCCGTGCCTTCCGCACAGCAACGCAGCTGGTGAGCTGAAGCTGTGATCCAATTTGCCTCCTTTCCATCTAGAAAACAATTTGATCTAAGGAATGAAAGAATAAGGAGATTCAGGAAGTCTGGGAAAGTAGAAATGGGATCACTTTGAAATGCAACTGGCTGACTGATCTGTGGAGTCCCGGTAGCTCCTAGACATTTTGCACCAGTAGTGTCTACACAGGCCTTGGAGAAGAGTATATACCTTTCAGGCCACTGTTGTTCCACTTCTGCCCTGGCACTATATGCTCAGTGAGCAGCAAGTACATGCTCATTTGCATCTGAGAGCACCTGAGAATGAGAAGTCTACAAAAACATTAACGATTCATAAAATGGAGATAAAGTTTTCAATTGGTATGGAAGAGTACAATCTTTGGGCCCACTATATCCTCCTCAGATGAGCATTCTGTGGGCCAGACTTCCCTGACTTGGGTGGCCATCAGACAGGTAGATTTTACCTTCCAGAATGCCCAGTGCCCAAGTTGGAGAGCATTGCTGTGGTCTCGCTCTTCATGGAGTATGTGCTGTTTACAGAGGTGGGAGGTAGTGCCCCTCTTGATGGTGGGGGCACAAGTCATTGGTGCATTTGAAAGTAAGCATAGCTCCTTGGCCAGGAGGATGTGTAATTCCTCCAGCATGGGGGTAGTCTAGTTATTTCTAGAGCAGTGTTTCTCAACCTTGGCCACTTTAAGATGGTTGGAATTCTGGGAGTTGAAGTCCACCCATCTTAAAGTGGCCAAGGTTGAGAAACACTGCTCTGGAGAGACCTATCAGAACTCTTTCAGCAGCTTCAGCGCGAACTGAAATTTCCAAAACATTTTCAAAGGCAGCCTCTCATAGCACGTTGCTGCAATTTAGCTTGAAATTTACCAGAGCGTGGGTCTTGGTGCCTACACATACCCCTATTTGTGAAGCCTTGCAGGTGATCAACCAGCCGAGGGTGGCCAAAAATGCACCCGGCTACCGAGCCCACTTGGAATTCCTGTGGCGGTGCTGGAAGGGAGAGTCAGGTGCACATCTTTCCACCCGGAGGAGTTTCGTCTCCTTGAAATAGCAAGTTGAACACAGAATTCCCCCCCACCCCCGGGAATCACCAGCCCACAATCCTTCTGCCTTTTATTGGACTTAGTTTGAATTTCTCCACACTTCACCTGATCATTGCCGGCGGAGTGGGAGCTCCCAGCCTCATCTTGGTTAGACCGAATTCAAGCAGCCTTACCTTCACACAAGCCCTTTTGGGGACCCCAGCAGATTCTTCCCAGGCTCCAAGAGTGAAGTATACACAAAGAGGTTCTTGACAGTCCAACTTAGAGATGTTGGCAGGTGGTGTTGACTCTTTGGATCTCAGTGTTGAGGAAGTGCTGCAGGAAGTGGTTCCCTCTGGGCTGGAAGGCTAGTCTGTGGACTCGACAGGGACAGAAGGCAGGGTGTTAATTCCGACTCTTGGTCTCCTTTGGCAGGCCGTAAATAAGATCAAGAAGATTGCTGTTACGATCAAGAAGACAGATCAAGAGTAAGTTCCTCAGTCTCCTTTGTGATCCCGTTTGTGGGTGTGTGCACACATCCATACGTTCCTCCCTGTTACCCTCTCTTCTCCCCTTGTTGCCGCTACTAACAGATTTGAAATGTGCAATAGTAAAAAAAAATACTCCATTTCCTTTGCAGACTTCAGAGAGATTGCTCAGACCAGGGTTTCTCAACCTTGGGAACTTGAAGATGGGTGGACTTCAAAGCATGTGCTGGCTGGGGAATTCTGGGAGTTGAAGTCCACCCATCTTCAAGTTCCCAAGGTCAAGAAACCCTGGCTTAGACAGTTTCAAAATACAGTATTTCCAAGTACTGGGGGAGAAAGTTGGATTTCTGGTAAGCTTTTAGCATGCGTGTCCTGGCATTAGAGCTGCTTTAGCTCCGAGGTGCCCTAAAATCTTTCAGCGGCGGTCCAAACCGTCCACCTTTCCTTGCTTCCCCTGTAGTGAGCTGAGAGGCCTGCTGGAGAAGTGTGCCAGCACCGCTTTGAGTTCCAAGCTGATTTCCCAGCAAAAGGGTTTCTTTGCCAAGATGGTGGTGGATGCGGTCATGATGCTGGATGAGCTGCTGCAGATCAAAATGATCGGCATCAAGAAGGTGCAAGGAGGCGCTCTGGAGGTACGCTTCTTGGGGAATTTTCACCAGCATTTGCTTATGCATTTAATAAATTTATGTAGCCGCCCATCTCACACGCGTGACTCCAGGCGGCTACCAGTGAAAACGGAACAAATAAAAAACAACCAAAATTAGGAACGATATAAATAACATAAAATAGAAGCCAAGGACACTCGTGTCATCTCCTATTCAGTGTAACCATGCTCCAGAAACGGGCTCACCCATACTGTTTATTTCTTTTGAGGTTTTGGTCAGCCCCCCAACTGTAGCAAGCACATGTTTTGCTGGTGGTGGTCAGCTGCGTGCACTGTCTCCAAAAACCAAGTTTCCTGAATTACTCTAGCACAGTGTTGTCCAAACTTGGCCACTGTAAGATGAGTGGACTTCAACTCCCAGAATTCCCTAGCTGGCTGGGGAATTCTGGGAGTTGAAGTCCACTCATCTTACAGTGGCCAAGTTTGGACAACACTGCTCTAGCACCTTTGAATGTAAAGGAACCCACCCTGGCTCTTTCACACTCTGGGTTCCACTGTGGCAATACAAACGTTTCTGTATTTCTATTCTTCTTATTCTATTCCACTACTTCTTGCTAATAGAATCTGTGACTTGTATCAGTCATAGCGGTACGTGAAAAACATCAGATCGTCACACCGAGAGTCACAATCTGTCATTTAAATCGAATTAAGTGACTCTCTTGGTTGCTAGTTCATTCATTAAATAGAAAACAAATATGACCTCGGCCACGGAAAGTATGGCCTGTGGAGATGGCTTCCCGTTTTTTCTCAGTGGCCATCTTAGCTCATTGGGGGAAACCAGCATGGCCATTTCCTGCTGCAGGTGGCCGTGGGGGGTCAGCCACATGCAGAAGGTCACTGGGAGGGAAAGGGATGGAGGTTGGGGGTCACACAGGAAATGTTTACCTTCTCCTCTGAGAACCTTCTTGCTTCTCTGGGCCAAAAAGGTTATCTGTCCATGATATATTTCAGAAGTGGGAAATCTGTAATCTGATGGGCCCTGCACCTTTTTTGCAGCTCCAGCGGAGGGGGCTGGAGCATTCAGATCCTTTATGTTTATTTTGGGCAGGCTTTAAAGGGTTAACTGGGCATGTTATGAATTGTAGAGATTAGCCAAATGTTTCTGGAGGCTCTGCCAAACTCCACCATAAGCAGTTTCGTCTTTCTTCAGGATTCCCAGCTGGTGGCTGGAGTTGCCTTCAAGAAAACCTTTTCCTATGCTGGGTTTGAGATGCAGCCCAAGAAGTACGAGTCGCCCAAGATTGCCCTGCTGAACATTGAGTTGGAGCTCAAAGCGGAGAAGGACAACGCTGAAGTCCGAGTCCACAATGTGGAGGCAAGACTTCATCTCTCACCAGGAGGGTTTGGAGAGCGGAAGCCGCGGAGATGTAACCGGGAAGTGGGACGGGGGTTTGATGAAGGGTATTAGCTGAGGGTCCTGGAGGCTTTGTGGCAATAGGAGTCTCAGCTGGACACGGCTGCTTTATCTGTCCCTTAACTCCCGTCACTTACACGTTCCTTCTGAGAAATGGAACATCTGCCCAGCAGCAGAAGGCTGCAAGGCCACCACTGCCTCGTTCCTGGACTTCCCAATTGGAGCACTTATAGAAAGGAGGGGGGGTATTCTAGGAAAATGACAGCCTCCTGTTGTGGTCGTTATGATTTAAACCCAAGCCTTTTGGATCTGCTTTTGCAGGATTATCAGGCCATTGTGGACGCCGAATGGAACATCTTGTATGAGAAGCTGGACAAGCTCCACAGGTCGGGCGCCAAAGTCATCCTCTCCAAGCTGCCCATCGGAGACGTGGCTACTCAGTACTTTGCAGACAGGGACATGTTTTGTGCAGGCCGAGTCCCCGAAGAAGACCTCAGGAGGACCATGATGGTAAGGCCCCGTTACCCCTTGATGCGCTGGGTTTCAGCAAGCAGGAGAGTGGAAGCTGCGGGAAAATCACTGACGCAGAATTGGAGTGAGGGGGCGGGCGGGCAGGCTCAGTTGATGTGCAGCGTAATTATATTATGCGGAACAAGGTGCTGTAATATATACAGATGTTATGCTAGAAAAACGGGCAAATCTGGCTGGGGGGAGCTTAGGCAGGCTCCCGAAACATTTGGTGCTGTGTAAACATTGCATTGGAAGGGCTGTCTTGCCTTGCAGGCCTGCGGGGGATCCATCCAGACCAGCGCCAATGCCCTGACAGATGACGTGCTTGGGCGCTGCGCACTCTTTGAGGAGGCCCAGATTGGGGGAGAGAGGTAAAGGGCAGTTGGCTGGGATGCTCGAGGGGCAGGGAAATCTTCGGACGAGCCCCACTTGTTCCAGGTGGTCAGCGAATCACTGCGTTTCATTCTGCAGCGTTTGAGAAGATAACGGGGATTACACTGGCAGCCGGGCTTCTGAGCCTTGTCGGTGCTTCTAAATTATGGCCGAGCAGCCTGTAGTCATCTGGAAGCAGACACTGCCCGTGTCACGGGAGTGTACCTCATCTGGAGCATTCCAGTTGCCTCTCCCTGACCTCAGATTGTAGGTCACAGTGATGCCATGACCAGTCTTGGGTGCCTAGAAATAATGGCTCCGATGTGTTCAGGATTACCTCCTTTAAATTATTTGCACTGTCGTCAGAAATTTGCTGTCACCTGGAAATGTTGGGAAATTATACTACTGAACCTCCCTGATGGTTGTACATGAAAATGGACAGAGCCTTGATTGCCCTGTTGTGGCCACCGCCTTGATTGCCCTGTTGTGGCCACCATCTTGACTTTTCTGACCATACCCTGCGGACACCCCTCCTCCCTGCTTTGTCTCTTCGAAGCCTCCATCCTCCATTCATTCAGGAAAATCTTTCTCTCTCCTTTGGGCAGGTATAACTTCTTCACAGGCTGCCCTAAAGCTAAAACTTGCACAATCATCCTACGAGGGGGTGCCGAGCAGTTCATGGAAGAGACGGAGCGCTCCCTCCACGACGCCATCATGATCGTTCGAAGAGCGATCAAGGTACACGTCCCGTGGCTTTCTGCAAGTGGGCTGACGGTGGGGGATCTTGTCTTACTTGCCGCTCCAAATTCCAGCCCCCCAAGGAAATATTTGCCCATTAGAAGTGCAGCGGCTTTCTCTTGGTTCCAGCGGGAGAGGGCTTCAGCCACTATGCTAGAAAACCCAAAGGGTCCTAAGGCTGTATATTCATTTGTTTACTCGGAAGAACCTCTCTTACAATTCTGTACATGATTGATGGGTGGGAAATGGGTTGATGTGTTTAGAATTAATAATCGAGTTCTGGGATTCTCGCTGGATTATAAATAGCAGCGGGCTGTGACATATTCTGTCGTCCAGTGCTCCACGTTGGCCTTGTCTGCTCTCCTGCTTCTAAACCAGTGTTTCTCCACCTCAAGAACTTGAAGATGTGTGGACTTCGACTCCCAGAATTCCCCAGGCAGCAACCCTAACCCTCTTTAGAGCTTTTCAGTAGCAAGGTTGCTCAAGGGAATGAACTCCGATCTTAACACTGAAAAATAATCCCCTGAGACCCCAGGCACGAGCCCCCTTTAATGGGGAAGGAAAACTTGAGCAAGCACAAAACCTCCAATTTTGCCCCCTATTATCTCTTCAGTCATTCTTTGGGAAGACACGGCACACTGTTCAGGTTGCACAGTGCAACCTTTGTTAACAAACTCCTGCCTTTCTCCAGAGTGGCGTTAAAGCAGTGTTTCTCAACCTTGGCAACTTTAAGATGTGTGGACTTCAATTCCCAGAGTTCCCCATGTTGGCTGGGGAATTCTGGGAATTGAAGTCCACACTTCTTAAAGTTGCCAAGATTGAGAAACACTGTTCTGAACTACTTTCCTACAATCTGGAAGAAACATTTAACTCTGTTTATTTATAATTCACATTGCTAGGGATGCCCAACTCCTTAGTGACTCTGGGCAGTGTATAGAATTAAAAACAAAAATATAAAACCGATAACCACCAATAAGGAAGATAGTCATCCCAGAAGAACAAACATCCACTGAAAACTTGTAAGACCTCTCTAGCCCAAAATGTGGGGAAACAGACAGCTCTGTTTGAATCTCTGGAGGGATGCTGTTCTGGGGGCAGCTGCCAACAGCAGAGAAGCCCCCCCCCCATTCCCTCCGGCCAGGTCCCATCAGATGATGTTGCTTGAAGCAGTGGGGGGACTCAGAGCACAGAAACAACCAGAGAAAGGCACTCCTCAACTAACTAGGTCTTGGGCAATGTTATACAAGTAAGAAACTTTGCGGGGGGGGGGGGGGCTGGAGACACCTTTGGAATTTTGCCCTTACCATGGATGCTGTCACAAAATTCCCATCTCCGAGAAGGGCCTCTCTGTTTCTGGAATGGTGGGCAAAACCGAAGATTGGTGTTTGTGTGGGCAGGTGGGCCCCTCTCCAAAGTTCAAGTGTGTAGCCACTCTCCATTTTATTGATTTTTTGATGAACCCATTGAATGATTTCCCCTGGGGAATGGGTTATAAGTTCTCTGAGGGAAATCTTGGAGAGTACTTTTTCTTCAGTTGGCTTACCTTGGCCTGAAAAAGAGGTTACCCAAGTTTGCAGGGCGCTTGCTTCCTGCTCTTAAATTCCACTCTGCGTGAGACCGTTGGGCGCTCTGCACGACTAGCAGGAGCAGCAGCAATGGAGCTGCAGCGGGGGTATTTTAGAGGAGAGTGGAGGCTGGCATGGACCAAACTGAGCGCTGCTACTTGGAAATTCAGGCTAATTCAGATGATGGCTCTCTGGGCCGCTGAAGAGCACAGCAGGGCTGCAGGAGCGGGGCTGCCTGCTGACTCGTAGCAGGACCCCCAGAGTGACACTGTTTCTGCTAGCTGAAGGGGAGAAGGAATTGAAGATGCAAGCACTCTCTGTGGGGGGAGGTCCTTATTGCAGTTTTCTCACCAACGAGACGCTTGGAAGCAGATCTTTATTTGGTGCCAGGTTGCACATGAAGCAGCTGAGTGTGTTTTGACCACAAAGGTCAACATGGAGGTCTTCCAAAGGCTGTCTTCTGCACAAGTCCCATGCGTCCTGCCCAGGCTGATGGGTTGGACTTCGGCTCCCTAGAAATTACAGAAATTGAACACCCGCCATTCGTAGGGCCCCATTGGGAAAAGCTGGGCCAGAACGTAGAGCCTGTCTCTCTCTGATCTCGGCTGAAAAAATGCGCCAGCTGTGGGGTACTTAAGAAGCCTGCAGCATCGACCGGTTCTGACACTCTTTGCTAGGATTCCCAGTTTCTTTCAGCGGCTTAGGCAACAGCTGTCCCTGTTCTCTTTGCCAGCAAATTGGTGGAGGGTGTTTGCTTCTGGGGCCTCACCAGATGGGCAGTCGTTTGTGTTAGATCTATGATACACAATTATACGGTCTTTGGTGTCGCTATCCCAAATTTAAGCCTGCTGCAAAAATAGTCTTGGAGGAAGTGAGCTTTAAAATAGTCTTGGAGGAAGTGAACTATTTCTGCTGATGGGATGTGGATTTTTCCTCCCCAGCATGACTGCGTGGTCGCCGGTGGTGGAGCTATAGAAATGGAAATCTCCAAATACCTCCGAGACTATTCCAGAACCATTCCGGGCAAGCAGCAGCTGCTGATAGGGGCTTATGCCAAAGCCCTGGAGATTATTCCACGCCAGCTTTGTGACAATGCCGGCTTCGATGCCACCAACGTCCTCAATCAGCTCCGAGCCAAGCACGCGCAGGTGAGCTTCCTGGGGAGGTTGGACGTGAGCGTTTAACTTTGCATTCCATAGATTTTGCAGAATAGCCTTTCTGCTTCTCTAGGTTTTGAGCCCTGGGCCTTCCATCTCCACAGTTCCCCGGCGATCCTCACGGTTGCCTGCCTTTTTTCCAGAATTAAATCTGCTTTTCTGGGGCTGAGGAGAAATTGCTCGAGCTGTAAATGAGCGGGGCGTGGCTGTGGCCACTCTGTTCCTGCCTCAAGCAGCGAGGCCTGCCTGCTTTTCCCAGTCTGGCGTTCTCTTCAGGGGCTGGGCTGGGTAGAATCTTAGTTGTAGCCTAGCAACAAGCGAGTAAAGGTTGCGGTATGAGCAACAGGCATGAATTTAAGGAACCAAATACTAAGAGGCTCAGAAATGAAAATGTGGAGGTGCTCTATCCAGAAGAATTATTTATTCAAGTGCTTCTGGCTGTCTTCTAGGGCCAAGCCTGCCTTAGGTAGTTTTGCGTCATTCAAATGAAAAATTGAAGCACTTAAACTTAACACTCATTGCAGCATAACAAAACACAAACACGAAAGACCAGGGCTTGAATCAGCGACATGAAAATTGCAGTAAATTTTTTCCACCAAGCTTATCAGTAAAACAACTAAAGCTTCAGTGTCAGTTGCCTCCCTGATTTGGGGTGGCATAGAGTTGGTGCATTGCTGCTGAAAAAGAGCCCGATCTGTGCTAAAAACTGGGGGTGGGGTGGGAGAGGAAGGTCGCTTTTCCGCTACAAGGGTTTAATTCCTCAGCTTGTAAGTTGCTGTGATTTCTCTTGTGCAGATCCACATTTCCTGTATAATATAGTCTGCCGTTAATCATGAATGGGAAGAACAGGAAAACGACCCCTGCAGCTTGTTTAACTTTTCTGTCCATTTTCAAAGCCTTTCAGCACGAAAGTGTGCCGGCAGCAGCTTGTCCGAAGATGGGTTGGACCAATTCATGGAAGTCCTGGGGATCAGTGGCTACGAGCCTTAACAGCAGCGGGGCTGCCTCTGAAGGCCATTGCTGGGAGACTAGTGGGCTTCCTTGGCCACTGTTAAGACAGATTGCTGAACTAGATGGGCCAGGGGTCCCGATCCAGGAGGGCACTGCTTACCTGAGTTTTTTCTAACAATTCCCAGGCATGTCCACCTTTTGTGGTTCTCCTGGGCTACTACGTGTTCCTCAAGACCAGCCAGTAATGGTGTCCCAAATCCTGTCTCTACCGAAAGCCGTTTCCTGTATATCCTACTTAGGCCTCAGGGGAGGCACTGGCTTGCATACATTTGAGGCAGGAAGAAGCCTTTCCTTGGCCAAAGCAGGCTGGAAGGCCAGGCTCTGATGATGGAGGTAGCTGGTAGCTTCTGCTGTGAGACGCGTATGTTCTGTCTGCCCTTCAGGGGGGGACCTGGTACGGCGTGGACGTGAACAACGAAGATATCGCAGACAACTTTGCAGCCTGCGTGTGGGAACCGGCCATTGTGCGCATCAACGCCCTGACAGCCGCATCCGAGGCAGCCTGCCTCATTGTGTCTGTGGATGAAACCATCAAGAACCCCCGGTCCACAGTAGACGCCCCTCCTCCGGGCCGCGGCCGTGGCCGAGGGCGGCCACACAACCACTGAGAGCCGGGTTTGGTCATTCATGGGAGAGCCAGGGGTGTCCTCCCTTAGGGAATATGACATCGAGGCATCGCCCCCTCGCCCTTTTTCATCTGGTTTTCCCATGTGGGTTAGCAAAGCCGCCTTTGATGTTCGCCAGACCTCTGCCCCGTTGAGAGGAACGGCGTTGTGAGTGCAAGCAGCCCGTGTCAAATTACGTTCCTCTCATTTTTGTAATTTGGACTCGGACCCTTGAACTTCCGGAGAGAAAGCTTTGAATGCTGGTATCCAGGCCTCATCCTTCCTCTCCTGGTTTCTTAAGCCCCCCCCCAATCTCTGCACTCTTGACATAGTGTGTGAATATTATGGTGGCTCATTCTAGGTTGTATTTATTGGTTTTTCTGTGGAGGCTTAAACTCCAGCACGACCACAATAAACAGTTCCCCTCTCATGGGTCTTAGTATTTGTCCCGGTGCTTCTTGCTCAAATGGATTTGGCTTAGGGTACTTGAGTTATTTTATTAAAAATAAATGGTAGGAGACAAAACAGCATTTCGAAGAGCAGCTGTGGCTGCTTGTTCCTGAGATTTCTGACATGCTAAGTCATGTCAGCTAATTGTTGTCGAAGGATCATAGTCTTACATTTCTAACTGGTGCTGCTCAGGCTGAGCTGGGGTGGGGCAGAGCAATGACATTTAAAGAAGAGCACCAAAGTGTCTCTCCTTCCCTTGCCAGGCCTAGAAAAGGCAGCCTTTGCTTTCTGAAATCTCTGTTCTCCCTACTTTGAGGCAATGAAAGGAACGGGGTTTGATCTTTGGAGGCCTGGGTTTTGCCAATGAGATGAGTGAGGAAAAACTGAGCTGGTAGTAGATCAATTGATCCCTCCCCTGTCATTTAGAAACGGATCATAGAATCCTGGGGTGATTGGAAGGGATCTCAGGGGTCCTCTTGTCCAACCCTCTGCCCAGGGCAGGAATCCTCATATCATTTGTTAGCTGCCTGCTCGTGTCCATTTTGGGTGGTCTAGAAGTCAAAAGTACACATCATAAAATGTTTCCCCCAAACCACCATTCTGACCCCTGAAATAAAAAGGCATCAGAAACCAAACCCTCTGAGGCTGCCCAGGCCGGATAATCTGAGAAGGGATCAGATGTCTGCTGAAAAGTCATTTCAGCTGCTTTTGGCCTGCCAGGATGGAAGGGCCTGGGAGCTCCATGTCCCATAATGCTGGGGGCCACCCTACAGGGTAAAAGCCTGCCTTCTAGGCCATGTTCCTCACATCTAGGCCTTCTCTAGATGTTCACCAGATAGAACCATTTTGAGTCAAACGGTTTTTTGTCTCTGCAAGTCTTCAGATTGGGCCCAGAAGCCTTCTGGCAGCAGATCTCCAAAGCCAGCCTTATGATGAGGGTATTGCAGTAATCACTGAGTGGTTGATTGACTGACTGACTGACTGACTGACTGACTGACTGATATGTGCCATCAAGTCAGTGTCAACTCTTAGTGACCACAGAAGTAGACTTTCTCCAGGAGGGATCTATCCCTAACCTGCTCCTTCAGGTCTTCCGACAGTTCCCCCATCATCACTGTAACTGAGTCCATCCCCCTGGCTGCCAGTCGTCCTCTTCTCATTCCGTCCACCTTTCCCAGCTTTAGAGCCTTCTCCAGAGAGCTGGGTCTGTCCATGTTGTTTTCTTGGTGAAAATACAGGAGTGGGTTACCTCTGCCTTCCCCTGCGCAGTATGAATCGGTCCCTTGGCCAGTGGCACCGAGTGGCCCTCTGCCTCCCTCTCCCTCTGTCGCTGCTGCCCCACAGAGGTCCCTGCTGGCTTTAGCTGGGCAGCTGGGATGACCTCCACGCCCTGGGCGACCCTGCTGGGAATATATGCTCTTGGCACACACTCCCGATGGTCTTCGCTCATCCCGCCCAGGAACACACACACCACCATGATGAGGCAGCACAGCAGGACTTGGAGGGGGGAGCAGTAGTCTTTATGGATGTCTATATTAAAATGGTTGTGCAAATTGTCTCAAATTTGTAACACCCGATAGGGAAACTGAGGTCTATTATAGTCAATTGCATACGTTCATAACGTTGGGTAACTATTTGTGTCCTGCATCCATTCCCCACCGGTTAATCTGAGTCCTGCTACCTATAAAATACGCAGGTTTAGCAGATTTATATAACTCAGTTTGCATTACTTCCTCAGCTTTAACTGCTTCAGTGAATCTGGCTTTATGAGCTGGAGAAAGAGGGCAAGGCCCTAAAACAAGGGAAAAACCTTATCCGTCGCCCCATCAGGCACAGCTGTACATATGTTGGGTCTTCCCTCTGGGATCTTAGCAGGTGGCTTTGCCATTGAAACCCACCCCCGAGGACTAGCAGCTTAGTCTCCCCACCACCCCCACCAGGGAGGCAGCAGTTCCGTGTTCTGCGTGGGCTTAAGGACGCATCTGTGCATGTCTGTGGACGTGGATTTGAGCTGGTAAATGGATTTTGGTTATTTTCCAAGTTGGAAATTACGTCTACCAGATTTCTTGGCCTGTCTGTTTGCACATGTCTAAATACATCTGAATGAATCTGAGAGCATGATGGGTACGGGGAAGGGAAAGTACAAGAACGAAAAGGAATTTGCCGCCCAGCCAAGGTGAGGTGGCTGTTCTTGATGCAAAGTCTTAGTAACTTGGTCTGCAGAATCTGCCAGTGGAACCATAATGAGCTTTGATGTCTGGACCAGGCCAGCTGGTGTTGCACAGAGTGTGTCTAAGGCAGTGTTTCTCAACCTTGGCGACTTTAAGATGTGTGGACTTCAACTCCCAGAATTCCCCAGCGAGCCATGCTGGCTGGGGGATTCTGGGAGTTGAAGTCCACACATCTTAAAGTCGCCAAGGTTGAGAAACACTGATTTAAGGATTCAAAGGCTTCGATCGAAAGCGCGTACAACGTCATGCCCCTATCTTCTTCCCATCTTGTTCAGACTATTGTTAAAACACAGCAATAGCTCTTTCGTCCTCAGGCTTTGCAAACACAATTTTCAGCTTCTAATGGCTCTGCAGTCCAACGTGAACAAGTTCTCCCTCTGCTGCAGACAAGACCGCTTCAAACATGCAAGTGAATTTTTTTTCCTGGACTCTGCCTTTCCATTTAGAACTCCAAGCATGTATCTGTGCACAAATCACTATTCAAACTTTACATGTCTGTTCCAGTTCTATCCCTACCTGCTCTTCCTAATTCCAGAGTTAAGGAAGGGCTTACAGGAATTGGTGGCAAGATTGCCTTTGCCTCTGGTGCCGTCAGGCAAACTGGCCTTGATCTAGTGGCGATCCTTCAACGAATTAATTTCTGTTTTTCATCCTGTTCAAGCCCGCCAAGGGTCCTGTGTGATGAACAGAGAAGCTCCTGCACTGGTTCTCCTCAACTCTACTCATCCGCTAGATCGTACTCTCAAATACTCTGTGGACTTTGAATACCTGCCCTTCAGCGGTGCAAATACTGCTTAATCCATTTTAGGCACACGAGCCACCCTTCCCCCTTCAATCCCCCTTCCACAGCCACTCAAGCGAACCATTTCAACTGCCAACCCTTGGCCCTGTGTCCTCCTGAGTGTTTTTAAGACTCTCGGTGCCACGTCGGCCACCTCTCTTCCTCCTGTGCCTGTTCAGAATCTGACTGAACCATCCAGTCCCAGCTCTTTACTAGAAAAGCCAATACAAACTCAGGTGAGTGTCTGCATGGATGTGTGGACAGGTGAAGGGCCAGGCTGAAGGTGTGTTCAATAAACTGAGGTTAAACAAACTATGTCTTGGGGTGCTTCAAACTCAAGCAATGCCTGGCCACTAAAGTCCTCCCTGAAGGCAGGGAAGGAGGCAGGTTTCCAATCACCATTTTGACTTTTTTGACCCAGCCCCATGGATGTCCCTGCCTGGGATGAACTTGATCACTTTCACTGCATTTTAGTATTTCCCTTCAATGTTAAGAACTTTGAATTTTGTTTCCAAAATGCAGCCATCAATTTTCGGACCCCCATACAGGCCCCGGGGGTTGCAGCAGGCAACGGAGACTCCCTGCTGTAGATTGCAGTGAAACTGCAAAGGGAGGGAAAGGGCACCCCAGACATTGCGAAGAGGGAGAAGCCTGGAGTGCAGAAAGCGCAGCGTTTCTCCAATTCTGCAGTCCTGCAGGCGGAGGATGGAAGGTGTTGTGGTCCTGCAGACCTCTGGAGAACACTAGATCTCAGACGGCTGCACTGGAGATGGCCAAAAGAGCTTTCCCTGATTGTACCATGATGCCAGTTCTACCTGTTCTTAAAATATGTCTATTTTCATGGGTGTTGGGCTTCAACAGACGGGTTGCTGCCTAGCCAAGAGCAAATGTCACCAAGGAAACAGCCCATCAGCTCAAAAAACCTCTATCTGGCAGATCCTTCCGTCCGTCCGTCCGTCCTTCCTTCCTTCCTTCCCCCAAGAACCTCCATTTTGTGATGTCCTTGTGTGTCATCTGGCTGTTCATAAGGCTGTGCTTCTGCCCACTTGGAGGCTACATGGAGGTGAGGCTCAGCTGTTTCTGGAGAAACGTTACACACAAGCCGAATGCAACGGGAATGGGATACTCGAGAGATGTGTTTGCTGTATAAGAAGAGAGAGGCTCAAGAACAAATGGATATGAATACAAAAGTCAGCGGCCAGCATGGGAGAAGTATACTGAGGTGGCCTGATCCTACGGGGACCATGAAGGAGGATCAAATAATCTTCATAATTTTTGCTTCTTTTCTTGCCCTTTTGCTTACCCCGGAAGGGAATCATATGATGGTTATGCACATTAAGTGTGCGACAAACCATACGGATCAGATTTTCTGAATTTCATGGATGCTTGACGGAAAGACACCTCCAGGAGCTCTTTCACATGATGCATAGTTTGGACTTTCAGCCCAAGGTTTTGGGGTGGGAATACACTTTATTTAGCCATTGGCTTCCCATTTCTTAACCATCCACAGAAGGAAGAAGCTTTGTGGGTGTCTTATCAACCTGAGTGTATTAAGGATAAGATCAAAAAGATACTATAATCCAGTGTTTCTCAACCTTGGCCACTTGAAGACGGGTGGACTTCAACTCCCAGAATGGGAGTTGGCTGGCTGGGGAATTCTGGGAGTTGAAGTCCACCCGTCTTCAAGTGGCCAAGGTTAAGAAACACTGCTCCCTTATATTTCCTGCTCAACAGTCACCCCTCTCACATTTAGGAAAGGAGAAGGTGTTTCTTTTTCCTTTGCAATGAAGAAATCCTTGTTTTTTCTTGTGTTAGATTTGGGAAAAGCGGGGTCCATAGTTTTCCAATTTTTAGAAAAGAGGCAAGTCCTTCGTTTATAAATACGAAGCAGTATCTCCTAGAATCGTAGCAAGGGCCAGCCATTTCCTTCCATGTCATTGAAACCCCTCATGCCTGAGCTTGGGCCTCTGCAACAACTCAACAAACGGTGCCCCACCTCCCACATTTAATGGTAGCATAGTCCTGCTCTGTCTCAGCTACTGTAGAGGAGCAAAGAGATGACCTTGGAGAAAATGCGTGGCGACTGTTAGTTAAACATGAGTTCCGCCTGGGAAACCAAGGAAGTGTAAGAAAGAAACTCAAGATCTCCCCTTCCTTGACTCTCTTGGATATAAGAGGGAGGGAAGGAGAAACGTCAGGCGATCAAGGTTCTATTATTATAGCTTGGATCAATAAAGTGGAATTTTGGTATTTCGTGTGTCTGATTCCTGATCTGGCCTCTCTCGAAGGACAGGCACCTACCATCCGAATGGGCTATGCCCACCACATTCTGGTGATGAATTAAAGCATCTTGACACTGGCGATGCCAACACGATGGCCACCACCAAAGGACATCCTCTTATGAGTGAGCCACGGTGGCGGGCTCTTTGGATCGCGACCTCAAGGTGAGCTTCTCGCACTACCTGAGTGGAAAGAATGCAGGGCTAGATCGGATCTTGGTCTGTCTAACCCAGTTCCCATTTCTGTAGCTGCGGGGACCCTCGGGGCAGGAGGGAGGGGGTCAAAAAATAAAAAAAGCTGTACCCACGTTATCAAAGCCCCACATGCAATGTACATAAAGCTGGGGGGGGCTTTTATAACAAGCACCATCTTGACTTCCCCTCCCTTTCCCAGGGCACTACATACTCCAGCGTGGCTGGCTCATGGGATGGTGTTGAGCTTGAGTGACTTGGCCATCGGGTGCCGTAACCCCCGCTCCCCAATTCATTCTCCACCTATCCCCATCCGCACGTGGGCCCAAAAATCTCTATTCCAACAGCTGTTCCTTTCATGAAGAAGAGGTGGTTTTTGTCTTAGACCCAACCTTTAGGGACAACTTCCCCCTGTGATACATGCAAGGCAGAGTCCTTTTGCACTACAGGAAATGCCCTCTAGGGTTCACGCACTCCTAAACCAGCATCCAACAATGCCTCATTTGGGGTTTGCTCAGGAATTGTGGCTTATCAACCATGCTTTACAGCTTCACATTCTTTGTGAACCAGTAAAACAAACCGTTGATCAGTGCAGTAGACAAGCCGGCCATATCCTAGTCTAGATCTATCATATCTCTTAACTTCATGTAAACCTAAGCTTCATGCACATCTGCAACTCTCCAGGAGGAGACACCTGGCATGGTGGACCTCTCATTTACCGGAGTCCTATTTGGAACCATCTGTGGCCTTGCATTCCCATGTTGAGTCTTTCTCCCCTAAAACTGCAAGAAACAATAGCAAGGAATGGCTAATTTTGAGCAGTTGTGCTACAATAAACCTGTTCCTGCTCAAGGATACCGTACTAAAGCTGGCCATTGGCTGGCTCTAACATTATTTAGGATCTGTGCTTGACTATGAATAAAGCTCTCCAGGAGTCTCTCAATTGAAAGTGGTGCTTTCCAACCTGGGTGGTCTCCACATATGGGGACCTCAACTCCCAGAATTTCCTAGACAGCATGACCATCGCTGAGAATTCTGGGAATTGATCCATACAAGTGGAAGTTGCCCAGCTTGGAAGCACTGATCTAAGGCAATTAAGTCCTTTGGCCTTATTCCCGAATGACTCGCTGCTTAAAAGGATCATTTTGACACACACACACACACACACACAGTCGCACACCCTCTGAATCTACTTGGGTATAATTTCCCCTTCAAAACAGGGGCCGCTGCCAAGAAAAATAAGCCCAAACCTTGTTTGAAGAACCTTTATTCAACACTGAATCATAAAATAGCTCTTATTCATAGGTTTTGTTTTTTAACTTCCTTTTTGTCTTAAATTTTAAATACGCATTGTTTACATTCGGCAAAGTTCAAGAGCAACAACATCAAAGTGCATTTTACAGACAAAAATTCTGCCCCCCCTCCCCGTGTTTTAAAAAATGATGTTCTCCTGGTGGGGCCCCAAGAGTGTCACCAGGATGAATGAAATGGTGGCATGGTTACTCTCTCTCCGCAGGTGGACAGATGGAGTCACCTTCCTGCACCTTAACTTTCACCTGTCTCACCTTGTCCTTTGCTAATGGACCCCTGAAGCCAGCTGGTCCCCAACCGATACCATCCGGATGTTTTGGGATGGCAAGGGATTCTGGGAGTGAGCCCAGTACATCTGGAGGGGGCCAGGTTGGAGGAGGCCGGCCTTCAGAGAAAAGAACTTACATCTGCAATGCAAAGATTTTCCTCCTGGTCTTCACAGGCCAACTTCCAATCTCCGAAATGAAGTGGTTCTCACAACCCAGGTCTTCTCTCAAAGCAAGAGATGTGCACCAGCACGGTCTTTGCACCACTGGCTCGGGAGCATTTTCTTTGGAATGTGAGTTTCAAAACCACCAGCTCAGCGTGGACTGGTTTGAAACGGTGACTTCCCCCCATTGCAACCTGCAATTCCACTCCTGAACAAAAAAAGTCAGATTAAAAGAAACAGCAGAACTCTCTTCGTCCTTAAGTACAAGCAGGCACAACATTTAGGGGTGCAAATCTAATTGCTTTGGAGGTTGTCAGAGCAAAGGGTCCTCCAAGTGGCATGGTACTTCAGCCATGCCTAGCCAATACTGAGGGAAGAGAGAGGCACCAGAAACAGCACTGGAGAGAAGCGTTGATGTCCACTGATGATTTTGGAGGGCCCAGAATGAACTCTAGGTCCAGGAGAAAAAGGAAAAAAGAAAGATTCCACCAAGCACTTCTCATAATGTAGTTGGTCAAAACAGAACTGTGTCCTGGGTCCTGTCTGTTTGGGCACCGTAGGACTTACTTGCCTTTGCCTTACTGGGATTCCAAACTGGCATCATGGTTGGAAAAAACATGCTTTTTAACATGTCTGTGCCATGGGGTAATGTGCTAAGCTAGCTAACCAAATACTGCCTCTTTGCAATGATCAGGGTATTTGGGGTAAGGTAGAGGTCCTTTTGCATGATCTTAAAAATGACAGTGCTTATTAGAAGATCTGGACTCCAATCATGGCTGAGGAGTACACCTGCAATTATCTTGATGCATCTACAAGAAAGACCCCCAACCACTGGATTTCTGGAATGCATGACAGAGAATTTGGGGATCCTTCACCCTCCAGTGACAGAAATCTGTCTCCTATCCTTGTTGCAAGGTTGTAGCAAAATCGCATCCTCCTACAGGCCTGAATGTCCACTGGACCGGGGGGGGGCGGGGCGGGGCGGAGTGACCTCAGGGCTGTCGTGATGCACACAGAGCACTGTGCTTCTACTAGACACTCCTGCAGATGCAAGAGGCCTTGGCTAGGGCTTCCGTCTTGAACAGAACCAAACCAGGTTGTGGTGGTAGAAGTTGTATAACTTCCTAGGGTGGCATGATGGATAAATAGAGACCGTAGAGGAAAAACATCCTCAGTGCACAGACTAGGACCACCACTAGAGGGCAGCCGAGAGATACAAATACGCCCCTGGTCCCGTGCTGCCATCCAGTGGTCGTATAGATTTCTGCAGCTCAGAAGTGGTACCCAAGTACAGACCTGACTTGCCCCAAGAGTGACTTCTGTATGCCAGGCATGAGACCCAGCTTGTAGCCCTTACTGGTGGGGATGGGGTCTCACCTGAGAGCCTTATCTCTGGGCCTAGACAGCTCCATTTGCAACCCCAGGAACAGATGATTTTATCTATAAGGTGGTTGGCCTGTTGTCATGGTGACAGCTGGGTCCATGTTTCAGATTTTTTTTTTATGACAATAGAATCAAATCTGAGGATTACTAAATGTTCCTAAATGTGGCATTGATTTTTTTTGCTCAGCATTTCCAGTGTGAAAAATTCAACACGAGGTTGGAAAATCTCCCATTCTTGGACTCAAATTCGGGGACTACATTTTGTGCTGGAAAAAAAGGAGAAATCAACATTGCATCAGCCTTTTCCAGAGAATTCCACAAGATGCACCTTTTGAGAATTAAAGTTTGCTGCAAAGGAACAGTAGTGGTTAAATTAATCTGAAGCCTACAAAATTAAACAATTTAAATTCACCAGTGCCCCCCGTCTTTCACAGATACATACGCCCTGACATTAGCAGTTGTTGAAGGAAAAAACCCAGTTAGAGAAGCTCCACCACTGAGTTAACTGGCACCATTTGCCCATTGATTGCCCTAACACGTCTCCCCTCCCCTTCACAGTTTCTATGCCTCCAAAATTGTTTGCTTTCTCTGTGTTTGTTTAAGATCAATCTCTACACACAGAGAAGACCGTTTTGGTTCTTAAAAGACCACTGGCACGTTCCGCTAAAGACTAAAATATACATATATTTATATAATTAAAAAAATAGCTTAAAAGCTGAACATTTTTCTTTTCTTTCTGGCACACTTAATACATTTTCAGTCATTTATAATGATTGATCTAGAAAGACTATAAGTGCTTTTGAGAAACAAAGTTCTTTTTCTATCTCCCCGGAGCAAAATCTGAATGATTATCTCACTGCATCACTTCATACCCACTCCAAGGCTTGCAATTAATTTTAGCATGACTCTCTTCCAGCTTTTATTATCTCCTTCTGTTCTTTGTTAACTGGGCCCAAGACCAATTGCTCCACAGAAACTCTGGGTACATCACAATTTATAACCTCAGCAACAGATTGCCTTGTTCATACAGCCATTCTGCATGTTAACATCACCGTTCTGAGCGTTTTCTCCCGCTTATCTTGTGAATACTTTCCAGAAGCCCAAGGATACACAAAACTTGGGCAAATCAATTCCGCCCCCCCCCCCCAGCCACTTTCCTTCTGTATCACATCTCGGAGGTGTGCAAAAGAGATCCGATCTAGAACTCATCGCTGCATAGCTCAGAAAGGGTGGAGCCTGGGATCTCAGAGGCAAAGTTTGTGCAGGATCGACCCTGTGCTCCGCACACCAATCTTAATCCCAGCATGGGGAATCTGAAGTGGGGCTGATTGGCACAATAAAGCTCGTTTTTCCTTCTCTGCTTGTAGCCTGCTGGAAACTATTTGATGGGTTCGACTAGGGTTTAATCGTTTTCTCTTTTTAAATCCTGTGCATATGACGACCTGGAGTGATTGATCTGGGTGTCCCACCGTTTCATTTTCTCCCTGCCCCCACTAAAACTGCTCAGCCATAGTGCCGCCTCTGCACATCCGGTGCCCAGGATGTGCAGAGGAATTTGGGAAGGGTCCCTGCCTTCTCTCTAAAAAGTTTGCAACAGCAGGGTGGGGGCGGGGGGATAGTGGGAAAGATGAAGGAAGGAAAGAATGGAAGATCAGAAAGGAAACCAAAGGTCTTGCGTTGCGAAAATGAGCTGTGCAGCTACCACACTCTGCACCCTTAATAATACGCATTCACACAAACACGCATTCCCTGCTTAATGATCGGGCCTTGCAATCCACAACCCCTGCAGCAGCTGTTTTTCTTCTGCACAATTGGTTTCTTCCCCATTTATTTTGTCTTCCTTCCAGGTCTGGGAGCAACAATGGATTACCCAGGCCCCTGTGTTGCACAGAGCTGCGTTGCACACTTTGCTTAACTCGGCACTGAATTAACCCATTTCTCTGGGCTCACATGATAAATCAGACCGCAGACTAACCAAGCCGCCTGGATTCACCCAGAACACTAAGCCAAAAACACGCCCCCTGAATTAAAATTAAATCTAACTAAACCTAGTCCGGTGCACAAAGGCTGCTGCTAGTCGACCAATGAGAACATGGAAGGGGGTTGTGGGACGCTGCCTCACCCACCGCCCCACCACGCCATGCATGTCCGAAGCCTCCATCTCTGCAGAATTGCAGAAGCAGGTGAGACCACCAGCGCAGAGTTAAACAGGCAGGAGGGGACACCCCCAAACTTGTCTGGACTTTTGCAAAATGCAGTTTCGCAGGAGTTTGGCATGGTCAGATGAATAAACACTGCTCTGGGATTTAGGGCAATATACATGCAGCTCATGGAAAAAGTTCAGGGGGTTGTTGGTCTTCTTCTAGCAGCAAGAAATGAGGATGGAATGAAGGCATCAGCTGCTGTTCACAGGAGCCCCACCCCACCCAAGCACCTGGATAGGATGCTCAGCCTTCCTTCCGTCCGTCCGTCCTTCCTCCCTTCCCATCCAGTCTGTTGCAATTCAGTAAAGGCAAGAACACGCTAGGGAGATGTCCAGAACCTTTTCCCCCTTTAGACACTGTGGGAGATCCATGTTAACCCCCAAACCAGAAGGCATCTGGTAGCGTGTTTTCTGATGAACACATTTTATTAAAAGGCATCTACTTTCATGAGCTGCAGCTCATGAAACCAGAGGCCTTTCGACAAAATGTGTTCATCAGAAAACACACTACCAGATGCCTTCTGATTTTCCCTTCCTCCTTTAAGCTTTCACTGGAGGAGTTGAAAACACAGCCTCCATCCATGTGGTTAATAACGTCTCACACCCAAAGGTGCCCTTTCCTTTCCAGTTGAAAGCAATTAATGTTTCAATCTCTCCTCCCTCGCCTTTGCAATGGTTCTCAACGTGGGCCATACACTCTCTCCTCTGGGGGCCACGATACAGTTTAGATCAGTGTTTCTTAACCTTAGCAACTTTAAGATGAGTGAACTTCAACTCCCATAATTCTTCAGCCAGCCTATGGGGAGTTTAAACCCATCCATGCTGGTTGGAGAATTCTGGGAGTTGAAGTTCACCTATCCTAAAGCTGCCGAGGTTGAGAAACACTGCTGTAGAGTCTTTTTTTAAAAAAAATGAGATTTGGCATAAACATATGCAAAGGGACACAATTCGTCCACAGCTGAACAGCATTCCTAGGCACTCACTTACCTGGGAGTAAGCTGCACTGAGTTCAGAGCAATTGACTCATTAGTGAGGATGCAGAAGAATGCACAGTCACCCCCTTTTAAGCCAGGCTGACTTTTGGGAGGGGGAGTAGTTAGTCTCTTCAGACTTGTATTGACATCAATGGGTTTAAAGGCAGCTTTTGGGGCCTTGCCAAGGATGGGGAAAGGACGGATGCTTCTGGCTCCCCCTCTTCCCTCCCAAAAAACTTGGCACTGAAGGGAGATGTCCCCAAAATGGGAAGGATGGATCAAGTTTCCTTTCTAGCCCTTTTCTCTTGCCCCCCCAAAACAGCAAAGGGGGGTGCCGTAAGGCCAGGAACCAACACATCGATCAGAGTAATAAAGCATACATTCACAGGTGCATCTGACTGCAAGCAGGAAATGCCACAGAGCAGTGATCTTCACCCTTGGTAACTTTAAGATGTGTGGACTTCAACTCCCAGAATCCCCCAGCCAGCATGGCTGGCTGGGGGATTCTGGGAGTTGAAGTCCACACATCTTAAAGTTGCCAAGGTTGAGAAACACTGCCATAGAGAGTACCACAATTACTATTATTTTTAGAAAGTAAATGGCAAAGACAGTCCACTCATCCATCCACCCACCCACCAATAAATCAAGACTTTGCTTTCTTCAGTCCTCCAAACCTAGCGCTGAGACTGTCTTAAAAAGTCACTTTGGCCTCTTGTCAGCCCTACCCTGTTTCTTTCCAAGCTGGCCTCCCTTCTCAGCATCTGGGCAATGGCACAAAAACCCTGCCTTCTTCCATGGGCTCAATTTGGGAACAGGAGGGCAGCGTGTTGTAATTTCTCACCTGGGAGCCCTCCCCCCAAATTTCCCCAATATCCCCCGATTTTTCCTGGGCTGAATTTTCCCTGGCTTGCAGAAGGCGCTGTCCTTGCACCCCTGCCCCAAGAAGGAAGAGTGCGACATCCAGCTAAATTCACAGTTACGAAGGCACACCCCTGGATTAATCAGGGGGCACCCCTATTTTAGATTTTCAGAACCACAGACCCCTGGTGCGGTTCTCTGCCGAACAGCGTTAAGAACACAGGCAATAAATAAATCAACCCATAAACCGAGAAATAAATAAATAAATGTGCGATGCTAGAATCCTTATTATTATTATTTTTTTCCAGTCCTCCGTGCATCCTATGGCTGGCCTCCTCTCGGCCGAGACGCAAAATGGAGCACGGGATGAAAACGGATGCGATCGGTACCCGCAGCCTTTGAATCCAGCCTCTTCCGCTGCTGAAGGATGAATGCGGAACGCAGGAACCCCAACCCCAGCGATCCTTGCCCAGAAAGGAAACGCCTCGCTAAGGACAGAGCTTTAGACACATGCTGAATAAATAACTTCGCTTTAAAATCTCTCTCCTGTTTGTCTGCTGCTTTGAAATTCCTTATCGAAATAAACAACTGGCTTTCTTGCACGGAAGGAAAGTTTCGAGTTTCTGTCCTGCTGCGTCAAAAGGGACAGACAGTTCAGCTCGTGGTTCGTCCTCGTTATCCGAAACGAGGGTGTTTGAAAGTATCGAAACATGGAACTCAGGAAGATGGGCTTCCTTTCTCCCCGGTCCTTGTTACTTTTTTAAAAATTTTTTTGCACTCTGAACATTTTTTGCTGGTTTTGAGGCATCCTTGATTCTTCAGATTTGCAGCCTGCAGGACAGATGGCTCAGGTCACCGCTACCTTGCATTTCTGTAGGGAACAGAGTTTGACAAAGTGGCCGCCGCTCCTGCAAATGGGAGGGTAGCCTGCTTCTGGATCGTTCTCTTTCCAGCACGATCTGCGTCTCGAACAGCGGCAGGAGCAATGTATTCTGGAGCTGCGTGGCCTCCTTTGTATGCATCTCTCCAGAAGCTTCGGAGAACATGGCCTTTGTGCTCCCCAACAGAAAAAGGTTGAAGTGTGTGCAAGCCTTGCAGAAGAAGGTACAAAAATATCTCTTTCTTGCAACTAATTTTAAAGAGTTTGACGGCTGCGATTCGGTGAAGGAAAAATGGATTTCAGTCGCTCCGAGATCTGCTCCCAGGTTCCATGTCGCCTTTGGAGCTGAGGAATTTCTATGGTTCTGCAAAGAGAGCTAGACGATACCAGCTGGTCCCAACCTGGACTTCAACTCCCACGATCCTCCAGCCAGCGTGGCCAAAGAGGAGCCTGGGGGTTATGGGAGATGAAGTCCAACACGTTTGGGAGGCAGCCGATTGAGGAAGGCTCAGTACGAAAAATCCAAGGGGCAATTGTTCCTATTATTTGGCACCAGACTGGACAAATACGGGCTTGATAGAACGTTTCAGCCACACCAATACCCCTCTCTGCTAGCATAACCCAGTGACTCAAATTGTGCCTTCAGCATGGAAATATGAATCCTGGCTTAGCTCTAGCAGACAAGGTGTAAGCAAGCTATTTACACTTGGCTTCACCCAAACCTGCATTCCAGGGATAAAGACACTGGCCTCTTTTAAAAGCTGGTCATTAGGATTATGAGAAGCAACTCATGAAGGCTCTGGAGCAATGCTTTTCAACCTTGGCCCCTTTAAGATGGGTGGACTTCAACTCCCAGAATTCCCCAGCCAGCGATGCTGGCTGGGGAATTCTGGGAGTTGAAGTCCACCCATCTTAAAGGGGCCAAGGTTGAAAAATACTGTTCTAGAGGTAATGCCAACTATTCCTCTACAAATCTGCAAAACTTTCTTTGACGAATTCACGGGTTATGCTACCCTGGCTGGAGAGCCTAAAAACCACCTGGTAGCAACGAGACACGGTTTGCTCGAGGACCAGGTTTTGTGACAAGAGGTGGCTAGACTTCAGGCATGTGGACCTGCCTTGGTTTTCACTAAAAGTCCCCTCACTCGAGCCAGGTCTGAAAGGGCGTTTCTTAAAACAAAGTCGCGGCTGAGCCTGCAATTCTCATTCCCAGCAGTCTTCCCAAGAGAAAACCTGCTCGCCGTTTGAATAAATCACGCAACTGGGAATAGAAAGTTGGCAATCTCTCACGGAAGCTTCTGTCTTCGATGAGGCTGCATTGAGGCGAACCTATTCTTGGCACTTACTCTAACTTTTCTTGGGGGGGGGAAACAACTCTGAAACAGGAGATCTTGAGGTTTCACAGGCTGGTTTGATCGAGAGTGAGCAGGGTCCAGCGGGGACCAAGAAACGAATGAAGAAGCAAGTTCTGAAGTTGCGCAGAAGGTCCTCCCACCGTGGCACCCAGATCCGCTCTCTTTCAGACCCGCTTCTGACCTGCTCGGCGATGGGGAGAGACGGGGCCTGAACTGCATCGTTCACTTGACAAGTTGGAGGCACCAGATCTACATCTACAGCACCCAGAAGAGTCGTCTTTTTTTCCTTTCTTTCCAGACATACGAGTTTTCTAATTGCTCGTTTTAAAAGAATAATCGAAAGGGCCTCCTCCTGCGTTCTCAAGTGGCCAGTTCCCTGGCCGTTTCTCAGAATTAAATTGTTTAAATCCCATCTCCTTATTTCCGGGGGTGTAGTCAAGGCAATGCCTCCCCTGGGAGTCTGCACTCACAGCAGGCTTTTGTTGGGCCTTTTTTAAGAAAAACAAAAAACAAAAACAGTCCGGGTTGTGATCTGCCGCAGGGCTGGCGTGCCCTTGCGGAGGAACCCAGGGGGATGTGCTGAACCAGGCTGAGAGTGGCAGACAGCCTCGATGCATACTGACGGGGTCCGCGAGAGGGCAGCGAAGAGAGGCAGAACTTTTCTGGGGTTTGCTGCCCCCTCATGGGCATTTCAGGTCTTGCAGCTCCGATCTGGTAGCTGTAGGACTGATGCAACCAGCTGGCCCTTCTCCATCCCCAAGAAAACATCCTGAGCTGCCGTTCCTCTCCTTCTTCCTTGAGCGTGGCTCATGCGTGCCAGACCTGGGCACCTGGACAGATCTGCTCCCTCCAACAGAGCCCCAGCACTTTAACTGATGACTGACTGGGGAGTCCTACCTGAGGTTTGCCTCGGGGCCCAAAAGAGCTTGACCTGCACCTCCAGCTCTTGATTTGCAGCGGGTGGGATAAGGAAGAACAACTCCCTTTCTTGGCTGAGATTCCTCTTAAACACTGGAAAATGGTGGGCCTGGCCCTCTCCTTTTCCCTACAAATGGACCTTAAGTTTTATGCCAGTCATCGCTTCCTTGCAAAGACTCCTGAGAATTTTGTTTGGTCAAGAGGCTGAGATCCTTGTCCAAACCAACCCTGTATCCCGTGGTCCTGTGAGCAGAGGAAATGACTGTTAAGCAACTTGAGGTCTATGCTACGAGGAAACCTGAACTTTAGGCTTTGTTGGGGAGGATCACGTCTATCATGATGCCTTACATCGTTTCGGACGCTACCCAGCGTCATCGCGATAGAAGCCAGGTAGGGGTTTAATGAACGAGTAAAGAAAGAACCACTTCTTTTTCCCTGAATGGGGAGATTATTTACAGGACAACTAGTGAAAATGAGATTTCTATACCATTTTAGGGCTGGTTCCAAAAAGTGGACCCCAGAAGGGGTCACAAAAGTCAAGATGGCAGCTGCACCATCAAACCCTGCCCTTTTTTATGCCCAACACCTAGGGGGAGGCCTTGATGGTGCAGCTCAGCCACCATCTTGACTTTTTCGACCCTTTTTGTGGATGCCCCTGGCACGGGGCATCTCACCTTCAGAGTTTTCGAACCTTGGACTGGGCAGCAATCCAGATTCAAAGGGCCAAATGTGGCTCAGAGCACATGCGGGCACCGCTGCATCCTTTCTGCACCTTTTGAGTCTCTCCCAAAAAACAAGATGCAGCCTACGGGAAGAGTTGCCTTGACTCTGCTCTTCCTATCAGCTCATGGCACCGAGGACCCAATTTCCTTTGCATAATTTATTCTCAGCACAGAAGGGTTAGGTTTTCTGGGTGCAGAAGGCAGGTTTTCCAGCATCTCTCTGACTACGCCAACCCTGGCTTTTAAAAAGAGATGGTTGGCATACTTGGCAACCTTTGTTCCTTGGAAGCTGTGAGTGCCACAGGGAATGCTTGGAGCGGGTGGCCAACTTTCTTTTTGGCAAGGCTCTGTGCCCAATAAGCAGACATTCAACAGACGAGGTGTTCTCCTCTGTCTTCAAGCACTGAGATGTCCTGGCACAGCTGGACTTTCAGCCACAATTCTGGGGCTTGGTTGGGAAACAGCTCTTCCAGTTTCTTCCTGAGGCCAGCTTTGATGCCTTCAAGTGTTTCCAAATAGATGGTTCTTAATAAATTGATAAATTTAGGGCAAAAGCTTCCACCCAAACTTCACAACCAGCTCCTCCAGGCTAGATCTGGTATCCCCGAGTAGAAGCTGACACCTTCCAGGAGTAGCTCCACCACCCTGACAGCCTGTTGCGATTTTTGCAAGCTTCTCCTGGTGAGACCAAGCCAGCCCGTGAGTTTCAAACCCGCTTTCCTCAAGAAATCAAACTGATGCGGTAAAGAAATCGTAGAGGAACTATTCCTCGCCCCTAACGGCTGGATATCTTCGAAAGGTTGGCAGAAACCAGAAGATCTAGCCACCAGCTAAGGTTTGTCCAGAGGACAGTTGCAGAGCTCAAAAACACTGAGAAAATAGTTGGAGGATCTCATCTCTCTCTTTACAAAGCCAGCTTTACTGGAAGAGGCCAATGGGACGCCTCATCCAAGTAGACCATTTTTTGTACCCCTTCAAATTTCAGTGGTTTCATCCTTGGTGGAGATGCCATCCAGAAGCGGAACAGATTTATTTCAGTCTATCAGGAAAGATGAGAGTCTGATAGAAAACACAAGGCCACCCAAATGCTGGGAAAATGCTTTAACCCTGGGCAGGATGAGCATTACACAATCAAAAGTGAGATGGGTGGCGAACATTCCCTTTGGAGATACAAAAATAGTGGTTCCATCAAGCCACCCTGTGACACTTCCACGCTGCAGAGAGCTGTATTTTGGCTGTCCTGGGTGTTTGGTACTGGAGAAATTCTGCTTAATGCTGCTTCATCCTTTCCACAAACTAAAGTGACAATGTTAGATTGGTGCTCTTCCCCACTGTAGAAACTCACCCATCCTTAAAAAAACAAGCAAATGCTGAAGAAACGCCGGTTGGAAAAAGCAAGCGACAGCACGGAGGTCTGCAGTGACTGAGTTTTGCATCCGTCTTGCAGCAGGAAACGACGGCTCCGTCAACGCAGGAGGGCCGGGCGAGGAAGTACAAAGAGCCTCCTTTATGCACGACCCTTGGCTCATGAGTGATTGACCCTCCCGAACAAAATCACCGCAAACAAGCTTAGGTGAAAGAAGACCGTTCCGCAGTGAAAAGACGAAGCTGTCGTAAGCAGATGGCTGCACGGCTGCCTCCGTGAGAAGAGCAAGCAAAGAAAATGGGAGACAAGGGGACGGGTCTTCTTTGCAGTCTCAAGCCATGCCTCGGTGGGTCTTCGTAGCACCATCACCATCTCTGCCGCTCTTCGGATCCTCCCACGTTGAAAAGGAGCCCGTCTCTTCCAGACCTCAAGACCTGCTCAGAAATGAGGAGGCATAAGCTGGCCCGGTTGCCTTCCAAGGGAGAATTGAGGCTGGCGGGCTGCTGGTGTGAATTCCAGACAGTCTTTCAAACAGGCAGGCAGAAGATGTCAGCGGCGGTCGGGGTATCCTCGCCAAGGTTAGCAGCCTGCTTCCACCTTAATGTGTAAAATCTTTGAAAAGCCCGGCCTCTTTTTCAGAGCCTGGAGAAAAGGAAGAGGAAGGAAGAATTAAGGGCAGGATTGTCCATTCACAATCAGTCGATGGGGAGTTTAGTAGCCCTCGCCTGTCCCCTGCCCCAGAACGTCTTCAGCCTTTGAATGGGGCTAAGGAACCTCAGCGCTAACGTGCTTGGAGCAGTTCAGGGCATCCACAGAGGGGTCAAGAAAGTGAAGAGGGCCCCGCAGCCTCTTTGACACCCTTCGTGCCCCACAGACACCCTTGGCTGCGAGGAAAGGTTTATTTGCGAGGCTGCCATTGTGAGAGCATCGCCACGACTCGGCCTGGCAGCCACTCGGGTAGACGAGACAGGAAACATGACCAGATGAGCGAATTCTACTTTATTGTAAAGCTGCATTGGCAGAATCTTGCAAGTCTGAAAGTACAATTCTCCTGTCGTCTCCTTGACAGCCTGGGAAGCTAGGGAGGGTCCCTCCTGAGCCTCTTTCTCTGCCCATTATCCAGTTGTGGGATAGTCTGTCTCTTACCTGCCCGTTCCCTTGGCAGTGTCTCTTCCCCGTCCCCCAAGGTCTTTCCCACGTGCCATTCTACTAACTGACCTGGTTAAGCCTGTTGTGTGAATGCAGCCCTGTCTCAGTGCAACAGGGGGACGTGCAACATCGGTCTCTGCAATCAAGGGCTTCTCTTCTCAGCCTCTTTTCACCCATTGTCCACAGACCCCCATCAGGTGCATCAGGCAGACTTGCATCTTCCAGTTAATCCAGGTTTCTAGTCCCTGCCACTCAAGGGCTCCACGCCTGTTCAGAATATACCCACCATTCCCACCGAGAAGCCATAACTGGAAGAATACAGGCATCCTCTTACCTGGAGTTTGTTGATCATTTCATCAAACATTTTCTTGGCCTCCGAACTATTTGGTTCCTTAAAGTAATCAGCAATCCCAACTTGGACCACGATTGATTTCAGGTTCCGGCAAACACCTTGAAGAAGAGAGATTTTGTTGGACGTTGGAGACACCAAGTCCCACCAGGGCCATCTGCAGGGGGTGTCCAAAAAGTCAAGATGGCACCCATGACCGCAATCCACATAAAAGTGGGTGGGTCTTTGATCGCATGGTTGCAGACACCATCTTGCCTTTTTTGACCCCCTCCCCACTGGGTGCAATAGGGAGAGAGTGCCTGGGGGTGTCGGTGGAGGAGAAAACAAGAGCTTATCCAGTTCTTTGGCCTGAAGCAATTGTTTGATTGGCATCAATTAGCAAATGAGAGCCCTTCCCACCCTCCCCACCCTGGGGAGAAATCGGCTGCTGAATTTTGCCTCTCAAAGCTGCTGTTAAAAGACCAGCTAAACGGTGGAAAAGTGCAAAGATGACCCAGGCCACTGGCTTTTTCCCTCCTTGCCACATGGATCTTTTATATTCCAATATAACCGCCCAGAATCACTGGAGTCAGGCGGCATATAAAGCTAGTATTATGGTTGGTTGCACAGTCAGCCAGATGTTTAGAGTGGATTTGGCATTTTTGTCCCCCTCTCGAGTCTTTCCCAAGGACCTGGATAGGCAGATGTGGTTGTTTGAAGGCGTTTAAGATCTTGTCGCAGGATGGGAGCTGTTCCAAGTCAAGCTGCCTTTTGCAATGGACTGGGGGTGATTTTGTCAATGCTGATGGTCTTCAAGGGCTGTTCCAGATGTTTTGGGATTGCACCCAGGGCGCCTTCAACTATTGGGACTATCTTTGCTTTCTTTTGCCACAGTCATTCTATTTCTGTTTGCGGGTCTTTGTATCTTGTGATTTTCTCCAGTTCTCTCTCTTCTCTTCTGCTGTCTCCAGGCATTGCAATGTCCACTCTCCAGACGTTTCTGTCTTTCTTATGAATCATGGTTAAATCTGGGGTGTTGTGTGGCATGTGCTTGCCTGTTCAAATCCTAAAGTCCCAGAGCACTTTAGCATCTTCATTTTCTATTACTTTGTCTGTTTTGGGGTCCCACCAGTTCTTGCTTGCGGGCAAATGGTATTTCTTGCAGATACTCCAATGCGCCATTGTGGCTACTTTGTCGTGCCATTGTTTGTAGTCAGTCTGTGCGATCTTCTTGAATTATTATCATTATCATCATTATTATTATATTACCATTAGAAATGCAAAGCCGCTCCCTGACTAAGAATCAGCTATTGCAATATTGATCTGGATGAGCTCAATTTTAATGGTGCTGGAGAAAATCAGTCTATCTATCTATCATCTATCGCCTTCTGCCAAGCAAACCTGATCTTTGCTCTTTAGCAGATCATTGAGAACTGCCTGAACAGGATGAGCTATTGAGTTATTTAATTTGTACGGCTGCCCATCTCACCCAGTTAAAAATAAAAACCGTTAAAATAATACATACCTCGCAGCCAAGAATAAAGCACCCATCATAATATTTGCATATTTGTTCTTTCAGTGAAAGCACAGGAGAAGTGCAAAGATTTGAATTATGCAAAGTTCTACCCACACATGGAGCTGAAGGTTGGCTGGGAAGGTTGGCTAGGAAATGATGGGATTAAAAGCAGGCGTGAGATTCTCCAGCATCTTTAAGGTGCACTTTAAGATGTGTGGACTTCAACTCCCAGAATTCCCCAGCCAGCATGGCTGGCTGGGGAATTCTGGGAGTTGAAGTCCACACATCTTAAAGTGGCCAAGGTTGAGAAACACTGCTCTATTTTTTTAAGCCACTTAAGCAGGGTGATCTCTTTGCCATGAAAGACAATCCTGGAACCATCTGGATCAGTGCATACTTCTGAGTCAGCACTCCGCCATTTGTATTCGCGCTGGCTCTTAATTATGGCAAGAACTTCTATTTTTGTTAATGGCCTGCTTCATCCCCAGAAGACGAATTTCTCCAAGGTCTCTCAAAACCGAAAAGTAAAGGATGTTCTTTTATTTAATGAACGGGGCTGCAGGCTTTTAATTACTAGATTAATCAACAACACGTATCCATCTGTAGACAGATGATTTAAGAGATTTCATCAGCAAGAGGGAGGCTGAGATTTAAGAGCAGACTTGTTGCATTTCCAGGAGGGTTGGCTATCCTGCACTTTTATGTGAGGAATTTAATTTAATTTAATTTAATTTAATTTAATTTAATTTAATTTAATTTAATTTAATTTAATTTAATTTAATTTAATTTAATTTAATTTAATTTAATTTAATTTAATTTAATTTAATTTAATTTAATTTAATTTAATTTAATTTAATTTAATTTAATTTAATTTAATTTAATTTAATTTAATTTAATTTAATTTAATTTAATTTAATTTAATTTAATTTAATTTAATTTAATTTAATTTAATTTAATTTAATTTAATTTAATTTAATTTAATTTAATTTAATTTAATTTAATTTAATTTAATTTAATTTAATTTAATTTAATTTAATTTAATTAGATCTGTTATGCCCTGGGTGGCTTACAAAATCCCCCAAACAGTGAAGCAATTAAAGCCCACATAAACAGGTAGCCCGGATTAAAACACCAAGAACAATAAAAGGTCCCAAAATATAACAAAACGAGATGAAATGAGATGCTACGGGCAGCAGCTTCTTTGAAAAGAAGGCGTTGAAGGGACCTCACTCTGCCTTACCCTTAACAGAGCGGGATATTTCGGTAACAGTTCCGTGACATTTTAACTACCATATCAATAGCTGGCCAACGGGACTGATCCTTTGTGTAACGAGGAGAAAGCTGCAATGCATCACATTCTCTCCTGGGGCGGCCATGGCACCCCTTCACTTCAGTGTGACTTCTGAGTAAGCACACTTGCGGTTGCATGGCCAAGCCCCTTCACTTCAGTGTGACTTCTGAGTAAGCACACTTGCGGTTGCATGGCCAAGTCTTGCCCGGTGCAAATATCTGGCTCTGCACAGCAGTAAGCAAGTGGGGCCTAATATTAGAGCTGCAACATCTGGGCTGCGATATCCAGGCCACCTCTGGATGTCAGCAAAGGGACACGGAAAACTCTAGCCCTTTGCCACCACCTAGTGCGGTGTTTCTCAACCTTGGCAGCTTGAAGATGTGTGGACTTCAACTCCCAGAATTCCCCAGCCAGCATAGGTTGAGAAACACTGATCTATAGTGGCTGGCCCAGATTTATGTAGCCCAGCTTTCGCAGCCCTACCATCTCTGCAACAACTTGCAGAAATAAAAAGAGGTCCCATAATTCCCTTCCAAGGGATGGTGCTCTCAACGGAGAACGCTCCCACCTTGAAGCCAACCCTGCTGGGGATTCCACTCACTGTTGAAATGCAGTAAGGCTTTGGGAGTCACGGGGGTGGACGTCAGAACCAGCATCTCCAAGCCTTTCAAGCCTTCCCGACACACCTCAGCCGCCACCTCCTGATTGACCTCTGTCACGTGGTCCAGCTCCAGCACTTGGAGACGCATGCAGTTTCGGGCTAATGGGGAAGAAACCCATTCGAGAGTCAAGACAGGCCAATCCTGGACTTTGCAACAGGGAAGACGTGCTCAGTCCTTGCATGCTTATCTTCTGAAGGCTTCTATCAAGTATCTTATGGAAGGGGCTAGACAATCCCCAGGATTCCCAGGCATTCTGAAAAAGGTGGAATCCCCACTCACCTGGTGGAGGTTGATGTAATGGCAGAAGCTGGTATGGTAGGAACCAGCCCAGCTCAGGCTAGACCAAACTGTTATGTCAACAATGGGCAGATGTCCCTGACGCTGAAGGCCAGGAGATGAGCAGCCAAGAGTCTGTTGACTCGCAAGGGTGGGAGGAAAAGACCTAGGATTTAAACCTTGGGGCTGCATATCTAAACGACCTGATTCCTGTGTCATGAAGGAGGCAGATCTTCTGTCTAAACTCAACTGCTTCCTTGTCTGCAATAAAGCAATTCATCCAGTTGGATCAAGTGAATGAAGCTTCTATGGTTAGCTGGTTCCAGAATGTGGGTTTGAGCTTCTGGAGTGAAAAAGATTTATTGCCATGCTTGGGTGAAGTCTGATGGCTGGGGAGGCTGGTCTGCCATCCTTTGCTGACCAGGAGCACCCCCACGCCGCCATTTTCACCCTCCCAATGCCCTCTAAAACAGCTGAAGTTGAAATGCACTAAGAAGTCTATGAGCCAACCTGGGCTCACCATCCAGCCGACATGCAGAAGAGGACAAGGACAATCTCCAGTCACCATGTTGCACCCTAAACTACAAAGACCCGGGGAATAACAAAAATCTCATGCTGTCTCCAGGATGGCATCTTAATGGCGCAGCTGGTAAGTACTCAACACATCCAGTCTTATGGATCCTGACTGGACTGGCTCATCATACTACACCTTATTATAGTTTGCTTGGTTTGGGCTTCCAATGTTGTGTGAACTCAGCCCTTGGGGCTTGCAAGCCATGGAGGACAGTTTTGTGCAGTGTGAATCTGCCCCTGAGGCTTATTCTAGAAACCATGGCTCAGGGTTGTGAATACAGCTTCATCAAACACAATTGCCCTTCTCTTGGCACCTTAAATCATGGTCAGTCTGGAGACATGAGAAGACCACCTTCCATTTCTCTTTTCCTTCCTTCTTTCTTGGCCAGAAAAGGTCCCAAATCTGGACTTACCTAAGGAGGCCAGTCCCTGCAGGCCACACCCTGCCCCTCCGACGCCCAGCGCTCTCAAGTGTGGCCAGCAACGCCCAATCATCTGCAGGCAGCGGTTGCTAAACCGGGTGGGTTGCTGGCTGGAAAACATTTTTAGAAGAAGAGAGACAAGAAGCTCCATGATCATGGAGATCATGGCATGGAGATACAAATTAGGAACAGAACCGGTCAAGGGAGCTGGTTGGGGCTTGACACTTGACCTCCAGAGAGCCCAAGCCCTCTTCTACCTAATCCAAGGTGGTCAACGCTGGTGGGCAGGGCTCTCTGGAACAGGGGTCCACCTATCTGACTTGGGGCCGCTACAGGCCAAGGTGGAAACAGCAGCAGCTCCAACTGCCGAGTGCCAGCCTGGCCAAGAGACTGTCCTGCATGTTGAACTTTTCAGGTTTATATTTTTGATAGAGAGGATGGTGTTCAATAGTCCACCAAATTCACAACACATGTCTAAAGGGCTCAGGGAAAGACCTTGCAGGGGCATTCATGCAAGATTTAACCAGCTTAATTAGGGTTTGAGGATTTTTTTAGGTGGCTGGGTGTGCTACATGAACACAGCCCACTGGGGTAGGTTAGGGTTCAGAGTAATGTGTGAATGCAGAAGAGGAGCTAATTCAGGACCCAACGGGGGTCCTCACAAACCAGAGAATCCAAGTTTCTTAATTCACTTTTTTGCATTCACATGCTATGGTTTAAAAGGAAAGAATCTGTCGTTCGCCAACGAAGTTCAGCAGGATTTGCCCAATATACCAAGCTTGCTAGCTGAGCTTCTTGTATCCAACCTGCCCATTTGCTTAGGTTATCACTTAAACTAAGTTCAAGTCTAGAATATGGGTTAGTTCAGGGTGCTGTCTGAACGCACCCATTGACCCAAGGCATGTGTGAATGGACTGAGCATTGGTGACACCGAAAGCAATGGGAGGTCAGTACCAGATGGCTCAACTACATCCTGGGGATGCATTATATCAAATATTAACTTTCTCTGTATTTTTTAAAAAGGCACAAACCTGGTTGGGCCAAGCAGATGAGCAGATGGGAAGAGGCCGCTGACAGTCAGGATTTTTTCCTGCATGTGAAGCTGTTTTGCTTACCCACAATGGGAAAAATATGGATCCTTCCTCCTCACTTTCCCACATCATTCTTCCCCGAGGTAGGAAAGGTCTGTGGGGAATCTTGAGTTCAAACATGTAGGGAAAGGCTGAAGCTTAATTGGATGGGAGACCACCAGGAACTCCCTGGTTTGCAGCTAGATTGGGTTGAAGTTGAAAAAAAAAACCAGGAAGAAGGCAACAGTCTGCAAGTCTGGCCAGAAAACTGCCCAATGCTGCTTGACACAAAATGCTTCCCATTTTGTCTCTACCTGGTTGCACTTTGATGGTGTTTCTAAAAAAATCAATTTCAGCATCCATGCATGCACGGTGCTGAGAGCACTGCACGGGAAGGAGACGGAGGCTTAACCTCCTCCTTAGGCCGTGTGAGGATTACGTCTACTTCTGCTGCAATTTGTGTGTGAATTGGCAGGGCGGGGGTGGGGGTGTTGCAAAGAGAGAGAAGCCGCCCCGTGAATGTCCAGGGGTGCCTTACCAGGGGTGGAGAGGTGCCACCTGCAGAGAGATGATGTCTCGACAGCCTGCTCCCAACGCCCAAATGACTTCATGGCCCACAGGATCGGTGGAACTCCTGGACCAGGGAAATTGGGGGAAAAGAAAAGATTAATTCTGCTGGAGATGGCCCACGCTGATGGACTTTGAAGGCAGTCTGAACGTCAGGCAGAGATGCGGGTAGGGTGAATGCTCTTAGTTTGGATTCAGAGTGTCCAGCCAGTACATGTGTTGGGATGCAGCCGTTCTCCAGCTGCGCACCGTTCCAAAGACCGCCCTGCCATTTGGGGCTCAGAAAAACCCAGGTATAAATTGGCACAGATAGGGAAAGAGACATGCAGATAAGTCTGGCAGAGAAGCTGCATGGGCAAACAAATGCCGATATTTGACTTTTTTTTAAAAAAAAACCACAGCATGAAGGCAGAGTTGGAGAGAATTGATTTGCAACTTAATTGGTGGGTCAGAAGTTGCCGCAGAGGTAGGCTGGGCTTGTTTCTAAGTAAGACAGACAGAAACCAAGGATCTGGGAGAAGTTATTTGCGCTTCCGGCTGCCCGCCGTCCCACCACAGGCCGAAACGAAGGGGTGGTTTTCATGATGGGTTTGGGGGTACCCAGATCACTGCCGTACCATCCAGTAGGAAGTGCCTCACACATCCTTGTAGATGCAGGTGAACATGTAGATGACAACAAGCCTAAATGAAAACTGGACTAAAACTTAGCGAATTGGATGGATTTTAGGGGGAAGAGGCCGGCTCTGTCACGAGACGGGGTGCAGCGTTAGCATCAGTCTTCAGTGCTCCACTCCCTTTCTCTCCTTAAAATGATAGCATTATAAATTGCCGTATATCCCCGAGAGTCTTAGAGGTGGCAAATAAATCAATTAATAAAGATAACCTTTGAAAACTAGCTTGGCTTTTTGTCATTTTGGAATGACCCAGTTCTGCACTAGAGACGAGCCTAAAAATAAGCCAGCTTGAATGATCTGGAAGCACTTGTTTGCCTCTGCAGGAGCCGCCCGCCAAAGCTCCTGGACTGCTTGGCTTGGCCTTGATTAAAAGAGATGAGTCATCGTGGCAGATTAGAGAGCCGCCAAGCTGTGCAGGTGCACCTGATTATCCTGAGTGAAAAAGAGGGAGAAAGGAAGGGAGAGGAGCATGGGAGAGTGCACGCAGGAGACCCACCGATCTAGCAGAGTGCACTTCTCCCAGCCAGACCACTGGACTCAAACTATGATCAGGAACTAGCAACTACCCAGAGTGGCTATGGTTCTCTGGAGTCCCAGGCCGAGAGGCATTTCCATGCCGGGATCGCTGATCCGGGGCCATCTGCAGGACAAGTTGGTGCTTGAACCTCAGAGCTGCAGCCCTTGAATCACCAAGCGTGGCTCGCCCTTCTATCCTTTTCTGGGGCATCACGTCCTGGCCAGGGCTGTAGAAACCAAGTGATCCCGCACATACATCGTGCGCATGGTCCCAAGTTCCACCTCCAACAACTCCAGGCACGGCTGGAAATGTTCTTGTCTAAAGCACCAAGAAGCAGCTATAATGTGTCTTCATAAAGTAGACTAATGACTCTGATGTGATATGATGAGATGAGATGAGATGAGATGAGATGAGATGAGATGAGATGAGATGAGATGAGATGAGATGAGATGAGATGATAGAAAACAGCTTCCTGTAGCACCTCATGACTCTCTGCCTTGGTTGTGGAGGAAGAGCATGGGCAGACCCAGCTGGGTAAGACTGCAAAAACAGGAGATCGAGTCCCCCAGATGTTGGCAGAACTTTGGTTCTCCAGATGTTGCTCAGCAACATCTGCCGCTTCCACAGATGTTGTGGAAGCCACAGAGATGACCTTGGAGAAACTATGCTTCTTCATGTCCCAGGTTTAAAGCATGTTTTCATAACTGTTGCCACAAAGCTCTCTAAGATCATCCTTGTGGTTCTCCTTACCTCCTGAGATGCTTCCTGACTATTCTTGCAAGCCAGGAGCAAAACTGTTCCTACTCAGAAGTAAGATACATGAAGTCAAGTCACCTTTAACTGGAGAGCTCCCCTGAGGACCTGACCAGAATCAGGTCCATGTTCTGCCTCACCAAAGCTCTGGTGTGGGCAAGAAAGGGCCAGGGGAGCGCTTGATGGCCTCTAGAGCTGGTTGTCCACACGGTGCCCTCTTAGATTCCATAAACTGATGACTCTCTGGGCTGACTGAGAAAGAATGGCAGGAATGCAGAAGCCAACACAGCAGATGTCGGAATGGTGCTTGGGGGTTTGTTTGTTTTTTCACACAATCTGCTCTGGAAAATTCTGCAGTGGGGGGAATCGTTCCATGCTCTCCCGCTGGTTACGCAATTCCCTTCTCCCCAGTGCTGGGTCTCCGGCACCCCTCTATTCTTAGAAGCAGTGTTATTTCTTAATGCCACCTTCAGCTTGTGCTTCGATGCAGCCACCCTTGACAAGCGACTTGTTGTCTATGCGACTAATTTCCTTTCGCAGAAACAAAACGCCACAGCAGATGAGTCAGAGTCTTTGCCAGCAAATAGGCACCAGCACCACTTAAGGAGAAGCAGAAATTAAAACCTTAAATGCCTGATTCAAGGAGGAAGAACTTGACGTCCTGAATGTGATCAAAGCTAAGCATTGAGAACAACTACCCTGGCGTTTTTCAAACTTGGTCATTTTAAGACGGGTGGACTTCAACTCCCCAAATTCCCCAGCCAACATGAAAAACCCTGACCTACACTATGCTGTTCTTCAGCAGGAAGGCTCCATGCAGGCCTGGTGTCTTACAATCTCCAGCATCGAGTAACCAAATTGATCTAGTTGCTACAGCCACAAGTTCAAGCCAACCCTAATATTTGCAAATGCTCAAAATTCAGGAAAATGACCTCTTCCCCCAGATAAATTGTCCGTGTGCAATTTCATATGTGTGCTTGTCTCGCACATGACACTCCACAGAGCAAATACCAGGGGTGTCCACAGAGTATGGTCAGGAGGGAGGCCATGAAGGTGTAATCAAAGTTCTGCCCATTTTATGTGCAACACTCATAAAAATGGGAACTCTGATCACATCTATGTGTTAATATGACATGTGGCTGTCATATTAACTTTTTAAACTATGCCTTGCAGATAACCTTGCCAAATACTCTGTATTGTTGCGTGCCAGCTATTAAACCCTGTCAAGTATTAATGGTAAAATGTAAAACAGGGTTGTGTAAATTGTAGAACAGTGAACTTGGAACAACTGTGCTGATATCAACTCTTTGCCAAAAAGTCAAAACACTCAAAACAAACATCTAGAGCAGTGTTTCTCAACCTTGGCCACTTTAAGCTGGGTGGACTTCAACTCCCAGAATTCCCCAGCCAGCATGGCTGGCTGGGGAATTCTGGGAGTTGAAGTCCACCCAGCTTAAAGCGGCCAAGTTTGAAAAACACTGCTCTAGAGTTTACCTCTCAGTAAAGACCCCAAGCTCTAATATAACATGAGATAAATAAAATCTTTTCCCTATGTATGTTCCTGACCCCTTAAAGGACTTCACACCCCGCTTCAAGATAGCAAGCAAACTCATTTTTTCCCCCCTGCTTACTATAAATCTATGTTTGCTCTTCTACCTGCAAGGCATTTTTATCCCTGGGCAAGCATGTTTTAAAAAGAACCCCCGTCCCAACCTTCTTCCAGCCTTCCACAACAGGATCTTACCCTCTGGTTCTGCATAGCCCAGCCATTATTTCAAAGTCATGGGGAGCTGAAAACTGAAACGGGCCCTGGATGGGCAGGGGGTTCCCGAGCAGACTCGAAGCCGCTGACGCGATTTTGCAAAGCTGCAGCCTCCAGCTCCATAAAGGATCCCAGATAGTTTGAGGGCTGCCCCTTCCCCCGTCCTGAACGCCAACAATCTCACTGGCTGATTCCAGCTGGGCTAATTACGAGGTTTCTCCCTGCCAGCTTGACAGCAGAACAACCCATTACTCCCCACCGGCGTCCTCAGCGACTTGGCTGTGGCAATTGTGCCAAGCACGAAGTCCCACCAAGGGTGCTCGGGGGTTCCACCTCCCCCATCTTTTGTTCTCTTGCTGCTTCTCCAGTCCTGACGGGAAGAGGAAAAGCTGTGATTATTTCACACCTCCTCTCTCTGATCCGTGCAGTGCCAGGGACCGTCTGGTTGGCAGGGCTGCCAAGTCTGCGTTCTCTCTGGGACTCGCATATGTCTCTTGGTCGTACCGCTTCATGTCACCAGCCCGAATTTGGGGCAGAACACACGGAAAACAGAACGGCGTGCGGCTCCGCCTGTGTTCACTTTTACCGGTCCCAAATAAGAGGACGCAGCAATGATGGAGCCACCTCTTCCTTGCACAGGGTCTTCCCAGCTTCTCACCTGTACAATTCAGGCTGGAGGAGTTTACTTCTCTGCAGCATCAATGCAACTCACTGCATTAGATTCGATCCCTGCACCTTCTCCCTTCCGAGAATGCCCCAATTATGCATTCCAGAGAAGAGAGAGAATCTGCTAAGACAGAAAACCTCGCTCGCAAGTGACGGTGATTCTGGCTGGCATTAAAGAGAGGGCCAATAACATAGGGTGGCACCCCCATTTGCCCTGTGGCTACAGTATGTTTTCTAACGTTTTTAATTTCCTTTTAGCGCAGAATGTTGGACCAAGTAACAACCCTTTGTGCCATGGGGGAAAAAACTGGAACCCTACCACGGTCACAAAAGGCAGTAATTAGATAATTTGGCACCCCTTCCCACATAGGCAGCTAAATCTTGCTAGAAAGATATCCTTGGGGATGAGTTGGCCAAACTGGGCCAACCTTGGGTTGAGGTTGGCCAACAAATCCTGGTACGTCTTTCTCTGAATGAGAAACTCCGATTCGGTTGGAGGCCCCAATGCACCCACTTACCGATAGGTGACGGCCTGAAGGGCTCGGCAGTAGCAGCTGGCCAGCCAGAGGGAGCGATCCGTCAAAATGTTGGGGCAGTGCGAAACCCGTAGGATCAAGAGGTTACTCCCGGAGGCTTTGAGTAAGGACTCCAGTCCTGCTTCGAGGCATCCCCTGGCAAGACAAGTCCCCCCAAAAATGAAGAGAAAATGGCAAATTCTTTTGAACACTTTGTCACCCTCAGGGTTTTCTTCCGAGGATGGCTCTGGGGATCCACAGGGAGCCCTTTCTGCAAATTAAAACTCTTCAGAGGAAGAGGGAACGACAAGTAAGCCAAGATGAAGCTATACTGATATGCTGCAGGGTTATTTACACTGTGATTTTGTTTGATGGTGTGCTATAAAACTCCCGTGTTTGTTCTTCATCGTTCTCAGCCTACGAGTGTGTCCCATGCTGAGAAAAAAAACCAGTGCAGCTCCTCTGGAAAGGGGATGGTCTAAATCAGTGTTTTTCAGACTTGGCCACTTAAAGATGTGTGGATGCTGGCTGGGGAATTCTGGGCGTTGAAGTCCACACACCTTAAAGTTGCTGAGGTTGAGAAACACTGCTCCAGAGAAACAGAGATCTGTGGAAGTTTGGCTGCATTCACACAACATGCCCCAGTTAATCCAGGCCCCAGCAGACGCCTTTTTGCACAGGGACGCTCGGCTTAGGCAGGGTCCCCCTTAATTTGGAGGCGTGTTTCAGCAGGCAGTGTGAAGTCGGCCCATTGGGTTAAGCCCTCTTTGCAACCCCAGCAACCCCATTAACCATCCTCAAATCTCTCGCGGCAGAATGCCATTTCCAAGAATCCTTGGGGGGAGAAGCTGGCCCCAAGTCATTGCCGACCTCCAGCCCTCCCAACGGAGCCCGAGAGCCGTGGTGGCTGGGGATGATGGGAATTCTTTACCGCATTTATTAATTTTCAATTGATTAACTCAATTCATATGGCCGCCCGCCTATCCAAGAAACCCTTGGTGGCGAACAAACAAAAACAGAATCACATTAAAACAAAAAACCAACTAAAACTTCATTGAGGCTCATTAAAAACACCAACCACTAGACCCATGCGCCCCCGCCAGAGCTCCCAAACCAGTGCCCTGCCTCCAGGGCCAACCCCAGAGGTCGCTGGTCTGGGGACAGCCGCCTGGAACATTTCTGTAGCTCTTCTCCCGGGCCAGGAAAAGTGGGGACACTGGGCCACGCAGCAAGTTTCACCCGGTGCTACGGTTCTTCCTCACCGTGTGCTTTTCATGTAATCCTCCTTGGTTTCCTTCTTCCCCCTTTGCCTGGGCTTGAGATTTTGGAGGGTGAGAGAGTGTGTCTGGGTGCACCACTGTGAAAGCATGACCAGGAACTGCCCAAGAAACAGAGAGAGAACAGCGGTTACCCGAAGACGCCATGCATCGGAGAGAAAGAGAGGCGGTCTTCTGCACCTGAGTTTGCTTTCTACTTCTCTGACCACGCTAGACCGATACTTCATGGGACGGAGCAGGACCTGCAGCCGGGTTATAGCCCGGCTTGACTACTGCATGAGTTTAATGAGGAGCTACCCTTGAACACCATCCAGAAGCTTCCATTGGTACAAAAAAGGAAGCTATGTTCCAACCTGATGCAAAGCAGTGGAACAAATGACACCCATCCTCTGCCAGTTGTTTCCTGAGCACAATTCAAGGCTTTGGTTTTGGTCTTTCAGGGCGAGGACCTGCCTATCTGAGAAGCCGCCTTTCTTGGAACAGAGTTCAGCTTTAAGGTTGTGGGAGGATGTAGAGAAGAGGGCCTTGTTAATGGAATTCAGGACCTTCCTCTCAGATAGTTTGAGTTCATGAATAGTTAATTTTAACGGTTTTTTAAATTGGATGTTAAGTTTTATTCTTTATTGTTAGCTGACGTGTGTTCAGCCAGCAGAAAGTTGGGATAGAGAGTGTAAAGAAATGAAGTGGCAATCCATATGGGGCAAATATTTAATGTGAATAAAACTCTATGCATGTATCTCTTCCAAGCCCCTTCAGGACAATGAATCTTCCATGTAAGTCCACTCAACTCAGCCACAGTTTTCATGACGCTGCGCACAAGCTCACGCTTTGACTTGGAAGCTGGAATTACAGCACAGGACAAGCAGAAAAGCAGAACATTGCAACATCCAGGTAACCCTCAGAGATTCCCGAGAAGCTTGTGAGGCAAACATGTTTAATGCACTTACACGATTTTCCACTCTACATCCCAAAATGGGCTTTCTAAAGGTAGCGTATCACCCAATAACCTAACCCATCATAATTAAAATCCGCATCAGAACTTCTATATTTTAAAAAATTCAGCTGGATAGAATTATCAATGAAAACTACTACAGAATAGCTACAAAAAACCAAGGCAATTCATTGAAGTTGTGATCAGGAAGATCTTCAAACAGCAAAGGAAACATTGCAATCATGGAGAGTATCAACAGAGTTGTCTGAAGATGGGCGGCCGTACAAATCTTTTAAAATAAATAAATAATAAAATCTGCCACTCAGGGTTGCATTGTCAGGTTCTTGCTACTCTCCAAGTTTGTTTTTCTTCCTGCAGATGTTTCATTACCTGGCTAGGTAACATCATCAGGTAACATCACCCTTCTGGACATTCTCATCACCAGGGAAAACAGTGGCAATCTAGGAACCCAAGGGTATTGTAAAGCAACTCACATCAATCAAGCACTTGCCTATCACAAGAACAACCCAACAGCACACAAAAAACGTTCTGTAAAAACCCTCTTCAGCTGAGCGACAACACCCTGAAATAACTCAAGAACTCCAAAAAGCAGAGACTTTCTATACAACATGTTCCAACACAAGGGATATCCTTGCAACTTCATCAAGAAGTGTATATCCACACAACCAATTGCAACACAACCCACATAACTCATGAAAAGGTTAACTTTTCCATACATCAAAAGCATCTCAGAAACCACCAGCAGGTTACCACAATTCCTTGGCATCACAGTAGCCCATAAACCAACAAAATACTTCTAAAGCAGTGTTTCTCAAACTTGGCAACTTTAAGATGTGTGGACTTCAGCTCCCAGAACTCCCCAGCCAGCATGGGGAGTTGAAGTCCACACATCTGGGAGCTGGAGTCCACACATCTTGAACAATTCTTAATCTCATCACACAATGACAACCATGATTTCAACTGGGAAACTGTTGACATCTTAGACCAAGCCAGATCCAACCTCAGAAGAGAATCCTTAGCCAGCTGGCACGCTCAGAAATCAGCCATTAAGAGATACATTGATAGAAGCTCCATCTATAAACCATACAAGAAAGGAGGCAACCAAGAATTGAGGAAAGAGGCCAGTACTAATAAGCACATTCTTCTTCATCACACGCCTATGAACCAATGTCCAGATAAGTGGGAACCAGAACCAGAAAAGCAGGAACAATAGAAGAAGAACGAATACTCACAAACACAAGGCTGGTAGGACAAGCTGCTAAATGTGAACAGCCACCAAACCACACTTTCTTTCATGTCAGGAAGCTGAAGAAGGACCCTAATCTGGTAACAAACATCTGCAAGAAGAAAGCCAAGCTAGGAGAACACCAAGAACCCAACTGAGGGAATGTTACCAATAGAGGCGAATATTGGCAGAGCTGAGGGAATGTTGTTTAGAAGGCCAGTTTGCAAGACCAACCATTCATTGTCCAAAGAGTTATTGGGCTTAACACAAGATACTTGCAGGAACAACTCCTTTTAGTTTTGCTTTTGCCCTTAGCTCTACCGTGGGGCATCTTTAACAGATGCTGCACAGAGTTGTTTAACATCAAAAGCTAATTTTGTCTTTTTTTGTGATGGGTATTGTGAACTAAAACCCTGCTGGTATTGAGGCACCTCCCTTCCCAGATTTAGGTTTCAGAAGGGACTTAACCCCCCCCCCTTTTTTTTTAATCCAGACCTTTTAGATCTGTTTAAGGAGATTTTCTGCTCCTTTTTTTTTTAAGTTTGAATGTTTCCCTTGCAAGCTGCCCAGGGCAATTTGGGAGTGAATAGTATATCCATTGATCATTTATTTTATTTATACCCACATTTTTCTACTTGGACAAGTCTCAAAACAGTTAGCACCAAAGCTTAAATATCACTTCACCCCCAAATTGATTAGCCAAAGTTAAAAAAACACAGATTAGAACCAACACTATCTGTCAAGGTTGGGAAAATGAAATGTAATAATAAATAAAAGGACCTCTGAGAAGAACAAAGCTTCTTCCTAAGCCAGAGCTGCAGAAAGCCCCATGTTACCTTCGAGGAGACTCTGGCATTTTCCAGCAGCACCCGGGTCCACACTGCTGGGTGCCGTGCCACAAATTTCCAGTCCTTGCAGACCTCGGCGGCCCTAAGCAGGGTCTTGGTGTCGAGGTAGGTGAAGATGCAAAAAAGCGCAGCTCGCATCTTGAGGATCTCTGGGCTGATGACCTCGTTGGAACGGGATGGACTTCCCCTCTCAGGCCGGACACCCTTTCCAGCATCGGACCTGGCTGAGGCATAAACATGGGGCATTTCTACCTGGAACTGCTCAGCCTAGACTAGATAAGCAGCAGGTCCTCTTGGAAAACTAAGCCTATAGTTCAATGCACTTCTGTTGAGCAGAACCTGCCCCATGTTCAGTGAGGCTCAGTTCCAGGAAAACGAAAATGGGGTTGCAGCTGCAGGAAGCCAGTCAACGCCCTGTTCCTGGCCAAGGAGCTCTGCAAAGTACAGCAGGACTTGTGTGTCTGAACAACACGCAAAACGGAGAACATTTGCAAGAAGACATTTGGTAGGAAAAGACGCTCCAGGGCGAGCTGGTTCCTTTGATGGTGTATGAAGCTGATACACTTGCCCCAATCATGCAGACTTCCAAACAGCAGTAGGATTAAAACAATATACAACCACAGTGATATAAATCAACTGGAGGACAGCCTTCAGACATATAGACATTCTCTCTACAGGAGGGAACAAATGCAGCTTTTCAGACCCAAGTTAGTATGTCTTAATTGCTTTACAAAAAGCTAACACGGTTAGGGCCGTTCTAGTATCTGGGTAATGCTGTTTCAGACAAGGGGACAGTGACTCAGAAGGCCCAATTCCAGGATCCCTGCAGATGACATTTCCAAAGGGCAGGGACCACTGGAAAAAGCTGGTCCTGTAGATATCCACACAGGATTAAGAACAGACTGTCCAATTCCCATAACCTTCCTGGTTCCCCAGAAACACATTTCTTGAAGATCTGGTTGCCCACAAGAGCCATTTTACGTTCTTAGATAGACCCCCAATTCCTTTTTGTAGCCCAGGAGAGTTTCCCCATCCCCATTCCAACTCCCAAACAAAGTGACCTCTCCTCCCCTCTCAGTGGACGAAACCTACCTGCCATCCGGGAATTGTTTCCTGCCCTGGAGAAATTCACCTGCTGGACCTCAGCGGGCACCCTGGGTTCCAACTCCCACATCTCGGCCTCCGACTCGGTGGTCCGGGATCCGATGTCGGAGATGTCTCCTTCCTCGCCCTCCGTGCTGTTGCGGTACGGTCGGCGGTGCCAATTCTGAATGGCCTGCCTGCGCAAAGCTGAGCTGCGCACACCGGCGGGTCGGTCAAAGCCGCTCTCCGGGCCTCGGGACTGGTAGGGTGGCCCATTGCTATTCTCGGCCCCATGGTAGACTTCAGGACCGTCACTGTCGTAGCAGCCCGAACTCTGAGAGACCGCTTTGGCTCGGCTGGAGGCCCTGGAATCAGAGAGCCAGAAATCTAGAATCTGGATGGATCCAAAGGTCAGCCCAGAGCCATCCGGACAAGACCCCCAGTGATGGGGCAACGTCAGGGGCTCTGGTCTCTGAACTGTGCAGTTGCAGAGGATTCTTTTTAGGGGCTACTGAGGAGACCCCACTGGCTGGACAACAGGGAACCTCAGGATATGGGGTCTGCAGATTGTAAGAGACCCCCTACCATTTCCCATACAACTGGATCTTTCCTTCCCCATGTTTCAAGGAGTTTGCAGGTTAAGCCAATGAAGGCGTACAATATCTGCGTGAAGCTTGGCTGTTTTGGTCCTAAAGCGAACAGCAATATTCTAGCTATGTTCCTTAAGTACAGTTACGTGCATCTGCTGATTCTGTATCCTCTTTTACAAGTTGGGAATTAGGCAAAGAAAAGAGCCATTCCGGGTTCACAGAAACCCCGGGCCCGTCCATTCTGCCATGCTTTCAGGGAGTGAATTAAGCCTGTTTGCAGAGTCTTAAGGACCAGAAGCAAGCCAGTTTTTAAAAGAAACCTAAGGTTTCCAAACTGCTGAATTCGGCTGGCCACACCACAGTGGAACCCAGGCGGATGGGTCTAAGTGATCCTGTGACTTATTTGCCAAGCCAGGTCCTGCAGATGGGCTGAGGTTTTAATCTGATTTTTAGCCAAGATCCCATGCGGGAGAACGCACACGTCTAAATGGATTCACATTCAGTGAAGATGCTTGAGAGTCACTGTCATGTTTTCTTCCCCTAAAGGAGGCAGAGAGGCATCCTAATTTTGGAAAGGCTCCTAAAACTTGTATCCTGTTACATAAAATAGCGACGCGGCCAGACGCACAAAGCTCACAATGCAAGCGGATTCCCTACCCAGTACTGGATGATGACCTCTGATTGGAAACGCTGTAGGAGCTGTGCGGGGTCGTTTCAGGCATCGAGTGCTTGTCTCTCTGTGAAGACAGTGAACTGGGGGTCAGTTCGTTTCATCACACGTCAATTAAACCATCTATTCTTGCTCCCAGTACGGTACCACCCACCTATACAGACGCATCGATGACGGAGGCCTGTAATCCAAATCCCCATTACTTTAAAAGGGGAATCATTTTTTTTGCGGAGAACGATTGCAGCATTTCAAGATATTCTTTTCAACAGAGGGGTGCTTTTTTTTAAAGCTAGAATCTGGCTGGCAGGCAATTTCACAGAATGTCTGAATGGAAAGAGATCTCTACATCAAATAACCAAACAGAAGGAGATGCCTCTGAATCTGTCCCGATGTCCCAAACCAGTTGGATCCACTTTCCAAATGGCCTCCCAAGGTCAAATCAAAACAGGTTGTAAATCTGAATGAATGATTTAAATGGGAGTTTATCTCATTCATATACCTGTATTTTAAAATGTTGATTTTATTGTGTACATATGCACACACAAACATAACCACTGTGCTATTCCCTTTCTGAATAACCAACGTTATGCAAAGAACAAAAATGTAGTAAGAAAAAGAAATGGAAGGCATGAAATAATCAAAATTAAAGTAAACCTATTTAATGCTAACATCACTGATTACACCTCTCCATCTCTCTCGCCTTGCAAACCATCATGGCTTCTACCATATCAATACACCATTTCATACATTGCTTTTGGCCTGCTAAACTTCTCCCCTCTTTCTTTGAAGTTCTCAGCAACTCCACCCAACAGCGTTAGTCTTCCTTCCTCGTTTCTGCCATATACTTGCTCTACCAGCTTGATCCTCATTCCTTCTCTTGTTATGACCAAACCATCTCAACCTACCTGCTTTTGTGTTTAATTCAAAGTGACAGAGAAAATGGAGTAAGCGATTGCAAGTTATTAACCGTTGCAACTGGGACACACAGGTACGTTTCTGTTCCCTGGTAAGATGACTAAAGATGGAGAAATGTGAAAGTGATCCCTTCACTTCTGCATTCCGCCCACAGTCTTCTGGCCTCCATTCATTCTTCACTCCCTCTTATCTTGTTTTACTACAGACACTCAAGTACCTCATTCCCATTGCATTCAACTTACTTTGCTATTTCTCCTGACATATTCAGCTCTCTGAACAATGTGGACATTCTTTTATATGCAGCTATTTTTCACTTCTTTCAGCAAACTTTCATGCATATCAACTGCCTGTATGCTATCCTCTCCCTTTCTGCTAACATTTCCATAGCTTAACATTTCTTCATCTTGTTTCTCATCTCTAGTAAAGCTCTCAGAAATGAATCTCCAATAAGGGTATAGAAAATGGCTTCGGATAGCACTGCAGACTTCATCCAAGGGGAGTCAAGATTCTGACAAACCTGAGCGACTATCAGGAAAATGTTGTGCAAAAAAGTGTTAGAGAAACCTGGTGACAGATTCTCCCCATTCATCGCTCCTTAACAGGAAATGAGTAACCTTCAACCTTCAAGTTGTGGGGTGACAACTTGCTATTGCCTTGAGGGTGGAGAAGTACAAGCACTTCACTGCCTTGACCACCATGGTGGGGGCTTAAATGTGCTTTTGCTCTCATGTCCAGTCTGCCTGTGCTCCAGGTGTGTTTCTGCTGCATCATCATCTCCCACAGCTCCTCAGTAAATCAAGGAGCACTTCAGAGTCTGCTGACCGAGTGAGGCTATTCAACAGTAATGCTCCGGTCACCTCTTTCTTCCAATATTCAACCAGGCAGCTGACAGAACTGCCTCCAGATGGCTGATTGGAACATCTCTGGATTCATACAATACCTGGAGCAGGTCCTTCTAATTGGTCCTCTCGCCCTACAGAGATCCTGGGTGGTGATAATCTCATTCCAACTTGGAGGTGACCTGACCATGGCAAAGGACTCCACAAGGTGTCCAACACCCCAGATGTGAGAGTGCTGTATTTCAGGAGGAACCATTTTGTAGTGAAAAGCCATCTTGTTCCAACATGGATGCTGAAGGGAATGTACTACACAATATAACCCTAGTCTAGGCTCTGTAATGTATAACTTGGTAACGATGTGTCACTATGCAACTTGTTGTATAACTTAACAGTCTCCAAGGATACAGGTTAAAGATTTGTCAATCCACTTTATCATAGCCGAGGCTGAAAAGAACAGCGTACAATATAGCTTTGCATGATTGTTTAAGAATAAAGAAGAATCTTATTACACTTTCACAGATCAAAACATAGTTTGAGGGAATATAAATTTTAAGGATGACTAGTTTAGAACAAGAACAGATGTTTACTGCATAGTATAAATATAAGTTGAACACTCCCCTTGGTGCACCCCCTTAAGCAGAACGCCTTGATATCTGTCAATAAGCTTCATTCACCCTGTTGTCCTCTAGTTTTCTTTTAACTTCCACACAGATCACCCAGCAGCTGTTCTGAAACACAGATTAGGTCCACTGTGTGTCCACCTATGTGGAGTAGGCCCTCAATGACTTGGAAGAGGCCACAAAATCCTGAACTTTGCCAGGCTTCACTCCCAGACATGGAGGTTGAAGCCCCAGTACCAAATCCTGGGGAACTCCAGCAACATCCCAAGGACAAGATCCTGTGGGGAAGCAAGAGTGATGGCACACAAGCGGGATCTTCATCCTACCCCTACAGTCCAATCTAACATGAACATGTCACACACCATACTTACTTGGCAGGGGAGATATCTTGATCATATCACACACCATCAGCTCTAGAACAGGCCTAGGTCACAGGTACATCATCACCTTGCTCACCCCCATTCTGTGGATGATCAATGTTTTATTGCAAATCAATTATTGCTGGTCAAGGCCACCAGAAATCCAGCTTCCTGAACCTAGGGTTGAAACAGTGTGGCTAGAAGAGCAGACCAGCACCAAGGTACCCATTTTGCTTCTCCTCTAATGGCCTGCCCATGAGTCTCACCTTCCTTTACACCACAAAATTTGCTCACTTTCTCTTTCATCTCCCACCATCAGGCCTAAAGAGACAACCTCTGGCATCAAACTGTCATTGAGAAGTTTCCCACAAAGCTACCACTCACCAGTGTCATCCCTACCATGCTACCAGCTGTCCTCACAAACACTTCTTGACAAGACAAGGCAAGACTTTTGAAGTCCTAAATCACCCCATGTTCACCCCAATTCATCTGAAGGAAACAAAAATACCAACTCATTTGCATACCCCTAACACCAATCATCCACATACCTCCCTGCTGATAATCCCCCTGGAACTACCCCCATTACCAGACCCCTTTCCTCCCATTCAGTGGCGTTCTCACCCTTCACCCCGTCTTTAACATTGGGGATAAACCTCTGCAAATGCTCTAGTTATAACAGAAGACCTATGTAATTGCATTGTCTAGACCAGCGTTTTTCAAGGTTGGCAACTTTCAGATGTGTGGACTTCAGCTCCCAGAATTTCCCAGCCAGCACACTGGCTGGGGAATTCTGGGAGTTGAAGTCCACGCATCTGAAAGTTGCCAACCTTGAAAACACTGGTCTAGAATGTTGATTCTTTCTCTAACAGGACACTTATTCTGACTTCCACCATATACTGCTCTTATTGCATTCAGGAACCAACTTTCATGTGTGTTAAAACATCCCATAATTCAGGCCTATTCACTTTATTATATGCTTTCTCTAAATCAGCAAATGTAGAATCAACTCTTTCTCACATTCATACATTTCTCAGTGACCTGCTGAAGAGCAAACGTCTGGTCTGCACACCTCCTGAATGATATAAAAATCACTGCATGTCCCAAACTTCGCTCACGGTCATCTCTTGAACTCTTACAATCAGAGTTCTTCCAAACCTTCTGTCATGTACTCTTCACAAGCTGATCCCCCTGAACTTTTACACTGACACTTACGTCTCTCCTTGCCTTCTTCCTAGGGCTGAGAGAGGGACTGGCCCAAAGTCACCCAGTTGGTATTGCCTAAGGCAGGACTAGAACTCACGGTCTTCTGGCTTCCAATCCAACGCTTTTAACCAATCCACCAAACCCATATTAATCTCTAAAATACTCCTTTCAATATTTCTTCAACTCAGCTTCCTTGCAAATCATTTAATCGTTTTTCATTGGTAATTCTGTTCACTCTGCTTGAGGTTCCTTGTTTAGCCCCTGTGTCTGCTAGCATCTGCCCCCCGCCCCCTGGCAAAAACTGCACAGCTATTTATCTCTTAATTTTATCCACACCTTTGGAGCCCGCTCTGCTTCTAAAGACTTGAGACATTCTGCAACACCAGTGAGAAATACAACTGGCAAGAGTAAAGATCAAATACTACCAGAACCCACAAAGCTGGTCAGATTCAAGGCTGCCCAGGCCCACCTCTTGTGTTAAAACTTATTGGAACAATAGTTTTTTACAGCCTGACAAGAAGGTATGCGGGGGGGCAGGCTCTGCTGGATCTCGGGGGATAAGGCATTCCCAAATATTTAGGACCGCCATCAAGGAGGTGTCTCTTGACTGCAAGTATCTGTTGAGTGAATGTAAGGGAAAAAAATCTCTAATTAGAACCTACATTCCGTGCTTTATCTCTGCTAACCGGTAATTTAGGAATCAGGTTAAGTCAGTGTTTCTCAACCTTGGCAACTTTAAGACATGTGGACTTCAACACTCAGAATTCCCCAGTCAGCCATGGGTGTTGAAGTCCACATGTCTTAAGGTTGCCAAGGTTGAGAAACACTGGGTTGAGTGCTTTGTGTGAATACAACCATGGTCCACTTGCATGTGTGAACGCATGGCGTGTCTGTGAGTTCTTCAGTATGTAGGGAACATGGAGAAAGACATGAGGTGGGGAAGGAGAAGGAAAAGAGAAGCACTGACTTGGTTCATATGTCATAACTTCACCCCATTACTGAATTAACTCATGTTGGGGCTCACTTTGCAAAATGCCCTCTTTAGGGCTTTCACTGATGTGAAGGATGAAGAGTGTTGGGTCCAGAAGGTGAGAGACAGAAAGAGAGAGAGACAGGAGGATTTGACCTTTTTTGCCCTGGTGAGGGGAGTCCTTAACCTTCTCCCATCTGCCTCTTGCTCCTGCAACGTCTTCCCCAGCAACCCCTTCCCTTCCCACCCAAATGCTCCGATCCAGCAAAGCTGCCATAGGGGAGGCGTATGGGGCAAGAAGGAAGTGGGCAATGGCTGAAGCTCTCCCCGCCCATTGCCACAGCCCTGCAAATGGGCACTGCCCCGTCACTGCTTTGCAGCGTAGAAGGGACGGTCTATTTTCCGAGTCTTAAATGAGCACAGAAGTCTAGATGTAGCTTCACGTTAGTCCTGACACAGAGGCTTCGACCCTGGTTACCTGGCCTTACATGCTGCAGTGAATTCTGCGCATTCTGCTCTCGAAAAGGATATCCTGGTGCACACAATCCACTTAGCAGGGCCTGGGCCAGCCACTGTTTACACCTGCCAAAAGATGCCTAAACATTACCTAGTTTAAAAGGGGTGGGCAAAGAGGATGGCTGAAATTCAGCTTTGGTTCCAGTATATGGATGGGGACAGCCATTTTGTTTATTTATTTGAATTTATCGGCTGCCCAACTCCGATGGACTCTGAAGTATGCGTAGGGATGCGGAAAGGAACATTATTAGTTTATTTAATTAAATTTATTGGCTGCCCAACTCTAATGGACTCTGGAGTATGCATAGGGATGGGGAAAGGAACATTATTAGTTTATTTATTTAAATTCATTAGCTGCCCAGCTCTGGTGGACCCTGGAGTATGAAGGAATAGAGTCAGAGTAAAATAAAATAAAATCCTTTGGGGGTGGGTGGAAGAATGAAAAACATCTCCGCCATTGGCTTCATCCATGCAAACCCGGTGATTTTGTTTGGAATATTTACAAGCATAATGCTCTTGAACATGGAGTTTCTACTGACCCACGTTTGCCCCACCTGCATTGCTGCATCCCATTTAGACCTTGCGTACAGACTTCCTGCAGGCTTTCAGTGCTGGAGGTGGCCCCTGAATGAGCAGAGGGCTGAAGACGAGGCCAGCAGAAGCGAGGTCTTGCCCTGACCACCATCCCCATCACTTCAGGAAGACCCACCTCACCCTTTAGGAGATTGGCTTCATTAGCTACTGCTCGGCTAGTGTTTTTGGATCCAGGCATACTACATCTTCCCAAACTACAATTGGGAGTTGTTCCACAACTGCTGCTGATGATTTGAAGCTGCTTCTCAGCTCGGTCTGCCCGGTCCAGGAGTTCCTCGATGAACTGCTGCAGACGTACTTTGGCGTTGGCTTCACGGACGGCTGTCTCCTTCAAGAACTGGTCTATTTGGATGACCTCCCTGTGGGCGAGAATTGGCCACATGAAAGGCCTGTTTGCACTCCTGTGTCAGGAGGATAAACAAATAAGTGTATGCAGGGATAACTCAGCGGCCTTGCAAGACTTCGGATTACACGTGTCAGCCTTCCACAAACCCATGCCCGAATACCTGACTATTACATCTTTTTTTTTTAATCAACCTTGTTTTTTTTTAAATGTAAAAATGTCTCCACATTTCTTCTCAATCCACATTCAGAAACTGCAAAATGGAAAACATACAACACCAAAGGGAATTCAACGAAAATAAAGGAACACCACAATGTTATAAAATCCGGAGGAAGGGCGAGGAAAAAACATTAAACCGCTAGCGAACGGCAGGATAACTTCGCGGATGTTAATTAAAAGCTTAGGTGAATAAACGGGTGGCAGCGAGAGGCCTAATTGGTAACAATAAACACAGTAGAAGTTGCAACCCAGGGAGATGGTTTATGGCAGGGAAGGAGCTCAAGGTGCCGCATCAGTGGAGATGGAGCAAACGCTCTCAGCACCTGCTGGCTTCGAGAGATGGAGCTGAAGGAGGGCCCCTCTCCAAAGGGAAAAGAAAAAGAAAAAGAAGGGGTGTGCAATTGTGAGCCCCAAAAGGAACTGAAACCAGGCCAGTCAGAACTGCCAACAGTGCCCATAAAATTGTAAGCCAGAACTTTGTTATAGGAAAATCACCTGCAAAATCAAGAATTTTGGATCCCACTGGGCCTATCAGCTTGTCCTCCACCATCCCTCTACGTCGTCAAAACAGACAGGGCAATGGGCGCAGTGCACAGCTAGGTCCCTAAAGCGCATGAGGCTTCCCATGGAGTCTTCCTTCAGAGGACAAAGTGCCAGCACCCACATCTTTGGGGGTCCTTTGCTACCCTTCAAACTACGAGGAACAGGAAGGAGCATGGTGTCAAGTGTGGGACGGTCGCAAAGCAGAACTCACTTCTTGGCCAGAAAGAGAGTGTAAGGAGAGGATGGGCCCCAGCCACAAATGCTGTACCCTGGTTCTAATTTTGATAACCTGACTCAGTGCTCATTTTCTAAGCAAAGCAGGGATGCTTTGAGTAATAGGCTCACACAGCTCCCCAAATCCCAACCCTTCCAGGGCAAGCTCTCTGCCCAGGCACACGGCCCCACGAAGTATGCATAAGGGAACAACCATCCGAACCGCACGCCTGTGGAAAAAAGCAGAAAAACAGAAGTAAAATGATGTCCCACAAGACAGGCATATCCTTACGTACAGGATGTTTAGCACGCATCCCCCAAAAGCCAGTCTCCTCCAAAAGCCGGATATCCATTCAAAAGAAAAAAAGAAAGGATAATATCCTCTAGGATATTCATTCCTGTCACTCTAACCTTCAATTCCTTCCTTCCTTCCTTCCTTCCTTCCTTCCTTCCTTCCTTCCTTCCTTCCTTCCTTCCTTCCTTCCTTCCTTCCCTCCCTCCCTCCCTCCCTCCCTCCCTCCCTCCCGCATTTACACACAGGGCAAAAGGGGTTCTTTTTATCGATGACTGGACACACCACAGCGTAGATGAAAAACTGTACACAATGCTTCATTGTGGCACACATGTTCCCTAACAATAGGCTCAAATAGCCATCTGGGCATATTGTTATGCCACTCAATTTTTTTATTTTTATTTATTAAGCCAATTTATATAGTTGCCCATCTCATCACAGATGACTCTGGGCAGGGTACAATAAAGCTAAAAACAGTCAATAAACACATTAAAATTGTAAAAATCAAAATAGAAGAGAGAATAAAGGATGCTAAAAATAAGGCAGCCACCACACTAATTCCTCACAAATTGCTGGGTGTGGCCAAATGACTAGCTGGGATGCTGACATGAATGCCAGGGAGTGAGTCTGTGCCAGTAGGTTCATCTCTGTCAGCAAGGTTGGGGGGGGGGGGAATTGAGTGCATCCTCTCCTATGTCTCCAAGACTGGAACATTTTGTGTCCCTTTTTTAGGGGAGCGGAGTGTGAGATGGGCTTAGCCTCAGGAAGAGTAGGGGAGGGAGCGTGTCTGCTTGGCTGCAGCTGCCCTCGCCAGTGTTGCTTTTCCCACGTGCAGAGGGCACTTTCAACCTCACTCCTCTCTTCCTCACAGCACAGAATGAGGACCAGGCGCCTCAGAGGACTGCAGTCAGATCAAGGCTAAGGAAGAAATTGTACTGTGGTGTGGCAATATGCATCACCAAGGGCCCAGCCGGAGATGTTTCCCTAGTAAAAGATGGCCTGGTTCCATATCATTAGCTTCAGCCCTTCTGAACCTTCATCCTGTGAGGTTGGAGTACATGCCCCCTCCTCAGTGTCTTCCTGGCCACCCTACTTCAGAGGGCCCACTAAAAGGTAGCTGGAAAGTTCAGTCCTTGGCAATTCCAGTTGGCTAGACCTCAGAAAAAACAGTCTTTGGAGAGCTATTCAGAGTAGCAAGTTTTAGGCTAGATGTGCCAATAACACGATGCAATGTGAAGAATGGAGAACATCATACGATGACAGCCTCCTGGGTGCAGTGAGTTGGGCTTGGAAGGCTCCATCTATTCGAAAGTCTATGTTCATGTCCAGGAGCTCTCCCTGGTGCTGAAATGCTCAACCATGAACCACTATCTATCTCTGTCTATCTCAGGAATCATTGCCCTAGGTTAAGGCTTGCACGTGCTGTGGAAATCTAGTCTCTCTGTGTATGCCTGTGTATATGTGAGAGAAGGACCAAGTGGGAAGCAAATGCAGAAGTAATTCCAAACTTTCTAAGATCTGCTGTGGCAGCATCACATTTAGGTGCCAATGAGAGCCTTAGGATCACATTCTAATTTTGACTGGGCTCATATTTGCTTAGCTGTAATTTGGTGAATAGGCCGTAACTTTACATTCAACCATAATCCATGGGTTACAAACCAGAAACCAAATTAGGCACATTATGTATGATGTACAAACCCAGCACAGTTTGCACATTAGAAAGAATAAATTTATACGAAATGGACTTCCTATGAACCATGAAGATTATTCCTTGTTAAAATTTAACTCTATCTAAAATGCAGTATGTAATAATGTTCTCACACATCAACGGTTTCTTCCTTCTCTCTCTGCATGTGCAAACTGAGGTTGACAGTTCAAGACAGGGAGATCAAGCTTTGGTTAGTAAAAAAAAAATAAATGAATTCTTTGTTGTACTTTCAGATATCCATCACTTTAACTGGGACTGACCAGACTAGGAAATAACAATGATGCTGATGAAATCTCAGCTAACAGAACATTTAATGTGGTTGGAATTTATATATCACAGAGATGGATGATCTCAACTAGGTGGGAATATTCCAGAAACATTTACATACCTAAAAAATCCATCCTCCTATTTCAGTGATTTATTTGAGGGTAGGGAAGGTGCACACACCTTCACCAGAAACAAGAACTGACATATTTGGGTCGCACTCTTACTTTGCTTCTGATGTCACTCAGAACTGGCTTTATTACGTTATCCTGCTGCTAATACTGATTGGAAGTTATTATGTCATTTTTGGCTAGGATTACTATAGGGAAAACAGTATTGCAAAAAGGAGGGGATGGTGACAATGAAGATAGCCACCCCCGCCCCTTTTTCTCTGAACATTTTCAAAGATGAATATGGTACAGCCCTAATCACAGTATCTCACTGCACTTAAAAGAAAGCTGGTTGATCTGCTGCATGAACTTAATTGGAAATGAAGCAAAGATCCCATCTCTTTGCAAATGCCCATGTTAAATAAAGATCAGCGAAGTGGGAGTTACTACAGGGAGCAGCTTCTAAGAAGAAATCTGCTCTCAAGAATAGCTTCAGTATCCAGCTTTCCTCCTGGAGGCCTGCTCCAACCGCTGAACCATCAAGGCAACAAGGAAAGGGAGAAATCCGCTTCTGCAAGCAAGAAAAATGTATATATCGACAAATTAGCTTTTTTTCCTGGATGAGAAAACCATGCATGTACCGTTCTGTTAGAAGAGCTGCCAATGTTTGCACCAAAATCTTCAGGGAGCAAACAGCAATTGGACAGCCCGATTTTTCATTGTAGCTCTGCTCAGGAACTTTTATTTTCCCGTGGGAGTAAATTGCACAATTTAGTCAACAATACCCACTATGTGCAATAAATAATTGCTGCTATTATTGTTGTTGTTGCTGTTGTTATTATTATTCCAGAGCGGCCTTTCAGTTCTTTAAATTCTGTGCTTCCCAGTTGGTCACAGACAATGACCCAGCTCTGCGACATATCGGCTAGAAATCTGTCAGTTTTCAGGAAAGAACACAATGTAGAGTTAAGCGTACGCATAGCCCAGGGTTGGAAAGGCCCCAAAGATCCTTGGTTTCATGCTATTGTTTTTGCAAAAGGGATTCAAAATACACTTAGGAAGTTTACCAAGAGTTAAAATAATGCCCCTAGCACAAAAGCCCAGTGCTAGGGACGATTTTATTTTGATATTGTTCGTTGCTCAGAGTCACTTGCGGAGATGGGTGGCTATAGAGTTTGAATATCTATGTCTAAGTCTAAGTCTATACCCAGTGCTTCTCAACCTCAGCAACTTTAAGATGTGTGGACTTCAATTCCCAGAATTCCCCCAGCCAGCATGCTGGCTGGGGGAATTCTGGGAGTTGAAGTCCACACATCTTAAAGTTGCTGAGGTTGAGAAACACTGGGTATATCTCCATGCAAAGTAAGAGAGTTTTGAGCAGTCCCATCTGAGAAACAGGAAAAGTGGGCATTCTGACATAGACTACAGAGCCAAGACGCTCTTGATGTGACTTCCCCAGTGGGAAATCCCACGGAGTCCAGAAATCGCACTTTTCTTCTTAGGAAAATTAGAACTATCCCCCAAACCAACTCTCTTTCTTAGTACAAAGGGAGATGTTGCCACGTCAGAATTCACCGACCATCTATTATTCTCCACACAGCCACACACATCTGGGCAAATTCTGGGCTGGTGGGATTGGGGAACAAGCCAAGCATCTGGAGTCATCTGCCAAGCTGGTCATCCAGAGATTCTCCAAACACTTTTGAAGGATCTTCACAATGGTGGGGATGTTGGCCCATTACCAAGGGCTACTGCTAATGCTCTGAAAAATCCAATGAACCTCATGGCTAGGGAAGCCCCATAGCTCTGAAATCTGGAAAGAAAAAGCAGGATATGGTTGCAATATTATACCCAAAGGATCTCATTTTGGAGCCAGCAGGTACCTTGAGTTGGACCCAAAGGGGGACCTGAGAACCATGTCTGTCTAATGGAAGGACTCAACCCTCCAGCCTTGTTCCCACTACATGTGTGATCAGAGCTGTTAAAGACTGAGCAACCACGTTGCCACCATGCAACATGTCTGGTGGGGTCCAGCTTTGCTCTTTGTGGCTTGGTGTTTTCTGCCAACTCAGCCTCTTGGGTTAGTTAATGATTCCTTGCATGGTGCAATCCCAGAAAATTTAATAAACAGAAGGGATGTCGAGGGAACTCTGCCATTATCTGCTCAGCTTTCTGGCTTCTCCATCCTTACTCTCAAAAATGACCCCAAGAAGGAGAGATGGAGCGATGCAGAGAAGAGAAGGCGATATATGGGCAGGCTCTCTTGGGGTCCTCTTCTTTGGATGTTCAGAGCTATGCTGCACTGAGTAGCATTTGTGTTTCTTATCTGCGCATCACTGCAGCATGACCCTGTTTGGCCTCATCAGGGTCAAAGCCCTGGGCTCTGTTTGCTGTGAATGAGGGGGGAACTTGCTAGACAACCTAGATCAGTGTTTCTCAACCTTGGCAACTTTAAGACGTCTGGACTTCAACTCCCAGAATCCCCCAGCCACACCCTATTTTAGCCTACCCTGGTGTCTTGTGCAAATCCTGCTACTACACAGGAGATGCTGTGGTCTTCAAGCCCTGATTGTGGGCACCCCGATGGCATCTGCTGGGGAGAACTAAGCCCTCTGTTTCTTTGCACCCTCCCAATCCTCAAAGGACCAGATAAGTCTCCTCAAATATTGGGGGGGGGGGCTCATCCTTGAATTTTTCAGTTGGCATCAGATTTACTGGTGGGAAGCCCATAAATGAAGGGTGAAACCAGAGAAGGGAAAAGGTTAAAATTAGAAGCCCAGAGTTTGAGAAAAAGAGAAACAGAACTGAGACAGTCTAATTAGAGTGGCAGGAAAGTGAATCTCACTTGCTTATTTCAAGGAACCGAGCAGCTGCTTCTAAGTAGCCTTAATCTTGATGGCAAAGCCCACAATCCTTTGTTCCCAGTGTAGGTTAAGATATGAAAGGATGACTCATTTTTTTCATACAGCTGTACTTATTTGTTTTTCTTTCTAAATTTCCAGACTCTGCCTTCTGGCACAGAACAGCCTTATAATACTGTCGATGTTTCTTACACTTATTAAATTATTACACTTTCCCTCTATGGCTGTGTTCCTCAACCATGGGAACTTTAAGACGTGTGGACTTCAACTCCCAGAATTCCCCAGCCAGCCATGCATGCTGGCTGGGGAATTCTGGGAGTTGAAGTCCACACATCTTAAAGGGACTAAGGTTGAGAAACACCGCTCTATTGCTACAGCCAACTATCTTCTTGCTATGTATGGAAGAATTTCACACTTGTCCTCTTGAAGTCCACCTAAAATTTAAAGCAAACTATTTAATGCAGATATTTAGGTGGGACTGGTAGCTGGCCTTGCTATAGGGATAAAGGTAGGAGTCTCCTTTGAGTTCATCTTGATGCCTGGTGACCCAATCCATGTGGCTTTTCTAGACAACAATACGGAAGTAGTTTGCATTGCCTTCTTCCATGATTTAGTTTATCTTATAGCTCTGGAATTTCCTCATGGTCTCCTGTCCAAATACTAACCAGGTCTGAGCCCACTTCACTTTTACCACATCTGCCAAGATCAGCTAAGAGCTGCCATCTAACTGGTTCTGGATTACCAGGAGTACAAAGAAAAGGAAATCTTTCTTTAAGTGACCAAGCGCAGAGACTTCCACAAAAAGGGTTAATGAATCCAACACGAATAGTTAATTTTAAGCATTAAGGATGCTTCCCACCACTGTCTGGCTGATAAACCAGAACTAAAGATGCTAGGATGTGACCAATGGTGATATGGCCAAGTTGGGAAATGGGAGTAGGAATTTACATCTTGCCTTTCTAAAAGAAGAAAATGCAAACAAGATGTGGATGTCAAGTTGTTTAAACCCACCGATAACACAGATGCAAGAAGGACTGAAAGGTGAGAACATGGAAGAAGGGGAGGAAGCGAACAGGGCATATTCCCACGTGGTCTGAATCACCAGTGGTTCAATGTTCTGTTTGTTACATCATAAGCATGACGACTTTTTAATGTTTGCTTTCTGTGGACCATTAGATTCACTCGGCAGCCAAGTGTGAGGCTTCTCAAAGGATTCGCAGATCTAAACTCAGCTCCTTCCCCTACATTCCTTGAAGCAAGGAAATCACAGACCCAGACAAGGAACAAACCCTCAGTGTGGGGGGAAAAAAATGGGAGAGAAGCTTTGGGGAATTTTAAGTGGGGCATTGAGACTTCTGTTAATCCAAAACCTAGATACTTCAAACTTTCTGTACGTTCCTCTGGAAAGGCACCAAAATCACTTGGAGCATTTCCTCTCAGCAGTTGTTCTGTTGGAAATATCACTGAAAATGACACTGTAACAGCTGAAGGAGCATTTATGGGCTCGGGGCTTTGAGGATAAATGCTTTAGGGACAAAACTGACACCTTTCAAGGACAAGACTTCTTAGCTGGCATCCCGAGCAATGCGATGTGTGCTTGACCCTGCCACTAACTGCATTCTGAGAGATAATCCAATTTTTAACAGTTTTATTTAGTCTTTCCCAACCTGTTGCCCTTCCAGAAGACTTGTGGAATTCTGGGAGCTGTAGTTCTTGGAACTGTGGCCCCAGCAAAACTGGAGGATACTAAGATGTGTATTGCAGAACTAGCCTCTGAGTTTGTATTTTTATAGCTTGTACCCTTATAGGTTGGGACTCCTCAAATAATGGAACGGACTGCAAAATAATGGGACACACTGTTTACCACACAGCCCTGATCTGGACCGTCAATCCATGGACTCCAAGAACTCAGAAATTAGGACCTACTGTTGCTTCCGGGTTAACTCCTGCTCCTTCAGGACAAGATCTTGCTTGAGGGACGCTAACATCTCCACGCTGACATCCACCTGGCGAGAAAGCTCTACCGCTCGGTCCTCAAGTTCTTGTTTCTCACGGCTGAGCTTGAGGCTCTCTTGCTTGGCCTTCTCCAGCTCTGAGGTCTTCCGGTCTAATTCCACCTGGAGCCGGCCAACTTGGGAGGCGATCTTCTGTTCCACTTCTTCGGTGAATTTCTCCAGGCGCTTGTCTACTTCCAGCTTCTCAAAAGCCCGAATCTTCAAGCGGGTCAACCCTTCCTCATAAGCTGCATCCACAGCAGCTACTGTGGCAGCTGCAGCAGCTGCGGGAGGTGTGGTGGATGAAGTCATGGTCTTGCGGGTAAAGATCTCAGCCAGAGGGATCTCGATCTCGTGGAGGTAGTGGGATGACACGGGAGAAGACGAGGACTCCAGTTCTTCGGCAGCTAGGAGGTCACAGGTGATGTGCTGCTCTTTGCCCTGGAAGGACGTGCTTTCAAAAATATCCCGACGGGTGGCTGGGGTCAAGAGGGTGGCATCTGTTGCCAATGGAAAGATGGTGGCATCGCAGATACTGTTTGTCTTAGAGAGGACATAGAGAGTTTCGTAAGTGTGGTTATACTCCAAATGGGCCCTTAGTGAAGATAGGCTCCGGAAGCGCTTGTGTTCCCCGCAACGCGGACAGCGGTAAGGCAGGTCCAGAGAGGCCATCCTTCAACCCAAGCCACACCACCTGTCATGCAGCCCTCCTCCACAGGAAACCAGCTGCCGAGACCCTGTCATGGTGTAGATATATTGGCAAACCAAGAAGCAGGACTGGTGTAGCGGGGAGGACAGAAGTGCAGTGGGAAAGAAGACCAGTTCCACAAGATCATTGCTGGCTAGAGTGTAGTAGAGGAAGGCGTGGAGGTGACAGACCCTGGCAGCCAAGGCAGAGAGACAACAGGAGGCTTGGTTGGCATCAGGCACAGCTGGTAGCCCTGCAAAAAAGAAGTGGGTCAGCATTTCCTTGGATTGGTGCTCTTTTCTCCCCTCCTCCTGAGATACCCCTTCCCCATCAGTAGTCTTCTGACTTCCTTGCCAGTGGGAGATTTAGGGAAGATGCCGAGAAGCAGCACAAAATAGCTCATTCCTTTAAACTGTCATGAAGTTACAAGAAACCAAAGAAGTAAGAAGAAAGCCCAGGAGAACAATCTCAGGCCAGTCTTCTCATAATGCACACTGAACTCAAGGAGATGGATCAATGTTTACTTGAGAGTAGAGAAACCTGACTTCAAGGGTAAATAGAAGAGAATCTCTGTACCTCAGGGCTGAACTGTGGAGTCCTTGGTGCTCTCTGAACTTGGTTGTTTGCTTGCAGATATTTTGTCACCCAACAAGGTAACATCATCAGCACTGATGACGTTACCTAGTCAGGACTGAAACGTCTGCAAGCAAACAACCAAGCTCAGAGAGCACCAAGGACTCCACATTCAAGGGCAAAGCTCAAGGGAAGGAGGCAGATGGAAAGCAGCTATGCCTTTTCTCCAAAGACCTCACAGAGCTGACCTGAAGCTCACAGTAACAGGACACAGTGAATGCTCAGCTCAGCATCCATCATTCCTCTGCTGCTTGGTTTTTGAAATTCCTGCAGAGAACAGCTGGCTAGTTCCTGAGTAGACTTTCAGCCTAGCTGTCTATCTGTCCAGTCATACATTATTCTACCCTTGCAAGGAAGCCCTTGCCAATATCCCATCCCACAGATTGCTTGTCATGTAGAACCTTGTTCTGCTTTTCAAGTCAAGGCTGGAGATTCACCCCTGGAATGAATGGGACCAGCTCTTCAGTCAGAGAGAAGGTAGATGCTGTCTTGATTCTGCCTACCTCTGTACCCCAAGGTTTTCTTCCTTCCCTTGGGGGCTCTGAGAAAAGGGGGCAGATTCCATGGGATATCTGGCCAAACTCAGAGATTTGGCAGCCCTAATGAGCCTTGGTGCCAGCACAGCTGAGCCTTCCCCAACTTGACATCCGCTGGGTGAGTTGGACTTCAACCTTCACAATCTGCGCTGGTTAAGGATGTGACAACATACAGTGGTACCTCGGTTCACGAACAATTCGGTTCACGAACAGCTCCGGTCGCAAAATTTTGCCTCTGTTCGCGAACACCAGATCGGGTTACGAACAGGATCTGCAGCCATTTTCCCTGCCGTGACACGTGCTCGTGGCTTCCTGTAGGGAGGGGGACTCTCCCTCCAAGCAATAACCGCCTCCCCACCCGCCTTCCTGTCCTCCACGCCAGAAGTCGCCTCAAGCAAGGTTAGCATTCTCTCTCTTCGTACTGTACTTTGTGTCATATTTTTGCGGTTTTAAAAAAAAAAAACATATGGTTCAGAACGGATTAACCGTATTTACATTGAACCTTATAGGGAAATTTGATTCGGGACGCGATCAAAAATCGGTTGGGGACCAAATTCGTAGGGGTCAGAACGGATTAACCGTATTTACATTGAACCTTATGGGAAAATTTGATTCGGTTCACGACCAATTCGGTTCGCGACCAGAGTCACGGAACGAATTAAGTTCATGAACTGAGGTACCACTGTACCTGGACCAGACCACACCAGGATCATGTGAAAACATGATCTGGATCATACCAGGTTGGGAAAAACTGAACATAGATGAATCCTGCGCATATGCCTGACAAGCTCAGCTTAACTTAGGAGGGTGCCAGTGTGCTGTGCTCAAAACCTTATTGTCAGCAGGGGGCCCTTCATTGTCAGGGGTCCTTCAGATAGTCACTCATGCCCTGGTCACCTCACGGCTTGAATAGTGCAATGTGCTGTACATGGGGCTGCCCTTGAAGACCACCCAGAAGCTTCAACTGGTCCAGAATGCAGCAGCGCGAGCAGGAATGGGCAGCCCTTGGTATGTCCATGTGCCACCTCTGCTTTGCAATCTGTACTGGTTGTCAGTTTGTTTCTGGGTGAGATTCAAGGTGCAGGTTGTTACCTATAAAGCTCTGCATGGCATAGGGCCTGGTTACTTGAGGGACCACCTGTTTCCCACAGCATCTGCCCGGCCAATTTAATCCAGCAGGGTTGAGACACTCCAGAATCCTTCAGCTAAGCAATGCCATCTGTCGGGACCTGGAAGGGCGCCTTCTCTGTAGCAGCACCTGCGCTCTGGAATGAGGTTCTCCCCGAGATTCAAATGGCCCCCACCCTGCTGGTTTCGAAGGGGCCTGAAGAGCTGGCTCTAACTTAGGTTGTTTTCTTTTGTTTCCACCCAGATTGTGATTCTGCCACCTTTACCTTTCGTTGTTTCTTGTTGTTTTTATTGTCATGTTTTTCACGTCTTAAATAATTTGTAAACTGGCCTGAGTTGCTGGGAGTCGGGCAGCATCTACATCATCATCATCATCATCATCATCATCATCATCATCATCATCATCAAGGCCTGATCTATAAACATTTGTTTTCTTTGATGTCTGGCATTAAAAACTACCTCTGCTCCATTTAAAAGGTTGGGTGTCTTTTTTTTGCATCAAAAGGGCTTTTGAACTGATTTTCTGACACACCATTCATGGGTTTTCAAATATGCAGCTTTGCTCATCAGACCACAGGGCAAGGAACAACGCAGATTAATGGATTTAAATTACAGGAATGCTGTAATTTAATTCTATCAGAATATTACAAAAGCTCCAACTTCGTCACAGTAAGTGTAGTTCAACAGTAGAATCAACAATCCATTGACATCCTGATTTCCCCTTTGCTGTAAGGGTTCAGATGGAGGGTAAACAACCATTTGTTGGGGACATTTTAATCTGGATTTCTGCAATGAACAGGGAGTTGGACTGGATGACCCTCAGACTCAATTATTCTTTTATTTGCTTGCATTGTTTAATGTACAGTAAATTACATAAAAGTCTCAGGGCTTAAAAATGAAACATAATGAAATGAAGCATAATGAATCCAGAGATTCTGAAAACAATAAAATGTAAAACCGACTGCTTTAAAAGAATGCAATTTAGCATCTTTCAAAAAGTCAGCACAAATGTTAGGCCCCCCAATTTAGCAGCCCATAGGACCTAGAAGGCGCTACAATATTTTCCCATTCACTCACAGATGAAGAATATCCCATGCTAAGAGGCAAGTTTCAAGCTTTTGGCATTTTAAACACTGAAGAAACATGGGTTTGTTCACACAATATGCTTAACCTCATTGCTGAATTATCCAGTTTTTAGATTCATTCAGTCCTTTCAACTGTAATCTAACTAAATTGGCTACTAAGCCACACAAAAACTAGCCAAAATTAGATGTTGTCAGAATGCAGCTCGGAGGTCTTGAACCAACCCACTTCAGTGGATGAGATAAACAGGGGCCCTGAATCACTTCCAGGGTTAAGCAGTACAACAAAAACTCCCGAGGACATGCAGCCACAGACAAGCAGATTGCATAAATTTCCAAACTGTCATTCATTCCATGCCTTTAATTCCAGGAACATCATGCCTTTTAACCTGAAATGGTAAGATCTCTCCATTTCTAGCAGTGGGCACATTCCAACAGACAACAGTCATGCACAGTGACAATCAATGGGGACCAGAGAGGAGAAGCATTCATGTTCCCAAAGTGACGTCTCCCTGGAGTCAACTGGACTCCATATGGAAGTAATCGGCCACTGTCTTCTTTTGGGAAGAATGTTCTACAGTCCTAGTATTTCCTGGTGGCTTCCCATTCAGATCCTATCATGCTTGATCCTGCTCAGTTTTTGTGCCCAGAGAACACTGTCTGGGTGCTGTTCTTATTCCACCGAACCCTTTTCTCATCTGACACCAGCGTGGAGAGGTTACAACAGGACTACCATTTTAGGACAGAGAAACAGGCACTAATGCTTAATATTCCCCCCTTTTAAACACGTTTTTAAAAATTCAAGAGCTACAACAGCAATGAAAATCCAGACTTTGCCTTGCTCTGCTCTCTTTTTTATCTGTGCAGTTTCCAGGTGGACCCTGTAGTTTATTATTTTCTTTATTTCAGAATTCTTCCCCCTTTGTTGACATTTGTAGGCTGCTGGAGAAGATCCAAGAGGGAAATAAGAGAGACCAGAGACCAGGCGGCCTGGATTATGGGACCAAGCGGGGAAGTTTCAGGACCTCGGACAGCACACAGGAATCGCAGCTTCCCAGCCTGAAGCTCCTCAGACCTATTGGATTTCATGCACGCATGCCCATCATGCTGTTCCATTTTGGGACAAACAGTGCTATGCAAAGCACAGAAAAAGGGTAAGAAACAGTAAGCAAAGGAAGTTCAAGGCAGGAGTCTCATCAACTTTATCCAACCACAACTTGTCAGCCTGTTGAATTTCAAATTTCAGAACCCCTACCCAGCACTTCCATTTTATTTCAACCCACAAGAAAGTGCTCCCTAGGCATGTTGGACTACAGTACCCATCATTCAAGTTGGGCAGGCAACACATTTAAATAAATAAATAAATAAATAATAGTCATTGGCCATGCCGACTGATCAATACAGGAGGTGTAGTCAAAACCTTTGGAGGGGCACCCAGTATTAGTAGGATGAGAAGGGAAAGCATTTCCTTCCATTTTTTATTTTATAAATCACGTTCACATCCCAAACCTCCCCACTGCTTAAGGCATTCCTTGTTATTGCAAGTGGCTTGACATTTTCACAAAGGTTCAAGTCAGAAAGGGCATCTTTCTCAGTGAGAGCCTTACTTCCTGTAATAAAATTTAATAATTCCTGCTCTCTGAAGGATATGTCTTCTCTACAGCATGCCTTCAAATATTTGAAGAGCACTATTATATTCCCACCCCCACCCCTAGTCTTCACCTCTCAAGATAGATGGTTCCCACTTCCCAATCTCTCAACATCGGACTAACTTCTCATCTCACCATTCTCGCTTTCCTTCTCCGCCTGTTCCAGTAGTTTTTAAATCCCTCTTAAAATGTGTGCCCAGAATTGGACACAGTACTTTAGGTCTGACCAATGTGGCATAAAGCAATACTTTTATGCCCCATGATCTCAAAACTATCTTTCTCCTAATGTAGCTAAAACTGTGCTGGCCTTTTCTGCAGCTTTGTTGCAATCTACCTATTACAGGTATTCAGCTTATTATCACATATAATTCCAAGATCCATTTCACAGGTACTATGACCAAACCAGATATCCTCATCCAATACCATTCATTTGATTTTTTTTCCCACTAAAAAAAAAAGAACTTTGCTTTTATTCTTATTAAACTGCATTGTTATTTTCATCCCATTTCTTTAATCTATCAGGCTGAATTTTGCTTCTGTCTTCTAGAATGTTAATTATGCCACTCAGTTTCATGTTATCCGAAAATATAAGCATTCCCTCCATTTGCTCAATCAAGTCAACAATGAAACTATTGAAGAGTATGGGACCCAGGAGTGAATTATATACATCCTGTTTGATGAGGAACCACTGATGAGCAATCTTTGAGTATGAATTTTGAGCCAGTTATACATTCACTTCATTGTCGCACACCCCCAGCCCACACTTCATTTGCTTCCTAATCAGAAGGTCATGGAGTGTTTTGTCAAAACCTTTACTGAAATTAAGATATATTATGTTCATAGCATTCCCACAATCTATTGAGGAAGTTATGTGATTGTAAAGGCGGTAAGATTTGACAATACTTGTCCTTGACAAATCTATTCTGCTTTCTACTAATCACTGTGTTGTTTTCAAGACGATTACATATTGATCACTTTATGACCTGTTTTATGGCCTGTTTTACAACCTTTGGGCAATTCTGATCATGATCCCAGAAACCAAATTTCCCTGATGAGATATGATATTTGCACAGTCAATATCATTCATTTGTAGGATTCTTCCTTCCCTTTCCAATTTTCCCATGTTAATTGGAAGGTCGGGTAAGAAAACGAGTTACCCGCCCTTCCTTGCTAGAAAGCGTGAAGAAGGGAGGGAGGGAGGGAGGGGATAGAAAGATGTTCCAGTTTAATATATTAATTTTGCCCCTAAGCTATCCATCATAATGTTTTAATGCTGACTATTCACAATTATGAAGAGCCTATCAGCCTATGTGTGAAGTGATGGGCTTTTCCCCCACATGTTATGCACCACTTTTAGATTTCATTACACTTGATTATATTTCACAATCTCGATCCAGGAAACTGCTTCTGAAACTCTTTGCTTCTGTGTTCACTGTCCTGAACCGTTTGGCAAACTCAGTCATCCATTCCCATTACAAATTCTTATTGCATCTCACTGCTTCTTTATATTCATTATAGGAACATTTCATTTACTCCCACCCTCCATCTCCTGTTGTTGAATCAGTTGTACGTTGGAATCAGGAGGGTCCTTTTATTTCATGGCCGCTGAATTTACTCAGAGGCCTTTTCAAGATAAAAGTTTAGCCCTATAGAGAAAACTCTGTCCAGAGATGGTGGGATGCAAGAAGAAACACATTTTGTAGTCACTGGTTTTGGGAAAAAGACCTAGTTTGGGGGAATGACAGAAATACCATCTAAAATAGGGGTGTCTGCAGGCTGTGGTCAAAAAAGTCAAAATGGCAGCCATGGTGGTGGGATGGAAGCTGCCTATTTCTATGTGTGTTGATGGACACAGAAAACAGGCAGTTTCTATTGCACCACCATGGCCACCATCTTGACTTTTTTTGACCATACCCTGTGGACACCCCTGACTTAAACTATCTCATAAATTATCCCCAAGTCCAGAGCTCTGAATAGATGGAATTTGTCTTTTCCTTTCTAAAATATCAACCAAACTCCAATCTTCTCTCCCAATCCCATTTATACTGTGGCCTGACTGACAAAAACTAATCTGAACTTCAACCAAAATGACTAGGAGGAGTAGTTCAACCAGTACATAACTTTCGGATTTACTTGCTAGAGATAGAATGTTTTGCTTCATTGGCCAAGACTGTTCTCAAAGAGTTTGGTTTTCACATGTAACCCATATTTTATCACACGCAGGGTAGAGCTCAGAAGAACAGAGAAAGAAGAAAAGTACACCAAAACCTTGTTTTTTACACTGGAGATCGGGCATCCTGAAGAACCTGTCGCTGCAGAGACCTGATGAGATTCTAGTGTTTGGTCTGGTGGCAGAAGATAACACCCTCCCCAGTTTCTGAACAACAGGCCAGGAAGAGAATCAAAGGCAGCAATAAGGAAAGGCGTGCTAGCCTCCATGCAGAGAGGACACAGTGATGCTTGCCTGCCCATAAGGATTTCTCATTCATTCATTCATTCATTCTGAAACAATTCAAGGGAAATCACAAGCCATTGATATCTGGATGGGACAGATGTCGTGTTGTTACTGTAGAAAAAGGACCTTCATGGTTAAGTCCAATGATCCCTGTTCCTTCAGAGGAGCCAGGATATACTGCAACGGTCTCTCCCCCAACCCTGCCCCCCAGAGATTACCGGAAATGACAAGCTGTAATAAACTCCTGCTGAAGGATGCTTCTAAGGAAGTCTAACAGCTAACCTCATAGTGATTTCTAAAGGAGGACGTGGACAATCACGTGGCAACTCCTGGGGGACATCAGTTGATGGGAGCCATCTGGGCTTCTGACCCACGATTCTCTGTGGAGCAGGCCTATGTGTCTTCTAGGCTTGTTTGATGCAGGTCTTCCTCCACCCAGAGAATTGATTGGAATAAATAATTGGAGAGCCTTTGTGACCCTGGCAGGACTGTTGAAAGTAAATTAGGAGGCTGTCTGAGACCTGAATTCTGCTTGGGTCTTGATGGCTGATCTGACACCTGATCTGTGCCAGTCTTCCTCTAATTTGGACTCGGGGTTAGGGCATACAGGAAGAATAAAGTACAGCTTCTCCAGAATGTAGTGGTGCGGACAGTGTTGGGCGTGTCTTGGCATGCATACGGGACCCCTCTGCTCTGTGAGCTGCACTGGTTGCAGTTTGCTTCTGGGTGTGATTCAAGGTGCTGGTTATTGCCTACAAAGCCCTCCATGGCACAGAGCTAGGCCATCTGGGGGACCACCTATGTCCCATGGTTTCTGCCTGTCCAGTGAGATTGGGCAGAGTTGGTGTGCTTCGGGTCCCATCGATCAAGCAATGTCATCTATCAGGACCCAGGAAGCATGCCTCCTTCTCTGTTGTGGCACCTGCCCTCTGGTATGATATTCCCCCAAGACATCCATGTAGTTTCCATTCCTGATGATGTTCCAAAATACTTGACTGTCCTCCCAGACTTTGGGGCAGGATGCTTGCAGAGCCCACATAGTTTTCGTTTTCTGTTATGGGAAGTGTGTTTTTCTGGGCGCATGAATTTTCCCCTGTGTAGTTTCTATGTTTAGTATTAGCCACCCAGAGTCATTTTGGAGTCGGGTGGCCTCTAAATCTCATAAATAAAAAAATAAAGAATAACTTCCTGGACATGCTGAAAGACTGACGGGAACTCTGAAACTTGCTCAGAGCTAGATGTGCTGCACACAGGTGCAGGGAATTGAAAGCATCTTGGGCTTCCTCTTCTATCTAGACCCTCCTGGGCTATCTCTTGTCTGACTGTTGCCTAGGCTTGGATCTTCCTCCTATCGTTATTCTCATGGACCATCACAAGGTCTGGGGTTGAGATGATCCTGGATATAAGGAGCATGGACAAAGTTCTCAGGCTCCCATGCTCCCCAAAGCTGAGCATAAATTGGGAAAGTAAGCTAGGTTGGAACCACTTTAAACCTGCGTTCAGGGGTGGGGGAGAGGGAGATACCCAGATTCTATTGTGGAAAGGACGGCCTGCCTAACAACATCTAAGCATAAGGCCAGATAATGTCTTCCTAACTATCTCCTCTGCAGTGAATTCCGAACATGTTACTAAAACCCAATAATCTATTCAAGCAGATAAGTAACTGGCTTAGTTACTTTGAATATATTGGCTTCAATTGCCACGCTGGGTGTCTGTGACTGTTGCCTTTCCTTGTTTTCCCCTCAGTCCCCTTCTCTCAATAAATTCATTTTTACATCTAAAGATATGACTTAATCTGTTTAAAAAGGAAATTTCTCATTAAAACCTTTCCCCCCTGCAAGACTACAGAGTTGCGCAGCTACCTCTCATGTTTGTTTTGAGCAGGAAGAGCCAAAGCAGCATTTTTCATCTATTTCCCAGAGCTGGGCCGAAGGGAGAAACAGGGGTGGGCCTGAAATGGAAATGTGTTGTTTCAAATCTGAAAAAAAATCACTGGCTCAGAAGTTGGGCTGGACTGTTCTAGACAGGTTGCAATCTGGCTACAGGTAGTCCTCACTTAACGACCGCTAATTTAACGATGGTTTGAACTTACAATGGCCTTGGAAAAAGTGCTTTACGACCTGTACTCGCACTTACGACCATCGCAAACCATCACACCCCCCCATGGTTATATGATCACGATTTGTGACCTTTTTACAACAGTCATTAAGAGAATCCCATGGTCATTAAGTACATCACATGGCCGTTAAATGAATTCTGGAAAAAAACATCCACTGGGGAAACTGGATTCACTTAATGACCATGTGATTCACTTAATGACATGGGGATTTGTTTAACGACCATTGTAAAAATGGTCATAAAATTGAGTCTGGTCATGTGGTGACTCACTTAACGACTGCCCACTTAACAACCAATTTTCCAGTCCCTATTGTGGTCATTAAGCGAGGACTACCTGTAATTCAAAACCAAGAGTAAGTCTGGGTTGTTCAGGTTTTGGAAGATATAATGTTTGGAAGGGTCTTGCAGGGCAAGTATGGCAAGGCTTGTCTAACTCCATCCTCACTTTATCTCCTTTGCATGGCCTGTACATCAGCTCACCTACCAATCTTTCTGGCATCTTCGTTTCCTTTGCTTTTCCTGACTGGCTGCCAGCATGCACCCATTCAGACCCACCATGCTCATATGACCCACCTGGCCCTCCCTCCAATCTTCTTCAAGTCTTCTTTTGCCTCGCTTGCCTTCATTGCTCTGCCCTCCCACTGCTGCTCATGATTTGATTCCCCCTCCCCAGCATTCCTCCCACCCTGAACCCTTTCTGCCTGGAACGTGTGTGCTTTGGGTCCACGTTCAAGTTTCAAGTCCATCTCTGGAGAACCCATGTCCTTCGGTCCAGAACAACTGATACAGGCTGTTCCATGCATAGAAAAGTCAATGGCTGGGGAATTCTGGGAGTTGAAGTCCACACATCTTAAAGTGGCCAAGGTTGAGAAACACTGGTTTACAGCTTCCAAGGGAGAATCCCTTTCAGTCTGCAGCAGCCTCTCTGGAGAAACGATAGCAGTTTTATCTCAGGAGGGCTAAGAGAAGAGAATTTTCATGGATGCTTATTCTATTTATTGAATTTAGTACTAGCTTTCTGCCCCAAAAGGCACAGAAGAGCACTGCAGTAGTTTCTGTATTTCCCAATGGGTTTGCCCTGGCTGCCTTTAACCCACACAAGGCAATTTGGTCACCTTGCCATTTCTGAGAGCGAGGAAGGATGGAACGGCGAGCTGCCATATTTTGCTAGAAGAACGTTAGTTCCACATGAAGCCCCCACAGACATCTCCTTTTCCGCTTTCCAGACTAGAATCGATGGCTTGAATCAAACCCCCAGAGCTGCAGGCAAATAGTCAATCTAAGGTTGCAGAACTGAGTCACTCCTCTGACACGCAGATGCGACCCTTTTCGTACTGTGAGTTCAACAGCCCTTGAACCCTCCGCTGTTGTGAATGAAGCCAGCCCAGCACTGGGGCAGGTGTTACTTACATATTATTACTATCCCAGAATCCCCCACAGGGTGTCAAATCAGCACAGGTCTCTCGGCGTCCACAGCAGCCTTAAACCGGCCAATATTTGCGTCCAAAACCTGCCAGTGGGGTTGCTTCAACTTTATTCTGTATACTATAGTTTGCCAATCTGGCTTTCAATCAAACTGAACAAGGCAAACAGGAGGTTTCCCTCTGCTCATCTTATAGCAGTAAAGTCCCATCCAGCCAACAGTAGCACTTTATATCTGATCTTCATGCTAGAAAGACAGCAGGCAAACCCCCCTCTTTTCTACAAACTTCCAGAACAGATATTCTTAACATTCAAATCAAGGATTCACATGGTCCTGCTGGGAAAGGTGGACTCGGTTACAGTGGCAATGGATGAAATATTGGGAGACCTGAAGGACCAGGTTGGGACAGATCCTCCTGGAGAAGATCTACCTATGTGGTCGCTAAGAGTTGACACCATCCTGATGACACATAGTCAATCACTCAAACAATGGGAAGGAAAGAGAAGAAGAGGATGGTCAGCAGCAAGGTGGATAGGCTTAATTACATCTGTGATGGGGGCAGCTTGGGGAGACTTGAAGGACCAGGTTGGGACAGATCCTCCTGGAGAAGATCTATCCAGGTGGTTGCTAAGAATCAGCACCGACATGATGTAAAATCATCAGTCACAAAAAGAGTCACGATCACAAATTGGTTGCTTCTAGCACCTGCAAGCGTCTGACTTTGCACAACGATGTCAGTTAAAAAGCTAGTGGTTGCATTTGCACACCATGTTACAGCACACACCCAAAAATTAACCAAATATTTTGTGAGCACAGTTCCTGAGAAGGCAAGAACGAAGTTATCAGGTGGTTCTCGCTCACCTGAGCATGTCATATATGCCATAAATATTGGTATGTTTAATGTTAGGAGAGTTATTGTTCCCTCATAGTAATAGTAACATTAAGAAACCAGGAATTGGAGAAGATTAGAAAATACCAAGATTTCCAGAGACTGACAAATTTGGAAAAAATTGACATTGGTATTAATGGTTATTGGGGAACCAGCTGCGATACCATAAGGACTTAGAAAGAATTTGGATCACCTAAATTTGGAACAGAGAACCAGACTGGTGTAGTGATTAAGGAACCAGTCTAAAAACCAGGAGACCATTAGGCACAAAGCCAGATGGGTGATTTTGGGCCAGTCGCTCTCTCTCAACCCCAGGAAGGAGGAGGCCAGGACAAACCACTTCCAAAAATGTTGCCAAGAAAATTGCAGGGACTTGTCAAGGCAATAACCAGGAGTCAAAGGCACCAAAAAAAAGGGAGGGGGGGGAATAATTTATTGTAGCCCAACTACAAACAAAAACACTGATGGGCACCTCACACTTAATCAGACACTACTTTTATGAATCTCAAGTCCTTGTTAGGGCTGGGATCATGAAGAAGTAAACCACCCAATATCAGCTGGGATGCACGATGAGCGGAACTGAGCAATAACAAGGATAGCTGCAGTGAAGAAGGAAAAGATTACACAGCTTGGCTCTGAAATTCTTTCTGATCCCCAGAAAAGGATGCCCTTTTGGGTCACATGACCAGGAAGGAGGGGGCTTAGAATAGAGGAGTCAGCAGCACTCCAAGCCGCTGCCCGCCTTCCCCCCATAGGGACGTATGGGGCAATGGGGGGGGGCATTCTCTCTTCAACCCTTGGCTGGATCTGATCCATCTTCAACCTAGATCTTTCTTTTGCTGGCTTCTTCCCCCACCCCCAAATATGGCCCACTCTGTTGGGTTCTTGGAGATTCATCTTGCAGCCAGGCAGATGCACAGAGCCCCACTCCTTTATATAATTTCTTTCCATCACTTCGTTGAGTTGAAAATAACAACAACAACAACAATGACAGTACTAATGTTTAGATCCAAGTCTAGAAGTGACAGAGTGGGGTTTCCACATGTTAAGGGACCACAGTACAAAGGAACTGAGATTCACCCCAACTAACCAAGGCTAACCTGGCTAGGCTAAGACCCAGAGATGCGGTTGTCTGCATGCAAAACAGGTGCCACAGAAGCAATGTCTGCTTTCTTTCCCTGGCTGGAGGAACACAGCAGGTAAAGAGAGGTTGTCATGGAAATTGTTGTGTGTGGCAGATCAAGATGAAAGTGGTCGGTGAATGATCCGGACCAGCTGTCCCCAATTGGATGGCCTCCAGATGGCTGGAGTGTTGATTGCCCTAGCCTGCTGGGAAGAGTTGTGTTGAAGCCCAAGGGTTGCTGCTGAAGCCCATCTGGAGGGCAGGCAGGGTTTAGAGACCTCCCTTGAAACGATGCAAGATTTTATCTTTTTTACACAATTCCCACCATGAGGACAGAGGGGTGTGTAAGTCTCAGAGCTGTGCACACACAGTTCCTCTATGCCAGTATTTCTCAACCGTGGCAACTTTAAGAGGTTGTGGACTTCAACTCCCAGAATTCCCCAGCCAGCCATGCTTGCTGGGGAATTCTGGGAGTTGAAGTCCACAACCTCTTAGAGTTGCCACGGTTGAGAAACACTGCTCTATACATTCAATGCACAGAGGCACACGGTCCGCTCCTTGCAAAATTGGGGGAGGAGCAAAAAAATATGGCAAAGAAGTCCCTTGGTTGCAGACTGAGAGTCCCAACCCTACATTGGCTGTGAGGACCAAAGCTTGTTGTGATCAAGTTGCCGATCTCAGAGCACGTAAATTATAATTCAATGCAAGTTCCATTTTTTCTCCAGGGGTCTACATACATGCATAGATCCATCACACCATTCCCTTTTGGGATAGGCAACCTTAGGCCCAGTGCAGAAAAGGAGTGAGGGAAAAAAGGCCCAAGATTAAGAAAAAGGAAATATAGCTAAATTTAGTTTACACCGATGCTATTCACTAAACCTCTCCAGGCTTTTTTATTCTTGAAAATTATCTTTGTTCCCACCTGTCCAAATACCACTTCATACACCACCTTTATTCTTTAAACTTCTCCTCTCTCTGTTTTTCAAGATATCATCTACTCCATCCAACAACTTTCTGGCTTTTCTTGTTCCCACCCCACTATCTCCTCTTTCCTATGTTGTTTTCGCAATTCAGTTCTCATTCCTTCTCTTTATAACCCATCCCCTTTAATACACTCCTTTCCCTTTTATTAATAAAGGGTAGTCTTCTAGTTTACGGGATGACCCCAACAGTATGTTGACTTGCAAGGGGACCTTAGAGAACCTAGGCTGTGGGCATGAGCAAGCTTGGGGTAAAACTGGGCTTTCAACAGGCATGCTGCCTCCAATGGGCCAGAACTGACCAGTGTGGGTGTTGTGGTTCGGCTAAGCCTGGGAACTTAGCCCATGCTTTATCTTAGTAAAAAGCATGATGTGAAAACACAATACAGGGCCTCCCTTCGTTGAATCCCCCCAACAATCTCAAGAGGCAGGCCAGGCAGAAAGAAACCATCTGAATGTCACCTGGGAAGCTTGAGGAGAGCCTTGAATTTGGGTCTCCCCATCCTAGTCTATCACCTCTAATCATGCAGGACTTTTTACAGCCTAAGACAATGTTTGCCACTGAGCCTCAACCTTCCTTAGGTCATTCCCTGCTCCTCCTGCCAAACCCTTGAGGCGTATCATTAACAGGATGGAGCAGTTGGCCTGGAATTGAGCTGAGTGTCTTCTTCTCCACCATCTCTTGGTGCTTAAGGTTGGCTGGAGACTCTTCCTCTTGCTCTCTTCTGCAGATAGCGTTCGAGAGCTGGTTTTTGGTCGTGGCGTTGTGGGTGTGAATGCATAAAGCATGGCTATGACGCCCTGAAGGGGTTCAGGGATTTGGGGGCATCCAGAAGAATTGTCTTTTTTAGGAGGTTCTGATAGATGTTGAGTTGGTGGCACACAATGCCACCTAGTTTATCATGAATATGTAAAACACAGTAACTTACAATGAAAGGTAGAAGCACTTAAGAAAAAAAGAGAAATCTGACTGGCTTTTTGGAATTGCCAGTAATTACACTCCGGGGCTGTGTTGTCTCGAGTTCCTATTTTTTTTCACAGACTGAGTCACCCTGATATCAAGCTGCTCTTCCTTTTGCTCAGAAGGACAGATCCAGCAAAGGAGGTGGATCCACTGATTTGCTTTCTCAGCTGCCTCTTTGACCACAGCCTGAAGGGCAAGACTGGCACTGGCCCTTAGCATCAGTGCCACCAAGACCCACAAGTCAGAAGACCCAGTTGCCTTCTGCTGGGGGAAGGAAGCAAAAATCCCAAATACGCAACTGATACTGATGGAGGGAGGGGTTGCAGGCCCGGTACAACACCTTCTGAGTCGAGGTGCAAAATATATGGAAAAGTGAGAAAGTTGCTTTATATATATAAAGTGTTCAGGGGTGGGGGAAGAGGCACAGGTCACGCCTATTCAGAGGAGGCCGAAAATAGTCTGACCGGTGGGGCACCTCCAGAGACGGCAGGTGGAATTGGGTCATAAGAGCTAGCTTCACTCCAAGACCTCCTTTTTGTATGCAATCCTCAGGAAAATTTACTCAGCAAAACGGTCTCAGGGAAAAAAGCGACAGGATCTATTAATAAGAAGAGGTAAGGCCTAAGAACCAGACACAAGATCTATTCGGAAGAAGGCAGAACCGAATCGGAGGGGTGAAGCCAGGAAGCCGCTTCTGAAAATGTCTGTCTTGTTTCCAGCCCCCACATTTTTAAGAATTCGGGGTGGGGTTTAATAATCGTTTTCTTCAGGACCTGCCGATGAAACCCACTCCGTCCTATTCAGATGCCACCCATACTTGAAATCAGTCCTCTGGAGTCAATGGGACTTAAGCCGCTCCTGACTAATTTTCATCCAGGGAGCCTACTCTGTGTAGGTCTGCCTGGATCTGCACTTTTTTTAAAAATGCAAACAGACAGAAAACAGCCTGTAGGACTATTAGCCAGCAATCTGGTTAACACCTGAGCACGTCATTCTTTCGACCTTAGCATCCGATCGCAAAAATGGACCACAGCCATAACTTCTCTTGCCAAAGCGAATTATTAAAACATTTTTGTTAAAACAAACAAACAAACAAACCCAGATCCTAATTCGGCCCTTCCAAACTCTAGTGTGAAATGTATCATTGCTGCTATTATTGTAGCTGTTCTTACTGTTATTTTACAGCAGCTGTAGCTCTTCCAGCATCCCACATATCAGGAAATTCAAACAAGAGACATACTCCTGCAGGATAAGAGTGCTGTTAATCCCAGTCTTGCATTCCCCAGAACAGCATTAACACAGTGTTTCTTTTCTATCTGTGCACTGTTCCCTTTGAGCATTTATAAAACCAGGGTTATCTGCCTTCTGGTTTTTAAAGCTCTAAAACCAAACAGCAACTTCTCCTCCTCCTCTCCCCAGGACCAAAGACATCCATTTCTAAGAATGATGGTTTGTGCACACAGGTAACAAGAAAGCCCAGGATTGCAGCGCCAGGGCGACTGAACCAAACATTTGTGGCGGTACCTTACAATCAGACCTAGACGCCCAGCGAGCTTTTTGCTTCTCAGAATAAGACTTGGGTTAATGAAGACGCAAAGGAGCCTGTGGCATTTTGCACAGACCACCTGGCTTGCCACACAAATCCGGAGCGAGACATGAAACCGCCACAAGTAAATCTGCCAGCGATTTCTGCACATCTGGACATGTTCAAGTCAAAATCCCTAAGACCTGCTCCCGTTTGCAACCCTCTAGCATTGCACACTGTATAAACAAGCCGTAGCACAACAGCCATTTACAAGGAGCAACCAGAACCGTGAGATCTACCTAGAAAATACCATACCGCCCCTTTCCAGCTCTTGCCCTCATGCGCAAATACTCTAGAATGCAAACATGCCAGACATCAGTTTTTAATGAAATTTCACTCGGTGGAAGGGGAGGGAAATGCATGTGGAGTTTCAGACAGCCCACAATATTTTAAAATGCACAGTCCATCTTTCCCACTGCATATTTTAAGGCATCTCTCACCCCTTCTGGTTTGGCAGCATGAATACCAGCCTTCATGACACGCTTGCGGGACTCACAGCCCCCCACGCCTTCTTTAAGCTGGGTCTTTCCTTGATGATCCCCTCCAATCTTTCCACTGCACGTCTTTGCCTACCTGCCCTACCTCTATTCCAGTAGGAAAGTTTTGCATTTGGGAAGTCTACCTGGGGGTGTGCATCCCACTTTATTTCTAAAAAAAAAAATTAAAAAAATGAACAGGGGTTATCGCTGTTATTGGGGCTTAACATTTCTACAACCCGCATCAAGAAATACCTGGAACTTGGGGGGAAAGGGGAAAGGGGAAAGAACAGCTGGTTGGCGGGATGCAATGGCAGAAGCTGCGAGGAGGAGACTTCCCCTGCCTGGCTCTCTCTCTTTCGACCCTGGCCCACCTGGCTGTCCGGATTTCCTGCGTGTGCAGCGCGCGGCGAGGCTGCCATGGCAAATTCGCAGCGGCGCGGGCGGGGGGGGGGGGCGGGGGAGGGTCTGCTTTCTTCCCAGATATCTCAGCCTGAGAGGAAATCGGGGCGGAGGGCCGGCGACGCTCCCCCAGTGCCGGGGCCAGGCGCCCCTCGCGAAGCCGAGCGCGGCTGGAGAGGCGGAGGGGGTGGGGAGGCTGAGGCACCGGGACGGACCCCGCGCATTCATTCCCGGGGAGGGGAGGGGAGGGGCGGGGCGGGGCGGGGGGCGGGAAGGCGCCTCGGCCTTGCCAGGAAAGCTCGCCCCCCCTCCTGCTGCCCTTTTGACACGGCCGAGCCCTTCCCGCCCCCCTCCCGGAGCGAGGCTTAACCCTTCCTCGGCTGCAGTCGCGAAGGATTCACAGCCTCCCCTGCGCCGACCCCAACCGCCGCCGCGGCCGGAGCTCGGCGGCATCCCTGCTTGGCTCGCCAGGCTGCCGGTGCCCGGCCGGAGGCGCCGCCGCCGCCGCCGCCGCCGCACCTGCGGGTCCCCAGCGCCTTACCTGCAGCGGCCACCCTCCTCGCGGGCGTCCTGCGAGCGGCGCGGAGCGGAGCGGCGCAGGGCCGTGGGGCTGCGGGGGGCGCGGCTCGGGCGCGGCCTGGGCGCGCGAGGGGCCGGCGAGGCGCCGCCCGGCCGGGGAAGGGGAGGCGGCCAGCTCCCGACCCGCTGGCCGGCTGGGCAGGAGCCGCGGCGGCGGCGGCGGCGGAGGAGGAGGAGGCAAGCCAGCAGGGGCGCTTCCGCTCCTCTCCCACAGGGGGCGCCCGCACCCTCCGCGCGCGCTCAGCAGCTGCGCCCGGGGAGCGCAGCTGGCGGCGCGCGGGCAGGGGGCGGGGGCGCAAAACCCTTTGTTGGCGCCGCGGAGGGAGCAGCCGCGGAGGGTAGCCGGCCTCAGCGCCCCCGGCCCGGCGGCGCTCGGCGAGCTTGCGGCGGAGGAGGAGGAGGAGGAGGAAGGAGCTGCAGCTGCTCCGGCGCCGGGAGGGGAGGGGAGGGGAGGGGAGGGGAGGGGGGGCTGGGCTGGGCGCCCCCACCCGTCCGCCCCCAAGCCGGCTGCGCAGTGGGCCCCCCGGCTGCCTGCGACGCAGCGCCGCTACCTGGCCAAGCCCCTTCCTGGGCAGACGCCGCCAGCTGGGGGGCACCTGCCATGCGGGCGACTGCCCCGCGCGCCCCCGGCTGCCCCCGGCTGCCCTCCCCCTCGGAAGAGGGAGTGGTCCCCCCCAAGGTCACCCCGAGCGCCGGGAAGCCGGCAGGGAGCGGCGAGGGGGGCGTGTTCGCGCGCGCAGCGGGGCGGCGCGGGTCGGGTCGGGGCTCTTCCGCAGAAAGCCCGTGCGGGGCGGCCTCCCCAGCCCTGCCCCAGAGGAACCCCCGGGAAACAGCCTCATGGCCGGGACGGCTGGGGGTCGCGGCGGCGGCGGCGGCGGCGGCGGCACCTGGTCACGCGCCGGCCCGGCCTCGGAGGAGGCCGGAGAAACGGCCTTGGGTGGATCCGGAAGGTGGACACGCAGCCTCTGCCCGCACGGGTGGGGTCCCTGGCGCGATGCACACTGAGGGGGGGCCACCGGAGGAAAGAAAACCTTGCACACTGGCTCTTGCCCCGTGCCCGTCTAGGTGGCAGTGCCAACTGTCTGGCTAATTCAGAAAGGGTCCCACCTGGTTAGGATTGGGATGGGAGACCACCGGGAAGTCCCACAGTTGTAATCTGGACTGATAACATGGCAAGCCCTTCCTGTTTTGTAGAGAGCAAATTAGTGGGCATGTCCATGATGTCACTAAGAATTGGCTGGACTTGACCTGGAGAGGACTTTGCCGTATTAACTTAGGAGTTTTCACCACTGGCCCGGCCTGCGGTTTGTCTGCCTAAATGTCAGTTTTGCATAGCAGAGGAAGGGAAGCAACAGACCACAGCTAGATAAGGTGGTACAACTCACAAAGCCGTCAACCTGAAGAGCGGATTTGCCCAGCCACGAATCCAAAACCAGCCGTGTGTTCTTCCCGCAGTGTGGTGCCCCACATCATTAACCAGCTTTCCACCTTGTACTCTGCTGTGGTTTGTTTAACTGTGGTTTGTTAAATAATCAGCAACATTGTTGACTTCACACCTAACACAAAGCCATAAATCTTGGCTTACGATCCCTGTGATGTTTTGTGCAAAGCCATAGCGGGGTTTGTGCAACAATGCATCTAAAGGAAACCAAGTGCGTTAAGGCCTTGTGTAACGTGTGAGCCCTGAGCAATGTCAGAGAAAATAGGGGGAAGGAATTGTGTTCTGGCATTCTGAGTGTGTGCCATTCTTTGCTTTCCTTAAAAACATTGCCATTCCTTTCCTTCCATCTGCACTTGGCTTCACCATTTGTCTCCATTTGTTTATGGCTGAGCTTGTCCTTCTGATTTTCCATAGTTGTGGTATCACAGTTTTCTATTTTCAGCTTCTCTCTCTCTGTGCATGTGTGTGTGTGTGTGTGTGTGTGTCATTCAGTTTGAACAATCTGTGATTTCTGATACATTTTTTTTAAATGTGCTTTTTCTTGCTTTTGAAGGATTTGAGCAGATGGGACCTTCCAAATTGCCTCGCGTCCACCAGTGCTATGTTGGAGGCAGCCGAGCAGGACTGAAGGTCTCTCCAAGATGCAGGCGGAGGCCCAGGAAACTGTGCCCGGGGCAAGCTGGGAAGCCAACCAAGGTGACTTGAAGCAGCAGGAAGCCGTTTGTAGACAGCAGGAGGAGGAGGAGGCGGCGGCAGGCACATCTCAAGCTGAGACTGGAGGGGGTACACTTCGAAAGCTATCATCTTCTGCTCTGATGGTTTTCAGAAGTTCTCCTGAAACAGTGGGAGAGGCATTCGCCTATTCAGAGTGAGGGCAATGTCAAGCCAAGAAAGATTGCCCTCGCTCCCAGATGACTTAGGGCAGCGTTTCTCAACCTTAGCAACTTTAAGATGTGTGGACTTCAACTCCCGGGACTGAAGTCCACACATCTTAAAGTTGCTAAGATTGAGAAGCACTGGCTTAGGGACATTGTCACCCGGCCACATCCCAGTGGGTGTCTGGGGTTGTGGCACCGTCTTACTCCCTACATGAGTCTCACCTTGAATTAAACTCCTACGGAAAGGAAGCCATTGGGGGAGAGAGATGAAATTCAGAATTCAGCCCTCAGCACTGTAGCGCTGGTTCTCAATTGCTGTGCCAAGCCTGGCAAACCGAACGCCGTGCTCTTGGGGTGTACTCTGGGCTCAAAGTCCAGGCTGCCGGAGAAGTTCATCAGCTGATCTCATGGGCTCATCTGGGTGCATCAGGCCCTAAAAAAACATCTGGCTTCCAGAGACCTGCTTCCGGATCTCGTTCTCGTGGGACTGCCTGGTTCCTCCGGATCTTCTGTTGGCCTTCCCATCTCTCAATCTCTGGTGCCTTAGCTCTTTGTTTCCGCCCGGACTCCACTGCCCACCTCATCCATTGGGTGGATTCCCAGCTGGAATGGGAAGGGTAACGTGGAGTTTTTCCCTATGATGTCCCCTGAGATGACCAAAGCTGAAGCTTGTGAGACCTAGTAATTAGTCCCCAGGGGAACCTACCCAGCCAATGATCCATCGACAAGGGATAAAGATCTGCTAATAAGCCAACATTTCAGATCTTTGGCGGGTCCCCTGCTTGTGGCAACTGCAATGGGAAATTTGCAAGGGGAGGGGGACTGTTGCCTGAAGCAGGGCCTCCTTGGGGGAGAGGGGGGCTCCTGACCCTGGAACCTTCAGCCTCTGAAGATGCGCCAAATATCTTCAGCACTAACAGCGATGGATATGTGTAGCTCAGGGTTGAACTGTGGAGTCCTTGGGGGTCTCAGCTTGGTTCTTTTCTTGCAAAACGTTAGCCGGGTAATGAAATGTTTGCAAGAAAAGAACCAAGCTCAGAGTCCCCCAAGGACTCCACACCTTCAACACTGCAGTTGCACCAAAATGGACCAGCAGGGCAAGGGTTCTGGCAAAATGCCTTCCTGTTTCAAAAGGACACGTGTAGGCTTGTGCACAAGGAACAAGCGTGCCAGTGGCACAGCCCAGGTTGGGAGGGTTCCCGGGAGGGTCTCTTGCCAAGTAAAGGAGAGATGAACGATGACCCCTTCTCTGAGACAGCCACCTCAAACTTGGCATTTCTGTTTGGAGTTGGGGGCCGAAGGAAGGCTGCCCCCACGGGGCAAACTGGGAGAAGACCCGTGACAGCCAGGCCGACCAGCCCAAAGAAGAGGGGTTCTTCTCCTGCCACTTCAGCCAATGAGCCAGGGGAGGTTTGTGGAGAATACGGCTGCAGGAATAGCAGGGGGCCATTGATTCTCTGCAGAGCTGTGTGCAAAGCTATTTATGCCATTCTGCCTTTTATGAGTCGCCCAATTATCTCCCACACAACTAATTGTATCTGGTTTTAGTTTAGTTTAGTTTAGTTTTAGCAATAAGGCAGCTGCAAAAACATCTGGACCGTTCTTGAGCTCCTGCCAGCCCCGGTTCCTATTCTCTGCTGTGATTGGTTCGCTTGGGTGCAAAAAAGTGCACCTCACTGGCCACACCGTGGCCACAAGAGTCCTGCAGAAAGGGTGGCGGTTCTGGATACTCGGAGAAGCTGGGGGGGGGCGGCAAGGGGGTGTTGTAAACCTTGCAGATGCTCCTAGCATCCACCTTGCCCTTTAAGACCCATCCCACTCTCACACGGACCTGAGCCCACTTGCTTTTGGAATATGGCGCCCTCAGGCTGACAGGAGATTCAGTGTTTTTTAAATCAGTAAAACAGGCAAATGCTTTATAGAAGCCTTTTTATTTTCTAGTCAGGCCATAAATACAACTTGACCTGGAGTCTGCAGTCTGGCTTGCTTTTCTGAGCTCTCCATTCTATCCCGTCCTTCTGTCTTACTCATGCCTTAGTCAGCTCCTGATTAGACTACTGCAAGGCACTCTCTGTGGGGCTGCCCTTGGAGACCATTTGGAAGCTACGGCTGGTCCAGAATGGGGCAGCCGGAGTAACCACGGCCGTCCCTGGTTCGCCTTTACCATTCTGTACCGCCACTTTGAGAGCCGCGCTGGTGGCGGTTGGCCTCCGGGTGCAATTCAAGCTGCTGGCTGGAAGCCCTTTGGGGCTCAGGCCGTGGAGACCTGCGGGAGCCTCTGCGCCTCCAGCAAGGTCTGGCAGCTGAGCGCCTCCGGGTCCCTCCTCCTCTCGGGCAGGGCCTCCCCAAACGCTGCCCCCTTCTGTGGAACAGCCTCCCTCCCTTTCCAGAGGGTCCCTTCCCTCAAAACCCCTGGCCCCGGGGGCTGCCATGCCGCAGTCTTAGGGTTACGCGCAGGTTCGTGGCGCTGATTTCTTCTATTCTTGTGCTGTTTTTAACCCAGTTGAGGGAAGTCGGGGTGTGCATCGCTCGGAGCTGTTTGCATTTGGAACAGCCTATGCGGCCAGTAAAATAAAGCCATCTAATGGTTAAAATTTCTGAGTTACTTCTAGATGGGCAGCAGAAAGCAGCGGAAGCACCAAGAATATTTAAGCAGAGAGTAACATTCCAAAAGCCTTCGCATCAGGTGTCCGAAGGAGGATAACTTGACCTGTTCATTTGTGCCTTGAGTGAGAACTCTGTGGAGGGCTTCGGTTAGGTGAATGTGGCCCCCATCTTGACTTTTTTAACTCCTCCCTCTTGACTTTTGTAAGTGAAGGAGGAATATACAGTTTGTCCCAGTTTTAACCCAGTATGGTGTTCTCTCTTGGAGTTCCAGGCAAGCCCTCCCAGATGTTGGAACTGAACTTTAATGCTCCAAATGGCTCATGACCTGAGTATCTAAGGCACCACCTCTCCAGTTACAAACCTGACCAGTTGTTGTGCAGATGCTTCCATGGCCAGTAGCACATCTTTCCAGCATGCGGATGTCAGCCCCACTCAGTAGACCAGATCAGGAAATCAACTCCACGGGAAGGCTAAAAATATTTTAATTGAGATGGACTCTAAGAACAGCATCTTGCAAGTCTGATTGTGCTGGACCTTCTTCCAAATGTTAGCTCACTGGTTGATTGATTCTGTGCTAGCAAATCGTTTTTGACTCCTAGTGACCACATAGATTTTCTCCATGATGTCCTGACCCTTCAGTTCTTCTAACGATGCCCCCATCATCACTGTAACTGAGTCCATCCTCCTTGCTGCTGGTCCTCCTCTTCTTCTCTTGCCTTCCACTTTTCCAAGCATCAGAGCCTCCTCCAGAGAGCTGGGCCTTCGCATCAGGTGCCTGAAGAAGGATAACTTGAGCCTGGTCATTGGTGCCTTGAGTGAGAACTCTGGGTGGATTCGTTCGATGATCCATCAGTTTGTTTTCTTGGCTGTCCAGGGTCTTGTCAGGAGTCTGCTCCAACAGCAAAGTTCAAAAGCATCAATTCTGCCACTTCAGAATCAAGTTTTACTTTCATAGAGTGTCACGGGGAATTTATTTATTTATTTATTTTATATGCTGCCCATCTCCCCCAGAGGGCGACTGGGTGGCTCACAATTAAAATCCAAAGCAGTAAAAACAATAAAAATATAAATACCCCTATTAAAATGAACTAATAACAATTCTATATAAAAAAAATTCTGCAGTTCAAGATGATGGGGGGAGCAGTATCGATCATCGCACCAGCCAATTCCAGCAATGCGAGCCCCCATCAGGTCCCCAGGCCATCTGGCATAGCCATGCTTTCACATTTCCACACTTTCACAATACCATAACTTGCACAATTCTGATCTTTGTAGGTATAGACACACCACAGCATTTGAATATCTTTTCCAAGGCCTTCATGGCTGCCCTACTGAGTGCTAGTCTGTGGCGTATTTCTTCCTTTTAAAAAAAATAATTTTATTAAAAGTTTTAAAAAGGAAGATAAGAACTAATCATGCTAATATAAAGAAAGGAAGGAAAAAGTGCAAGAAAGAAAAAAAAGAAAAAAATAGAAAAAAAGATACAAAGAAATGGCTTCCAATCTTCTTTACGGCGGTTATAAGTACAATTATAATTTTACCTCTTTCTCTAAAGTTACAATATGTGTCTCTCCTTTCTGTACTCTATCCTGTCTAATCATCAAAACCATAAATCATAAGTCCATTTTTTTCTGTTTCATGCAAAAAGTCTATAAGGGGTTGCCAGTTAGCAATAAACAGAGATATTGTCTTTTCTCTGATCAAAGGAGTCAATCTGGCCATCTCAGCAAGTCGCATCATCTTCACCAACTGTTCCTCCATTGTGGGTCGTGTTAACTTTTCCACTTTTGAGCATATAATAGTCTCGCCACAGTTGTCATCTACAAAAACAAAGGTCCATGACTTTTTTTCCAAATAGCTATTAGATTGTAAGATAACAATAAAAACTTAACAAAAACTAATATTAAGGATAAAGAGTGAAGAATGAAGGAAAGAATTGAAAAAAGAGAACAAAGTCGAAAGTAAAGAAAAAAGAATGACTTCTGACTTTCCTCACAACAAATATAAGCAACAATTTTCACTAAACTCCTACTCTAAGTTTACGACATAACTTTCATTTTTCTATTGTCCAGTATTGATTCTAATATAAAATCCATGCAATATAATTTCATTTTTTTCTGTTTCACGCTAAAAGTCCAAAAATGTCTTCCAACTAGCATTAAAATTACTCAATGTCTTTTCTCCCATCAAAGCCATCAGTTTTGCCATCTCAGCCAACTCCATCATCTTCACCATCCATTCTTCCATTTTAGGTGGTGACAACCATAAAGGAAACTTTGGGGACAACCTAGCTTTATATCTGCTCCATACTCCCAGTATGGCACGTCTAATAAAGCGATTTTTAAAATCTACATTAACCTTATCATACCATACATATGCGTGCCATCCAAATCTCAAATCGTGCCCTTCTAATGCCAATAACCTCCTCCTCACAGTCACCCCCTCTTTCATCCAAACTAAACAAGCAGCTGCAAAATACAATTTTAAATCTGGTAGACCTAAACCTCCTCTTTCTTTAGCATCCTGTAACATTTTGTACTTAATTCACGGTTTTTTACCTTGCCACGCAAATTTAGATATATCTTTAGGGCATTGTTTAAATGGAGCATCAGTTGTCACAACAGGTATTCTTTGAAACAAAAATAGCATTCTAGGTAAGACGTTCATATTAATCACAGGAATTCTTCGCAACAATGACAATTGTAATTTTCCCCATCTTAAGATATCTTCTTTAATTTCATTCCGTGTCTTAACGTAATTATTTTGAAACATATAGTTCATGTTTGTCAGATTAACACCCAAATATTTAACCTTTTTTTTCAGTCTTGAAACCCGTTTTGTTCATCAGTTCTTTTTGGCCTTGTATCTTCATGTCTTTTGTTTATTAATCTAAAAGCCACCTAATGCCCCAAGTTCTTTTAGTTTTCTCATTAAAACTTTGATTCCCTTCAGGCGATCTTCCAACACCAACACCAAATCATGAACAAAAGAGCGGATAGTGTCTTGTTCCCTTTTGTATCTCGCGTGGTTTTGTTAAATCTCCATTCGCAATTGTCTATCCTTTTGGTGAAGCATCAATCGATCCTACCCATTTTATAAAGGTCTCTCCAAAATTCATATATTCCAAAACTTTGAACGAGAAAGCCCAGTTCAAATCGTCAAAGGCCTTCTCCGCACCTAAGAAAATCAATGAAGCTTGTTTTTCATTTTGTTGCTCCAAATATTCCAAAATGCCCAACACATTTCTAAGACTGCCCTTCAACTGCCTTTCAGGTAGAAACCCACATTGAGCCTCATGAATAAATTCTTGCAAAACTATTTTCTGTCTTTCGGCCAGAATCGTTGTAAACAACTTGTAGTTGTTATTCAATAATGATATCGGCCGGCAGTTTCTTGTTAAATCTTGTCCCTCTTTAGGTATTAATGCTATGTTGCCCTCTTTCCAAGTCTCTGGCATCTTTCTTCCCTGTAAGATAAGAGTTCCTCATATTATGTAAAGGTGGTAAAAATTCATCCTCAGAACATTTACAATAAGGACCTGATAACTCATCTGGTCCGGGCGCCTTTCCTGGGTTAATCTTTTTTTATAGCTTCAGAAACTTCCCTTATTGTTGTGGGTCCATTCATAATCTGTTTCTGTTCCTCTGTGATCCTCGGTAAGTTCTGTTTCTTTAGATACTCATCTATTTTCTCCAGAGAGATGTGACTTGCTTTATACAGTACAAGTGAGAGCAATATTGACGAAATGCTTTTTGCACGGCCACGCTATCCGTTAATACAGCATCTCCCTCTTGTAGGTTCAGTATCATTTTCTTTTCTTTTCCTTTTCGTAATTTATATGCCGGTCACTCCCCTGGTTTGTTTGCAAACTCTAAGGGTTTTTTTGGCTTTACATAGTTCATTTTTATTTCCATTTCTCTTACTGTTAACATAGATAACTGTCATTGTAAAAGGTTAATTTGCTGAGAAATACTTATCTTCTCCGGAAATGTCTTTAATTCTTCTTCTTTTCTCTTTATCTCACCCAAAATAGCTTATTTTCCCTTGCCTCTTCCTTTTGAGTTCAATACTCTGTTGCGTGAAATAACCTGTGATAAAATCTTTCCTTGAGCCCCAAACCATTCTTAAATCAGTTCCCTTGTCTAAATTATTTTCAAAAATTCTTTTAATTTCTTTTTACAACCGCCCACTCTTGCTCCTTTCTGTAGCAACATTTCATTTAGTCTCCATCGAAAAGAACTGGATTTCCTTTTATAGACCAAATTCACAGAATTACATGAAAAAGTGTTTGGTAATATTTCTTCTTTGGAAACCTTACTAGCCAAATTCTTCAAAATCCATATCATATTTATTCGTGAAAAGGATCTGTGTCTCTCGGAAAGTCTGTGGCGTATTTCTTGACGGCTTGTTCCTTTACTGTCAATGGTTGGTCCTAAAAGGCAGAAGCCCTTCATCACCTTGATTCCCTCTTCATGGCTGACCAGAAAATCAGAGCAATTCTTCTGAGCCCCACTAGGTGGCAGCACATATTGCTTCCTGTTCTGCGGTGGCAGAGATCCCTGACGTCTTCTCGGGTCCCCACGTACATTTTTGTACCATTTTTGAACCATTTTTCCAGCCCAGCGGATAACCCCAAACAATGGTAAATGTGAAATCACTGAACCTGAATTTTTAAAAATGCTTTAGGAACGCCTCCTTTGGAGCCCAGCGAAAAGTATTTGCTAGCATCAAGCACAAAGCAGCAATTTGGAATGTTTTCTTAAGGAATAAGCAAATGTTTAAAAATCTGCCTATCCGGACTTTCTGAGCGACGTTGGCACTAATCTGCACATTGTAAGGCAGCTTAACTGGAGATGATGCTCTGCTGATCTGTTGGGTCTACTCCCAGAGTGCTTAGCCGCTGTAGGCTAAAATAAAAGAGAAATGGTTATCATCGTCAGTAGGCTCTTACTGCAAAGAAGACCGGGCTTTAAATTTCCAGCCTGCAGATTTTACATGGCTGAAATGTTTTGTGCATGGGTTGGGGAAATGTTGCAGGCACCCTCGTCCCCAGTATCAAACCAGAGGGGTGCTGCGGGACATCAGTTCTTCCTTCAACATAGTACAGCTGAACCTCAGAGCCCCCATTCATATACTCTACAATGCCCTGGAGCAGTGTTTCTCACCTTTGGCCGCTTGAAGATGTGTGGACTTCAACTCCCAGAATTCCCCAGCCAGCATGGCTGGCTGGGGAATTCTGGGAGTTGAAGTCCACACACCTTAAAGTTGCTGAGGTTGAGAAACACTGTCCTGGAGTATGGATTGCAAATGGTTTAAAATGGCAGTTCCTGTACTCAGCCACCTAATCTGATAATTCCACTAGGAAGTAATTATACATCTCACCAGTCCTTTGTGTAGTTTTACGTGACTAATGGTATCGCAAAACCCCCAAAGTGTAGCCCTACCCAAACAAGAGAAGAACAGCTAACCATCCATAAACAATATTTAACATAACGAGACCACAGTTGTGTTTAAAAAAGAAAAAAGAAACAGACACAGAGTAACGGATGGAAGATCCACTTGAAAGTGAAGCTTTTATTCCGCTTCTCAGTGGCTGTTCATGAGGAAGGACGCAGACCCTGCCATTAAAAGGGCCATTCCCGTCCGTTCCAAGCAGATGGATTTAGACGAGCGCAGATGGGAGAAAGTGGTCCTTCAAATGTCACAGCCCTAAACCATTCTGTGTTTTAAAGATCATCCTCACGCTACCCAGAAACAGCATCCTGTGGCCTGGGAAAAGTGGAACTGGAGGGTCTGTGGGATGGGAGGAGGAGAGCGATGTGGGAGATCAAGGCTATCAGGAGGGAGGGGGTGCATTCCAGGAGGGGAAAGGAGACAAGAGACAACACAGTCCAGAGCAGGAGCGTGGGAAGTGTAAGAGGTTCGGGGTAGCCACTCCCTAGACTGTCCCAGGGTATACCCACTAGTTGCTGCAGTATAGATTGAGTTGGGCAAGATTCTGCCTATAAGGTGTAAGCTAATAAAGGAACTTTACTCAACTGGACTGTTCCACCGTTGTTCTTGGGCTGGGCCTGACAGTCTGGCTGGAATTCTGGCCTAACAGCTGTGCAAGGATGGTGCCATCACATGACAATTGCAAGGTTCAAGCAGTGGCCATGTTTGCACGTTGCACCCACTCCTGGTGAACAGAAGATTAATCCAATGCCCTGGGTTCACAGGCTGTCTGGGTTTAACTTGACAAAATGGGGTTGGCTAGTTCGTGGATCGGGGGTTAGGCAAAGACCGCAAGAGTGTGTTTCTAAGAGGGAAATACTGCATGAAAAGGAGCAGATGCCTCTGAAATGTTCACCGCATTAGGCGCCTGGGCTGGGCTTCTTCCTCCAGACAACACAAAGATCTCTCAATGTAGAATATTTTATGTTGGGGGAAAGGATCCAGATAGCTACTGTACCTCCTTTCTTAATGTTGGAGGTTGAAATGTTCTATATGTAGCTGCTCTCAGTCCTGTAGTAGAGAATATCCGTAGCTCAGGGTTGAACTGTGGAGTCCTTGGGGTTCTCTGAGCGTGGTTGTTTGCTTGCAGACATTTCATTACTGGCTCGGTATCATCATCAGTGTGAGGGAGAGTCGGGCTTGCTGTTTGTATATGGTAGTTGTATGTTTGGTGGGAGTGTGGTTACCTCCTCGATGGTTCCTTGATTAGGGTATTGTTTCTTCTAGATGTTACCTAACCTGGTAATGAAACATCTGGAAAAAAACAACCAAGCTCAGAGAGCACCAAGAACCCAACCATTGCTATGAATGGTGCCCCTTTTCTTACTCATTTGCACTCTCGGACTAGAGAGCTAATGGGTTCATTTCTCTGGGCTTCAGAATCGCACAAGCCATGGCATTCCTTGTGACCTTCCATGGAAGCAAAAGTTGGACTCTGAAGAAGCAGGAGAGGAAGAGCATTGACGCCATTGGACTTTGCTGTTGGAGGAGACTCCTGAGAAGACCCTGGACAGCCAAGAAAACAGACCAAATGGTCATCAAACGAATCCACCCAGAGTTCTCACTCAAGGCACCAATGACCAGGCTCAAATTATCCTACTGTCCACACATGCTGGCTGTGGAATTCTGGGAATTGAAGTCCAGATATCTTAAAGCTGCTAAGGTTGAGAAACACCGTCTTAGACAAACAGCAGCAGTGGGCTTCTGCCAACAGGGAGCTGATCTTGGAAAATTCTTCATAATGTTCTCCGATTACCAGTTCCGTTTGGCTGATGGGCCAGCCTCAGTTTCTTTTCTGCCATTTGTCAGAGAAAAACAGCTTTGCTTCAGCCTGTTATTTGTTTCAACCTCAACCCCCCCCTTGTTGTGTAGAAAAACAAAGCACCTGGATTTTGCTGAAAGATATCTCACTTCTTCACTACCTTAACTTCTCTTTGCCACCTCTCTCCAAAAGTTTCAGATACTGGTTGTGTTCGCCTATTGTACTAAGCCATACTTTTTTTTTCTTTTTTAGTAAGTGCAATTGCCTAGGTTCTAAATCAAACAAATCACATTATGGTTTAGTGCGGCCGTCCCCAACTTGGGCAGCCTCCAGATACATGGCCTCAACACCTAGACTTGTCCAGCCAACAAGATCATTGCCAAGAACTGTGGGAATTGTCTGCAGCTTCTTACCAAGGTTATATGGTCAAGGGATCTTCCAGCAGGGTAAGAAGGGAGGAAACCTGCCTTCAACTACTTGCAGGGGATCTATAATCTTTTAGGTGATCCACTGGGTCCTTGCCACTCTAATGAGCCTCCAACGCCTGGTAGCATTATCTGCTCCTTCCTTCCTTCCTTCCTTCCTTCCTTCCTTCCTTCCTTCCTTCCTTCCTTCCTTCCTTCCTTCCTTCCTCCCTCCCTCCCTCCCTCCCTCCCTCCCTCCCTCCCTCCCTCCCTCCTTCCTTCCTTCCTTCCTTCAACCAAATCTTCATCCCAGAGCTGCTAAGCATTTTTTTCCTCTTTCCCCAAAGAAACAAGATCAGATTAGAGCTGCTATGAAAAGGGTCTGCTTCCTGAAAACTTGGCTTTGGGATTCCACCTTCAATCTCCCAGGTGAACCTCAGGCGGGACCCTTTTGGGTTGCCAATTTGCGAGTCCTCTAAGGAAGTGGATCATGGGAGTCAGACTTCTCCTAGACTAGAAGACTGGGAGAAGGTCCCTGGCAGGCAGAGATTCAAGGACCCAGTTCTTAATAAGTTAGCTTTATAGCAAATAATAGAAAAGCCATTAACATGAAAAAAATCAGTAACGGCACACCCAAGGTTCAAACCTTATATCTTTCTCCTGCTCATTTCTTGGCAGGAAGCATGGCTAATTCCCTGGCATTGTTGCAGTGGTTATTATTAATCTTTGATTTATGAGGCCATGAAATCCAAGACTCGAGATGATGTGCAGAATTAAAAATATCCTAAGCACCCACAGCCAGATACAGAAATGCCAATGCATTGGTTGGCGTAATGGAAGCGCCACCTGTTTTCTGTGTGTCATGGCCACCATCTTGAGTTCTTTGACCACGTCCTGCAGACATCCCTGCTTGGAAACATCCAGTTGTTGGGTTTTGAGGAGCAACTGGGCTATGTGGGGTTCCTGCAGAAAGCAGCAGACCTCCAGAGCCAGGGTGGGTGGCCACGGGCCTGACTGTCCACACAAAGCCCAAAATGACCTACAGTTGGATGAATGAAGTGAGTTATCGTAGGTGACCTCAGCCATAGGCAAAAGCTTGTCTGTCTCTTGGTAGGAAGAACAGCTGGCTTCATGATTGGTACAGGGGAAATCTTAATACTTTTAAAATTAATCATTTAAAACAATAGACAAGCAAAAAAAAAAAAAGAAAAAAATAATGCAAAGATATCATAAGGGGACAGAGAAATTGCAAGAAGTTGTACAGTTGGTGCTCAGTATGTCATTGATGAAGGATTAACCATAAGAAGCAGGCTACATTGAATGACCGCGTTTGTAACTAAATCCCCTCAGTCATTAGATACCACTTTTTAAAAATTCAACCTGTTGAACCCCATGTCTGTTGCATGTCAGTGCCAATGACCATTTCATGCCAGCTGTAATATAATATCAAGGGCTAATACATGTTAGAGGCCAAACATGCTACTTTCTTGGGTTGTCAAACTCAACAGACAATTAGTGCTCACGGCATTTGAGAGCCAGGGTGGCAGAGGGGCTAAGGCGTTGCGCTGGAAGTTCCCACTGTGTCATGCCATGTGGGAAAGACCTTGGGAGATGGGGCCAAGAGACGCTGCCAAGGGAAGGGGCAGGTAAGAGAGGGCATGGCCTGCAGCTGGGAACTGGGTGGGGCAAGAGGCTCAGAAGGGACCCTCCCTAGTTTCTCGGGCTGTCAAGGAGACGGGGGAGAATTGTACTTTCAGACTTGTGAGATTCTGCCAATGTAGCCTTACAATAAAGTAGGATTAGCTCATCTGGTCATATTTCCTGTCCAGTCTACCTGGGAAGGCTGACGTCTATCTTGCAAGTCTGAAAGTACAGTTTTCCCCCCATCCCCATCTCCCCCATTCCCCATGCTGGCTGGGGAATTCTGGGAGTTGAAGTCCACTCATCTTAAAGTGGCCAAGTTTGGACAACACTGTTTTATGTTATTCATAGTGTTAGCTTATTTTTTTAATTTTGTTTTTAGTTTTATTTATTTATGTATTCAATTTACATGGCCGCCCATCTCATCTAAGTGACTCTGGGCAGCTCACAAGTAAAAACAAGTTAAAAACCAATATACAAACATATAAAAACATATAAAACGTGTCCATAATCAATTTAATCGATTTAATCATGCTCAATTTAACAAACATGCTAGGGAAAAAAATAAAAACACACTAGCGGCTAACAAAAACATTCTTAGCCGCTCAGAGTCATACATCAGAGATGGGCAACATGTACATTGAATCAATAAAAGTGGGATATCAATCTAAGATTTAAATCAAACCAATAACGAGAGGCTAAAGGTATCGGGGAACGGGGAATAAAATACCTGTCATTGTTAATACCAATGTTTTGAAAAAAAACGGTGAATCAGGTGCCATTAACAGGTATAACTCACTAGTCCCCTGAACTTTTCAAGCATACTTAACATAAACCACCTGGCCTTTTGCATTTTCATGAGCAAGTCATGAATTGAGGCTGCTGAGTGAAATCTGACTCAGTCATTTTATAGGTGTTGGGATGGGAGACAGAAAGGCAATTTGGTGAAAAAGCTGAGGATGGGAACCGGAGAGGAGTTTGTGTTTCGCAGTAGATCTGAATGCTGGTTTCTTAGAATTTAAATCGGCAGCACACGGTGGGGTGGGGGGTGGGGGGCTATGGGCATCCTTTTTTCGGTCACCCCTCAAAGTAGGAGCAGTCAGGAGGGAAAACAGACTCTTAAGAGAGGGCTGGAGGTTCTGTTTCAGAATATTCAACGCTGCAACTGCTGACCTGAGCACCGAAGGCTGAATCGTTTCTGCAAAATTCAGGACAACTCATTTAGGGATGGGACCTTTCAGCAATGGACCATTTTGCCCCATTCTGCTCCATTAAATTTCATTCCAGTCATTGAAATGCAATGAAAATCCCCTTGAAGTAAAGGCACTCCATACAATTAATATGATGCTTAGGTATTTAAGGCCTTAGCAGGTGGGAGCACCCAGCTGACCTTGGCCAATCTCAGAAGCTAAGCAAGGTTAGCCCTGGTTAAGACATGGATGGGAGATGACTAGGAAATCCCTAAAGTAGCAGATGTGACTGGGAAGTTGAAGGGGGATCCCAGACAAGGACAATGACAAACCCCTTCCATAACTTTACTGAGAAATTGCATGGATGCAATCCCCGGTCATCAAGCTCGACCCAAGGGTGTCGTCACCTTTGAATATATTTCATTATTGTCCCTGTCTGTTAGAAAAGCATTACTATTAGTGGCAACATTTAAGGGGGGTTTAACTGTTGCATTCAACCTTCAGAGAGTTGCACACAACCAGGAATCATGGGTTGCAGCTGTGGTTTAGAAGACGAAGCAGCAGTTATTGGAAGGCACCGAAGTCTGGTGCTTACCAGTAAAGGTAATTTGGAACGCATGGTTTATTCTTGAATGGGGCAAATTTCTGCATTTCTTCTCCTGTTAATTAACCAGGGTACATGACTATGGAGAACAAGACATCTGCTTCCCATGCTGAAGGTCCCAAACGGAGTCCTTGACATTTTCAGGTTGAGCTGTGACGGGTTCCAACCTGAAGCATGATCCCCAGTCTTGTCAAATGGATGTTTCTGTCCATGGTTTGGTTTAGACCTGACCAGGATTGCTCTATGCTTCCCCCTGATGCAGGAAATCCTTGTCCCCCAACTGGTGCCCTACCTCCTGGTCCAAAAACCACAAGTCCAAAGTCATGCTGAGAAGGTCTTCTTTTCAACTTCCTGGAAGTGAGGATTTATTTCCCGTGGCTTGGTGGTAAGAAGCAGGCCTTCCTGGGTTAGGTGCTAGAACTGAACATGGTCTCTGGGGCTAAGCCACGCTTAGGAGACTCAGCCTTGGAAGACCGCTTCCCAAATCATGGGCTGGTTTAGTATATAAACTATAGGAAACAGCATGGAGTTGAAACAGCGTTCATCATTCAGTGTTTGGTTGTTATGGGAACAACTGCTCTAAATTCCTCACGGGTAAACAAGCCACTTCTGTAGAATGGGGAAAGAACAGGGACTCTTGTAATGCAGACCCAGGTTCACTCATTCAATACCATTGATCGGAAATCCCTGGAAGCCGTTTCACCAGCCCCTTGGAGTGGGCGAGCTTCAGATCCTGTTCCACACCCAAACCACCAGATCTCCTTTAGGTTTTCCTATCAAGGCTAGACTAACGTTATTATGAGAGGCTACCAGTCCACAAGGCAGACACGCTTTCAGTTTAGTTAGGTCGTGCTTACATTCTGTAGCAATGTCTCTTTTCTAGTTTTATCAGTTGCTCTGCTCCTTCAGTGACAGACTTATTTAGGATTAAAATTATTGTCCTATCAAGGCCGTGTCGAGGAAGCCTCACAAATCAACTAATTATAACAACAGTCTTGTGCCAACATCTGCCATGAAAGATGCTCAATCTTTCATCCCCTGCAAAAGACATTTCTGTTTTTCTACTCTCAGAATTGCTTTTGAATTTCTCTCAGAGCTACTCTTGCAAGGGCATCTCGAGGTGGTCTTCTGTCCTGTTCAGCCTCTTTTGGCCACTCTGTGGTCTCCTTGGCTGCTTTCCCACCAGATGGGAGAAGTTTCTTCCTCATCTCTTTCCTTGGGATCTAATGAAAGCATGGGGGAAGCCAGGAGGAGTGCAGAATGAAGGGCAAATCTTTGGGAGATTAGATAAAGAGATGGAAAGTGGGCCAAAGTCACCAAGGAGTTTCATAGCAGGATGGAGATGCAAACCTAAGTCTCCCCAGTCCTAATCTCTCTGACCTCTGACCGAGGTATGGGCAAATCATGGCCCGCAGGATGCATGTAAAGCCCTAACTTTATATCTGCAGCCCCTTGGAACTCCTTATATGATGCCACCAGTTTTCAGCAGGGAAGCCCTGGTGATTTCTCATCAACTTTTTTGATGGCTAAAAAAGAAAAGAGAGAAATGGAAGTGGTGCCTTCATACCCTGTCCTTGAAAAAACTCCCCCAGATGTATCCTCCCCACCAAAGGGCTAGGTCTACTCATTTGGGGAGTAGGATCCATGCATCACCCACAGTCCTCTGCCATCCTTGGCCTCAGAAAAGAGTTTAGTGTCCCAGCTGCTGAAAGAACATCAAGTCTTTCTCTAACCATTACACCATCAGGAATCCGGGACACTCTAATTCACTTTATTTTGTATAGCATGAGATGGTTGTAATGGTTTTAAGTGGTCTGTGCATCACACACTTAACCTAGTTACCGGATTAACCCATTTTTCTGGGGTTGCCCAATCCACTGATAATAAGCTCAATCCAATGAGATGGGTCCACACAACACACAAAGATGCAAAAGCCAAAGATAACACGAGCCAAGTTTAGTAGTTGTGAGTCTTAGTCTGAACCTGGGTAGCTTGTTAATATTTAGGAACTGTTGATTTTGCTAGTCCTTCTGATGGATTATGTGAACCCAGAGTTCTCACTTGAGGCACCAATGACCAGGCTCAGATTATCCTACTTTGGACGCCTTACGCGAAGACCAGCTCTCTGGAGAAGGCTCTGATGCTGGGAGAGGTGGAAGGCAAGAGAAGATGAGGAGGACCAGCAGCAAGGAGGATGGACTCAGTTACAGTGGGGGCAGCCTTGGAAGACCTGAAGGACCAGGTTAGGGACAGATCATCATGGAGAAAACCTATCTATGTGGTCGCTAAGAGTCAACAATGACTTGATGGCACATAATCAATCAATCAATCAATCTGATGGATTATAAGGATGCCTCATTGGCAGAGTTTGGGGAGCAGGTAGGGAAGGCTGGGCTGTATCTCTTGTATTACCTTCTGAATTTCTGCTTTTTGGGTAAAAGTGGTGTTGCATCCAGGTGAGAACTCTAATACTTCTGTCCTTTGACTAACACTTGTGACTGTGGCTGTTTGTAACTGTTGGAAGGAGTAGAAAGAAGGAGAGAGGGAGTGACAGGGTAATTGAAGGCAGAGTGATGGGAAACTTTTGACTTAGTCAGTGAGCTTGTCGCAATGGGAATGATGCAATCGGCCCATCAACCTCCTTCACACACAGGAAACAATATTGTACTTAAGCAGCCTGTTTTGAATGCATGAGAAGATGACATGAGGAGGAAAACATCCTTCGGTGTGATCTCACTGCTATTATGCTGGGCTTATGACACTGAAATTTCTGACAATGGAGCTCTTGACTAGGATGAGGATACTGAATGTTCACCAACATTCAAGTGGCTGAGGAGGCAAAGCAGATGTTTTGGGGAGAGAAGGAGCATGGGCAGTGCGCTGGGCATCAAAACTCTTACTCAAGTTGTTTTCCTGCCTTAGCCCACTGCCTCCTGATCTCACTCCTCCAATTATTTTTATTTTTTGCTTGTCCTGTTCTCCAGTGGAGTTTTTTCACCCTCTTTTTTTGGTTCTGCATGTGTGAGTGTGAAGCCTGCACCATTTGTCAAACAGACTCCAGATGTGGACTGTATCAGCCTGGTCCATCTGCCAACTTTTGGTACACAGCGACTTGGATTTGCCAGAGGCTGCCCAGACATTTGTCAACGGAAAGCAAAATAGGATAGCACAAAAGCAGGGGGAAGGGGGAGGACTGGTCCCCAAGGTTGGCTGGAACAGTAGACCGAGAGTCATAAAAGCTGAATCAGAACATGAACTGAGGTTGATGAAGGGTGCTAAGAACAACCAACAGGGCTAGTTTGGATATGTTCAAAATTAAAGCTGGAGGAGGAAAAAAATCAGTGGAGATGGCAGGAATTAAAGCAAGGGGGGAAAACCTTTCCCAACAAGAGGACATTCATTCCACCAGGCAATTGCGAAGAGCCAATGAAGGGGCAGAATCAAAGTCTGACCCTGATGGGATCACGGGCAAGGGGAGTTCTCTTGACTCTGAATGAATTTTTCAAGAGGAAAAGAATTGCAGTTGGCCCTCCTGAAGGAACTTAGAAATCCTGGAGAACAGGGGAAGAGCTAGACATCTGGGGGAAGGCAAAAGTTACCCCTTTTTTGAAGAAAAAAAAAGTGGGAAAGGAGGACTCAGGGAGCTACAAGGCTAGTCAGTCTGAAGAAATGCTGAAATCGCTCATAGTCCACACGGTTTGAACAAAATCTGACAGTCAAATTTTATCTTATTTTATTGATTGGGTAATATTCTTAGTAGATGGTAAGTATACTGTGTGGTAGATTTATTATATACTGATTTCAGTGAGCTTTTAACAAAGTATCTCATGATGTTCTGATTTAGCAAGTTACCTAAGTAGGGGCAGGAAGGCATGACGTTTAAGCAAACACACAACTCACACAGGAAGTGTATTCGGAAGTGCTAACTGATGGTTCCTCATCAAACTGGAGTGAAGCATTGAGTGCTGCGCCTTAAGTTATTTTCCTGGGTCCTCAATCTTCCTCATTTTGATTAATGACTTGGATGAAGAAGTGGAGGAAATCCTTGTCAGATTTGCCAATGACAAAGAATTGGGGAACTTGATAATGCTCCAAAAGACAGAAACAACATTCAAGGTGAGGGAGGGAAGGAGGGAAGGAGGGAAGGAGGGAAGGAGGGAAGGAGGGAAGGAAGGAGGGAAGGAGGGAAGGAGGGAAGGAGGGAAGGAGGGAAGGAGGGAGGGAGGGAGGGAGGGAAGGAAGGAAGGAAGGAAGGAAGGAAGGAAGGAAGGAAGGAAGGAAGGAAGGAAGGAAGGAGATGGGTGGGTGAGAGGAAGGCAGGAAGGCAGGATGGACAAATGTAATTCTAGGCTGCATCAAGAGAATTATTGTTTCCAAATCATGGGAATCGATAGTTCCCTTCTAATTTCTTTGGTCAGACTCTACCTCAAGTACTGTATCCAGTTCTGGGGTTGTAAGAAGGCTTGAAAGAAACTGGAAGAGGATCAGAAAAGAGGAATGAGGATGATCAGAAGACGAAAAACTAAACCCTGTGAAAAGAGACCAGAGCTAGGGATATTTTGCCTTAAAAACAGCATCATAATTTCAGGTACCTGCAGGTGTATCATACAGAAGAAGATCATGAGCTATTGTTTACCGGACTCCAGATGTGGACTGTACCAGCTGTAAATGGCTGTAAATCACAAAAAAGCCAATTCCAGCTGAATGCTGGGAAAAGCTTTCTAACAATAACAGCCGTCTGACAGTGGAATCAATGACCCAGAGAGGAGGTTGGCTCCCCTTGACTTGGATGCTCAAGTGAAGGCTAAAGTTCCACCTGCCTGGAATGCTATGTTGGATTCCTGCACTGAGAAGGGGGTCAGACTTGATGGCCTCAAAAGATGGCCTCCTTCCAGCTCTGTGACTATCATCTCTGGCCAGTGTGCAGATTTGGGCTGGTGGGTCATCTGAAACAGCTCACAAGGATTCCCCTGAGTCCCTTCTCACCTTGGTCACGCTCTCTGTGGGGAGCCACCACTCCCCCATTTTCTAGCTGTCCCCAGAATATCCTTGTTAAGAGTTTGGCAGATGTCCTGGAGAGAACTGCTCCTGACTTACTTGGGGTGTGGAACTCTCCCAGGTGGTGACTTGGGCTTTTAAGAGGGACAAACTACCTCCTCCCCCAGTTTGAGGATGGACATTTGTCTGACTAACCATCTGTCTAGGAAACCCTGGAGTGCAACATGTGTAGGTACAGAAAACCAAACAGGAGGTTAAGAAATACTTTCGGGGCTGCTTGGAGAAGCAGGGGGATCAGTGGATGGGCTGCTGACAGACAAGAAGAGTTAAGGACCATACACAAAACCACATTTGCTCTTCTCTCTCTCTCTCCCTCTCGCTCGCATGCACACACACACACACACGTAGTGGCTCTGAGGAAGCCACTGTGAGTTACTCATCTGTAAACTCTGAATAATACCTGGAAAATCATCCTCCGTCGGTAATTACAGGTTGTTCAGACCCTTGGTGAACTCACTTTTCCCCTTCTGTGAAAAGAGCCAGTGTGGTGCTGTGGTTAAGCTTTTGAGCTAGAACTGGAGAGATCTCAGCTCACAGGGTGACGTTGGGCAGTCACAGGTTGTCCTCATGGGGCTGCAACCTCATGGAGGTTGTTGTGGGGGGAAATGCACCGCTTTGAGTTCCAGGAGAAACAGTGGAACATAAATCTAAGGAATCAAAATAGATCTGTACAATGAGAGAGTTACAGTGATGCTTCCCCAGGGTAATTGTGGGTTGTGGGGGGTCTTCCCTGTCATGAAGAAAGTTTCATCTTTGTGCATGGTGGGGCAGAGGACAATACCTGTGGATAATCTCACCTGAAGCTGGGAGGGTAAAACTGACTATAGATCACTTTTGGTCTCTCACACTGACATTACTCTCTGCAGGCATCTAGAGATCATCTGTATTTCAGCAGCCCAGATCCAATAGCTCTAATTCCTAGGCATCTTTAACACTGCAGAGCACAGGATGAGGTTGTCTGTGGGACCTCCTGGTCTCTGATTGTCTCACCAGGATCAGCAAATTCAACACCCTCCAGGTTCTGTCTATTACGGAGTGTCATCTGGTAGCACCCAGGAGCCATGAGACTTCTCATGTCACAGTGCCTGTTCTATGGGACCGCGTCCCCCAGAGGTCCGGATGACCCTGACCCTGACAACCTTTTACAGGGCATGAAAGACCTGGTGTTCCCCAGGTACTTTGGGCCAGGAGGTTACGAGAGCCCTGTTGGCTGATCTGTTTGGTTCTTGTCTTATGAATATTTACTTATTTCATTAAATTTAGATGCCCTCTGACGCCAAAGCAACTCTAGACTAAAAGTGGAATAGTTTTGGACCTTGTGCGCATATTTATGTTCATCTTGTGCTTCTGGCTGTTATTTATATTGGGTTGGCTTTCAATCCTTGTTTGCTGCCTAGAGTCAGTGGGAAGGGCAGTTGTATAAACTGTATAAGTAAGTACAGGTAGTCCTCACTTAACAAGCATTCATTTAGTGACCATTCAAAGTTACAACAGTGCGGAACAAAGGGACTTTCAACCAGTCCTCGCACTTACAACTGTTGCAGCACCCCCCCATGGTCATGTGATCAGCAACCAGCTTGCACTTATGATGGCTGCAGCATCCTGGGGTCACGTGATCACTATTTACAACTTCCCACCCAGCTTCCGGCAAGCAAAATCAACAGGGAACCACATGATTTGCTTAATGGCTATGGTGATTTGCTTAATGACAACTGCAAAAAAGTCATAAAATTGGGCACAACTTGCTTAACAACCACCCCACTTAACAACAAATTGTTTGGTCCCTATTGTGGTTGTTAAGTGAGGACTACTTGTAAGTAAGTAAGTAAATAAATAAATAAAGGTTCATCAGTGGATTAATATATGGTGGGACAACCTAAGCACTGTGGGCTAGGAAGGAACAGTTTTTACTCAAAATAATCCTGGTTATTTGGGGTTAGTGCCCTCTCCCAATCAGCCACATCATGTGTATGTTTCAACCCAGTCAAAAGTGGGACAATTGCCCAGCACAGCCTTGTCAGTCCTCCAAGAAAAAGAGTTGGAATGGCAGAGTGGCTGGAAAAACCAGGAATTCCACTATGAACTCGCTGCCAGGATCATGCCAATCTTGGAGCACATCTCCCTAATGCTGATTGGCTGCGGGGGCAACAAGGGCAACCTACCACAGTTAAGCTGATTTTATCCTCTTCTCCTGCAAGTAGTTATGAGCAGCAATAACTCCAAATGGGGAAAAAAGCCTTTGTGGAATCAAAATGCAGGACTCAAGTGCAAAATAACCAAGGCTTCACTGCAGTGTTTATTAGACAGTGAGCACTGGAGGGGACCCACCAAGGGTTAGTGGGAGACACCCCTGCAGATAAAAGAGATGGTCTGATAGTTATACATTTCAGGAAAGAGGAAGGGAAAAGGGCGCATATCTACATATTCACATGATGATGCGGGCATGCAGAAGTAAGTTTCTGCCCCTCTGCTTATCTGCTCTCTACCAGGAAAACAACAGCCTGACTGAGGAGAAGAAGCAGATCAGTCCAAGGTGCCAAATGCCAGGAAGAGCACATCCTCCTTCAAGGCAGATGCCTTGGTAGTTTGCATCAGCTCCAGGGGTGCTGCACATTCTTTTATGTTTCAATTTTATTAAGGCACTCCTATTCGTCTGAAGCCCTAGAAATTTGCTTTCTTCACTCAAAAATGTACTTTCCTCACACCTTAACAAAGCCTCTCACTTCTTAGCTTGGTCAATGTCCATACTCACTCCCCATAAATTGAATGAAAATAAAATCAATAAATCAATAAATACTTCCAAATGCATTTATTTGGACACTCCACACAGTGCTACTTGGGAGCATGGCTGGCACATCCAGGGTAAAGGATGGCTCTGCCAGTTAGGGCTGCCTCGGCCTGCAGTCTGTCCTGGATGTTAGGGTTGTGCTCTGAATTATAGAGGGAGCAACCCACCTGCCCACTTCCTCCACCAGGTTGTGTTGTGTCTCTCTTGTTGGGGAAGACCGTCTCTTCTGCAGTCAGTCGCCTTTCTCCCCATTAAACCTTGGTTCTCCTTGCAAGGAGGGTGAGCGCGCTTTCCTTCCCTTAAGCCGTTTTGGGGGGAAGGACTGGCCTGAGACCTTCGGATTATGATGGGAGGGAGTTTCATGTCCCCAGGGCTCTGCTGGGGGAAGAGAATTATGTTGGACAGGAAGTAGGGGAGAGGAAGATGAACTGGGAACTGCCGGATGCGAGAACATCAGCAGGGACAGCCAGGCCGCGGGAGCTGGGATATTAAGTTTTCTTGTTTTTCATGTTTTGGGGCGGGGGGGGGGGGAATCTGTGTTTTGGCAGACTGGTGGGGTTGAAATTGGCCCAGGCTGTGAGTTAAAAAAAAAGAAAGGAAAAAAACTTTCTACATTAAAGCAAGTTTGTTTATTGTAAAAATAAACACAGTTTTCTCTTAACCCAACACATTCCATTTTTACAAAGAAAGAGATTTGCATTAAAAAATTAAATCCCCCAATCACAATTTTATGCAAAATGTTCATCAAAGCAAAGTTTTTCAACTCCAGAGCAACAACTGGGATTGTTCACAAAAGCAATAAACCATGCTGATTTTATACATGTTCGAAGGGTTCTCCTTACACCCCGCTTTTAACATGAGGAAATGTAATCATAGCATTACAAAAAAAAGCCCCTTTTTCTCAGGCAGTTCATTAAAGTGCTTATGAAAGAGAAAGGTTCAGTTGATTAAAAATTATAGTGCTTCCAAGGTAATCCTGTATAAAACGTAGGCAGTTATTCATACACGCACACGCACACACATATGTACTTCTTTAACTAAAGCTAGATACAAAAGCGATTTTGTGAAAGAAAATTGCATCCATTCGACCTGTCCGCCGCACTCGCCTTCTCGGAGCTGTCCACATGCCATGGTGCTGACATACATGTAAAAGCTGTAACAGTTGGAAAACCGGCTATATAGCTTTATTGAGGGCCACCATAGATGGCCCTCAAACTATTGAGCTTCAGCTGCTGTTGAGCTGAAACCCAACAGTCCTTTTCTGTCCCTTCCCTTGGTTTTCTTTCATCCATTCATCTATGGAACTTGCCTTCTCCTCTGCTTAGCCAGTGAGTCAACCAGCTGGATGGACAGCCCTTGTGCCCATCAACACTCGTTTCTTTCCCATGCTACCCGTCATGGACAGGTGGTTCCTCTAACCTGAGCATTCCTGCAAAGTGCTTCAATGAATTTTCACTCCCACCCCAAAAGCAGCGTCCCCTCTAGATCCCCCGAGATGCCATTTAGAGTGTCCCAAAGGAAAGTCCCATTGTGTAAAACCCAAGTCCCTTGAGTTTCTCTTCTGCTCTAGCTTTCTGCTTCAAGTGGACCTTGCTGTGCCTTTTCTTCTCGTCACTCCTGGCAAAGCGGCGGCCACAGTCATCGCAGGAGAAGGGCTTTTCCCCTGTGTGGGTCCGGATGTGAGTGGTCAGGTGATCACTGCGACTAAAGTTCCTCAGGCAGATGCAACATTGGAAGGGCTTGTGCCCAGTGTGTATTCGGAGGTGCCTGTTGAGTTCATCTGATCTGGCAAAGCTCCTGACACAGTTTTCTACTGGGCAGGCAAATGCCTTCTCATGGGGCTTGGGGCAGAAGCATTTAGAGGAGCATTTTCCTCTGCGGCTTTTCTTCTTTGGCCCTGCTATGCTGCTCGGGGGTCTGCTAAGTCCTAAACTGTTGGCTGAAGAGCTTGGGACATGAGCTAAAAAGTCTGTCATTGAGACTGATGAGGGGGCATGGTTGCCAGGCACCTTGATGCTGTTGGGGTTCATCAAGGTTGTGATGACTTCAGGATGGGGTAAAGAAGCTTCAAATTCTTGGGTGAGCTGTGGCGAGAGTTTAGGGACCTTTGTATCCACAAAGTCATTGGGGATCTGGCCATGGGTCAGGAATGCTTCAGCGTTGCAACCAAAATCCAAAGGGGGTCCAAAAGACCCTGAATGTTCAGAGAGATTGTTGAGTTCTGACTGGCAGCTTACAGTCAGCACATTCTCAGTTTTTGAGGCCACTTGGGAAAACATGGTTTGGCTTGCCTCGATGGGATGGAAGGTCTCTGAAGGAGGACATTCAGCTGGCAGGTAATTATGAGATTGGCTGAGGTGCTCCCAATGGGAACAGGAAGATTTGAACTTCTCCACAGGTGGAGAGACGGAGGACAGCTTAATGTCTTGCTTACTGTCCAAAAGCTTCTCATGAAAGAGGCAGTGGGAAGAGCTCCTCACTTCAGAGGAAGCTTGGAACTGCTGGAGGCTGTCAGGACTTGAGAAGGAGGAATAACCTTGCTCAGCTAAAGAAGGCTGTACAGAGATGTTCAGTTCAGGTTGGCAGGTGGAGTAGAGGTCCAGGTGGTTCTGGAGGGCCTCTGGGATGGTATAGCTTGCCTCTGACTGCCTCTGGTGGGCTTCCAGAGCAGAGAAGGGAGAAAGTCCTAGGATCCCTGACATCAGGTTGAAGAGGGATTCCTGGTCTTGGCATTGTTCCGTTTTAATAAAAAGGCTGCCTGTGTAACTGACTGGAGAGGATGCTTCTCCAGAGAGGAAGTAGTAATCCACTGTTTCAGAGTTCATTGTAGCTCCCATCAAGTCACCTGGAAAATCAGAAATATGAGATGTTCATTTTAAATGAAACCCCTAGCGCTTCCAGCTAAAAGGAGCAGACTGATTTTCTGTGCTGTAGACCCCGAGTGACAGTGAAGTACTGTTAGTACTAACCTAGATTTTTACAGAGACTGGCCTAGGATAAGCCAGTTTCCCATGGTTATTTGCAATAGTTTAGCTCAAATGAGAATCATGAGTTTTCTTTATTTAGGCTGGTTTTGCACCTGAATCCAAGTGTTTGGGATGGTCTGTTAAGATATTTGATAATAACAGTGGATTTTTTTTCCTTTTATCACCATGACAATCCTTTGGGATAGTCTCGATTCAAAAAATGGCCCCAGACAGGCTGAAGTAGAAATGAAGAAAGTCATTGCTTCAGAGCACATGCAAAGTGCCTCTCTTTAGGCAGCCACAAGTAAGGCTCACAAGTTTAAGATTAGGAAGTAACATTATCCACAGTATAATAGATGCCCTTCTCTTCCCATTAAGCACCGCCTAAGTCGGAAGATGAATGAGTTGTGCAAGGAAAAAAGCCCTCTTTGAGCCTAGATATTTTGGACCTAAATGCAATTCTGCAGTGAGTCTAGCTTAACTATAAACAGATTTAAATGAACTTGGACCTCATAACTTCCCAGCTACAGATTGCAAATGGACCTCCTTGAGGGGTCATTTTATTAATAATTCCTTCAACCGCTGTCCTGGGAATAAGGTCATGATGATGGTGGACAGATCACCCTTCCCCAAATCATACCTCCAAATTACAAAGGAAGTTCTTGAAATGGAGCAGATGGGGGACAGGGGGTAAAAGCGCACCCTTGCTTGAAAGTTTGGGAAAGATGCACCAAGAATCTTGTGAATTTACAGCATGGGTTCAGCCAGATGATATCTTGGGAGCCCTTCTGATTCCACTTTAAGTATCTTTACTGCCTCCCACTATAAACATGCAGCCCTAAGCACATCTCATATTGTTTTGGCAGTGGTGGCCACCTATTCACCTCCTAAAAGTAACCTTTCAAAAATAATTAATGGACTATTGGACTAGCCTAGCATGAATACCAAGAGGTGAAAAATACTACATTAGCGTAGGGTATTCAGGTATTGAATACCTGATATCTGATGCTTATAAAAGAGGTGCTTCAGTCATTTAGAAGATGGGTGGGCGAGCTGAGACCATAGCTCTGTGTGTGCCCAAGCTTTCCTTGGTGTGCATGGCCTCCAAGGAGCTCCCTAGTCCCAGCTGCTGAAAACTGGTGGCATAGATTCCTGCCATTTTGAGATGGGCATCACTCCAAAACACCACTGAACCCCAAAAGAAGCTTACTAAGAAAAGAAAGAGCTCCCCCACGTGCAATCCTCCAGTTTTGCCCGTGGCATCATCTCCCAGCTTTCTGCCCTTCAGTCCCCTCCCCCACATGGCGAAAGGCACCCCAGCCCTCCCAAGGGGGCCCACCCCTGGCCTAGAGGAAGGATCTCTGCAAACAAGGAAGACGGGATTCTGAACCTCAGCCTGGGCTTCCAGAAGGGGATCATCTAGAAGGAGGCGGGGAGCCTGTCTTCTCCTCCTCCTTACCTGCAAAATAATCGGGGGCTTCTTCCCTCGAGGGCTGGTTCAAGAGCGGCGGCTGCTGTCCTTGGTCGGGGAACTGGCCATCTTCGGGTCTTGGCGTTTCCTGGTGGGAGAAATCCATGAGGTTCAACATGTCCCGATTGAAGACGAGGAAGAAGAAGAGGAGGAAGGCAAGTGGGTGGAAGAAAGCCCCCTTCGCTGCAGAGCTCCAGCACTGGGCTAAGAGGGAGACGCTCTCCTCCGGGGCGCACGTGGCAAGGGGGAGCCTCGCTGTACCCACCCGGGGCTTGTTTTGCCTTTCCGGCTGGCCAGCTGGCCTGCCCGGCTGCCCGGCTGCCAGCCTCACCTGGGCTGGCTGGGCTCCGCAGGTGCTTCGCTTCCTCCTGTTGTTTGTAAGCAAAGAGTCCGGGAGCCGCAGAACCGCTTTTTATATCTGCCTCGGATCTTCCGCTGCAACCCGGCGCTTCCATTTCTGGAGTTCCCAGGCCAGGCTGCTGTGACGTAAATGCCCATATATGGACTCAGGATGCAGGTCAGGGAGACCCAATAAGGAAATCTCTCCTGGTGACGTTTCCTCTCTCCTCCCCAGCATCTTTTTTGGCACCTCTCTTTACCATCTCACCCTCTTCTTTTCCAACAATAATTAATCTTTCTCAGTTAAAAAAAATCCTGGGAAATGCAGAGCATCAGGAAATTGCAAGCTGGAGGAGAGTCTCTCCCCCACCCACCCCCAGTCCCACAAATCTGGGGAAACCAGCTGCAACCCACACATCCCCCTACATTTAGCTTCTGGGCTGTTGCAAGAGAAGGGCAGACTTTGTAGCCCAAAGGGCTCCAACGGGGCCCCCTTCCCCACTGGCAGTTACTGGGCTGTTGATGCCCCTGGGGGAAAGGCGGTATTTAGGTCACTGGGACAGGAAGGTTTTGGATAAAGGAGGTGGGGAGGGGGGGTGAGGGCAGAAAAGAAGTGGACCACTTTGCTCTTCTTAAAGGCAGATGAGTCATCAGGCATTTTAATTGATGTCTGTCACACTTTTGTGCCAAGGGAGGGGAAGAAAACTGTTCTTTTGCCATTTCTCTGTCTCTGTGGATTTCTCATGATCACCTTCCCCTCCTTGGAATGATGGTTGACACTGTGAGCTTTGGAATCGTTTGGGCAAGGGTGGGTGGGAAACTGGTGGAAAGAGAGCATCAACGCCCCACAGCCAATTCTGGATCATCTCCCTCCCTCCCTCCCTCCCTCCCTCTCCCTCTCTCTCTCCAACCCCACCTTCAATTGACCCCAACCAGACAAGCAGCCTCCACAAAACGAGGGTTAGTGCAAACTCTTCAGAGCCTATGGAGCAAGCAGTGAAGGATGATTTGAGGAAATGAGCCACGTTTGCTTTCTGGAGGGCAGGGAGTCTGGAGGTCCCTGGCCAAAGAGACCTAAGGGCCACTCCTTTTAAGCTTGTCCTGTCTTCAGATAATAAGGGTTTTAAACAACACACGTCATCTATATCAAGAAGCAGGAACAATCTCACCATCTCTTTTCAGGTGCTTGTTTTCATTTCTGGATCTCAGAGTCCACTCAAAGGATCAGAAAAGCAACCCTGAACATGTGTGGAGTGCTTTCTCCTTATTGCTGAATCAAGGCGAGCAACGCACACATTTGGGTAAAGAAAGAAGAGATGCACTGTTTAGCCTGCCAAGCATGCATGTACCCCAGGCTTGGCATGTCCAGGCATGAACACAGACCTGTTTATATGCGTGACCTTCTTGAATATTATGCAAGAAGACATTTGTGTATTTATGATGCTTAGGTAGCCATGGGTATTCAGAATTCATACAGATGGATGGATGGGTGACTGTTCCTGCCATTGTTGGAAACACTGGGTTACATTCCAAGAGGAATGTGGGTGCAATGCTCCAAAAGACAAGAGAATCAGCTCCAGATTTCTCTTTCTCCAGAGCCAAACCAGATGCAGGACAAGATCACAACAGTCCCCCCCCCCACACACACACACCTGTCCCGTGTTCTGCAGAAATTGGTACTGAGAAGCAGATACAGCCCAGTCATGAAGACTCTTATCTAGAAATGAAAGCATATGTGCAACTTACATGTATTGTAAAATTGCAAGGATATTGTGACTAGAATAAACACACACACACACACACACACACCGATTATGTTCTCATATATGCCTCCTGCATATCCTTCTTGTGCAGGTATGGGCGCTATGTTCAGACATCTGACTGCACAAAGTAAACACATGTGCATTTCCCAAACATGCAATTGATAATATCATTCATGCATATAATTCTGTAAGGGGATGTATCACTTTATTAGTATAAATCACATTGCAAGTAGCAATGTGTGATAGGGAAGAAGACTACACCTGTGCTAGTTACGCACAACCTGCATTTCATTACAGCTTACAGATATGACTGTATCACTGATATGTATGTATATAGACCCGCCTATGCAAGTAAAAAATATGTGTGTTACATATATGGGCCCCATGCACAGATATATTTGCACCCACTGTTTTGCAAATCTGGCAGTTTTTCTTGCATGTTTTGAATACCCGGAGTCACAGGTATAACTGTGATGTTTGCATAATGAACTACCATATCCACAAGGCCAGGAGCCCAGCAGAACCATGATGAGGACTTAGAAGGTCCAAGTTACTGCAATTCAGGGGAAGCCCTCCTGATTGCTCTTATCCTTTCCTGTCATGAAGCTACAGCTGTCCCATCTTCTGGAAGATTGGACCATGGACTGCCAAGTCAACAGACCGATGGGTCATCAAACAAATCAAACCAGAGTTCTCACTCAAGGCGCCAATGACCAAGCTCAAATTATCCTACTCTGGACACCTTATGCAAAGACCCAGCTCTCTGGAGAAGGCTCTGGTGCTGGGAGAGGTGGAAGGAAAGAGAAGAAGAGGACGACCAGCAGCCAGGGGGATGGACTCAGTTACGGTGGTGATTTTGGGAGACTTGAAAAAACAGGTTACAGATAGATTGTCATGGAGAAAATCTATGTGGCCGTAAGGAATCAAAAACGACTTGATGGCCCATCCTCAATCATCTATCCATCATCTATCCATCATCTATCCATCTATCCATCTATCCATCTATCCATCTATCCATCTATCTATCGTTTTTGCAGACACCTGTGCAAAAATCCAACGCCTACAGTTTGCAGAGATGGAGTTAAGGTCTCGATTGAGCTTTAAAAGCTCTTGCAGAAAGTAACAGCTTTTCAGCCGAGGCTGCGGGTTTTGTGTGGAGCTCTCCAGGGTCCTGAAAGTGCTTTCTTCTGCCTGACTCTAGACCAGTGATGTGGAGCGTGTCTGAGGTGTTGAGCTGGCAACACCTAGCCCAGTGTTTCTCAACCTTGGCAACTTTAAGAGGCGTGGACTTCAACTCCCAGAGTTCCCCGGGCAGCATGGCTGGCCGGGGAACTCTGGGAGTTGAAGTCCACACCTCTCAAAGTTGTTAAGGTTAAGAAACACTGACCTAGCCTACCGATCCTATCTTGTCTGGGCTCAGAAGCTAAACTCTGACTGGTACCTGGATGGATGGAAATGCTAGTACTATGGGTTAGGCTGGATGTCAGCAAGGGATCCAGGAAGAAATGGCAAGGCGCTTCCATACTGCAGCCAAGACACCTATATGTTATCTAAGGGACCGCCTCTCTCCTATGACTTCAACCCGTCCCACCCGATCACACAGAGAGGACATGCTTCGGACCCCCTCGGTGAAAGAATTTCGACTGGCAGAGTCCAGAAGTCCGGCCTTCTCTGCGGTAGCCCCCGCTCTGTGGAACATCCTGCCCCCGGAGGTGCGACTGGCCCCCACACTCCTGGCCTTCCGTAAGGCTTTGAAGACCTGGTTCTGCCACCTGGCCTGAGGTGGGGAGGGAATACCTCAAGCATGGGGATGGCTAGTCCCACAGAGGCCTTCTGCCTTCAGCCTCAGATTTTTCATCCTCTTGGACTCTCCTTCTCCCTTTTAGTAATGTTTTTAACTAATGTTTTATGTATTTATATATATTTGTGTTTTTAATGTTTGTTGTGAATCACTCAGAGTTCCCCCACTGGGGGGAGATGGGCAGTTGAAAAATTTAATAAATACATAAAATAAAATAAGTAAAATATGGCTGAGTTGATCTCAGTTCCTGGCGACTATTTTTATCCTTAGAGGTTTCCTTGAGGTCCTGAACCTAGACTGTTCATATTCACCAAGCCAGCTTTCCTTGACTCGGTGGTCTTCAGTGTGTTAGAACTGCAGCAGAGCTGTGGTTCAAGGAGCTGTAATCCCAGCAGAACTAGAAGGCATGTGGCTGGGGAAGCTTGCCAAAACAAATGCCTCCCTTCCTCCTGGCACCCCGTGTGTCAATTACAAACCTCACTGAATAAGCGGAGTGCATTCCCATGCCTGCAATGGTCCTGTTGTTGGTGCAGGACTGCAACCTGGTGTGGGAGGTGCAGGATGACAGCCACTTTCTCCAGGCCACCCCTCTGCTATTCGGCTACCGCATCTCAGCCGATGCAGCTTAATAATTTGTGCTGCATTCTGGAGAGATGCCGTTTTCAGGCCCGATCAGGAGCTGACTGAAGCAAAGCAGCTTTTCATTACACAGCAGAACAGGCCTTAATTACGTTGGGGCGGGGGAATGTCAAGGCAGGTTTACACCTCCTCACACTCTCACTCGTCTTGTGCTATTTACACCCAGAATGCACCAGATCTCATCCAACCAGGGTCTCCTAGAAGCACCGGGTGATTTTATCTGCTTCCTGTTTGTGTCTCGCCCCCCCCCCCCCCGTTGTTTTTCTGCTTCTTTTGAAAGGTTAGGTTGCATTAGGGAGAGACAGCCTTGAGACCGTTAAGAGTGCATCTCGTTTCTTTGCCATTTTGATCCATACAGAAGCTGTTGCATAATATGCATTTGTTCCCCTGCATGATAAAGGGTTTCTGCAGACATTCTGACATTTGAAAATAGGTCAGCGGCAATGAATGAAAAAGGCACACTTGAAAGGCTTATATATATTCGGGGTTCTTTTTATACTCCCTAGTTCTAGATAGGCAGGAACTGGGCTCAACAGTGTGGGTGAAAAAAGGAAGATTTTCCCAAAGACACTTGCTGAAGGGAGCTCTGTTCCTTTACTGCTGTTCCTTTAAAGCTCAAGAAATCCGAGCCTGTTTTGAAAATGATTTGGAACAGGTGCCTTGGACCACTTATGAATGTAGCACCCCTCCACTATTTATTAAAGGAGCCGTTTTTTTTTTTCCTGGTTCCCATGAGAGCCTGAAAAAAAGGAATTAGTTTTAATGAACTGACCTTGGATCCCTCATCTCCTTCTCCAAGATGTCAAGAAAATAAACTTTCAAATGAAGAGTATAGGGAAACCTGGACTGGTATTGCCCCATGTGGGTTTTGGTAGGAATTTCTGAACAACGATAAGGACCAGTAAAAATTAAGCAAATGGGAAATTGAGAATCTGGGTGTTCTTGTAAGGGTGCCCTTATACTTAGTTGCATCCCAACTAAGAGTAATCTAATTTGTTATCTCTAAATGTTTCAGCCTAGAAAAACCAGGCAAGAAATTCTGTATGCCAGTCCACCCATCTGACCATGTATTTAGGCTGATTGAAAGACAGCTGCATAAGAGTCTCATTTGTGAACAAGATGTACAGTTTGTCAGAAGAATAAATGATCCCATTCATTAATGAACTGTATATCAATATATTAATGTCAGGTTCGGATTGGCCAAACTTTAATGGACTGCTCAAACCCTGTTAGAAATGTAACAATGTCTGGGAAATGTATTGAAAGGAATGTAGAACTGACCTTGGGGATAGAAAAGGAAGGAGTGAGCTATTACGGGGGACTTTTAGAAATGATTCCTCTGCCCCAGGAAAGTGAGAAAGAAACTCAAGATAATCCCTTTTTTTAGTATAAGATGAGACAGAGAGAAACTTGAACAGATTTTCAAGATTCTGTTATTATACCCTACAACCATCAAGTAACATTCCTGGAATGTTGTGCCAGTTTCTTGACCTGGCCTACCTCGAAGGGCTGACACTATAATCCTTTGGACTCATCATCCATGATGACAAATGATGTATTATGAACCATGTGGGTCTCCCTTCAGTTTTTCCAGAACTCAGATCAACTCAGCTAGACTTTGACTTGGATGTGTGAATGAGTGGAACTTTTAGATTAGAAAGTCAACCCTAAAAGCTTCTAACATGCTTTGGTGTAATGCAGTGTTGTCCAAACTTGGCCACTTTAAGATGAGTGGACTTCAACTCCCAGAATTCCCCAGCCAGCATGTCCACTCATCTTAAAGTGGCCAAGTTTGGACAACACTGGTGTAATGAAATCCTCTGAGCTTAGGAACAGGGATGGCCATCTGCAAAATATTGCAGGACCAAAACAGACGTCCATTTGCTCCGTCTCTGGCAAGTGGAGAGCAGTATTCCCCTGCATTAGTTAGAAAGAGGATCAAAGAGGATCCACCTTGATGTACTTATAAGTCCAAAGGATTATAGTGTCAGCCCTTCGAGGTAGGCCAGGTCAAGAAATTGAGGTTGGAACACATATATCTAGTTTCCAAGGTTCTCTAATCTATCCCCTTTCTCCCTGCTATAAATCTGACTGAGAATGTTGCCTTCTTGGTTGTGAGTGGTCTTTAGGGGGTTGCCAATTGTGTGTGTGTGTGTTTTAATCGGAGGTTGTGGCTAAAAAAGAACCAGCAGCACCAGAGTTATTTACTAGTCCTCAGAGGGGTAAGATTGACTGCCTTCCCCATTCAGCAATGTTTGTATTAGAGGGGAGCATCTGATTGGCCCTCCCAGATGAAGATGAACATGCAATGTTGTGTGAATGGCCCAGATGGAACTACCATAATTCCATAAACTCTGCACGGTGTAAGACAGTGTTTCTCAACCTTGGCAACTTTAAGAGGTGTGGACTTCAACTCCCAGAATTCCCCAGCCAGCATGGCTGGCTGGGGAATTCTGGGAGTTGAAGTCCACACCTCTTAAAGTTGCCAAGGTTGAGAAACACTGGTGTAAGGAGACCCGCATTCAAGTCTCCACTCTGCTGTATGCCCTGCTTTGATGCCATGTTTGTTCTTAGGAGAAAAAGCAGGCTATAAATGCAGTGAACAAATATGTCTCCCCTATAACTAGCAGTGCCACTGGGGCCAGGATCAGCAACATATTCCTCCCTGACCTTCTTCCTCTTCCTAAAGCATGGCACGTTCTAACTCACTAGCTTTGGAAGGCCTATGCCATCCTCCTGCCCACCTCAGGTTGCAGTGGGTTTGTGTCTGAATTTAATAGCTTTCATCCTACATTAGAGAAGCCCAAACTGAGAAGCTAGGCCAGAAGGCAGAGTGTCGGGGGTTATGAAGCAGCTGCAAGGACTTTTGGTCCAGGTGAATCATGCATGACACCCTGGTGGTTGGTCAGTGTTAAGCCCAGCATGTTTCATGCACCATTCACTTGGTCCTGCAAAGCATGCTTTTTTAGCACGTCTGTATCAGGATTTTCTCATGGGAAAAAGGTCATCCCGTTCCCTATACAAAAACAGGTGTCGAGATTATTCTATGAAGCTAATGTAAACAAAGAATCTTGTGACCCTGTTATGCTTTTTACTGCCACCTACTGTAATGTGTATGTTAGTTATTCAGTGGGGGTGTACATGCTGGCAATATAACGGGAGGGCTAAATGCCCAGCCCGTCAGTCTGTTTGTCTTGTAAAGTTAACCATGTAGATTTTTATAGGTTATGTAGTCTTAACTAGTAACCAAGTAGTGTACCTCTTCTCTGAGAGTGTTTTTTTTAGCTAGAGGCTTTGTTGTGGTTAAGTCTTGGAAGCTAAGGTGAGAAGAAGTCTTTGTTATATCCTATATTTTGTATGCAACTTGTATTTTATAAAGTTTTGCATTTTTATCAATAAAGACCAGTTAGTTTATATTTTCTGACTGGATTTTCTTTGGAAAAGCAAACTATTGATATTGCATTTTGCAAGCTCTCATGCTGATGTGTAATTTTGCTGAGAGCAGGTTGTTTGGGCCTTTTTGCTGCACTCTGCACAACAGTCTGTTATGGCTATAGATGATGAGGATGCAGTTGGGGGCGAGGAGAAAATCAAAAGGCCTCCTATCTGTGATGGCTCTTAGAGCCGAAAGCAAGTCTCCCCAGGCCAATGGAAAGCTCATCAAAAACCTATCAAGAATTTATCAGGGACAGGAAAACACAGGGGCCTTCAGGTGTTGTTGGATGGCAATTTCTAGGAGCCTACCCAGAACTGCGAATGAGGAAGGAAGCTGGGAGTTTAGTTCAAGACTCTGTGAAGGACCTTAGGCTCCCCACCCATTGAGAAGTAGGTGTTCTACTATTTAAAGGGGACACACCCTATTTTCAAGGCTGTGTGGAGGCTGACCTTGCTGCTTTAGAGACCAGTGTGACAGGAGAAAGGGGATGCTGAGCAGGGAGGGGGGCATTTCCTGGAGGAACTGTCAGTAGGTGGAAATGGATGAGACCACAACAACTTACAAAAGCAGGGGATGGAAAGATAGGGCTCCTAATGGTTCTGAAAATCACTGCATGCTTAAAACATGGAAATTTGATGATAGATCCTTGGCCAGATCTCTTGGATGGGTCACTCGCTGAGAACCATTCATCTCTGCTTCTGGACTCCCCACCCCTCCTGTCACTGCCTTTCCAGGGGTGATCTCTCATTTAGCTTTTCAGAATAAACCCCGAATGCATTCTTTCTGTTTCTTCCCACTGTTTCTAAACACTATCCATTCCTCCCATATGTGCTTGCACCCCCATACTCATGTGCTTGTACACACACTTTTGAAAAAAGGAGGGCTCAGAATGCTGGGATTCCATGACAGCTACAACATGTTGCATTTCGAGGCCACGGGGGACCTTCTGTGATGCAACAATCTCTGGAGACTTCTGGGCCTGGGACAATGGACCTCCATTGTTCTGGTCGAGGAAATCCATCCTCAGATTTTATCCCCTGACCCAGCAATGAAACATCCCCCTTATTTGTTTCGTAGATCCTTGCACCCACCTCTCAACAGATGATCAAAGTTGGTGACGGAAAGGCAAACTGTGGTTGTAGGATTGCTTTGCTGCTGGGGAACTCACCAGAGCAACCAAGATGTGGCTTTTCATCTGAGGGTGGAGCTGCCCCCTCCAGGCAACTGCCCAACTGACCGGGCTACGGCTTTCCTTTCAGGAAAAATTCTAGAATGTGCATCCTGCGAGTTCCTATAGCAACTGGCCTGGGGCCACCAACCTGACATGTTCTGGCACACGTTCTTTCGCAGCTTCTCAACATCCGCGGCACAGTCATGACTTTGGGGAGAAAACAAACAAGAGCACAGAGATAAATGAAGGCAGGGTGGATTCTGTTCCTTTCTGGCTGGTCAGCAGCACGAACAGCCTGGTCTGCAGGATGCTGGAGGTGGATTTCCTTGGGGTGCTCCATGCCTTCCCAGGGGTGAAAATCTGAAGGGGCTCTGCTGGGAAGCTGAGAACATTTCTAGGAGGGCCAGTGAGTTGGGACAGGCAGGGATTCCTCCCCAAGAAAGCCACTTTGGGGTAGTGTGAAGGTGCTGGTTTAGGAAGGTTCTGGTCCTTCCTTAGACATGAAAGCTGGCTGGGTGGATTTGGGCTGGTCCCTGTCTCTCTTGACCCAGCCCACCACCCAGGGTTGTTGCTGTGGGAAAAAGAGGAGGCAAGAACATTATGTACACCACCTTGAGTTGTACAAATAAGAATGGGATAGAAAGTTAAAAAGGAATGAATCAAGGCAAGTCAGGTGGGGGAGCCCCAATGGGAGCTTGTTTTCAATTTGAGGTCTATCTAGAGCAACGTTTCTCAATGTTGGGAACGTTAAGATGGGTGGCCTTCAATTCATGGCTGGCTGGGGAATTCTGGGAGTTGAAGGCCACCCATCTTAAACTTCCCAACGTTGAGAAACACTGCTCTAGAGTCCTGCTGTACCATCAATGGGTCTCCCGTCTACCTTTCTTGATATTGGCTTGTTGTGGGTGGAAAGGAAGATGATGAAAGCTGTGTTGGGAAAATATGGAGGGTTAGACATGAGTGATATCTGAATCCCAATCCTGCTTAAACCCTATGAAGGAGGAAGGGCCATTGAAAATATTGGGGGCCTTTGCACAACCTGGTTCTTAACCACATCAATTGAAAATGTAGTGGCTGCAACATTCATGCAAGAAGCTGAATATGTTGTGCAAATCTAGCCCATTCAATTAGGTTTGCGTGAATGCAACATGCAGACGCAGAGCATTCGGTCTTCAGTTTAGGCTTGTTGTGTGAACACGGCTGTTATAAATGTGGAAAGGACATGGCATACGATCCATTAAATTGATCTGCTGGCAGAAGGAATAATCTCCCTGTGACAGGACATTAACAAGGTTTGGGGCTTTAACTGAAAAGATTGACATGAAAAATAGCCCTAAAAGCATGCATGGAAAGGGAAAATGACAGGAAGATGGTTTTTCCCTCCTTTTCCTGCAACTGATTTACTCAGTGTTTCTCCACCTTGGCAACTTTAAGATGTGTGGACTTCAACTCCCAGAATTCCTCAGCCAGCCATGCTGGCTAGGGAATTCTGGGAGTTGAAGTCCACACATCTTAAAGTTGCCAAGGTGGAGAAACACTGGACTTACTTATATACTTGATTCATTTATCACAATCATTTGCAGGGGCTCCAAAAAGTCAAGATGGTGGCCACATGATCAAAGCTCCTCCCCTTTTAATGTGCATCACACAGCCCGAGCATGGCCACCAACTTGACTTTTTTGACCTTCCCCCAGCCCAAGACAGCAACTTACAGTAAAAAAAACAATAGTCAATAAAGCATATATTAAATTTCACTGCTGCTGTGCCTCCTAAACAGGGTTCTGCTCCCCAAAGGCAGATAATGAGCAGGTTTATTTATTTAATTTATTTAGTTTGTATACCGCCCGACTCCCAGTGACTCTGGGTGGTCGCAAAGTGAACACCAGGATCATCCAGTAAAGGTGAATTGTGGGAGATTGAAGGCAGTCACTTGCACAGATCGTTTGTGGAATTCTCTGCCACGAGATGTAAAAGAGGTAACCAACTTGGATGGGTGTGAAAGAGGATTTAATCGAAACCGGGGACTGAATTAGACCATGTTTTATTCAGTTTTCCACAAAATGCATGCCTGATGGAAAACTCTGCACAGAGAAACGCTCTTCAATGAAAGTAGCGTTGATTGAAAAAAGCATTATTTGAGGGAAAATGTCTTGTTTTGATGTATGAGTTTAATCTGAATTTTAAAATTTCAAACCAGTGTAGTACTAAGATGAATCCAATTTAAACCTAAAATGGTGATTAAAAACCAGTAATTTAGGTTGACAAGTTTCTTGCCACCTTCTCCGCCTTTGGCCCTCGTGAAAAATCAGATTTTGGCTCTCCGATGTTCAAATAGCCTCTCAAGCTGGCTGGGGAATTCTGGGAGTTGAAGTCCACATCTTAAAGTTGCTAAGGTTGAGAAACGCTGATCTAGTCCAACCATCTGCCGTTTGCAGGAAAACCTATGAAATCATCCATAAGAGGTGGCTGATCATGTTCAAGCTTAGAGAAAACTTTTAACTGGGTTATCTCTTTGGGCCGCTGCTTCCAAGCTGGTTTCCTCCAGATGTGTCAGAATGGGAATCTTGAATTGTTCTTGGGATCTTGCAAAATATGGAATAGCATCATAACAATAATTTATTCGGCTGCCTAATCAAACACCATAAAGGGTCATACGGTGGCTTAAACATGTAAGAAAACAAGACGGGAACCAACAGAATACAGTAACGTTACATTTTTGTATTCTAGTTTTTACTGGCTTATGCTTTCACATGAAGGCCCACTTGTCTACCTGGGGAGGCAAATCCTTTGAAAAAGCAGACAACAGTTTGGAAGAGAGGTGCAGAGGCTTTTAACGTAGGTGACACGGGGAGACAAGGCGAAGAATTTACTCCATCGTATAAGTTCCCCGTTCCGAGCGATGCGTCAGGCCCTCCGGTTTCACTGACTTCGGAAATTATGCAAAATGTTCCTCTTCCCAAAAGCCTGAGTAAATGCCGTTAGTTTCTTTTCCTTTCATGTACTTAACAACTGTAGGTGTTTTATTAACGATAAATGGGAGGTATGACTAAAAACGATGGGGCCAATGTCTGCACTTACCTGCTCAGCCTTGGCTGAGTCACAGCGTTATCATAGGATGTCCTCAACGCTTCATTATTCAGAGTGAAGATGACAGTTACAGAATGTTGACAAATACTGCAATTGCAGCGAAAGAACTACAAAACTCCTCTGAAGTAGAGAAATATGTCAAACAGACCCGGGGAGCATATCGGAAAACTTTATAACCTGAATTTGTGGAGAAGCCGCGGCTCAGGATGTATGAGCAAACCCATTAAGAAAAAAAAGCAAATCGCTTACTGAATTTCCCAAAACTGAATTTCCCAAACTGAACTAAACAGCCAGATTTGGGGCTTTGCAGGTCTCCGGCAAAGAGAACGTATGGATGTATTGAAGCCACCGAGAGGCGTAGAGTGACGCTGGGCGTCTTGCGCGTGACAAAAGTAAGAACCAGGAAATGAAAAAGATTCGTAAAATCTACTCGGATGTTCTTATAAATCGTATTTGTTAAGGAGTGGCATATGGCTGATCAGCCAACAGAAGAGGGTGAATGGAGTTGTACCAAAATCTTACAGTACTGTATACCCTAACCCAGTGTTTCTCAACCTTAGCAACTTTAAGAGGGGTTGGGGAATTCTGGGAGTTGAAGTCCACCCCTCTTAAAGTTGCTAAGGTTGAGAAACACTGCCCTAATCCCTTCACAGGGGTCTTCTCATTCACATTTGCTCCATTTTCACCCACCCTAGCAGTTCCCCATTTTTCTTTTCCAACTGGCTCTTAATTCAGAAACTGCCAAGTTCGGCTCTGTCTTCTTGGCCTGTTTCAGGAGCCGGCTAAATTCCCCCTTATCAATAAGGGGGTTGAACTAGAAGACCCTCAAGATTTCCTCCTGCCCTGGGATTCTACCAACCCACCACGCAGTAACAAGGTCTTGTATCTTGCCACGTATCTTGCTCAGGAACTTGAAAAGGAACCAAATAGGAGAAGGCACGAGTTATCACTCATCCATCCGATGCAATCCAGGGCAATTTGGAGCCCTCCAGAGGCTGCAGGACTCAAATTCCCATCCGTCTCAGCCAGCTTGGCCAAAGGTGGCTAGGCTGATGGGTGTGGTAGTCCAACCATGACTGGAAGGTTGTACGTCGCTCCCGCCTTTTAAATTGCATGATACAGTTGGGTGAACGTCTCTTTATGGCCTTCCTGCTTTTAAAGATTTCTTCGGTGCAACCCCTAAATTCAGGAGAAAGGCGCATTTGCAAGGAGAGGGGAATCTGCGATGTCCAAGCAAAATTCCCTGGATGTTTTTAAAATATTATCCTCTGTTGCTTTTGGGGTTGTGATTTCAAGAAGACCCCCAGAAACACAACAGCGCACCCAACTTGGCACAAGGCAATCTTTTCTTTTCCTTCTTGCTTTCAGGTGAAGTCATAACAAAACACACACACACACCCAAAAGGCTTGAGCGTGGCTGAAAGTGCACAAGAGTATTTCCGTGGAAACACGAATGTAGAATATAGTGCAGCCGACAAGGGACGGTGGGGGGCAGGGAAACCTGGACCAGCAGTCTGGCAAAGTGGTTGCGTACGGAGGTGATGTTGTGGCTCTGCTGAAAACTGAGATCACGGATGACGTCCCCTCCAGTTCTTCCTCCAGTCATCCTCTGTGGTTTTTATTTCTGGTCAAATTTCTGCTGCAGTCTTCCAGAATTAAGGCCCATCTGGTCCAATTTGGTTCCCAGGGGCTGGAGAGACACATCGACGTAATCTTTGGCAACAGTTGCAGGCAGCTGTTCCTAACCCTGCCAACACTAGAACGACAAAGCACAAATTAGGACGTCACAATGAAAGCTCTGCCCATTCCTATTTGCACTACAGTGTTGCGATGCGTCCTTGCAGAGGCCTTCTTCGTCAGTACAGAAGTGATTTGCCAATGCCTGTTCTAGGTCTTTTTTTCTTTTTTAATTTCCCAGTTCTACAGTTCTAGAATGTCCCAGTGGTCTCCTTTCCAAGCTGTAAATCAAACTTCCTTTAAGTTGAGCTTGGCTCCTTGTGACTACTTGGTTATATACCCACTGTTTTCTTAGCAACAATACAGAAGTCATGCCATTTCCTTTCTAGCAGGATATTTTTTAGATTTCTCAGTCTAGGTTACATCTCTCAGATTTCCTAGTGGTCTCCCATCCAAGGACTAATTGGGTTCCAATCATGCTTGGTTAATATGGGATGAAGGCCTGGCAGAGAGGGCATGCTGCGGGTCCCGCCTGCCGGGAAATTCCATGGGGCGGGTCCCAGGAGGTGGGCCTTCTCTGCTGTGGCCCCTGCCTTGCGGAAGCTTCTCCCCCTGGAAGTGAGGCCAGCCCCATTCCCTCAAGACCTGGCTATGTGATCGGGCCTGGGGGTCCCAGGGGACCGGGGAGATCTTGCGATGGCTCTCTTACTGTGCTTAACATCGTTCTCTCTTGTTCTTGTGCTTTTTAAAATGGTTTTTATAGTTTTAATTTTTGTTTTATATCTATTTATGGTTTTCTTAACTGAGTGTTCTATGCCGTCCAGAGTCACTTTTTTGTGAGATGGGCGGCTATAAAAATATGGTCAATCAATCAATCAATCATATGACTTTTTTTGGGTAATATTTCTGTAAGCCGCTCAGAGTCACCATGAGTGAGCTGGGCGGCCATATAAATTGCTTAAATAAATTACACACACACACACACACACACACACACACACACACACACGAAAACAGCAAGTTCCTGAAGGGGCTCAAGACATTTGTTTTAATGTATTCATGTGAGAAGGAAAGCTTAGTATTCATTTGTTGATTGGAGAAGCCGTATGATAAAAGGAATAGAGCTTCAGCAGAAAAGGGCGTGTGTGTGTAAAAATCTAACCAATAAATGAACTATGGAACGATTTTACAGGAATATGAAGATTCTGAAGGTGTGAGAATGGTGAAGAGTGGAATTAAGCATGAGACTATATGAAATATTTAGCGAATGGTTCAGCATTAAACACAGAAGCAGGGAAGGACGTTTGGCTCCCCTTGTTGGTTTGACCTATTTTTGGATCAGTGGATAAGAGTCGCTCCTTGTGATGTTGGGTGTGTTGACTGAGAACCCAAACAATTTGCCGCAAATACCCAATACGTTCTAGCAAATGGAAGCCCGTTCAAGGGAGACCATCGCAGCCATTATGGAGAAGTGTGAAAATTATGCCCGATGAGCAACCGATGAAAAAGCTGGGCCTGTTCTGCCTGAAGAAGAAGTCCACACATCTTAAAGTTGCCAAGGTTGAGAAACACTGGTCTAGAATCAGAGTCAGAAGACAGGAAGATATCTTCTGCAAATATCCTGTTCTCTGAACGACCAGAGTTTAGACGAAGGGAGTGGGCATTTGAGGGAGCAGATTTTAGGCTAATCTCTAGGAGAAACTTCCAACGGTCAAGAAGTGCTTCACAGCAGAAGAGGCCATCACGACGTACTTTGCTGGAGATGTTTAAGCAGAGATTTGGATGGACGTCCATCAGGGACGCCAGAATGATATCTTGTATTTTCAGCATGCTTTGATGGGGTTGGATTAAAGATCTCCAGGAATCTTCCTATCTTCTGACACTGATTCTAGACCAGTGTTTCTCAACCTTGGCAACCTTAAGATGTGTGGACTTCAACCCTGATTCTAGACCGGTGTTTCTCAACCTTGGCAACCTTAAGAAGCGTGGACTTCAACCCTGATTCTAGACCGGTGTTTCTCAACCTTGGCAACCTTAAGATGCGTGGACTTCAACCCTGATTCTAGACCGGTGTTTCTCAACCTTGGCAACCTTAAGATGCGTGGACTTCAACCCTGATTCTAGACCGGTGTTTCTCAACCTTGGCAACCTTAAGATGCGTGGACTTCAACCCTGATTCTAGACCGGTGTTTGTCAACCTTGGCAACCTTAAGAAACGTGGACTTCAACCCTGATTCTAGACCGGTGTTTTTCAACCTTGGCAACCTTAAGATGCGTGGACTTCAACCGTGATTCTAGACCGGTGTTTCTCAACCTTGGCAACCTTAAGATGCGTGGACTTCAACCCTGATTCTAGACCGGTGTTTCTCAACCTTGGCAACCTTAAGATGCGTGGACTTCAACCCTGATTCTAGACCGGTTTTTCTCAACCTTGGCAACCTTAAGATGCGTGGACTTCAACCCTGATTCTAGACCGGTGTTTCTCAACCTTGGCAACCTTAAGATGCGTGGACTTCAACCCTGATTCTACACCGGTGTTTTTCAACCTTGGCAACCTTAAGATGCGTGGACTTCAACCCTGATTCTACACCGGTGTTTCTCAACCTTGGCAACCTTAAGATGCGTGGACTTCAACCCTGATTCTAGACCGGTGTTTCTCAACCTTGGCAACTTTAAGACGTGTGGACTTCAACTCCCAAAATCCTGTAGCCAGCCCCAGCTGGCTGGGGGATCCTGTGAGTTGAAGTCCACACATCTTAAAGTTGCCAAGGTTGAGAAACACTGGCCTAGACTATTAAATCTACCATCTTGTTGCAATGACACTTCCCTGTCAGGGCTTTACCACTTCCTCCTGCTGCTGAGAAGGAATTTCACCTCCTTCAATGCTCCAATGACATTCCCAAAAGACAAGCTCCATTAAGCAGAAAAAAGCTTTGAAAATTCCTTGTATCTGTAAAGAGCGTTGGATTTTCCTAGCTGTTAGGAAAATGATGCTGATAAAAAAAACTGTTTTTTTGAGAAGGAAGGAAAAATAGCCTATTTCATAACAGAAACAGAACAGATGAGGCGCAGAAATGAATTGCATGACTAACATGGCCATAATCAATTTCCAATCAAAACCAGCATACAGTGAGGCTGCCTTGCAAATGGGGAGGAGGGGCAGAGAAGGGGGCAACCCTCCCCCTCCCCCCTTTGCAAACCAGCTTCATTCTGGTTGATTGCATTCTCTCTGAAAACGTATTTATTATTAAATGTCTATGCCATCTTTCCGCCTAGGTACGCGCTCGTACAGCATGCTCTTAGAAATGCACAAATAAATGTTGATTTAGGGTCTTTTGCAAGGCTTTGCAAATAACCAGGGTTCCTATTTCTCCCAGTCCCTTTCCCCCCCGGCCGACTCTCTCGCCCTCATTACACATGCATTCCTCATTATTTTTACGCTTAGCCCACACAAGGAAGGGCAACCTGTTCTAAGCTGACGAGCAGGTTATTCAAGCAGCTGATTTTATAATAACCGAGTAACTGAATCGGATCGAATCCCTCTTTGATATTTTCCCATTCGGGAGTGTTAGCGGTGTCGTCACACGGGAAGATTTAAAATAGTCTGCTGCCAACACGCTGCCACGAGCAAACAGGGATTGCATAACGTGCAAATATTTTATCAGCCTTTTTTGGCTCATCCGAATAGCTTTCTGGAAGGCATCAGAACCCACCAGCCTCGGGCTTGTCTGATTATATTTTTTCCCTACTAGAATCTCTCCCAATCCACCTGCCACGCTGGGTTGGGGACGATGGGAGCTGTCATTCGTTACATATGAAGAGCACCAGATTGGGGCTACGGCTCAATCTGAAGGGGGTGGGATATCCTGGTGGTCTCCCATCCGTGTACTAAGGTCTCTGACCGTGCTTTTCCTCCCTGACTGCCACCAAAGTTGCTGGGTGCAACACGGTGGGGAAGGCAGGTTTAGGGAAGAGGGAGAACCCATTTACAATCTTCTTAACCCGTTGTTTGTTTTGCTTAATGCATTATGTAAATGTCTTTGTGGCTTTTTTAAAATGTGCCCTCTCATCAGTGTTGGCTCCTGGCAACTGCCTTGACTAGTCCCTGCAGTTTTCTTGGCAAGGTTTTTTGGAAGTGGTTGGCCATTGCTTCCTTCCTAGGGCTGAGAGAGAGGGGCTGGCCCAGGATCCCCCAGCTGGCTTGGTGCCTAAAGCAGGACTAGCAGTCACAATCTCCCGGTTTCTAGCTTGGTGTTTTCACCATGACACCAAACTGGCTCTTTTTCTTTTTGCTTAACAAAGACTGATTGGCTGCTTCAAGCAAGGCCTCTATCTATCTATCTATCTATCTATCTATCTATCTATCTATTTATTTATTTGGCAAATTTATATAGCCACCCATCTCACCAAAAGTGACTCTGGGCGGCGTACAACAATCAGATAAAAACAAATATAAAAACAACATTAAAAATAGAAAAACTCATTAAAAGCGTTAATGAATACCAAAAAAAGCGAGATGCGAACCCAAGGGGAAGGAGAATAAAAATGGCCCCCTCAGCCATGGGGCCATCTACGCAGCCCCAGGCCCGATCACATCACCGCGTCTTGTGGGACTTCCAGAATGCCAAAAGGGCTGGCGCTGATCTTATCTTGGGAGGATGTCCCATAGGCGGGCGCCACAGCAGAGGAGGCACATCCCCTGGCACCCACCAAATGCAGGTCCCTGGCCGATGGGGCCCACAGCATGCCTTCTGTGCCAGACCTGATGGGACAGGCAGATGCAACTGGGGAGAGGGAGTCATGCCATGAAGGGCCCCAAGGTCAAAACCAGCACCTTGAACTGGACCCGGAAACAGACTGGCAACCAACGCAGCTCGCAGAGCAGAGGTGTAACGTGGTCTTCTGGGAGCACACATCACTGCTTGCGCCACTGCATTTTGCACAAGCTGAAGCTTCCAGATCATCTTCAAGGGCAGCCCCAGGTCGAGCGCATTGCAGTAGTCCATTTGGGAGGTGACCAGGGCATGAGTGACTGTAAGCAGGGCCTGCCAATCCAGGATGGGCAAAGTTGGCGTATAACACGGAGTTGTGCGAAGGCCGTCCTAGCCACGTCTGCCCCCAGCTCATCGAGAACTTGGCTTAGTGCAAGGCACGCCATGAGCCCAGGCCAGCCGCCACCTCTTAAGGGATCCTGCTCTGTATCCTGGCTTAAGGCAAGCGTTGCAGGATCGGATCTCAGAAGCAATGCCAGCTAGGCTCCTCTCTTTTCCACTCGCCTTGGGACCCTAGGACTGCCCTGGGCAGAGATCCTCAGGCCGTCTCAGGCATCCTCCATTCTCCAAACCTGGTTTGAAAACCTCCCGGGATGGAGCCCCTGCCGCTCCGGGCAGCAGGCCGTGCCCCTGCTTAAGAGCGCTCGTAGACATCCCTGCAAATTTCGAGTTGCGATGTGTGAAATTCCAAACCCTGGTTCTACATTTGGGCACTAAGGGGGACACGTCCACCCCCTTTGTCCTGGAACAGCCCTCGATTCTGGTTTGCAAGAAAGGACCCGCTTCCTTTTTTAATACGTTGATCGCTTGCTATTTGAGGTCTGTTAGAGCCGTGTTTGTCAACGTGTCCCCTTTAAGATGCGTGGACTTCAACTCCCAGAATTCCACGCATCTTAAAGGGGGCACGTTGACAACACTCTTCTGGCAGGAGGTCCACCTATGCAGGCAACTTAATTCCAAGGGAACATAACCATGATTGCATTGCTCCATTGGATTTTTTTTTTTTAAAAAAATGCTCTGATGCTGCGTCCAGAAACGACTCGGGTGCCCGCCTGCATTTGCCTTTTCAGTCCCCCCGTTTGTATTTCCCTCCTTTGCGTTCTTCGGGGTATTGTCAGCCTGTATTCAATGCTGGCTTTCTCTAACCTGGCGCCCTCTGAAGATACCAGCCTGCAATTCCCATCTCCCCAACCTGCATCATCAGTAGTCCAACGCATTGGAAGGAGCCAGGCTGGAAGAAAAATGGACCTATGGCCCGGTTTCGAAGCGCCATTCGATACATGAAATGCGGTCAGTGTTATGCACTTGATTGTATACGTAAACAAACAACTGCAAAGGCCATTCACGAACAGAGTTTTGCCGGATAAATTCTTGGAGGAAAACTGGAGGACTAAATGGAACCTCCAAAGCGAGGCGCAGTCATGCCTAACGGGGGGGGAGCGCGCGGCTTCCATCCGGGTCTTTGAAGACTTCCGCCTCCCTCCCTCCCTCGGCGGGGATGAGCTAAGGCAGGCGGGAAGTGGGAAGCACCGCCCACCCACCCGGACCAACACACGCGCGCGCCCCACCCCCTCGAAGCGCCTGCCCAATGAGAACCGGAGGCGGGCGCAGCTGGCTTGAGCTGATTGGTCCTCGCCTGCTCCACGGGAGGCGGCCGAGTCGATTCGTCTCACTTTGGTTCCTCCCTCTCCCCAACGGCTGGAGGGCGCGAGCGCCACAGGGAGGGAGGAGTCGCGGCAAGCCCCCCCCTTTCCCTTAGAGCGAGTCCCTAACAACCAGGGAGTGGGTTGGGCGGGGCGCATGCGCGCATCCATTCTCCTCCGGCGGCCGCGTGAGGGGCGCGCGGGGCTCGGGGATCCCTCGTCCCGCCGCCCCCCGGCCGTCTTCCCCCCTCTGGCCCCCCGCAGCCATGGAGGTGCCTCCGCAGGAGAGCAGCCAGGTGCCTGTGAGTAGGAGGGAAGCTGCTTAGGGGGCTGGGGGGGTCTTTGGTCTCCGCCCCCTCCCCACATTCCCACTTAGGCCCTTCTTTGCCCGGAGACCCCCTGCAAGCACTCTCCCCGCTTTGCAGAGATGCCTCGCAATGTTACAAGTTTAAATCCCCCCTCCATTTGACCCCCTTCCCTGGAAGGAGCCCCCCCATCACGGCAGGGTCTTCTCACCCCTTTGTAGAATATCTACCCCCACAATAGGATGACGGTCTCCTCCCCGAAGCGTCCTGCATATCGGACTTCAAAGCCCATCGTTCCCTGCCACCCTGGCTGAGGAACCCAGCACTCTGGGGGCGCCAGCTTGGGGAAGGCTGAAATTTCTCCTTTCCTTCTGCAGAGTTTCCGATGTCTCTACACCGAGCGGAAGAAGTTTGCTAACTTTCCTAGGACAAACGCTCACTTAGCATTTTATATTTATATAGCTTTCCCCTGAACCCCTCAAAAGCCTCAGGGACTGCGGGCAGGAATGCCCGCTCTCCCTGATGGGCATCTCAACACGGCCCCTTTTCGTTGGCACAGAAGGATATTAGTTTGCATCTGTCCGTAGTAATGGGAACGCAGCGCAGAAATTCACGCTGTGATGTACGTCCCATGGGTGGAAAAGATGCGTCGTGTGCAGTCAGAATTAGCACCCAGGCTGTATTAAATTGCAGCACTGGACGCTGTCCCAGGACGGAGTTCAGCAAGGGAAAATTCTCGAGGAGCTGAGGATGGTAGTAAAGGGATGCAGGACTGAAGGAGCTTAATAGACAATGCGCTGGAAACATTTCCATAAGAGGCCTCCAAAAATTAGAAAATGCTGTGCAGTTGCTCTGTCTCTTTCTTCTTAGCAGACTTCTGGTGAGAAAAAAATGTAGGAAGCGCTGCTGAAGTATGGGAAGATGGAGAATGACGTACTCTGGAACCTTTATAAAATTCTCAGTCCCCTGAGTGCTTTTGGTAGTTTATTTTATAATTTGCTATATATCTTTTGATATCAGCCTAGATACAATCAGTCACTAGATTGTAAAAGAAGAAACTGGGAGGGGAAAATAGGTACAGTACCTGTTCCATATGCCTTTGAACTGTGGTGCTGGAGAAGACTCTTAAGAGTCCCCTGGACTGCTAGGAGGTCAAACCAGTCAATCTTAAAGGAAATCAACTCTGATTGCTCATTGGAAGGATTGATAATGAAGCTCAAGCTCAGATACTTTGGTCACCTAATGCGAAGAGAGGACTCTTTGGAAAAGACCCTGATGCTGGGAAAGATGGAAGGCAAAAGGAGAAGAGGACGGCAGAGGATGAGATGGCTAGATAGCATCACTGAAGCAATGAGCATGAAATTGAGCAAACTCAGGGAGGCAGTGAAAGATAGGAAGGCCTGGCGCAATATGGTTCATGGGGTCACGAAGAGTCGGACACGACTTAACGACTAAACAACAACAACAACCTGTTCCATCTCTGACTGAACAAATTAACCTTGTTCTAATTTGCTGTGATTTTTCTGCAAGGCTTCTGATAGTAATAAAATGATGCAATGAATTGAACTAAATATAATAAGTAAATTCTGAATAGTCAGGCCCAGTGACATTGAGAATAAACAAATTTACTGGATGAGTACATACTTATGATTAGGCTTGAGATGTAGCATGTATATTTATTTAAGAACACTTTTATTATATTTTAATTAGTATTTATTCTTGTTTTTATTGTAAACCGCCCAGAGTTGCTCTTTGAGTGAGATGGGTGGTGACTAAATTTGAAATATAAATAAATAAATAAATATTTGTTGATTCAGAAGGATGGGAGGAAGAAGCCTAGAGTTTAAACCCTGGAGGAGAGATGTCTTAAGTTTCTGAGTTCTGTTGTGTAGTGTGCAATCAAGCAGGAAAAGATTTAGTTCAACTAAGACATAGCTTGGGGCCGGGTTACTTACGGGACCATCCCTCCCCAGCGTGTCTACCGTCCTGTTAGATCTGGCAGGGGAGGCATGCTCCAGGTCCGTCTGCAAGGGAGTGTCATCTGTATGGACCCATGGTGCCCACCTTTTGGAATATCATCCCCCCAGAAATTAGATTTTCCTCATCCCTGCTGGCCTTTCACAAGGTACTAAAAACCTGGCTTTGCCAGCAAGCCTGGCGCCCTGATAACATGGGTAAGCCCGTGTCATGGCTTGTTTAAGTGGCTGTGAGTCTTCTCAGCTGCTATTTTTATATTATTTTTGTTGGTTTTAACTCTGGTTGTTTTTATTGTTTTTTATTCTGTTTTAATTGTGAGCTCTGCCCAGCGTGCTGTATATGAGGCGGCCTATACAGTACATTTACTAAACAAACAAACAAACAGATGTCTATGAAGTCAAGCTGAGAGGTTGAATAACAGATACATGTCTGGAGCTTGAGGATTTATTGCCTAGCCTGGGTGTGAAGCCTCATCAGTCTGCAAGCACCCTATATGTGTCTGTCCAATTTGGACAATAAGGGATCTTTTGGAACAGTGGTGACAGACATCTATTCTGTCAGTGCTCACTGGAGGATTTGGAGAAGAAAATCTTCCACAGGAGACTGTAGTGGACTTGTGTCAGGAACTTCTGCCGTGATCCAAATACCATCCAAAATGACTTCCCTAGAATAAGACGCTACCATCAACTTATTTATTTACTTATTTATTAAATCAGTTTATATAGCCACCCATCTCATCCCAGGCGACTCTGGGCGGCGTACAACTTAACTTCTGTTTTCTGATCTTTCGCTTGTTTGCAGTTAGGAAGTTGCCATCTGTGTTTTGTAGTAATGAGAGAGATCTTACGGATTTGTTCAAGTGTCTTGTTTTCAAAAGTACTTGATAAAAGTGACAATCTCTCCCCCCCCCCCCAACTTGCCCTGCTTTGTGCTTATTGAAAGCATTATTCATAATGGCACCCTGGTTTATACACATTTCAGAAGCAAGTCCTACTGAAATATGGGCTTGTAATTAGATATGTTTATGCTTGGGGTGTAAATTGTTATCTTCAGCTGTCAATATTCACAGTAGCTTTTGGTTTTTATTAAGTATTAATATGTGTTTGTCACACACTGCCAGTCTTCAAGTATAGAAATCCATTTCAGGCTGTAATGAACTTAAGGTCTTGTGGCTACTTTCCAACTGTGAGTCAATTAATATTCTTTAAATTTGATCTCTTGCAATTGCTTTATGGTTTGTGCCAGACTTCACATAAGCATGGCTGTAAATCTTGGCTCTCTAGACATTTAAACCCTTATTGAGAAGTTGGCTTACTCAGCAGAAAGCTCACAGATATGATTTGGCAAGATTAGTTTCTTTATTGCAGACAAAAATGAAGGTCTGTCCATTGTACTACATAGGAATCAAAGGTATGTGCTCCAGGATTTAAATTCTAAACCTTTTCCTCCCACCTTTCTGAGTGAACTGATACTTGGCCCTTCCCTTGATGGACTTGGAAGGCATCTGATCTGTTCTGTCATGCCCAGGAACTGCTGATTCCTGCCTCAGTTTTATTAGTTACTTGTGTGGATGAGATTGCAAAGTAGTTTTTATTTGTTCCCATTTGTCTGAAAAAAACAAAAACAAAAAACCCAACCTTGCTGATGGTTTGGTATTTCCTAAAAGTGATTAGAAGGATGTTGACTTGGGGAAGAATTCTTACATGGAGCCTACTTTTATGGTAAAATAAAAGAATGTGGCCATATTCCTTCTGTTTCATGGTAACTTTACCAGCTGAATGTGATGAAAAGAAAAGATAATTTTAATGTCTTTGAATAAATATGAGAAGCAAAGGCATTGGGTTCACATGACCTGCTATCCTGTAAATCGCAGATTACAAATTGCGCTGCCTAAGTTCACGTAGTACTCTATACCTACAAAGAAAGAAACTGCATGAGCAACCTCAGGGCAGGACACATGCGTTGAATCTTCCTTTCCTCCATTGCTAGAATGGTGATGGGAGAACAGAGGAGCTTTGGCAGTATGGACGAAAAAGGAAGGTGAGCCCTGGTGAAGTGGGAGACGTGAAGGCTCAACATGATGATTTGGGATCCTGAGATAGGATAAACCCCTAGTGAGCCTGACCTACCCATGCAGAACCTGTGAGTTCCAGCTGAAGTTCCTTTCAGGTTCTAGGATGGACATTAGGTTATCATACCTGGGCTTCTCAGAGATAATCTTCAGAAACAGCCAAATTCAGAACCAACCTACACAGTGGTGAAGCTATATCTCCCATTGAAGAAGATTGTGGCATAGCTACCTATGCCTAGCATCAATGAACCGGTAGCAGCTTTGATTTCTGAATCAGTTGTTCCAAATGGTAGAGGAGAGGCACTATGAATCCAACAGACAGTAGAAGCTGAAGAAAAGGTAGCTTTGAAAATGAGGCTAAAATCTTCATGAGACCTTTTATTAGCGTGTAGTATTCTAGCATCTGCTCCCTTTGAACTCATCAGACAGATCCTCATCATCATCCTTTCTGATAGTCCTAACCTCAGCTAGGAGAGTTGAGGAATGAGGGGCTCCCTATGATCAGGAATCTATGCCAGTCTGTCAGGGTTTCTGCTTGATGCCCAAGTTTGATTCCAAATTCCATCAGGTTCAAGAGATTGTACTCCCCAACTTCTTGCCCAGACTTTTCTGAATATGACACAACCTTGATGTGCATAGAGTGCCAAGAATATACTACAAATATATTCTCTGAGGGCAGGAGACCTGCTTGCCTCTTTTAAAACAGGAAAGCTAAGATAAATTATATGATCCAATGTCGGCAGGTGGGTTAGGGAATGCATATTCTGGCATATTCAACTTTGTGTGATGGCTGCATCAACAGTGCAAACAGTGGGAACCTCAGTAATAGATATGAGTAGCGGGACAGTGGCCTGAGTGGAACTATCTGTATTCATTAGGCATGATAACATAGCAGATTTGTCTCCACAGATGTGGTCTTTGTTGAGAATAGAGAGTACTTTAGCCTCCACTGACTCTCCTAGCGATGTTGCCCTTTCCGGTTGGTTCTCCCTTCAATGTACTTTTCTAGTCACTCAGTGTTTTCATCCTGCAGAAGAAGGATAGAGTCAGAAGCTGTAGAGAGCCACGTAGATGACCTTGGAGCGACTATGGAGCCACAGTTACAAAAACGACAGCGTGCTTTAAGCCAGGAAATAAGGAAAGTATTGAACAGAATCAGTTCAAGTAACCAAGAATGAAAATGGCAATAAGTTTACTATGTTTGCAAACTCTTGTCCGTGTCTTCTTGCCAGCGGCAAGGTTTTCTGTGATTGTAGTGAATTCTTAGTAAAGGAGTTGAACTACACCTAACTACTGCTTGCTTGCTTTCTTTTGGTGGGATTCTAAGAGAGGATTGACCTCTCCTTCTAAGTTAGAAACATAGGAGGTTGCTTTGTGTCAAAATCAGGCCATTGTCTAACTGTTGGCCCTTTGCTGGTTCACATGTTACGTCACACCATCATATGGCGAGGAGAGCAGGGGTGTTGCATACTGGGTGAACCAGCAGAACATGGCTTACTCAACAGATTGTAACTAAGCACACCATGGCTTCTTTTAGTTTTTGGTTTTGTTTTAAGCTTGGCTTATAGTTGGCTAATACGTAAAATATTACTCCCTGCACCAAATGGTATATTTTGGGCACTTGTATTGGGCACTTCTGTGTTGTTCTTTCATGTGCCACGGTTGTTGGGGTCTTCTGTTGGCTGATGTGATAGTCTCTGAGGTTCTAGTAAATGAGTTATCTTCGAACGAGTGAACTATTCCATTTTGCTTTTATTCATGGGACCCATTTCCTTAGGCTCTGCAAACTAATAATTATTTATGCTTCCTATATTCATTTGTGTTGAAAATGGATGAAATCAGTGTTGCCTATAACCCTACAGATTTGATGCAGGAGTCCAATATTTTGCAAGCATTTTCTCCTTAGTGATGGGGGAGATGGGGGGGGGAGCTTGTTTGCATATCTCTCCCCACTTCCCCAATAAAAGGTGACACTTTGTGTATTCAGTTAAGCATGAGGGTTTCCTATCTATTTGTGTTGGATATAACATGATGTGATAATTTGTGAAAGGTGTCAAGATGAGGCAGGCTGAATCTCACAAAAGGTCTCAGTCTTTATGACAGCAGTGACAGAAGAAGAGAAAGGTGCCTCTGTTGCAACTCTCTGTCCTTGGGGGTGGAGGAATATATTCCTGCTGTTCATGTGTCCATACCTCATACATCCTTCTGTGGTAGGCTCCAAGATTAGTTTCCATGTGCGGCTTGGCTTCAAAATGAATCTCTTCCTGCCTCCACTGATCCTGTATCAAAAGGATAGGTTGAATTGTCATGAGAAGATGCAAAGGCAGCAAAGTAGACAATTGAAGGCAGAGATCAAAGTCCTGGTTCCTGTTAAAGAATTGTTTGATATTGACTGAACTCCGCTTCTGAATACAGGTTGCCTCTTTCCCCACTCTTTCTAACAGTCCCCATTTCTTCTCTGTTTTTCATCTTCCACCTTGTCACCTTGGTTGAAGTTGCACAACATCTAAGAGCTCCTGCAAGGACCAAAGTATGATTTTTATGCTTTTAGTGGTTGCTCTGTTTCGCTGGCTTGACAGCACAAGGAGGGAGCCTGCTCTTTTAGAACATTTGCACCGCTAAGGGGGATCCTCATGTAAGTGGGACACAGCTGAAGTCTCTGTTTTTGCCTGGAGGAAGCTGCTAGGAAGCTCTGGTGAGAAGGAACTGGGCTTACTTTTATCTTGGTCTCTTTCCTGAAAATCAATTCATTTGGAAGCATATTGTAGAAATTTAGAGAGAGAGAGAGAGAGGAGGGGGTGGGGAACTTTCTGGCACATGGCTTATGATTTGTTCATCCTTTGTACATATAAATTTTATTTCACTTGGAACCTTAAGATTTCCATATGCATAAACTATATTTTGAAATATTTCACATTTGGTAAATAACATGGTCCAGGATACAGCCTGCTGAAAACCATTTTCCGACCGTCAATGTGTAGTCTGTAGACTCCTGTGTATTACAGTTGGAATTTCAGCAAGTAGTATTTGTCTCCTCCACAGCTTACTAAAAGTTCCTCTTGTACCTCTTCCTGCACAACTATCCGTAGTTGTCACCTGTATTTATTTTCAAAAATAGGAAATTGAATCCTATATTATATGGAGAAGACTCTGTTTGTATTTAAGACTAGTAACTCTTCTGACAGCTAGGCAGCTAGGAAGCACTAGTTGTGTTCTGATTACTTTGGGGCTATTTGAAGAAGTGTGAACTCCCTACTTAGGGAGAAGAACTGTTTCCTAACCTTACGATGTGTGAACTATTACATATTTGCCTTCTTTGCTTTGTGCGTTGTAACACAGCTGCATGTGGCTTTCTTATACAAGAATCATGGGGTTTATTTTGCTTAACATCAGAAATATTGGGCTTTGTTCATAAAAGCTGGATCTGGTATCCTTTTAGAGAGAGCATGCATGTACGAAGAGTGAGGGTTCACTAGCACGGCTGTTGAAAATGAAACAGACTTCCCGTATTTTCCTGCCTGCATCCTTATGAGGAGAGAGGGTGGCTTCAGTGCTCAGAGGCAACCAGCTGTAGATGTTTGCTCCTGTTTCTTTTCAGATTTTGAGTTGCGCTTTTCATTTGAGGGTAACATGTGCTCTTCACCTCATCATTTTCGCTGCTTTAAAATATTCTGAAACACGTTAAAGCTCTCCTTCCTTTGTTATTAATTTTAAGAAGTTCTGTTCGTTTCAGCCTATTGCAACAACGCCGCCGCATCCTGGATTGAAGGAAGAGCCTCTGAGCCAGAGCAGCAGTGGCACCCAGATTTCAAGCACCAGCGGTGTTTCCTTGGGAGAAGCCATTAGGCGCAGGTCTGCTTTGAATAAGGTAACTGGAATACCATCAATTACTTCTTTTCCCGGTCGGAATAATCACATAGCAACACAGAACTTTAGAGAAGCAGTTGCTTAGCCGCTTGCTGGATAGAAGAGACGCATGCCTTTATGTGGAACTTTGATATGGGTTCCCTTCGTGTCTATTAACTATGAAGCAGGAGATGGAGATTGATTCCCGTAGCTCCTTTCCCCTTCCCCTGCCTGTTCCTGACTTTTGCCCACTCCCCAAATAGCTTAGGAGTTTCTTGCAAGTGTCCGTTTGCTGAGAAGTCTGTCTCTGCTGACCCTGAGCCCACCTAACCCGCTATGCTAGATGGGTAACCTCTTGCTACATTGCACACCAAAGACACCCCCACAGTTCTTTTCAGCAATCTGCTACCACTCCAAGAACCCTGCTACCCTCTTCTTGCCACTTCATAGATTGGTGAGTCCACCTAGAAAGTGGACTGGAGGGATCCAGGCCTTCTGGAATAAGATGTCTTATATGTGCATTCAGTTTTGAAAATGTGCTGTAGAAGAAGAGGGCAGGCTCTGTGAAGAAAGATTGCACTGATCTTGTGTGTGTGTGTGTGTGTATCTGTGCATCTGTATTTTTGCTTTTCTTTCTTCAGGAGATGGAAACATGGTATCTTCCTCGTGCAGAAACAGATAACAGCAATCTCATTGTGACTGTAGGATGGGGAGTTGGCCAAACCCAAGGGGACTGTAACGTAACAGAATTTCCAACTATGGAGGAAGGCTTGGTCACTCCCACCGTGAATTCTAGAAGGCATCAAGCATCTGAAATGACTCACTCCCCCCTACTGGGTATGTTCAGTCCTGTTTAAAAACTTCGCATTTATCAAAGTTGGGTTTGCAGACTTCAAAAGGAAGCACAGTGCTGTTAGAGCAACTTCAGATTTGAGGCCGTTCCGTATCAGCAGTATTTCACTTCCAGCCCCGTTCTTCTGCAAGGCAGTTTGAAAGCCCTGCACCTCCTCTGAAATGCAGGGAACATTACGAACCAGTCAGTGCTTCCCTTTTTCCCTCCAGTTGACTAATAGGAGACTGCAAAAAACATCCTTCCCCCAAGCCACTCAGAGGGAAATAATTTGCCAGCACCCCTTCCACCATCCATTTCTTTCACAGCTGTACTGTATTTGTGTGCCTGCAAGGTGTGCCAGAAAATCTGAGACAGTGTTGTCATGGGAAACTGAGTGAGGGAAGATTGATTAATAAAAGCATTGAAATCCTCCAAAAGCACCTCTCAGCTGTAAAGGTGAAATGATGCAATGTTGACAGGGTGCAACCGGGCACTTTTCCCAGTAGCTGTGACTGGTGGCATGCTGCTACAGCAACTGGATGGAGAGAGGAGGATATAGTACACTTACAGGAAGAAATAAGCTCTAGCTGAACCTCTGTGGGGGCGGGGAGAGTAATTTGGCTTGATTTTTACTTTATTTACTGGGGCTTATGTGCCGCTGCAGTCCAGCAGGACTGATGGCCAGCCTGAGTTCTCAGGAGCAAGGAGGTGGCAGGAGGGAAAAGTTCTCACCAGTGAGAAAAGGGACTGCCCATGAGAGTTGCAGGACTACTGTGATTCAGTGGAAAAAGACAGTTTTGCTGTGGTTTCCATTATATCAGACCAGAGTTAGAAACACATCATCTCTGAAAAATAGACTATGTTGTACAGTAATATCTTTGAATCAGTCCTAAAGTGATGGCAGAAGTTTGGTGTGGGGTAGCTTTGGTCTTCACCTGCCTTCAGGTGATACTACTCAGTTCCTATTTTGGCTTCTCCTTTGAGGAAAATTGGGCTTAGCTTACCAAGAGAATAAAATATGAAACATTTATCAGGAAATGAACAGAGAGTATCTATACTTTAAACATGTTTAGATATTCAGGGCCAATAACTTATGTCCCAGGATGTAGATGAAGTGTATGAAAAAAAAAATGCAATGATCTCATTTCACATCAGGGAAAGCCAACAAGGGGCTAAGCAGCATCTGGATAAGAAAGGTGTAGATATTTCAGAAAATGCTGCTAGCAATAAGGTCAGAGTTGGAAATGGGTTAATGGATAGGCATGACAACAAAGAGATAACAAGACAGTGAAAAAGGCTCACACCATTAACATTTGAAAAAGAACAAGCTGTATAAGTATTTCTGGGTTAGCACTAGAAGTCTCTGAGCAAACATCAGGGGATAGGAAAACTGGTTTGCAAACAAAAACCTAGGTATAGTAGGTTAGATAGAACAGAAACCTGGTGGAGGAGAGAAATCGATGGGGTATATGGGCATTCCTGGGTACTTTATAGAAAGAAGAAGCTAAAAGAGTGTACTAGGGAAATTATTTCTCTTTATATCAATGTACAGGAAAACACAGGAAGACCTACATCTTCCTTAGAATCACTGTAGATGGCAATGTCTGGCCATAATTGTAAATTAGAACTAGGGATATGTTACGATAGAACCATAACATATCCCTAGTTCTAGGCCAGATTAACACTAATCCTGTTTGGGGAAGGAAACCTGGAAGAAATTGCTGAGCAGTTGGTTGGATACTTCTGGAAAACAGTGTATTGATTAGTAGAAGCCAGCTTGTGTTTATTAAAGTGAGTCATGCCAGACCAGTCTTAATTACTTTTTAAAAATAGAGTTACTAATTGGATAGTTCATGGGGGCACTGTGGCCATAATACAACATGATTTCAGCTAAGCATGTGGGTTGGATGTCAGCCATTGGAAGAACCATGCTTAAAGAGTGCTTATGAATAGCATTTAATCAAGTGGGAGGAAGGTCTCACCCAGGGTGCCCGTTCAGCAAGTTTGTAAATGATGGGGATGGGGCAGGTATCTCAGGAGGCTTATTGCACTTGTAGAAGGTATGAAATTCTTAAGTGTCCGACTCCATTGATGGTGGAAGAAGCTGGCCTGGAAAATTGTGGGCTTTCTGTTGCTCAGAAGGTTTAGCTGAAGCTGAGGAGTGTTGTGATAAGGATGCTGGAGCTATAGATCCTGTCTGGAGGAGGATGAGGATGAGATGGCCTCCATGTTAATCTTGTGACTCCTTGGTTCTAAACCTGAATACTGTAAGTGATAAAACTAAATGTATAATTGAGGTAGTCCATGAAACCATACCAATGGGTATGGTATGAAATTTAAAAAATAATTTGCTTTGATTTCATTAAAACAAAGCTTGCAATTAAGTCTGTGCTTAATTAATGTACACTTCAGTGGTTATCATTCAGGAACAAAAGAATATCCTGTTTTTCGAGAAAATACTATATTGTAAAGAACATTTGTAGTCTCCCAAGTTTTAAATAACATCTTGTAGGACATCAGGAGGCCAGACTTTTAAAAGTCAATCGCCCCCTTGATGAAAAGATTTCTGTGCAGATTTGAGATGGACTAAGTAGTCAGTGATGCCAGGCACCTGCACTGAGTCACTGCAGTTCTGCCTAGTAACAAATTGATTAGCATTTCAACAGGAAAGGAAGGCAGACAGACATAATCCACCTACATGCTCTCTATGTATATGACAGACTGGTTTTTAAACACAGGAAGTTGAACATATATGAAATACGGCTGACTTTTCTTAAAATGGAGTCTGAACAAGCTAATAATGCTTCATTGGATCATGGAACAAGAGAGGACATTTCCTGTTGCTCTGTAGAGACACCTCTTGAAATTGACCAAGAGCTTCCCTTGCCAGTAACCCCAGTCTGTTTTTTCGCTATTCAGCCAACAATGTCAAATAATTTCTAGATTGCTGTTTCTACATACATGTCACTGGGCTTCAGGAGGATGGAATTCATGGGTGTGCCAACTTGAACATCAAGGAGATGATAGTGGTAACTGTTGACCCAGTTAACTCAGGTGCTGACAGGGTCATAGTGCAAAGCCGCTACTCAGACCTGAATCACAGTCCACAGTAGACAACCCACTGTCACTGATGAGCATTCTTTGAGGATGGCTTGTAAGCCAGCTGTGGATGATGCGCATGACAGCTATGTCATCCAGCCCAAACTTAATTAGTTTTTTAATCAGAATGTCGTGGGGTACTTTATCAGATGCTTTGTAGAGTCAAGATACTTTCAGAGCATTGCTATAATCCAGTAAGGAAGCTAACTGCTAAACAATGAAATAATAAATTGGATGTCTGCTTCATGATAAATTAATGGTGACTACTAATAACTACTGTGTGAGCAGGCATTAAGAACAGACATGCTATTTCTTCTCATGTCTGGCCCTTGTCCAACAAGAAAAGAATGGGTGAAATTTTAGGGAAGAGGAGACATTGCTGGTGTCCATGGCATCACACCAGAGAAAAGCCGAAGAGAAGGAGCTCTGAAGATGACGGCATCTGAAGGAAGAGTTGGGGCCGGTGTGCAGGAGGAGGAACAGTGCTGATGGAGTGGCAGGGCAGTGGCTGAAGAGAGACCTATTTAGAGGGCCCAGGCGTGCTGGCAGTCCAGAGGGAGTCCAAGATAGTCATCTGGGCAGTGGACTGAGGATGGCTTTGGTGGCCACTCAGCAAAGAGGCTAGGCACACGTGGACCATTGTTTCACAAAGACATAGCTGGACTGGCAGCGGCTGACGTAGATCTCCTTTGAAATACAGCCCTTTATGCTTCAAGAAATTAAAGCTCGGACAACATCTGACCCTCAGGAATTTGACGAATGCTTAAACTACTTCTAGAAGAGGAAGAGTAGGAGTTGAGAAGTCCTGTGGGCGTAGGAAAGGTCTTGCTTGACATTTTGGATCCTGAGCTTTTTTATTTAGTAGTATGTGCCCACAAAGATGAGGTTGGGTAGCTGAAGAATTAAAATAGATAAAATAGTGCTCCAGAACCAGAGTGGTTGTAAGCTAACATATGCAAAAACCTTGTAAAGCATGACTAAGGGAGTTAAATTTGGATTCTATAATACACAGACATTTTAGAATTTTTTAAAAAAGATACTGAAAACGATATACCTCCTACGACCTGATGCTTTGTATTCTAACTTCTCGTGGCAGCTTCTGCCTCAGTTTACCTTCAGTATCTAGTCCCAATTGGATTTCCAGTTGCGATCATTGAAGATTTGGATGGTCATTCCTGCCTCTGTCACATGGTGTGCAGGCTATGACAATGCAGTCTACATAGGGCTACCCTTGAAGACCACTCACAAGTTGCAGCTGGTCCATGGCATGCCCATGTAACACCTCTCCTTTGTGAGCTGCACTGGCTGGCAGTAAACGTCCAGCCTGGCTGTCTAAAGGTCTATCTGTTTCCAATAGTTTCTGCCCGTTATGTATGATCAGCGTCATCTGATGGGGCCCAGGAAGCTGGCTTTCTCTGTCACAGCACCTGCCCTCTGGAACAGCATCCCCCCAACGATTCATGTAGCCCCTGCTCTGCCCTTCTTCAGTCAATCCTTAAAATACAGGTCCTCACTTAACAACCATTTGTTTAGTGACCATTCGAAATGGCAGCAGTGCTGAACAAAGGGACTTACAACTGGTCCTCACACTTAACACTCTTTGCAGCACCCTTGCGGTCACACGATCACGATCCGGGTGCTTGGCAACCAGCTTGCACTTACAATGGTTGCAGCGCCCCAGGGTCATGTGATCACCATTTGCAACCTGCCCAGGGGGCTTCTGGCAAGCAAAATCAATAGGGAACTGTGTGATTCGCTTAATGACCGTGTGATTTGCTTAATGACTGCTGCAAAAGACATAAAACCGGGCATGATTCACTTAATAACCACCCCGCTTAATGAATTTTTCAGTCCCTATTGTGATCATTAAGAAAGGACTACCTGTATGGTTTTCCCCCAAGGCTTGGGCGAGGGTCCATGACAGGCCTCTTAGAGGAATATATACGTTAGGTTGCTTGTTTTATTACTCTGTCAGGGTGTCATTGTTCTTTCCTCTCTATAATACCGTTTGTGTACTTTTTTTTAGTGCTGTGTGCCACCCAGAGTCGTTATGGAGCCGTTCTTAGCACTGGATGTGGTAATGGCTAGGTCAGCCTTTCAGCGGCTTTGAATGGGGACAGGAGCAGCACTGCCTTGTGGCGATTGTGGAACTGGAAGCACCGGTTTTCCGCTGTAGCGACAGGCCTGATTTTCTTCCATCTGTTTTGTGATTAGGAGAATTGGCAGTTGAACACGCACAGTACAGCCGAGGGACCATTCGCACATAAATAGTTTATTCTGCTAATGCCTCAGCTTTTCTCTAATAAGCCTAGGCAATGTACAGCGTCCTGTGTGTTGTCTAGCCCAGTGTTTTCAAACTTGGCAACTTTAAAATGTGCGGAGCCCCATTTTCCTCTTTCAGCACGCCAGTTTGTGGAGTGTGGACTGTGCTTCACAAAAGACTGTGTAATAATAATTGTGCTAATCCTTCAGGTACTCAGCACCCCTGTTTTTAATATAAAAAAGGCTTGTTGCCTCCTCCTCTCTCAGCTCCAAGAAGGTTTGGCTCTTTCGTCCAGGCCATTGAGAAGGCCAGGCTGGGTTTTGAGGAAGTGAGCTGTCACCGTTGCTGTAATATTCACTGTCACTTGCTCTAAAAGACCCGGGTGATTTCAGTGTAAGAGCAGGAGTTTGAGATGATCGGCTGGTCACCTAATTGACATCTGAAGCCTGTTCCTAGCATGGCTGCCTGTGAAAAAGGGCACTTCGTGACTTCCTTTGGCTTGCAAGTTGATGGCTTTGGCTCTTTCAGCATCAGGTCCTGGAGGCGCAGATAGAATTGGTCAATGCCATAGGCGCCGCCATTCTTTTGTGTCACCAAGAATTTGATTATGGTGCTTCTGTGCAGCGTAAGCACCGTAATTGATCCCATTACTAACAGCTGCTTGACAGTACCTAAAACTGGGGGAATAACTGACGGAAGCCAAGCTGAGGCAGACTGAGGATTTTCTTTTTCAGCAATCTGCCAAGCGGAGGCAGCACAAGTGACGCAGCCTTAGAAATAAATGCAGTAATCCACAAATGCAGGGATTTGTTTGGCGCACCAGAATTGAGGGCCGTATCCTGCCGCATCCCACTTCTGGTTACTGGATACTGGTCCCCGTATCTGATTGCATCCCACTTCTTTCATTTCAGTATGGTCCGCCTTGATTTTACAAACCCCACAATCTGTATTTAGATTGTTGTGTGACAAATCAATCCAGACAGTGTTCATTTTATGTACATTTATATACTGTATGTTGAGGTTTAACTGACATTTGGCTTTAATGGATATCTCCCTCACTGGTCCCCAAAAAGTGAGGTTTGAGTGTATTGTAATAGACAGTGATGTGCTTTGTTGTAGGGCTCATTTTTGGGTGTTAATGGTGTCAAGTAATACTTTATGTGTAACCAGGTTACATTACAAAAATTAAGCCAATTGCATAATCCCACTTTTGCGCTAGACATTTTCAAACTTTTTAATTACTTAGACAAACTTGTAGAGGATGGGAAATCAGGGAATGGACTGAGGAAAATTGTATATTCCAGGAACCAACATCCAAGGGTGCGTTGTGACAGTTGCAAAGCTGTCTATTGAATTGGGAGTTTTTGTTCAACATTTCTGAAAATGCTAGCTGCTTCCATGAATGTTCCTTCCCCCAGGCACTGGGACTAGGACGTTGATGGAGCTGGCATGGGGTGGTTGGTGGATAAATGTGAGTTTTCTCAGGGCCTCAATATTGCTTATTGTTTTAAATGGTCTTTTTAGTATATTGTGTTTTTATTTTGTCCATGTCCAGAGCGTTTTCTGGTAGATGGGCAGCTATATAAGTTTGTTAAATACATGTGCATATTTTTACTTTCACCCTATATATAAACTTTTCAAACCCTGAAAGTTTGGGAGTCAAGATTGGTAAATTCTGTGTTTTAAGTTTAAATAAGGACTCTGGCTTTCAAAGCAATTTTGTCTGACTCTGGTTAGGCCTGTTACATTTGTACACTATATTAAAATGAGCATGCAGATTTCTTTTCAGATAGTAAGAAGACCCAAGTAACACTCCACTTGTGTTGCACGTCTTTGTTTCATAAGTAGCACACTCATTTCGCCAGTGAGTTTGCCTTCTCCGTTGTGAAGTCATTTATTCTGTTGTTGAGTCTGACAGCAATTTTTCCTGCCATCAGAACACTGCAAAATAAAGTGACATCCTGAATTAGGCTTACTGGATTTATTTTGAACGTCAAAGGATCAGAAAACAAACACGTGGTAAAAATAAGGATTGAAAACTTGATTCAGACACTGTTGCACAAACAGATACAGAGGAAGGCGAAGAATTTATCCTTGCAGATGTTGTTAGCAAACTGTCTAGCTGTAAGAGTGGTGCGTTCTGTCAAATATGAAGCACGTGAGTCATCTGTCAGAGATGGGGTACATACTGAACATGAGAATAAAAGTGCAGTGGAAAGTACAGAAGATGTTAGCACATTCCTTGCTAGAGAGAAAGAGGGAGATATAGCTGGAGAGTTCCTCCCCTTCTTTCCTTATAGCGAAAGAAAAAGAAAAAGCATGTCCAACTTATATAGAGAGCAGTGTTTCTCCACCTTGGCAACTTTAAGATGTGTGGACTTCAGCTCCCAGAATTCCCCAGGCTACCTTGGGTTTGCAGGGTTTTTTTCTTCCAGTCTGTCTGTATTTTGGCTGCCTCTTTATATGACCATGAAAGAATTCTGAGGTGGGAGTGAATCTCCCCTTTTTAAAAAGTAATGCGTGTTAGCAGAAACCATACCCCACTTATTGTGCCCTGCCAGGATGGTGAAGCAAGCATAGAGTCTGAACTTGGCTTATGCTGCTGTGTTGAGATGCAAGGAAGACAATTGTTGACAGGACAGCTTCAAAGAATTATTCTGTGAGCCAGTTACTGTACAGGCTATAGTTAGGTGACTGGTTTATTCAGAGCTGCTTTTTGCATTGACATTTGATTATCTCTTTAGAAAATGAAACATCCTGTTCTTGGTTTAAAAATATAGTTAAGAATACATTTATTTAAGTTTCTTACTGTGGGAAGAAGTTCTTAGATCCTCAGTGGGAATCTAACCTACCTAGGTGTACTAATCTTTCTCTTCAGAGGTTGATACCCTTGGTAATTTTTTCGTATTAGACCAAATAATTTGTTTAAGTAACCTGCTGTTTTTCTATCAGCTGTTCAGATAGATTCCACTGTTAGATATTCAGAATGGATCAAGCTTCCTACTAAAACAACAGGGCTATCAGTTGTGAAGAAGGGGTATATGGTGCCCTCAGTGCTATTCTGTAAATGTTCTCCTTGAATATTTGAGACAGTCCTTTAAAATGAGGAATATTTTATTTTCCTAAAATGTTTTGAACTGTTTATGCTTGATGAATTGCATTCTTTTTGTAAAAAGGGTTTTATACTGTCTTTGCTGTCATTGTTTAGTACTGCTGGGCTTTTGACCAGTTTTTAAAGCCCATGCTGCTGGGCTGGGCACCGCATTAGTAAGTTGTCTTGATTAGCAAGTTGGGACTGTTCATCTTGCCATCATGGTAATTGTAATCTTTACAGAGATTCAGGACAGTCAGCTTTCTCCCAACCTCCCGCTGCTGACAACACACGCAACGCAAGGCCAGACTTTCTTTAGCGAGACCCTTTTTCAGCAAACAGGATTGGATTTTGCTCCATTGAGGTAAGGCTAAACCTTCCATATGTTTAAACTCTGTTAGCCTCTTTGTTTAAGGCAGTTACTTTCTGCTTGGTTTAATCATATCTAGATTTAAACCCTTTCTAGATCATGTCCCCAAATCCACAGCATTTGACTAGATGGTTCCCCGGGGTCACCATCAGGCCTGTGACCAGTCGGGGCAGTGTCTGCAGCAGGCTGGGGAAGGGCTGTGTGCTATTGCCCCTTCTAAGAAAGCCACACGGAAAGCGAAAAAGCGTAGTTTTTCTCCACCGTTGCTTTTGCTTACAATGGCAGCAGCAGAAAGGCTTTGTTTATAGTTTTTTGAGTTCTTTTGCAAACACGTTATTTGTAGGAAAACTTCCCCTTAGTTTCAAAAGTGCTGCGGCTGCTTTCTGGAAAAGCCAAGCACAGAAGAAAGAATGCCACTTACATCCTAGTAGAAACATGCTACTACTTTCTGTAAAGGCCCAGTAGAAAGAGGGAAAAACAATTCTTGCTGAAGAGGAATGGTTTTCTTTTTTCATGTGGATTATCTGAAGAGTGGACTTTTGCAAGAAGTCAAGGCAATCTTTTTCTTCCCTGGAGAAAGTCACTACAGGTAATCCTCAACTTATAACCCCAATTGGGACTGGAATTTCTGTTGCTAAGTGATGTGGTCGTTAAGTGAGTTGTGCCTGATTTTACAACCTTTTTTGCTGCGGTTGTTAAGTGAATAACCGCCATTGTTAAGCGAATCACATGGTCATTAAGCGAATCCAACTTCCCCCATTGACTTTGCTTGTCGGAAGCCTCCTGGGAAGGTTGCAAATGGTGATCACGTGAGCCTGGGACTCTGCAACTGTCATAAATACATGCTGGTTGCCAAGTGCCCGAATTTCGATCACATGACTGTGGGGATGCTGTGGTGGTCGTAAGAGCAAGGACCTGTCGTAAGTCACTTTTTTCAGCGCCGTTGTAACTTTGAACTGTTGTTAAACGAGTGGTTGTAAGTTGAGGAGTACCTGTATTCTGTCTTCCAAGCCAAAGTTGCATGAAAACAAAGAATGCTTGCTAGCTGAGGTAGGTCCTCTGCTGGGAAGCAGGCCAGTATACTTACAGAATATTAATTGTGTGTTTAGTATTTCAAGAATTGACTCTTTTCTCTGAAGTTCCCTCCATTCCTTTCCCCGACCTCACTTCTTACTGCCCTGGAGTGTTGTGGCAGTTACTTTTTATCTGAAGATTTACCATACTTGGCTGGAATACCTGTCCTGTCTTTTTTTATGAAGTCAACTCATTGCAGAGAGAAATTCCACGCTAGGCTGGATTTCCTGGTGATATCCTTCACTAGCATGGAGAATCTTCTGGTTAACTAGAAGGAGGGTCCCAACGGCAAATATAGAATTAATGCAGACAGGAGAAAGATAACGCAAGATAATTGGAAGAAAAGACTCCAGGAATACTTGTGTCAAAATACAATTTCAGGAGCAAGGAAATGATATTTTGAAAGGAAATATCCAAATAATGAACAACTGCAGGTTAATTTGCTATAGAGTGTCAGTTCAAAAGAGCACTCAGACTGAGGCACAGAGAATAGGCAAGGATCTTAAATGGGATTGCAACAAGCATTTAAAGCAAGCACAGAAAATTAAGTGTTACCAGAAAATAAAAGTAGAAAGTCAATAAAACACTACAAAGAAGGGAAAGCAAAGGAGACTGGAGAAGCAGCAGAAAAGAAGACTGGATTCTTCGTCGTTCTGGCCAGTGAAGTCTCTGCTTGCCAGCTCTCCAGAGAAAGGGACGTTTGGCTGCCTGGGTGACCCAGGAATGTCACACCTGTGGAGTGGGTGTTGGATGTTGATGTAACCAAGGCAGCTGTGGAAATGCATCTGTTTTCCAGCTGGAACAGCTGAACATTGATTCAGGAGCTGGGCAGAGCTGCTCTTTCTGGTTCTCCCCATCTGATGTCAGATATCCCCAACACCCGGTAAGCTCATTTCCTAGGTGTGGATGGCCCTGCACACCTGAGAGGCTATTTTGCTTAGATAGTCAGAATCCCAGAAGTAATTGGGTTTTCTGTATGTTACAATATACGTCGTGAGGATCAGTGGATTCACTTGGACGAGTAGGAAAGCCAACCGTTTGTGCCTTTTGTGCCATAAAACTCTAGTTCAAAGGCTTAAAGAGAAAAGTTAGATAAAGTTTAATGCAGTACTTGACAGAGGCCTCATTTACACATTCTCCTTGCCCCAGTGCCAAGTTGGCCTGCAAACTGTTTTTTGAGGACACATCCTTGCCAATGAAGATCATTATGATCTAGCAGGAAAGTGGCCTTGTCCATTGGAAGTGCAGTTTAAATTCCTGTGCAAGCATTCTGGTTTGCATGGAGGAGGACCCTGAGACAGGTCAGTGACCTGCAACACTCCACTTGGCCCATAGCAGAACCATCTCCTATCCAGCCATGGGGTTCTGTCCCTCCATGGCTGCTTCTGCTCTGGTTGCAAGAGGGAACAGAATCTCCCCAGCACCGATTTTCTTTTCTTTTCTAGGCTCTGGTAGGAACACCAACCTCCTAGGAGGAGTTCCGCAAGCATGTTCTCCTTACTAGTAATTTCCACCGCTTGGTTTTTCTCCTTTCTACAGCTGCAGAGGTTTGCTAGAAAGAAGAACAAGCGGGAAGGAGGTAACCATGCTGGAGAGCAGAAAATCTGGGGAGATAGGGACCCTTTGCCCTCATTGCTCCTCTTGCTGTTGCTGCCCCTGCTCTTACCTCCATCCTTCTACAGTAACCATTGACAGTTGCAGCTCCTTCCTTGTGTGCTGACCTCATTTTGGAGGTATGGCAAGAAGAACACTTTGGGGGAAGTAGGTTCTCAAGCTGAGTGCTTTCCTCTTATCTCAAGGGGAGGAAGGAAGCACATTGGTAGGTGTGTGGGGGAAAGTCCCCAGGAAGCAGAATCTTCACTTCTTAAATTACTTCAAAACAGTAAACTCTAGGAGGTCAAAACTCATCCTACCAAGAGCTACATCAATCTGTCTGTCTGTCATGGTCTCTGCTAAAACAACCCTATACAGGGGAAAATGTAGACCAGTGTTTCTCAACCTTGGGAACTTTAAGATGTGTGGACTTCAACTCCCAGAATTCTCATGCTGGCTGGGGAATTCTGGGAGTTGAAGTCCACACATCTTAAAGTTCCCAAGGTTGAGAAACACTGACCTAGATTGTGTAGTTCTTGGGCCTAGAAATGCTTTCCTTTGGCTTGTTGGACTGTAATACAGGATCTTCTTTCTTTTTCCATTTCAGAGCAACTCCAGACTTTTCAGTTACAGCTTCTGAGAAGCCTTCCACACATTTGCAGATAAGTGAAGCTGTGCAATTGGCAGCCCGAGAAATTGGCCCAGAATGCTCCAGGGAGTGCTTCTCTCTGTCCCAGCATCCCCTGGCTTTCAGCATCATGACTCATAACAATGCCAGTCTGGGTAGCTATTTATCACAGCATCCTCTTTCTTTTTCTGAGCAAGTACCTGTGGAGCAAAGGAATTACAGTGATTGGCAAATGCCTCATGTTGACATAAATGCTAAAACCCTGGCCTCTAAGGAGGAGAATTCTGGAATGCTGTGTTCACAGATGTGGCAACACCAGCAACCGGCCACGCAGCATCTTCCAAAAGGATGTTGGGGAACTGAGCCCAGCCAGGATATGTTCCTTTTGGACTGCAGTGTCCCAGCACCTGTCCTGCTGGAATTGCTGGAGGATGAGATGGGGTTATCTAAGCATGATGGCTTCTTATCTTCTGAAAGTTCTTCTTGTAAAAGTGCTTTGGGAAAGGATCCAGAAGAAAATGTAATTAGTCAGCTAATGGAGAATGTGGATCTGTCAGAGAACGCTCCAAAATTGTTTGTAGAACTGCATCAGTCTGAAGGCAAAACCACTCCTAAACCTGAGTCATCAAAACTGCTTTCTGATGCAGCAGGAAAGCTCTTTAGAAATGCCAGTGATTCAGAACGTTTATCTGCCAACCTTTCACCGGTGTTGGAATCCTCCAGGGGACATATGTTTGGCTGGAGTGATTCTTGCATGATTACTGAGATATCTCCAACTCCTGTGCCAGATAACCAGCATATGCAACAGAATTTTAAAAGCGTGTCTGAGGAAGAAAAAAGAAAGTTTGTTCCAGCTCCAGCTGACAATAAACTTCATGCTCCTATGCCCTTCCAGCCAATCATTGTGGCTGCAGAGCTCAGTAAGGAGATGAACACCATGAGAGACACCCTGGCAAATGTGAACAAAAATGAACTAACGCTCTCTGACTGGAGTGTAGAGAGAGAGCACAGAAGTGCTGGAGTTTCACCTTTTAATGAGGGATCATTCTTTGTACATCTGGCTCATCCAATTCATCATTCTACCCCAGGGTTTTTTACAACCAGAAGCTTGAACCGCGAAGGCCCTGGTGTGGCACTCCCTGCCAAATCAGTACTTCAGGCCCCTCTTTCTTGCTTACGTGAAGAGATTTCAAAGACTTCTTATGCCAATACACGCATTTCATCAGTGGAAGAGCCTTGTGTTCCGTCTGTGGAAGACCCCTGTCTGTTTCCCACTAAAAAGAGTTTTACATTTCACAGTGGCCAAGGCTTAAAAAATGAAAATAGCAATGGTTCTGCAGTTTTGCCACCTCTTAAGGGTAGAATTCAGTCCATGCCTTCTCTTAATTTTATGGAGAAAGTAGGAGCATGGAACCTGAGCCATTCAACTGAGAGGTTGTCCGATGCATTGGCTTTACGTGGTTCAGATGGCATTTCTCCCAGGCAGAAGGCCTACGATGCTATTGCTGATTCCTTAAACTGCATCTTGGTAAAGCAACAGAGTCTGGTTGATCTTAAGGCAAGGCTGGCCACCCCTTTTTGTGGGCCAAGCTCCATGACCAGTCTTCACTCCTGTGATAACAAGTTTCCACATGCTTTACCGTTTACCAGGTCTCAGTCTGAAACCTCAGTGATCGCAATGAGCAGAGAGATTTCAAGGGCAGAAATAGGTAATGAAACAAGACAGAATAATACTCTTAAACAAGCAGAAGTCAATAGCAATGTTTTGAGAGCTTCTAGAATTGAACAAACTGATGTGACTAACGAAGACTCTCTTAGCCAACATTATAAAGCTGTTCCAGTCTCTGTTGTATCCAGCGATGAGGAAAGTGTTGGTAAAGGAAGACAGTCAGATCACCTTATTACAAGCAAAAGAGTTGCTGAACTCCTCAAAGAAGAAGCCAGTTCTCTCAGTGGTAGCAGAGAAGAATCTGAGGGCTCCGAAGAGAATGCAAGAGAATTGTCAGAGTGTTATTTTCATCCTGATCAGATGGAGATGGACTATTTTAGTGATGTTTCCCCGGACAATTTAAACCAAGTAACTGATTCTGGAACAGAAAGCTGTACTGACTTGAGGCTGTCTTCGAGGCAGTCTTCAGGATCTTCTGCTGTTTTTGGAAAGTTGCAGAGCAGTTTGGAAGATGAATTATTACGAACTCCAAATCATGGCGAGCTCAATATAGAAGAGAGAATACCGGTAAGGTCCATCATACTCTTCTTTGTCATTTTTTAATGTTTCCCTTTACTATTGAATTCACTGCTGGATTGCTTGAGTCACTACTGTGTGAGCTTTTGTTCATCTTAGAAGGCAAATATATAAATTATTTCTTTGTCTGCTACCATCATACTATATCTCCAGAGTTTTTTCTTACCTTTGCAGATTCTATGGATCTGCCTTATACTTGGTTGGACTATTATGTTATGTGGTGAATGCCAGCCTGATGGCCAGCCTGCAAGCCACGGGCAGACTTCCCCAATACACATTTTCAAGAGGGATGGCTGTCACGTACACAGAGAGACTTTCCAGCCATTCCCTCTGTTCAACCAGTAGAAACATCTTTTTGCCCGTTGAAAACCATTGCAGAGTTGCTGGACTGAGGCTGAGAAAGGAGAGGACTAACTCTGTTCCTCAGAATCTCGGATTAAACCCTGGAATTTCTGGGAAAAGGGGGGAAGTCCAGGAAGTATGAAGCAGGGTAAAAGAGACTTCAGGCATCAGTCTGGAAGGAATAGGTGGTGGGTCTATAAAAGAATTTTGCAATGAAATTTTGAAGTGTCATTCTCTGTGTAGGGTAAGTCTCCTATCATTTGTTTCTGAGCGCAGGCTCAGTAACAGGGTCTGTTTCATCCTGGTAGTTTTTAAATGCTGCTATTTGATTTGAAGAACTTTCTAGGTATCTCTTTCAATAGGGAACATGGGCATTTTAATATCTAAATATTACAGTTTATCTTTTTAATCCTGTTTATAAAGGTTGGTTTATTATTTATCTTTGGAGTGGACTGAAACCTCTAGTCACACGCCTTGACATTATAAAACCCAGGTGGTGGCATTATAGGATTTTTTTTTTCTTTTAAAACTTTTTTAATGAAATGCAGTGCAGAGTTGAGAGCCCTATCTCTCCCACCTCCTGGGGATAAGGGGTGCACTCAAAGTGAGGCACCTCCTGGAACATAGACAGTGACAGTAGGAACTATCAACTACCCCAAAGCAGGGCCAGGATTGGGAAGATACAGAGTGCTCCTGAGACTTCCAGCCTTCCACCATATGGTCTCAATTGGGCTTCTGCTACAGTCTGTCTAAATCAGTGTTTCTTAACCTTGGCAACTGTAAGATGTGTAAACTGCTGGCTGGGGAATTCTGGGAGTGATAGTGCAGACATCTTAAAGTTGCCACGGTTGAGAAACACTGGTATAAATGCTGATTGCTTTCATCACCTCTAGCTCTGCAGTTCCACAGACAAAATTTAGAATTTTGGGACTAGTAGCTGAAGAGTTGTGCACGTCACCTTCTAGACCAATGTTTCTCAACCTCAGCAGCTTTAAGATATGTGGACTTCAGCTCCCAGAATTCCACAGCCATGCTGAATGCTGGCTGAGGAATTCTGGGAGTTGAAGTCCACACATCTTAAAGTTGCCAAGGTGGAGGAACACTGGTCTAGATTCTACCTTGGCAGGCCTTTTGTGCTACTTGACAGCAGAAGCCAGCTCTGTGATGGATTTTATGGGAAACTGATTTGTAGGAAGAAATTATTTACACCAAATTATCTTCAGTAGCAAATCTGATGTAACCTTGTCTCATGATAAAGTATATTTTATAATTCTGTAAATGTTCCTCTTTTTGTCCTCTAACTCAGACTCTGCAAATTGTAGGCCTTGAATAAATGTATCTCTAACCAAGATTGCCTATTTCTTTTTCTGCCCATTTAATTTTGAATATTCACTCTTGCTGATATGTGGGATATATGCTCATGTATGCATATGAGAGAATGTTTACCTCTGCTCCAAATTAATAGCTTTTTCCTTTGCTAAATATTTTTCTGCTTTAATAATGAGGTTTTCAGGACATGTAGGCTCATGAAAGAGATTTTGGAGGATAAAGATAAGACAAGACAAAAAGTAGAAAAAAATTGTTTTTCTTTCATGCTGCTTGCTCTAATACAGCTTTGCCCCACCAAATGCCCTTCGAAAGTTCTGGACTGCAACTCCCAGAATTTGAACTCAGATGCAACTAAAAACCCTGAATTACAGTGGCCTAGTTTCATGGATATCTCTGTTGCTGGAGCAGAACCCACAGAAATTACACTGAATGTGTTTTGAAATATATTTCCAGATATGGATGCAGCTTGCCAGGGCTTTTAATGGATTGAGCACTTACATGCATATTGTTAGGACAGTCCTGCAGCTGATGATTCCTCATTTCTAAGAGTGCAGCAAATGGTGCTCGCTCTGTTGGGGCTGTTTTGATGAGTCCCAACTAAGGGTACCTTCTGCCACTGTTGGAAAACAGAATCATGGACTTCCTGTGAAGGATGTTTTTCAGTAGTGAATGGAGAGCATCTAACCCTCCTTTTGGCTGAACAGGGAGGCCCAACTCTTTCTGCCTGCCTCTCTGTTCTTCTTACTCTTTCTTGATATGGTTCTTCTGTTTGGCCTGTGAGGTATGCAAAAAGGGTGGGAAATTATTCTCTCTCCCATCCTCTACAATCGCCAAAGGAATTGTCCCTGTTGGAGGCAGCAATTGCCTTCCTTCTGTGGTAGGTCCAGAGTTCCCTTTTCCTTTGGTCCTTCTGCTTTTCTGCTGCTTTTGGTTGTTTTGATTTTCGTCTCCAGTCAGGGTGCCATCACTCTTCCCACTCCCATAATTTTTCCTGCTGCTGGCTGCCTTCTGCTTCAGAGAACATTTCCCTGCCTCTCCATATGCCAGTAGCTTCATCATCACTGCTCTGGAGTCAGTGTGAGCCTGAAAAATGTGAATGGATAGGGAAAGGAGAATCCAGGGGCTTTCTGATGCCTCCAGAGGCCTTCATAGGTATGAATATATCTATAGGCACAGAGACCTCAGAGGCAAGATTCCTGCAGAGTAGTGGGGATTCTCTAAATTTAAACCTCACATATGGTTTCCTGCAGAGACTTCCCAATGGAATTATTTCTATGTGCATGTTTTGTTTTCATTTGTCCTCCTTGTAAAATGGTGGTATATTGGGTGAAATTTCAAGCTGAATGTTGTCAAAGGCCAGTCTGTTTTGATTGCATCTGCAGTTTAATTTTCTTCCCTTCTTACATCAGGTGTACCTCCATAACCTGGGGATTGACCAGTCACCTTTGTCTATTCTGACTCCATTTATGCCTCAGGGGCCCATTAGAGAAATCGAATTTTCTCCAACTGAGCTCAGAACATTGAAGGCATCTACTGATCTTTTCCACTTGCACTTATCAGAAGGTACGATGGGAAACTCTTGGGCTTCACTTGAGGTGATTAGGTTGATCTGGCAGTGGCCCTTAGTCTTGTGAACTGGATGGAACCTGCAGGTTCAGAGGCGCTGTAAGTCTTGAAGCCAATTGCCATGATCAGCGTAGGAGGTTAGGTTGGATGGAGCTCTTTGGGCCAGCACAACAAGGTGGTGGCTTTCTCACAGCTGCTGTGGATGCTGATGTGGTCAGGGAAGATATTGGAGTCTAACAACCTTCAGGGATGTGCAGTGAAGTTGCAACAGAATACCAGTCCCTGGTTTTTAAAAGAATTCTGGATTTGGTAGCAATCTCTCCAGTGCTGTAGCTCTCATCTCAGAAGGTTTTCCTTCCTAAAGGAAATGGAAAGGAAGTTAGTGGGGAGGTTTTGTAGTGATACTTCTTTAATCTGGCTATGTAGAATCAGATCAATTTACAGCTATAAATGGCATGTACTAGAAATTGATATTCATCTCTGGTGGTTATATGAAATATTTGAAACTATTTCTTTTTCCAGAATAATTGCTGGTAACATATTTATTTCATTGTCTGACATCAGATTTATGGGAATTGACATTAATAAGGAAATCTGATGTTCTTAATTTTCTTTCAGAAGATTCACAGTCTGTGAAAGATGCTATGCGGTCAACCTTGAATTCTTCGCTGCTCAGTGGGCCTGCTCTGGCAGGGTCAGATGTCCCTGATACTTCATTACCTACAAAGCTTTCTCCACAACCCTCCAGAGATCTCCTCCATCAGAGCAACTCTCACTGGAAATCTCATGCTGTAACACCACCTCTTGCAGAGTCCATTCCTGAGTTTCCATCTGCTCCCATTCCAACAGAAGAAAATCAAGTAATCCCAGGAGTTCCATCCAACTTTGGTGAGGAAAGATCAACAAAATGTGCAGAGTTACCAGAGGACAATTTAGACTCAAACAAACTTGGTGTAAGTCAAGCAAAACCATCTTCCAGTCCTTTGTCTCAGGACAATGATGAAAAGTGTGTAAGTGAAGAAATCAGATCTTCAAATGTAATTTCTGCTGGAGAAAGAGATGATTCCTTCACAGGGTCAAACACAGCAAAAGAGAGCCAGAAGCTTGTGGCAGAGGTAGACACTAGAACTTCAAATGAAAAATTCAGATCTGCTTCATGCATCTCTTCTTCCAGCTCATTAACATATATCAATAAGAGGGAGTTGTCTGGAGATCCTGGATCAGTTAAGAAGAGTAGACTGGGGATTCAGAGAGTTTGGTCGTGGGATGAGAGCATGGCCAAGCAGAATATCACTGGTAACTTGAAATGGGAAGATTTGCAGATTGCGGATTTGTGCGACAAGGAGCCAGTTGTACCTGAAAAGCTGAGGCCAGAATCCCAGAAAGTGAGTGAAGAGTATGGAATGACAAAACCTGTAATGCGATCAGAACCGGAAGGTTGCAACAGGATAGCTGTGAATAAAAGTCTTCCTGTTTCAATAAATAGGTCTGCAGATAGTGAAGTATGCCTCCCTCCAAATCTAAAAGAGATCCAGGCTGTTTCAGATATGGAGCCCTTGGATGGTGTATCTAACATCTTGGGAAATGTTCAGCAAATTGAGGAGAAAACTAGTGAAACTCACAATAAAGAGGTAGGTAGTCCTCACGAAAGTGCAAATAGCAGCAGTGTGGACTCTCTGGGTATCAAAGTGAAGAAACTTCTCCAGTATGAGCATTCCGTGATCCACAGAGCTCCTTGGATGGAGATGAAGGAGCGTGATGGATCTGGCCCCAAAGAGCACTCTGTTGCAACCAGCGCAGCTTTCAGCAGAGAAGATATTGGTCCCCAAGGGAGCAATAACAGCAGCAGCTTGGACTCTTTGGCTGTCCGTGTCAAAACTCTTCTGGAAGAGGAACGCCCTGTGTTGCACGCAACTCAAATACTACAGAGTGTACAGGAAGAAGAAGAAAAAGCACGTGGTAAGTAACTGAACCTTAAGAGCTCCATGATGTGTAATTGCTGGGTTTACACCTCAGAATCCACCTCTGAAATGAAATGAGGTGAATGAAACCTTTAAGATAGTCACTTCTGCCCTTGGGCTTTGAATGGTTATCATGGGGCAGCATGTTTGCAAGATTCCTAAGCCCATGGGAAGACTCTTGAGAAAAAGAAGGAGATTTCCATGGCATGCAGCTGGAATGCAGTTTGTCTTGTGTAAATGCTTCCAGGGAGACTCTCCCTGTCTTATTCCATCATCAAGTGAGTCTGGGGGGAAGAAAAAGGCAAGATGATAGGCTGAAGGAATTCCAGTGCGTGCGTGGAAGGTGCTTATATCCTGTCATGCTCCATATGATACAATCAGCGGTTCTTGATAGATGAATCATGGTCTTAGCCTTCCTTGAGCATGTTTAATTGGGTCCAGCTTGCCATGCCAGATTTTTTTTCCCTTTCTTCTTTCAAATTGTTTTTGGAAAGGGAGGAGAGAATGGATTTTCCAGAGTTCAGTGGAAATACTTGTTTGCTGCTCAGGACCGTTATATCACATAAGAATGCTAAGTGGTACTTTAGAGAATTCTGTAATTGAATCTTTTCAGTAATTAGTAATCAGTCTACAAAACATTACTAATTTCTTAAAAACAAACCCGCTACAATCATTCCTGTATGGGATGAGGTATGTAAGAGGGGTGTGATACTAGCATAGATCAGTGAACTTGGGTTGTATTCACCTTTCCAAGCCACACTTTAATAGCCACTGTTCTGGCCTCAAACAAAGCCTTCTGCTGCTTTTCTGTGAGCTGTCTAGGAGTTGGGAAGGGAGATAGACTCAGCTTTTTGTAGGAAACTTTCCAAAGGGGAGAAGGAATGTTTGTGAGTGCTCAAAAAATGCACATATTTGTGGATGGAGAACTAAAAAAGGGGGGGGGAGTATAAAAGCCCATACAGAATGCCTGTAGTAAAAGGCACGTTACTACATGTGATGTAAAAATAGGTTGGAATAAACAATATTGGAAAAAAAATCCAAAACTGAAAGCAATAAAAACTTATAAGTTTATTTGTTTCTCTCTCTCTAAAAGCCTGGGTGAAACTAAAACTGACAGCTCAGCTCCAAGACTCCATACCTGACTTGAACGAAGAAGACAGGTGGATGATAGAACAGATTAAGAAAGAGCAGCTTTTGTGTTCTGGAAAAAATGAACATTCGGAGGTAAAAACAAAACTTGGGGGACAATTAAATAAAGAAGCATGGACAAATTACAAGTTTTTGCTTGCAGGATACCTTTCTCATCTTTAATTTACTAACTAATAAAAGAAGAAAAATTCACCCACAGGGCAATAATGCCTTGCCAGTAACATGCATCTTATTGAAATGAAATTTCCATCTAGCTTGTAAAATGGAATAAATGTTGTAGAGATCTGTTTAAAGAAATCATATAATTCATAGCATCATGGAACATAGGAGTTGGAGAGGAGCATTTAGGTCATCTAATCCAATTCCCGTTCAGAGCAGGACCAAAGGTGGAAATCCAGTTTGAAGACCTCCAGCAATTGGGGGTTCACAGCTGTTCTAGGCAGACTGTTCCAATAGCTTTTACTGTCAGGAATTTCTCCTAATACTTAGTAGGGGTGTGCGTGAAATGGAAATGTGTTTTGTTTTGAACCCATAATAAATATTGAATCTTGGAAGTTCTGCTGAACATTTCTGAATGGGCTGTGATTCAGGAGAACTGCATCCTGGAACATCTTGGTTGTTCAAAGAGTCAGTTGAGACAGATTCAGAGGAGTCTTATGGACTGAGTAGGACAGGACTGGTGCACCTTGTCCTTCGCTCCCATCCTCCGCTGCTGTTGATCTTCCTGAAACGTCAGCCTCCCAGGTAGACCAGACAGGAAACACAACCAGATGAGCTAATTCTACTTTATTGTAAGGCTACATTAACAGAATCTTGCAAGTCTGAAAGTACAAGTCTTCCGCCATCTTTTTTTACAGCCTGATAAGTTAGGGCGGATCCTTTCTAAGTGCTTTCTGTGCCTGTTACTCAGCTGTGGGCTCCTCCCCCTTTTATCTGATTGTTCCCTAGGCAGTGTCTCTTCCCCTTGCCTCTCAAGATCATTCCCACATACCATTACATGAAGCCTTCCTTTCCCCACCACCTTTTTCATTTGAAGCCCAAGGCATTATCAGCAGTGCTGAAAAGTTTGGGGATGGGGAGGGGCAGGAGGCTGGTTGGATATACCACATTTGAAGCCTTCCCAATCTTCCCAGCACCTTCCTTCCCTACCTCCCCTTAGCTGATGTCCCTTAACTAATATTCTTGATTTATTCCCACTTTTCCCCACTACAACACTTCTTCCCAGAACACACATTTGATTTGGGTGTGGACCACCAGCCGCTATTGTTCTGTGGATGGAACTGTTTGTGCATAGAACGCTTTGTACATCCCCAGTATTCCGCTGGAAGTTGTTTCAGAACACCCGGGAGGCCACATTCTCTGTGTAAGCCTTGTCTTGTAACCTGAAAGGTTTGGCCCAATTCTTTATGCAAAGCAGGTGCATTGGAAGTTCAGGGTAGGTTCTCCAGTGCGGTTGCCTCAAGGCCAGGGAGCATATAACTAATTCTCCTTGGCCACCTGGAGAAATGGTAAGAATCACCTTCCCCCCCCACCCCAATTTTTGGCCACTGACTTGTAATTAGAAGTGGGATATAATTTTAACATTAACCTATACTTAGTACATAATTGAAACCCTTCTGTTTCATGGATTCCAGTTTTTACAAACAATGCAGTTGAAGACCTATGGAAGTAAGATCTGTGCTCTATGCCCTTGGGTTTACCATAAGTCGCAAGGCTTTATTTACTGTTCATTTTGCTTATTACCACTATAAAAACTTTCCATCGTGTGTGTGTTTGTGTGTGCGCGCGTGTATGTGCCTGAGTGTGTGAGAGAGACCCATATTCAGATACAGACACACGAAAGCAGCATACTTGGTATTTCTCTGTCGTTTACTTGCCCTGCAGTCTTATGTAATTAGTATATACAATTAGAATTTAGGGTATAATTATATGTAATTAGGAGATCGTATGTTGCGGTTTTATATTGTGGTTCTGTGATAAATAAATAAATAACCCCCCACCCCAACCCCAACCTGGCAGCTAAAAAACATTTGCACGCAGACGCGTGTTTGGTGGCCTATTCAGCCAACTGGGGTCATGGTGACTCACCCGTTGTTCTCTTTTTCTCTCCCCTCCAGCTTAGCTTTTACACTGGGGCATTGCCAGAGTGCTGATGGAAGCTGATTTGTGGCGATCACCATGCCTGGCAGGCTGTCAGTTGATAATTGCCACATGATTAAAATGTGTGAAATTGTTTGTTGATCTAGGGCAGCATTTCTATATGTTGGTATGAACTAGTTCTTCTGTGTGACGCTTAATTTGTATAGGAGGGATTATATTTTTGTTTTTGTTTCCTTCAGTGTGAGCGTTGAGTCATTAGGCGCTGTTGCCTGGCAGAATTAGTAAATTATGCTGGGTTAATAAAAGTAGTTAGAAGTAATGGGAACATATTGGGTGGATTAGGAAAAAGTCCACGATTTAAATAGTAGATTTTTTGTTAAATGATGACCAGCCTAAGAAGTCGCACCAGTTAAAGGCTGGAGCCTAGTCGGATTTTCTGCTGAAGGTGCTGCAAAAATAAAGAGAAGAATGAAATAACATTATACTGGATCTTGAATTAAAACAGATTCAGACCTATGTATATATCCTTTACAATAAACCTTGATTTATTAGGAAGGAACCTAGTAAAGGTTCAGGGACGCGCATTCCTTTTTATTCTCTTCTTTTGACATAACTAAGAGGATCATTTCAGCGTTTCCTTTTTAAAAGCAAACCAGATGTGGCTTCTTGTTCCATCTGCAATTACTCCAAGCTGGGATATTTTAAAACAAATAGCTTTATAATCCATGGTTTACCGTGCATTCCAAATGCAGCTAATGTGAACTCAGCGCAGTGGATGCCATGCATTGCCACGTGCTAGTTCAGCAGCGGTTGCAAAGGAAAAAAAGTTTTTGTTTTTGCTTTTTTGGAGAGTGGTGGTGACAAAAGGTATTGGTCCATTAACTCTGTCAGGGGTAGAAACGTTCCTCATCAGTATATAGCCTTTGCACTACAAAATAGTAACTGTCTCAAGCAAGATGAACAGCTGGGCTCATCTGTAAGTTGACATTTCTTGGAGAAACTGGAGAGCTTCAAAGCAAATCTAAAAATACAGTCCGGCCGCTCAGGCCTCCTGATCTCAGTGTTATCTGAGAGGACCTTTTCATTCTGCATCTAAAACTTCTCGGAGGCTTTCTAGACAGCGCAATTGAGACCTGAACTGATTTTTTTCAAATGCTCACCAGCTTTCACACTAACCAAGCTGTCATACTGCATATAAGTCATAATTTATCTTAACCATCATTTTTTGAACAAGCCCCAAGGTTTGGATTCACATAATACTTCACCATAAATCATCCTTTATAAGCCACTGGGGCTGGCTTAACCCAACAAGCTAGGTCAAACCCGAGAGATCACATGGCAGTTTATGATGTTGGACTATAATGGAAAAAGTACTGTGAGGAACGTCTGTACAGTTTTAGGAGGGGGGGCTCGTGTCACCCTTTGCCACGGACAGCAGCTCCTCTTCCTCCTGATGTTTGTCTTGTCTGTTTCCAGCATAAGACAATGATGGCTCTGCTTCTGGTGCCGACACGGGGGTGAGATTATTGGTGTGGATCTCTGGCATGTTTTGAAGCTTTGATGCTCCCTGCTTTTCTCTAACCACTAGCAAAGTGTTTCTGTGATAGGAGGCGGAAGTTGCTGGTGTGGGATTTTCTGCATGCTTCTGAAAAAGAGACTTCTTGCTATTTGACTGACTGCTGTGTGATCTTTGCTCTATCGGTGCTGCTCTTGCCTTTCTTTGTGTGAAAGTGGCTGGCTTTTCTGCCAGATGTTGCATACACTTGACCAGTTCCACAAAAGGATAGGTCTTCCCAAAGCAATATTGACTACTTTTGTATTATCTCTGGTTCCTATTAAGCTTAATTTTAACTTCAGAAAAATGAAGGTTTTTTTTAAAAATACAGTTATCTGCTGGATGCTTGTTCGTCTGCTCTCAGTTCACCTCTGACCTTGCCACTTAGATTTTCTATTTATTATTAATTAGAAAGTCATATATTAAAAAAAAAACTTTCATGGAGTGATATTGGCTCATGCATTGTTTAGATGGGAAACAATCCCATCAGTAAGGAAATCAAACCTGGCAATACCACAGTTACTGGAAACTTCCTTCTGATCTATATCAGAATTTTCCTGTTTATGTAAAATTAGCAGGCACAGATATTTCTCCAAAGAAATGTAATATCTGTTTTTGATTTACAGAAATTCAAAGCCACTTGCATGAGTTCTTCCCTTCCTTGGCTATATAAAGTACTCAGCAGAAACTCCTCATCTGAGCTTCTGACACTGTCACTTATTTTGATTTCTTCTTTAACATATACAAGTGGGGTGCTAGATTTGTTTTTGTCAGTTTCTATCCTTGCAAATATTCGGGGAAAAAATATTTAGTGATAATCAGTTCTTATACAGTCTTGGATGTGTCACTTCCATGAAAAAAACTTTAAAAAAGAAGTCACCCTTCTCCTTAAATTACATTAAAAGGGCCCTTTTTCATAAGATGAGTGCAGCATTTTGGAGGACAGCAGATAGAAATTAGGTGTCTTGGCATCCAGAGCTCACTTTCTGCTAAGAAAATGTAGAACTAAATCAAATGTTTAATAACAACACCTAAACATCTTTATTTTATTTATTATCAGCTTTGGCACCCAAATTAGATTAGCTTTTTGTGCATGAATCACACCAGGGCCGTTCTCCTGGAAGGGAAGGTGTCAGGAAATTATTTCAGTTGTGGACCCATAGCCTTGTGTTTTCTTCTGGGAAACCAGCCAAGACTGTTGCCTTCCAGTCTTGGGTTTTGATAATTGTTCTCTTTTGGAACATCCTTTGTGATGGCTGTTTTTCTTTATTTCTAATGGATTTTTAGATCTTTATGCTGAGGTGTGCTAATCACTTGGTGGTTATACTACTGTCCTTTTGAGAAGCAAACCACCATTGAAAATCTTTGTTTTTGAATATGGCATGTAAATGATGAACATTGAAATGAATACCTAGTCACGCCTGTTTTAAGTGGTTCTTTACAATCTTTACATTTTATATTTGTTTCTACATTGTTGGTTTGGGGGCCTGATGACATCTTATCATGAATGTGTCCCCAGAAAGGAGGCAGAATCTACCACCAAGATGAGTTTTGGAAGCCTGATTCCCACAAGATATTTAAATACCTACTTCTGTTTACCTCAAATGTTTAGGATTTTTGGAGAGGATTTAAATTGGGACACTTTATATAACACAAAGGCCTCTATGTCTGCTAGTCTGAGAATTTGGGGGTAGATAGAAAATTCAAGCCTTCCCCCTTTATTTTGGCAGATAGGTATTAAAAACTCCTATTTAAATATGTAGAACTCTAGTGTTACTATATGCATGTTGTGAATCTGTTTCTTTTGGATTCTTCGTAGAATCAGCAGTGGGGAAGCGGCTTCAAAAGGTTTTCAAACTACAATCCTACTGCAAAGCTAGAACCAGGACTCTTGACGAGTCCAAGAGACAACGAACTGCAAAAGGCCCTTAAGAAACACAGTTTGCAACTAGCTGAGTTCTCCAAGGAAATTGCAGTGTCTGGAACTGATGATGTCTTAACAGGTGAACCAGAGATTAAACCCTTGAACAGTGTCCAAAGTCATGTCTCCAGCCAACTACAGTCACACCCTGTTAATGCCTTGGATTCTAGAGCCAGTTTTTATGTTCCCTTGGACACACATCTCATAGAACTGAAAGGTGCCTCAAAGGCACCCAAAAGAGGGGACGTGAGTATATCAGCCCAGTTGGATCTCACTGAGAGCAGCACATCTGTAGAAGCTGCCAAGCAAATTACTTCTATCACTTTTGCATCTCGTAGGAGGTCACCTTCTCCTGCTTCCCATGTGCCCCGGGCTGGCCTTGCTGAAGCTGACTCTCATGATCCCGTATCTTTGGAAACCCAGCCTAGGAGCCAGGAGGAACAGAAGCTTGATAAACTGCAGCTGGAAAGTTACAACACTTGCAATTCAGCAAGCCTAACGTCTCCTTATACACTAGGGAAGAATGTTGGATTTTCTTCCCAAAGAGTCTGTCCTCCATCTGTGTCTATCACGGTCACCAGTGATGAATCTCATCAAGAAAATACTGCTGCTTCCATGGAGAAATCCCCAAGCAATGGTGTTGTACAGAAGGACCTTGTTGCACAGAGCAATGAGGAAAAACAGGGTTCTTCTCTAGTTCTTGCTGAGCAGAAGAGGTATGATAAGCCCATGGATAATATTCATGATAACAGATCTAACCCGGAAAGAACTATGACTGTGGTAAGCCAACCTCCACAAAAGACAAGTGATGTGCGTTCCCAGGATTGCTTGGTGGATGGTGTGGGAAGCTTTGGCCACACTCCTAAGCCACTTTTTCCTGAAGGCAAAGAGAGTATGTGGATAAGAAAAGGTCAATGTACTTCTGATTCATATTCATGCAAGGCCAGAAATAGAGACATGGGGAATACTAGTCTGTTACGTTCTTCTTCCCCAGACCAAATTTCAACAGCCATGCCAGTGTCTCCTTCATCACCAGCCAGAAAAGCCCTCTCTGGGGTCCACCTTACTCTCTTTCCAAAGCTTGTGGATTTGGATCTTCCAGGCCCAGTGGACATTGGACCAGAAGGGAGTGAAGTTGAGGGCTTTAAGGATGCTGTTAAGCCAGCAACTTCAGAAGCTCCCAGTCTTTTCTTAGAAGCTACCTCCAAGTTAAAGCCCACAGAACTTAATCCAAAGACCCAAGAATCATCATACTTCTCAAAAGAGGCATCATTACATGATGTTCCAGGGGGGGCTATACCAGCCCTACACCAAAGCCAAGAGTCCCTGGGAAGCCAAGAGCGTGTGCCAGTCCCAGCTCAAGCAAATACTAGGGCTCGGAGTTCAAATGTACTGAGTCTAGGTGATAACTTAAAGACTACAGTTTCTTCCCAAACAGAAAGGATGTCATCAGATGCCATCACTCAAATAACAACAGAAAGCCCTGAGAAAACCACCTATTCTGCAGAAATATTTGTTAACGCTGAGAATGGTGAGGTTTCTCATCAGAAGAGTCATAAAATCCCCAGCAACACAATTCACAGTATCCCCAAGATCTCCATTTTGAATAGACAGGCCGGTGAGAAATTTATTTTTTTTTTCCTTTTGAAAGAGTGGTAGAATGGTCTGAAGAACAATATTAGTGGGTGGGACTAACGTTCAGGGCCTTCTTCCAAAAAGCTGCAAACACTGATAGTGTGTATCCAGGCTTATTAACAAGAGTTCTCTATTTGAGCAATGAAATAATTAAATACTGGACATTATTGGATTCAAACAAGCAAAAGGCTGTTTAGTTTTATTTTGACAAATGTAGGAATGACTATTCTTTCTATCCCCTAAGTAACTACTAATCTATGCCAGTATTTCTCAACCTTGACAACTTTAAGTTGTGTGGACTTCAAATCCCAGAATTCTCCAGCCAGCATGCTGGCTGGGGAATTCTGGGAGTTGAAGTCCATATGCCTTTGCCAAGGTTGAGAAACGGTGATCTATGCATTTGTACTAAAAACATTTGTTCTTCCCAATCCCCCTGCTACTATTGTATTTGTTCAAGGAAAGTAAAAGAGTGGCTTATGTAAGTTCACAGCGAATGCACAGTTTGGGCTCAAGGCAACCTGATAGGTTTGGCAAGGAGGGAAAATGAATAGTGGACTGTCATTCCACAGCTGAAATTCACCATTCTGGGGGGTTGGGGCATTCAGTCACTTAATCGTGGCCACTTCTGTCTTTTGAGCGCTTAGATCTCCATCTGCCTAGGAAAGCTTATTGCTGGTTGCTTGCTTAGGCATTCACTTTCAGAGTCTGAAGACAAACAGGGACCGGCTGCTTTCATATGTATTCCTTCCAATCGGCAGAGTTCTTGCAAGGCACTTTGCTAAACTAAACCCATCTCCAGAACTCACCAGAGAGAGGAGTGTTAAAAACCTAATTCAATTCCCCCTTCACTTCCGAACCTGTCCTTTGCTGAACTTCGTATTTGTTGTTCTCAGCTTGTGAGCTCCTTGGGACTCACAGGCTGCTTATAAATGCAGCGAAGCTGTTCCTCTCGTCCCCAGCCACCTCCAGTCTACTGTAACCTTTGGACTCTGCTGGAACCAACCTGAATAAGCAGCTCCAGCATCTCTTGTCTTCGGGGTCCAGCTATAATAATGCAAGCTGGCTTACGCTTTGAAGTCAAAACTCTGCCTGCAGCTTGCACCTTATGGATGGTTCAGAGGGCCACCTGTGTGCAGTACCTTAGTTAAAAGGTAGCTTCTGGGGTTGTTGGGGGGAAACAACAGGGCCTTGTATTCAGTTGCAGGAATGAAAAGCTTCCTAGGTATTCTGCACTGCAACACTTTGTTTGCAAAGCCTTGCGGTTGGGTGATGCATGGTAAGCCGACTCCTGCTTTGTCTTGTCTTCAGATCAGCCATTGGTGCTGCCATATAAACCTCCTGGTTGCTCAGAGATGTATTATGTTCCCTGTCCAAAAGAAACCCTCAGACTATCGCGTGTCAGGTCGGAGACTACCATGGAGAGCTCCCACTCAGGTATTTTTTTCCTTTCTTTGACCTCTAAGCTACTCCATACCCTGCATTTCATAGGCACATCCATTTTCTAAAACTAGGGAGCTGAGTTTGAACAGACAGAAGCAACATCTGACATGTGTTGCCCTGAAGGATGTTGAATAGAGGTGAGTGGAGTTAATCTAAACCACTGTTGCATTTAGATTTGAATGACAATGTGGTTAATCACTGAGTGGCAAGAAAAATGACAAGTTTCCATTTTCCCAGTAATGCTGCGGTTGGATTGTTTGATTTCCCCGCTTTGCATAAAATGACTGCTCCCTTGCCGGTCTTTTCTTGGCCTTCCTTCTTTCTTCAGTTTCACATTTCCCCCCCTTTTGAACAGATACTGAGACTACCTCGGGGGAAGCAAATTAAACCCTAAATTAAAAAGGTCAATATTTGATTCCCCCTAATTTTGAACAAGAGCTCCGGTAACCCGAACTCTGTACATACTCAGGGGCACGTCGGTCTTTCATATCGCTTTACAAGGTGAGAATGCAAAGTCCTGAGCAGGACCACCTGGCGCTCATCCTTGCCCAAGGCTTTCATTGCTTTTATGCAGCCTTTTCAGCAGCTTGCTCTGTGATAGGCATTTTCACTCTGGGTCTGATCAGATTTACTGCTTTCTCTTTCTCTCTCTCAAAATTGTCCCTGTGGCTTTCTTTCCCACCAGGATCAAATGATGCCGTTCCTCCCGACTTTCCACCACAGGCACTTGGCTCGAGGGACGATCATTCTCCAGACGCAGCAATTGTCAAACACAGAGAGGGTATTTATAGTAAGAAGGCTACTCACAGGACGGCGTGGATGGAGGAGAACGTAGCAATGACGGGTGGTCCCAGAGGTAATATGTTTCTGACGACTTAGTGTGTTTTTAGGGCAGTGTTTCTCAACCCTGTTGACTTTAAGCTGTGTGGACTTCACCTCCCAGAATTCCCCAGCCAGCCATGCTGGCTGGGGAATTCTGGGAGTTGAAGTCCACACAGCTTAAAGTCGACAAGGTTGAGAAACACTGCTTTAGAAAAACAGCTGCCAGTACCCCTTTTTAGCGTCTTATTCAGAAAAATATGATTCGGTAGAAGTTTTTGGGCTACAGTATGGCTCCAGCATGGCCCAAAATTGCTCTTTCAGCCAGGGACACAGAGAACACAGAACCTCATACTGTGTGTTGAGCAGCCAGAGAGGACTAGCTGAAGACAGTAATATCTGAAAACTAAAGGGCCAGTGTAATCTCACCACCATAGCTTTTGAAGAAGAACTGAAGTTAAAGGGCGGTCTTTTTAAAGAAGCCATTGTTCCCTTTGCCTTACAGAAAGAGCAGTCGTGCAAGTTTCTGGTGCATGGTGTTGTTTTTGTGTCTGTGGCCATCTGCGGTGGTTTATTATCCTTTTTTTTTCTTTGTATAATATGGGAAGTGGCTGTACTCAGAAGAAAAGTGTAAAGCCACGTTGGCCCGCAAGCTCTTTGCCCTCCACTCTAATCAACCACATTGGAGTTGGGTGGGAGCACAAGAGTCAGTCTTTTCTCCCGCCCCCAAATGCTAGAGAGGGGTTGCCGTTCACCCCCCTTGTTGCAAATGCTGCTCCTTAGGCCTACTCAATCACAGGAGAGCTTTTCCTGAGACCGTTAGCTATTAAATTTCTACCTTAGCCGAATCAGGAGAAGATTCAGCCCCCCATCCAATACTGTTGGTCTCATCAGGATGACTTAGCTAATGCGAAACTGGTGATCGGGGCCTCTGCACCGCTAACCTAATATTCTCAGACAGAATATGTCTGCCCTAGAGAGATGAGTCACTGAGTTACACAGCATCCTGAGCGTGGAGGCCCTGGGCATGCACGCCGCAAAACAGATTTCTACTCTGTCGTTGCTGTCCTCCACATGTTCAGTTGGTTAAAAAAAAAGCGATGAGTCCTAAAGAGGAAAGATTCTTGATGTCTGCATGTTGAGGTGATGTCACAGTGGATCATGTCTGGTTGGGATTCTGCTGCAGCAATGTTTCTCAGGAGTGTCAGTGGACCTTTAAGGGAGACAGTGGACAGTAACAGCCTTCCGGTTGAGGATCTCCTATAGGGTACGTTTCTTAGGCAAAATATCAAAGCTTCATTTGATTATGTTCCTGCTAATTACCGTGGCCGCTTAGAATTTCCCAACCTTTTTGAATATTAGTGGTAGACCTGTTACTGTTTCCTCCTTTCTGAACCACTTGGCCCCAGTCTGAGGAAAATAGAAATAAACAGTGTGAGGTGGGTTTTCAGCACAGTTGGAGGTGGCTTTGCCAGGATCAGGGCAGCTGAAAGTAAAATCTCTTCAGCACCTAGGAGCGATCTCCCCTGGCATTGGGCGGCTGTGTAAGCCTTTCAAATGAATGAATATGGAAGAGGCCAGCTAATCTATCTGATTCGGTGCCTTTAGAATGGAAACTGTCATGCAGTATAAATAATGCCTCTGCCCTAAATGAACGCGACGTCTAACATTTCCTTTTTCCCTCCCCCCGCTCACCTTTGCTTAGAAAGCATCAATGCCCGAAATTCCTTGGAATCTCTGAGAGCGACCCGTTCTGTCTTTGGATCTCCTCAGTTTTACCCGCAGCACCCAGCACCTCTGCAGGATGACCCGGATTTCCTTCCTGGAAGCAAGGCTTTGGGTCAGGATGCAGCATCCAGGGGTCCAGCCCCTCCTTCCCAAGATTTATTCCAGCATAGAGGAATACTAGAGAGCAGCCCATCACCGCCTCCTCCTCTGCATCTGGCCAAAAGGGAGGACAGCTTTACCCCGCTGAATGGTGAGGTAGATTACAGTGTTCTTGAGGAATTAAAGATCAAGGGGGCTTCAAAGAAAGACTTGCCTGACACAAAAAGGCCCGGCTTTGAAATAGCTAGTGAACTCCTTTTGGGAAGCCGACCGATTAGTTTCAAGGAGAAGCGAGTCGCCGATCCACCAAGGGTGCAAAGTACTAATTTAACCAGCAGTCTGGATGATCTCTGGGCCAAGTATTTGGAGCGACAGAAGCAGCATCAGCAGCTGAGCCCTGGTGGCGGCGGCGGCAGAACTGAACTTTCTCTCGTGGAGCGGCTGGACCGCTTGGCCCGGCTGCTGCAGAATCCTGTTCGGCATTCCCTGGCACTTGTCCTGGAGGACCGGAACAGCAGCCAGGAGGAACCCAAGAGGAAAGAGCCAGGGGTCGCCAGCTCTCGAGGCAAAAAGATGGCGGCCAGAAAGAAAGTGGCATCGCAGCCCAGCATAGGAACGGTGGAAGAGGCCCCTGTTGCCCCCAGCAGTGCCTGGCAGCCGAGATCCGGCCATCCTAAAACTGGAGATGCCGTGGCTGTTGACCGCGTGGATAGAAACTGGGAGCAGTCCCAGAACTCAGAGACTCTGAGTGACGTTTCTTCCGAAATGAGGCCTGTGAGAGACTCCAGCGTGTTAACTGACGTGACCTCCGAATCCGAGGTGACTCGGGCAGAAACAGAAAGCGCCACTCAGACTGAGGCGAGTGAGTCTGTTTCTACAATCAACACGGCCAGGCTGATCAGGGCTTTTGGGCATGACAGAGTGCAGGCGTCTCCCAAACTGTCCCAGCTGTACAGCACCATTAACTTGCAAAAGACGCGTTCTGAGACCTGGGCCAAGCGAAGCAAGAAAGCCAGGGGTGCCGGCTGCCCAAAACTGGTTCAGGCCGAACAAAAAAGAAAAGATGTTCAGGTATGCAATTAACGGGTAACAAGCTTGTCACCGCTCTCTGATTTACATATCCTATAGCAGCCTTTCCCAGTCTGGGGTCCTGCCAGGTAAATAAGCCATTTCCCACAATTCTCAGTGACAGTGGCAATGCTGGCTGGGAGATTCTGGGATTTGAACTCTGGGGGATGTCTAGGTTGAGGGAGGTAGATCTGCATGAAGGGAAGGGAGAGAAAGGAAGGCAGGCAGGGAGGAAGACTTAGGCTTTGGGGTGGGAAGCATAAGTTTAATTTGGCTGGCCTCTTATACATGCCTCCAGCATTCTTCAGCCATGATTTATATATCAGTGGGACTGGAAAGTTCTGCTCGTTTTAAGCACATGCATATACCTACACATCCTTATCCATTGACTCTCAAGTGCTTTTTCTGAGAGGTCTTTCACAAGTATTATTATAGACTTGCACAAAGCATTTGGGTAAGAGCTCACAGTAAGCCACCATCTAACATCTGATGCCTTTGCTGAAGGTGAGACCAGTTGCACTCCCACACATCTGGAGGGGCCTGCTTGGGAGTTCCCTGATCAAGTCAGTCCTTTTCTTGGCTGTTACACACAAACTGTGGACAGTTAAAATGAAGTACACATTTCTCTGGCCCTCTCGGAAGGCTAGCCAGTCCAAACTATGGGAAGCATTTGTGCAGTTGTGTGAGTAGTTACCGTTATGTCTGTTCCCCACTTAAATCGGCCGCTGATTACCCCCTGGCATTCCAATATGTCTCATTTAGCCATCGAATGAAAGGATAACACTAAAATGAACTTTCCGACACCCAGTCTTGTTTGAATGTTTTAGCCTTGATGCCTGAGATTTGCCCCCTATATTGGCCCTTCTGATATTTCTGTATGCACACACTGTTTCTTGATGCTTCCAGCTTAAAGTCAGTCAACCTTTATAATGGGGAGGAAGCTAGCAGTGGAATATTTAAGCAGAGAATATGAGCTGCTGAGCCCTCTGTCAATACCAGTCAATCTTATTTTGAAATTGAGAACTTCTTCAATCTTGTGACAAGAATAAAACAGAAAAGATGCTGCTTCCTTACCTTTCCTCCTGATGTTGATTGCCAGAATCAAGGTATTCATGAGGCCTTAATAAAAGTTCAAGATTTTGAGACTTGGGTAGGACAAGTCAAATAATTTGCTGCAGAAAAGCTGGAATTTTGTAACATAATTTGGGGACGGGCTCTGATAGTGATTAAGCTTTACTACGCAACACCAACATTCAAATCTTATCACATGGGAGAGTTCATTGTTTTTATAAGGCTGACAAACCCTGATTCTCTCTTTTTGGTACTTAACAGTGGTTAGAATCTTACTTTAGTGGCAAGACAGCAAAAATCCATTGGGTGGTGGCATAAGATTATAATTTTCATTCATTCCGCCACGGTTGTCGGCTCTGCTACAGTTTGCCATTTCTTCCCCAGAAGTCTGTATTATGCCCAAAATATCTTAGAGAACTTTTGACAGCAGTAATTGATGCTCTCTGAAATTCAGTGGAGCAGTAATGTCTGAATGGAAATGTTTGATGGGTGCAAGTGGAAATCTCTGAGTTTGCTAATGAATGCCTTGTTCTTCTTCCTCCTCTTCTACACTATGGAGCTATGAATTATTAATAGAAAACAAGTTGCTGCAATTAATTTGGTTGTACTCATCATTTTCCCTCCTCAACTTTACTGCACATTGAGTAAAAATCAATTTGTTTTTGTAATTAAAACATAAATGTGACAAATTTTGTAATAGCCGTTTGCTACATTATGAAGAAAAGAATACCGTCATTAATTGACATGGTATTTAAGCAACAGCAGCCATGTTTATGCAACTATTAAGATTTGGATAATTAACTCCATTTTTAATCCTGGACAAAACTACTCCCCACGAGCAGTATTTTTTTTCTTAAAAAATGTGTTCCAGACTCTCCATTTGCCAATAAATTATACAAATTAAACAGGAGCAATTATTAAAAACAACAGTTCTGTGGCCCGTTAAACACTGACTTGCACAGATGCTGCTGCTAAGATAACCAAATATGTAATCTGAGGAAGCTCACCCAGGAAATACTGGAATTCTTGAGATGTGCATAACATCTGCCTCTCCCCCCCCCCCCCCCCCCCATTTAATTCACTTGCCAATTTTCCTTTCTGTCTTTGGAGGCAAACAGTGAATGGTTACATGGGCCTGACTTGGTTCTAGGCTTCTGTTGACGGAGCAGGGGCTGCATTACCTCTTCAGTTAGGAATTATTGCCTCTCCGTGGGTCCTCTTTGCCCTGCTGCTTCAATCAGAGGCTGGAGTCACAGCCTCACCCGCTGCGCCTGTGATCCTGCTAAATGCTATTTGTGGACAGCAGCGAGCCTGGTCAGAAGGCAGGATGTATGTCAGCGTGCGTGTGAAAATTCACAGCATGTCTGCTCACCCCATTGTCTTGGAGTCAGGCCAACAGCAGATCTTGCTGACCCACCTGTTTCATCTTCCAATCTTGCTTCATGTCCTTTGATTGTCCATTAAGGAAGCCAAGTAGGATCCTACACATTTCACTCCTGTTGGCCAGTTTAGTATACATACCAGTTTGGCAGCAATTCCTGCTATGCAAAGTTTATTGTTTTCATAGCATATTTGTAAGGCAAGTAACGTAGGACCCGTGCTTCTCCCATCGGAGTGAAGTGCCCTGTTATTCAGGGCTGTCCATTTTCATCAAGAGCAATTGCAACCGAAAGCTGAAAATGGCCAGTTGCTTTAATACAGATGTAACCAAAATCAAAACCACCTTTGCCATCCGAAGCAGCTACTCTGTGCTTGCAGTCTCTACCTTTGTGACCCAGAATTGGATGGTCTGTATTGCAGGTAAACTAACCAGGTGAAATCTGGAGGAGGAAGGTGCATAGATTGCATTGTGAAGATACATAAATGGTTAGTCAAGACTTCACATTTCTGAACTCAGATTTGAATTTCTGGATTCAGACTCCTTTTTCCATTGCATCTGGACACGCCTAAAAGATGCCTTTTATCATAAGCCAAATAGAATAGGGGTCATGGGGTTTGAGAATGCTAAACAGGGGAGAGAGAGTTGAGATTCCTCAAAGGAGAAATTGGATCGCGAGCCTCTGAAGTCCTGATCCATTGCTGTCTTGTTTCTTTTAGGCAACCACAGCTTTTGCGTCCTCCGATTCCGTTTCGAGCTTCGGCAGTTCCCACGGGCCAAGCCCTGCTCTCAGCTGCAAACGGATGTTAAATAAGGCCGTTCAAGCAGGTGAGTAGCTTCGGTTGGGCATCCAGCTTTCTTATCATTCTGTTGGATGAAGCAGGTTTGTTTGCAGGGCGTTCTCCCTCCGGATGCCCTGCAGCCTTTCAGCTCAGACCTCTTCACAAAAGAACAGCGAGCTGAATTCAAAGGCAGCGTGCCTCCTCTTTATCTGCACTGAGACCTTCGATGCTGTGTTCTTACTGTAGGCTTCCTGACTCTGTCTTCCTAGTAAACCTTGCTTGGAGAACTGATCTGTGCAGAGTCAAAACCGACTTCAAATAGTTCTCAGTTACTTGGCTGAGATGACTTAAGGTGGATTCTTCCTCAGGTTTTGCTCCTTGAAGGCTCCTTTCTTTTGTGTTCTGGGCCCAGACCGGTGCAAAAGCTGAAGCACATTATAGAGCTGAGCAGCAGCCTCGCTCCTGTTTCAGCGGAAGCCCAGCAGCATAGTCAGTGCTGCTTACAAGAAGGAAGAAATAATATTGAAAAGGCCTAAGCAAGCACTAATTTCAGCCTTCTGTTCTGGGGTAGGGCTTTAAGAACATACATGTCCCGTACCACCTAATACTGACATTGACTTAGAGAGAGAGAGAGTGTGTGTGTGTGTATTTTTATTTATGGCCCAAAGACCCAAGACTCTTAGTATCTCCCGCATAATCCAAGCATTCTGGGAGCCTTTATTGTTTTTAAGTGAGAATCTACTCTCTGGTCATGATAGTTGAAGAACAAGATAATTGTTTCTGCAGGCATTTCAAAACCTAAAGTTTTAGCAAAATGCAAAGACATCTCACCTTTTTGCATTCAATCAACTTACATTTTTGCATTAAGCAAACCTGCATTTTCAGAAAATAGACCTGGAAATTGGCATTGGGGAATTTGGTTGCGTTGGTAAAAACCTAACAAAATGACTAATTGGAAGACAGCCTTTCCCAAGTCGGCAGGATTTTTCTGCATGCTTATGGGTTACAGCAGAAGGGGGGGGGTAAATAAATAAATAAGTATATTTATGTAAATAAACAAACAGTTGTTTATTACTATTTGGATGATTATTATCTGAACCTGTTGCAGTTGGGTTTCAGGCTGGGATATAGTACCGAGACAGCATTGATCCACTTCTGGATGACCTCTGGCAGGCCCAGGTGGGACTAGTGTAGCCATCCTGGTCCTCTTTCAGTAACTGTTACCATTGATCATGGAATCCTTCTGGATCTGTTCAGGGGGCTGGAAATGGGGGTGTGGTTCTCTTCTTTCCTTTGAGGTTGGTTCCAATTGGTTCTGGGAGTGGGGAGAGGCCCAGCCCTAGGCACCTTTGTGGGGAGCCACAGGGCTCAACTCTCTCCATGCTCCTATTTAACATCTACGTGAATCCACTAATCATCCATCGGCATGGGGTTCGTTGTCATTAGTATGCTGACGGTACTCAGTTGTACATCTCTGCCCTGGGCCAACTAAGGGATACCACTGAGCCATGGAGTCTGTGTGGGTCTGGATGTGAAAGAACCAACTTTAGCTCAACCCTGACAAGACTGTCAGGCCCAGCCCAAGAACAACAGGGAAACAATCCAATCAAGTTCAGTTCTTTTATTGCTTAGACCATGTAGACAGAATCTTGCCAGCCTAAATCTGTACTACTCTAACCTAGTGGATATACCCTGGGAGATTCTAGGGAGTGGCTATCCGAATTCTCTTCTTCTTCCTACGCTCCTGCTCCGGACTGTACTGCCTCTTGTCTCCCCCCCTCCCCTCACCATCCTGGAATGTGCTCCCTCCTTCCTGAGAAACTGGTGCTCTGTTGCATTCCATCACAAAGACTGAGTAGCTGTAGGTTTTAAGGCCCTTCTAATGATTTTCTGTTGTTAATTCTGGTGGCAATCTGGGAGTTCTCCTGGACTCATGGCTCCCGCTTGAGGAGCAGGTGGTAGTGATGGCTAGGATGGCCTTTGGGCAGGTCCATCTTGTGCACCAGATGTGTCCAATCTCATATGTCCTAGTTACCTCCTGACTGGGTTATTGTTACGTGGTCTACACAAGGCTCCTCTTGAACACCATTTGGAAGCTTCAGCTGATCCAGACCATACCATATTAGGTGGACCACAATATGCCCATTGCTATGGGAGCTGCACTGGCTCCCAGAGGGCTTCTGTATGCAATTCAGGATGTTGGTTGTCAAGCCCTCCATGGCATGAGGCCAGATTATGTTTGGGACTGCCCCTCCCTTATAGTTTTTGCCCATACCACTGTATCTGGCATGCTCCAGGTCTCATTGGTGAAGCACTGTCACCTAGTGGGCCCTAGGATTTGTGCCTTCTCTGTCATGGCATCTCTCTCTTGGAACAGCCTCCCCTCTGCCCTTTAGGCCGCCTGGAAGGTTGTGAAGGCCTGTGTCTGCATCAGGTCTTTGATGCAGCTCTGGTATGGATATGGCTTGTTTGGTGAGCTGACAATGTGATTTTTAGGGGACTTGACCCAGTTCCTTTTTAATGGATCTGTTATAGTTGATTTGTTTTTATTTTTGTTCACCAGCAGAGCTCCTTGGATAAACGTGTTAAATAAATGAACAAATAAATACATACTTTACAATTCTTTTAGCCTGCCCTAATCGTGTTAGAGTCTGGGTAGGGTACATCAAAGTCCCGTCAAAATGCATTAAAAGCATATAAATAATAGACATAATCAATAAAAAAACCACCTGATGTAAGAAAGACCCCATTCACCTAATTCAAAGCCAAATGCTTGCTGGAACAGTGCTCCTTCAGCCTAGTTTAATAAAATACTTTTTATTAAAGAGTTTAACAATGGTAAAAGATAATGCAAACTAAAATAAGAGAAAAAAAGAAAATAGAAAGAAAAGAAATACGAAGTGCAAAAAGAAAAAGAAAGAGAAAAGAAGAGAAATAGAAAGGAGAATATTTAAAAAAGTGATTCCTGATACTCCTTGCAACAAGTACTGGCAAATTTAATATTTCCCCACCCCTATAAGATTACATGCATATTATTTCACTTCTTGCCATACCTCCCCCCCTTATCCATTCACAACTCCAAAAATCGTCTTTTCTGTTCAAGAGTCAGCAAAAAGTCCATAAAGGGTTTCCAGAATTTTATAGAAATATTTCTTATTTTAATCCTGATCAAACAAGTCAGCTTTGAATTCCTTTCTTTTGCTTCTAACAATCTTTAGATATTTAATTAAATGACTTAAGTTGCTGTCATAGGATTGAATCTCCATTCAAACTTTCTTTCTCCTGTCTCAAAGATTTCTTCAAGGCTTTAGAAATCCTCTTTATAAATCCAATAAGTCCTTGCCCAGGTCATTTTTAATATCACTTTAGCTGTCATCTCTGTCCTTTAATCCACAATTTCTTTGTTTTCTAATGTTTCTACATCAGCTGGAGTTTGTCTCTTCTTTGTCCTGTCAGTTTATAAGTTTTTCCACATTGTTCTCTTTCACATTTTTTTTCTTTTTCAGAGTCTTCTTCAGAAAATGCATTTGCAGGTGCAGAAATTATTGCTGTCAGTTTAGCTATACGTTTATCTCCCAGTTCTTCAAAATTCCTTTGAAATATCTCAAGTGTCATACCTTTGTCTGTCATTGTATAAATTTCACTGCTCTTCTTTCATTCAAGTATAGAAGACAGGTTCCCTGTGTGTTTTTTTCCCCCCCCTTTTCTGCCTGGAACTGTAGTCCCCTCTAGTGTCCCATTTCTATAATCACAAAGTCTCAGGTTTCTTTCTTTATTTTCAAATTTCTACCAGTCATTTCTTTCCTGATAGAATAAACAGTGTATGTTCCCACAAAGATAATAATTTGTTTACTTAGTTATTTGAAAAGTCTTAGCAAAAGTCCTAATATTCCAAATTCATCTGGTCCCTTAATTTGTTTATAACTTTCTTGAATTAAATTCTTATTTAGCTTTTTGCCATTTATTTTATATTCTTTAAGCTGGTAGTTAGTTTTTCCTCTGTTTTGGGATGAAGTTTTACTAACCAAGTAGCTTTTCAAACTTGCTGCTTGGAAGACCTCTTTTAACTTTAAAATAATTATAAATTCAAAAGTGGTTAGAAAGTGAGGTTGGATGAACCTCCCGTTGATGAACGATGCCATGGTTGATCTCATGGCTTCCCTCGTCTCCCAGCTCTCAGACCCGCAGGTCGCTGTGGTCTCCTCCTGAGGAGCAGCTGCCTGGAGCACAAGTGGGTGATCTCTTGTCCTCTCCTTATCGGGAGAGGCTCCTTTGGACTGAGCTCGCCAGTGGTCTGTCGGTCTTGGCCACATCATTGTCTCCGCTCCTTCAGAGATGTCTAGTTCGCTGTTCCCTCCCCTGGAAGTCCCTCCTTCAGCCTGTCTTCAGGATACTTGTGGTCATGTACCGCTGGGGGAAGAGTGTTTTGTACAATGGGGCTGACCCCAGAGAAGTCCTTTTGTCTGACCCACAGTCATCAGTCTCACGAGCAGGGGACATACAGAACAGGCCCTTCCTAAAAACTGCAGGGCAGATCTGATTTTGGCAAGATGTTGCCTGATACATCCTGGTGCTTTCCTGGGAAGGTGGTACCCAGCACTTTCATTTGCACCCAGAAGCCCACTGGCAACCAAGGCAGCAACTTCAGAGTAGGTGTTGCTCTTGTTTAACGGGGTGAACCCATCAGGAGTCTAGCTGCTGGGTTGTGCGCCAGCTGTAGCTTCCAGGCTGACTCCAAAGGCAGTCCAGCGTGGAGCTATTGCCGTAGTCCAGCTGGGTGGTGCTAAGGGTAGGAGTCACCATCGGCAGGTTGGCTGGCTCCTGGGCGGGTCGTACCTGGCCTGCCCTCCATAGCTGGGTGAAGGCTTCCCTGGCCACAGCTTCCCCCTGCTTCTGAAATAGAAGCTGCCCATCGAGGCAAACCTCCACACGGATAACCAGCAAGTCGTGAGTACTGTTGATCGAATATCAAGATAGACCTCTGGCCTTTCTGGTCCTTGAGATGAATTTGTCAGCTTGATGGCATTTTTTTTTAAAGGCTCAGAAAGCAAGAGGGAGGGAGGGAGGGAGGGAGGGAGGGAGGGAGGGAGGGAGGGAGGGAGGGAGGGAGGGAGGAAGGAAGGAAGGAAGGAAGGAAGGAAGGAAGGAAGGAAGGAAGGAAGGAAGGAAGGAAGGAAGGAAGGAAATTTTCTTTTCAGATATATTTTTGAGCCCATTTTAATAACTCGAGTGGGGTTTCCTCTTGGGTTTAACTGTTCCAGAATAATTTTTTTTAAATGCCTTGGAGTGAAATGCAGTTTGTCCACCAGCTGTCTCTTGGCTCCCATTTATTCAATTGTGCAGATGATTTCCAAATTACATTAATTACTAATAAGGGAAACGTGCATGTTTATTATTGTTTCTTGCATAGTTGATGAGCAATTTATACTAGATTAGTTTCCTATCCTGTCTTGTATATTATATTCAGGGTTTTTTTTTCTCCAGACAAACATTTGAGATGGTTTCTTGTCTTTAATTTCTGGGTTTAATAAACTACTGTCAAAGCCACTACATCCAAATAAATTTCAAAATTACTAGCTGGCCTGTCAGGGCCTTCCTGAATTTCATTCTTCTGCAGTATAATAACATTCTCCCGAGCTCTTTGTGAATCTGCACTAGTCACAGGGTTTTTCCTTCCACTCAAGAATGGGAAGGAAAGGTACAAACTCCGCTTTTAGAGATGTATTCAGTCATCTCCCACCACCCTGAATAATTTAGTGCAATTTTAAAATGCTGCATGGACAAATGGAAAATGAAACACGAGGTTATTAAATTCATTTGCCATGAGCTTTCTTGCAGTTAGAGAGTTTGTGGAGGGGAGTTCTGCGTTTCCTTTCCCTAGCAGTGAATCTGCTAAACTTGATCCGGGAACAGCTGGAATGGCACACTTCATTGTAGGTCCCACACTTCCATGTGCAGGAGATGAACATCAGAAGGAGCCAATACCACCTTTTCTGACTAGCCAGTCTTCTTAAGAGGCATGAGTGAAATCTTACGTCTTTTAACAAAATTGGTTATTTGGGAAGGTGCTACTAAACTCCTTCAAATTTTTGGATACCCTAGGCCAGTGTTTCTCAACCCTGTCCACTTTAAGACGTGTGGACTTCAACTCCCAGAATCCCCCAGCCAGCATAATCAACATCCTACAGCGGCTTTCCCCAACCTGTTGCTCTCCAGTCCTCCCCCAGTCTCAGGGCACTGTACCGGGTTCATTTCTGCAGAGCAGAGGAGTGGCCCTGGCCCCCTCCTCCCACCCCAAGCTTTCATTGTGATTGCTCCCAGGAGGGTCCCCAAGAGCGTCTTAGCAGTAGCAGCTGCTGTTGTTGCTGCATCGAGGGACAAAACGTGTTTCCTTTGAATCCCAGGAGACTTTGAGATTGTGAACAGTGCCACTAAGAAGCACACCCGCGATGTGGGCTTGACTTTCCCCACCCCGACATCAAGCCAAGGAACGCTCCAGGGAGGGGTCAGGAGCAGGACAGAGAATCGGTTTGCTCAGCGGGACGGGCTCCTGGCGGAAGACAAGGACCAGCAGAAACAGCAGCCGGGCAGCTTCCTGGCAGAGAGGAGGCCGAGAAGGAGTCCGTCGCGGTGGATGCAAGGTCTCTGGAAAGGGGGGGCTGCTTTGGAGTAACGTGGGGGGCTCTCGTGGGTTGCATCTGTTTGTGCTGCATTACAAGAGCTGGCTGGTATCGTGCCAAAGGTGCTGAACTAGAAACCAGGAGACTGTGAGTTCTAGTCCTCCTTGGGCCCTGAAGTTGGCTGGTCTCAGTCTCTCTCTCTCTCTCTCTCTCAGCCCAACCCACCTCACAGGGTTGTTGCTGCGGGGAAAAGAGGAGGTGGGAGCATTAGGTATGTACACTGCCTTGAGTTGTAAAAAATAAAGGTGGGATATGAATCTAAGAAATTCACCAGACACTGTATAAGAGACCCTTTTGCCACAGGGAAAGTTCAGTCAGGTGGAACATTGAAATAAAGGAAGATAATACAAATTGCCAGGACAGAGATTAGTGAAAGAACTGGACAGAAAATACAGAATTAATTTTTTTGAAAAAGTTAAAAGCCTTAATCTAATAACCAGGACCAAAATGTGAAGATGGGGAAGGAGGTCTTAGTGTAAGACTAAGAAACAGCAATGAGAAGAGGTCCTTAGTTTTTAGAGGAAGGCTCAAGTTAAATGCAATAAATCATTTGAACCCTGAATCTAAGAAGCAAGATGCCTACAGGGTAGCAAAGATTTGTTTAGGACGAGGAGGCCTAACTGGGAACTTGCTTGGGCCTTCTGCTGCTGCTCAGAGGTCAGCCTGAATCCAAGGGCTGTTGGGAGGCAGAAGTCCCCCTTTGCGGACACCGGATCACAGCGCATCAGCCATCTCTGCAAGGACCAGAACCGTTGAAACTCGGCATCTCTTTTCTCCTTTGCCCCCTTTCTAGGAGTTTCTTGGTTCGTCCCTGCAGCAGATCTAAAACCTGATCCCCAGGAACGGGCTGGCACTGGCTTCCTGCCCGGCCCTGCTCCGGTGTGGCCAGAGCCCTCACCCAGAGGAAAGCAGTGGCGAGAACCTCTCCATGAGAAGAACTGGCCAGAACGCCACGGGGGCCTCCAGGTGCGTCTGGCGGTTCCAGCAAGAGATGCTGAGAATGAGCCTCCCCTGCCTTTGGGGAAAATGACATTGCAGGTAAAATCCAGGCTTCGCCTCTGGCTTTTGCCCTCCCCCCAGCCATACTAGGGATGCTAACGCTGGTGACCCCAAAGGGGATTTGCTGCCATGCTGGGCCACAGGGACAAGGCACTTCCCCTTCCACGCCCAGCATAATGCTTCAGCAGGAGTGGGGAAGGGGTCATCCCTGTCCCCATGCTCTGAGGAGCTCCATTAATGGAAAGCGCTAGAGAGCAGAGCCCCCTCCTTGGAGTCAGACATAAACGTGACCTGCGCCAGCAGAAGAACGATGGCCTCAGTGCCATTCTTCGGCTCTTCTGGCCCTGCCTGTTTATGTCAAGCCTCGAAGGAGGGAGGGGGAGAGTGGGAGGGGCAGGGCCCACGGATGCCTCGGGAAGGAGACCAGCTCTGCACAGTCTCAGTCAAGTTTTGCACCCTCGTGGCTTGTGCGTGTGTCTGCGTGCATGTGCATGCATGCATCTTTCTACGTGTATCCATGAGACAGCCATGCAGACTCCAGCATCGCGCGACCCCATCCCATCATCAAATGCCAGTTTGGACTAAAAAGATCCTGCGCTTCTTGCGGCTTCCAGCCTTCTTGAACCAAAGGCTGTCCAGGGTTTGTAAGGATGGGAACGTGCCCTTCCTCCTTCCTGCTTGGGGCAGATACCGGTCCCATCTCCAAGAAGGACTGTGAACTAATTTAATTTTCCCATGGATCTCTTTTGCTTTGTTTTGATTAGAAGCTTTCTTTTGTGGGTCCCATGTGCACTCTGCTTTGTCTCTGTCTTGCTTGTTTAAAATATTTATTCCCTTTTACAAATATGTAGCTATACTTATTCCCAAGTCTGGTGTCTTTCCGGTGAGTTGTCCAGCATCAAAGCATTTCTTAACAAGATCCGGAGAGAGAAGTCTCTTAAGCTTTATGGAGGCCTTATTCTGTGCTTTGCAAAGATAATTCTCTGCTGCTGAGACATATTTCCAGGGCTGCTTTTGTCATCTCCCTGAGACTGAGGTGGTTTTTCCTTCGTTTATTTCCCCACTTAGGAGTCTCTTGCAATGCATCGTCCTGATTTCATTTCCAGCTCTGGGGAACGTGTGAAACGCCTCAAGCTACTCATGGAAGAAAGAAAGCTGCAGAGCGTGTTCCAGGGGGAGAGAGAACAATTGTTTAATCCCCCTGATGTGAGGAGTTATAGGAAAACAAGTGGTCTTTCTAACCGAGGTGCCTCCTTATTCTACACGTGGGCCATGCTCCAAAACGCATGTGGTGTCGATTTGCGCTTTGCTGAAGAAACAAGCGACTGCTGAGTTCAGGGGGGCTGGTTATTCTATGGCAGCAGAAGCAGCCTTAGTGGGAATGCCAAGGACCCCCCCCCCCCAAAACCCAGCTGCTTATGCTATGTTAGACTTTTTGCTTATTTAACTTGCTGCTTAAATAAGGGGAAGTGCAGGCGGCATGCTAGCCAACTCCCACATGGGAGTCAACAGCAGGGAGCCCCAACCCAACAGTCCGTGCGTCACGGGGAGTGAGACTCCTCCGGGGTAGGACACCAGATTCCTTGGGAGAGAAGCCAGTGCATAAAGCAGTTTTCTGCAACCAGGTGCTCTCCACTTACTTCATGCCCACAAGAGCTGGGGTGGCGGTGGGAGCACATCTGGAGGTGGAGAACACGTACATACACGCCTTTCCTGCTGTTCCCTTTTGGGGGGAGCATTGTTAATGCAAGGCATGGAGAAGGGGTAACAAGAAAAAGGAATTAAAGGCAAATATAAAAGGGGGAAAATGTTGGAGAGACCTAGTTTACCCCTCTGCCATGCACTGAACTCTCCCCACCTTTCTGTACTCACAAACCATCTTGGCTTCCACCATGTCCATGTGAAACACTGCTTCTTATGTTGCCTTTTGTTCTTGAAGGAATTGGGGAAGGTTGTAATAAAGCTTTCTTGTACACAGATAGCTAAAAATCTTCCTCACTGTAGGGACAGGCTGCTGTCTCTCTTGCATATCAGGGTTGGAGAAATGTTTTTGTATGAAAGATGCTAAAAAGTCATGGCGGCTTAGGCCTTTTGCTATTCAGAACCCCCTTTTTTCTTCCTTTTTCTTTTCCCCTTAAGCACGAAGCAGAGAAAATGCTAATCTCTGCTCCGCTCTTGTTTGAGCAGAAAAGTCTGCGAAATTTGGCTGCAGACCCCCCCCCCCCCCCTCGCAGCCCAAGGACAGATTGGCCCTGCTTTTCCTTATAAGGAGGCAGGTAATTTGGGATTTTAGGCAGTGAAAGAGAAGTGTGCCGAGTTCAAAACAGACAGATGTTCAGCTTTCCCTGGCTTGCCCTTTTTTATGCATGGTGATATTTGAGCCGAGTGGGGAAGCGAAGATGTGTCTGTCCGGATGACCTCCCAAAGGGCATTCCTGTCAACAGATTAATCTTACCGCTTCCTGCACAAAAAAACTCTCAAAAGTATCATTAGCCCTACACCATAAGGACTGTGGGGATAATCCTGCTTGGCCTTCCCTGCAGGGTGGTTGTTGGCAGGGTAGTTAGCGCAGGGCCTCTCTCCTTTCCTCATGCGGAGCCCTTGTGGAAGTGAAGTCGCTTTGTTCCATGCAGGGTTCTTACTGTTCTGTTGGCTGGCTGGTTTGGGTGCTTAAGCGTTGCGTTGGCTTCCAAGGGGGGCCCAGATGTACAGGAAGGGGGGCCCTGCCCCTCTTTTTCGGGGAAGTGCAGCATCCTTTGCCCCAAAACTTCCTTGCCAAGGGTGGTGGTTCTCCTAAGACCCATCTCCGCGACGCCCTCGGTCCAGGGGCGATCGTCTTACGCTGCAAGCTGGGCCTGAGCTCCTTGGCAGTCAGGCCGGCTGAAGGCGTGCAAGGCTGCTCTCACCCCCGTGTCTTCTTCCTCTGTTTAGACTACCGGGCGATTCGGAGCAGAGCAATTTCCAAGAATGAAATGGTTGAGCGATCCAAACGGTAAGGGGGTTGGTTTTGCCCAGAAAATGACTCTCTTGGATTATGTTCAGAGGAAATAATGGATAAGCATCATAAACAGCAGAGACTCAGTTACTTCTACGCTCCTATTAAGGAATTAATGAATTCCTATTAAGATGTACGAGCTAGGAAATGAGAAAAGCCTCGCTGTGCTTTTTGCTTGGTCCTGATTAAGCTGGGGTAGCGTCTGCCAGGCAGTTCTCCTGCACGATGTCTGCTGAGAAGGCGCCCCAGATTGGGCCTTTGAACCCAGACGCAAAGGAAGAATACGTCAGGCGCTTTAGAATGGAAATCTGGAGCTTTGGGGACTGATACTTTTAAAATCCACAATACTTGGAATGCCCAAGGAACTGAGAAGGGTTTATGGCAAGGGAAAGGTTTATTGCCAGTTCAACAAAGAACAGGCATCTGGCAATTTGCAAGCAAGGACCTTGCGTTGTCATGGAGTCAGATGGATAATCAGGGTCCTGGACACACAGAACCAGTAATGGAGAAAGCAGGATGAATGTAACGTAATAACTGAGGGACATGTCCCATGCCAAAGCTAAATAAACTGGGTTGTCCCCCCAGTTTTCTGCAGTTTCTCCAGAAAACATAGAAGCAAATAATCCATACGTATTTTATAACCATTCATCCTTTTAACTGGGACAAATGGGGTTTCATAAATGTTACAGTTCTGGAGCTTGGAATGAAGCTTAAGGAATTCACAGGCAGTCTTCTCCGTAAGAATAAAATTAGTCACCTTCTGTATCATTTGAGCAGTCCCTTCTATCCCTTTTGACAATTGCTTGCCTTCCAGCTATTTCTCTAAGGGAAAGGGCGTCAGAGCCACCCAAGTCAGAATCCTGTCTCCAGGCTGGAAATTTTCCTAGCTCCTGTCACCTGGTTTAATCTCCCAACCCTGGTTCTGCTGGATGCTAGCCTGTAGCTCACTTTCCACAGCGGCGATCCAGCTGCCTCCGTCTCTTTCTGGGGCTGTTAGGTGTGGGGAAATTGCTGGGAATGAACATCCCATAAGACAGTCACCTTTAGGAGTAGCATCCAGAGCCAGGCTAACAAATCCTGGCTTGATTTCTGCAGTAGTCCTTTAAGTGAGTCAACTGCAGAACATCGCATAGAAGGCTTTGGGTTCCGAAGCAGCGGTTTCATTTTCCTCTGCCTAGCGTTCCTTATTCAGAGGAAGATCCTAACGTGGGGGTTCCTTCTGGGGAGCAAGAGCAGCCCTGGGGAACTGGGATGACGGCTGGTCTTGAATTGGAACTGTGACCTTGGCTTTGGCCAAAGGAAGGAGCTGCAAGGAGCGTGGCAAGAATGTTGGCATGAGGTCTGATTTTTGGCCAAAGAGGCTTCCTTCTGTCCCAGCCGCATTTGCATAGGCCTCTGCACCCCCACGACTCTCCACTCACTCAACCTTGCTAGGGTGTAGGGTGGAATCACTTTCTTCCAAGTGGCCTTCTCACTTTCCCTTCCCTCTGTCAGCATCTACGAGCAGCTGCCTGAGGTGCGAAAAAGACGCGAAGAAGAGAAGAGGAAGTCTGATTATTCCACCAACCGGTTAAAGGCCCAGCTTTATAAAACGGTGGGTGCTCCCTTCCTTTTCCTCCAGTCAAAGCCTGATGGGTTTGCCTCCTTTCCAGGAAGAGGGTCAGAGAGGGAGTCTAAGCAAGCAAGGCAGTGGGTAGTTGGGGGGGGGGCGCTCAGTTCTGGGGAAAAGGGGGGTCCAAAAGCTGTCAGACAGGAGGTCTGGGCAAGAAATCATTGGAGAGAAAGAGAACCGTGAAGTAGTCATGCTAACTTATGTCCAGCTATGCAGGTCCAGGCTTGGTGTGTTAACACCTTATTTGATTAAAATAAGTGCTGGTTGAGGGCTGGTCCCTTAAGGTCCATGCCCTGGCAGAGCCCAGCCCTCACCTTTCCCTATCCGACGGCAACCTGTTTGAGAGGCAGATTCTGCTACTGTAGGAAGACACCTTGGTTGGCATCCGACGTGGTAAAGGGATCCAGGAGAAGGTGGCTTGAAAGGGTTCATCCTTCAGCTTGGTGGATATGAGAGTCAGTGAGTCATCAGGAAATGGAATTGCAGAATTCTTTCCTATCTTTTCCTCCACTTGGAGGCAGTAAGCCTTGCTTTTTTGTTGAGCAGGAGGAAAGGGAACGCGTTTTTCATTTTGATTTCTAGAAGCGCAGCACGATGGGTACCGTGATAGCGTTTTTGTGCCTTACAAAGTGTGCTCCCAGAAACAGCAGGTCCTTAGCCTATGCCAGCCTGTGGGTGAGAGAGAAGAACTAGCACGTCAGAGATGGGATAGGGGGATGAAGGGTGACCTCAAGACTTTCACAGTAGGAACCCATTCAGTGGGTGTGCTTTTCGAAGAATAGAAGGTTAAGCTGGAACTTTTCTACTCCCAGACTGGGGTAAGATTGAAATGTTTTCCAGAGTTTCCATCGAAAGAATGGGGTAGCCCTGCAGATCAGCTCCATAAATCCCTGTTTTAGGAGCTTGGTTTACAATGTGAAGACAACAGACCCTCAGAGAGACAGGCCTTGCATTGTGCTTTCATAGAAGCCCAAACCCCATTGATCTTCTGGTCAGTGCTGCTGGCATGGACACAGAAGTGACTTTTAGACCAGAGTCCGCTTTCTCTCTCTCTTCTCCCTGTCTGTGAACCTGGGGTTCTTTGAAGAAAGTAGAGTGAGCAAACCCTTTAAATGCCCAACAAAGCTCAAACGAGATCCTTTTATTTTTGCTGTGATCAGATTTGAACTGGTAAATATGGGACGTGAACCAGTGGGAGCTTGATTTTATAGAAGTTCTTGGTCCGGTGTGAACAAAATGGAAGGCCCACAGGGCTACAGAATCCAGATTCCAGGCTAAGGTGTTTCAGTCTCTAAAGTGAAAGGCCTCCTCTGCCACGGGGGTCTGTGAGTGAACCAGATGGCCAAGCCGCTCACACAACCTTTATTGGGACACCAAGGGTAGTGGGGTGTGCAGGACTCCATACGGTGGGTTGCATTTCCATCTCCCCCTTTTTCGTCCCTGAGGATGCCACAAATCTATCCCCTCCTCACCCAGAGCTCCTGAATTCTGGGTCCCACAAAAGGAGGAAGAAGGAAATCAGTCCTGGACTAGAAGGGGAGCATTTTTCAGAGATGTTGCCTTGATTTGTGGAACCTCCCAAACACCGATCCTCTGTTAAGGGTGAGGAAGGGTATTATGGCTCATCAGGGATCCAAGATCATGGCTTGGAGGCCACCAGTAAGCTCGTCACTTTCGTCTGTCTTGAAGCACCGAACATCTTACAAGTGGGCCTCGCCCCGTTGGCCGTTGCAGGTGGCTGCAAACTGACCCACAGGAGGAAAGGATGATCACATGGAGATTTCATCCTTGGAGGTGAAGGGCGCTATCCCTCAAGGGCCAGGGCTTCCCTAGTGAGGCAGGTTGTCAGGCAGGGCATAAAACAGGCTAGAAATTTCACCCTTCCGGGAGAAACTGCATTGAATCCTGGCTAAATGAAGGTGCATGCCGCCCGCAGCTGTGAGGAAAGGAAGCGGCCGTTGTGCGTGAACCACTGGGGGGCAGCGCTGCAAACGGGACGCAGGGCTGCAGTCTGTAAAACGGGGTGTCTTCTCCCTCTGCGGCACTTCCACAGGGGGTCCTCCAGGCTCTTTTTCGGGGGAGCCTGAAGACCCACCACCATCCCCCCGGCTTTCTTAGCTCTCAAACTTATGCAGAGGAGACACCTTTGGCTCCTGTGGCTGACCTGGAGCAGGCCCCATGCCCTGGTTGCATCATTCAGCCAAGGGGAAATGAGCGAGGCAGGCCATTGGACGGCAGCGTGCCGTGGCATCTGAAATCTCACACACACCCCACGCCCCCACAGATGGCCCTGGCCTTCTGGCCCGTTCCCAAGCGAAAGCCAGTTCAAAGCGGGGACTTTCATCGTTCACCTCCGCCGGCCACTGGGGGCTTTTCCGAGGGTCTCCTCTTCCTCTTCCTCCTCCCCCTCCACCATTAATCTGGACATCTGTCCTGCAGGAAGGGAAAAAGAGATGGGAAGGAGCAAAGGGGCTTCCGGGGGGGGGGGGTTCTCTGTCATAACAGATTTGTTCTTTTCTTTTCCAACAGAAAATCACCAATCGTATTTTGGGAAGAAAAGTCCCTTGGGAATGACGCCGAGAACAACAGAGCAACCTCCTGGTTTAATAAACCATAATGCATGTAGTAGGTTTTTAACTCTTTTTTTTTTTCTTTTTGGCATAAGCTAGAATTTGTGCATCTAGACTACTCAGGCAGTTTTCCCCTTATGCACCTTAGATTTTCTGACATTAATTAGGCTTCATGGGTGCCCTTCCCAGTCATCAAAATAACTCCACCCTTGCCTTTGCAAACCAGTGATCGTAGGAAGATTTTTTTGAAACCAACCAATGAGGACTTTTTGTGTTCTACCTACATTCTCGCGGATCAAGGCTATGTAGAATTAATTTATAAACAGCAATTAAATTGGTGGTTTTATGTGTGAAAGTATCTTTTGTTATTTTTATATATATTTGTATTTCAAGTACTTTGTATCACCGACGACTGGATAATTACTCTGTATTTTTATTTCTCCGTGGTGGAAAAAGATTAAAATATCTTACAATACCCCTGTTCCTGACACTTCCACTGATCATTTTCTTCAGCTGCTAAGTAATATAGGAACTGAGGCCTCCACAGGGTGTGTCGAAAAAGTCAAGGTGGTGGCCACGACTGTGTGATTGAAGCCCCTCCTGTTTTTTATGTGCTTTGCACATAAAACAAGAGAGGGGCTACAGTTGTATCCATCCATCTTGACTTTTTTAGCACCCTCCTTGGCTGTCCTTTTGTGAGAGAGAGTGTTATACCTCCCAGGCTCCAGACAGGTAAAGTTGGTGCTTAATCAGTCAAGCTGCCATCCGCTTGCCCCGAGTCTCTGATACTGGCCCTCTCCAAACGAAATGTTTCCAGATGTGCTGGGACTACAGCTCCCAGAATTCCAAGCCAGCCTGGCCCAAGACCTTTAGAGATCTGGAGCTGGCCAGGCTGGGGAAGGCAGTGCTGAACACTCCCCACCCCCGTTCCCCCTGCTTTCCTTCCAGAGAGATACTCCCAGCTCCGCTGCTACTTCTGTTTGTTCCTTTTTGTCTCTTCCTTCCTTCCCGGCCATCGCTGTTCTCTTTGCTGTCTGCTTGCAATTCTGCAAGCAGGCTGTTCTTTGAGTCAGAGGGTGTTTCCTCGCACACCCCTGAATGGCAGCCAAAGACAGCTGTGATCCTTCGCACACACACCAACGCCGCTGAAAAAGCCCAGGGCCGTTCAACCGGATGGAACCTCAAATTAGCCAGGGCTGTGCCGTGTCAGCAAAACACGAGAAGGCAGTCACTTTGCCTCTCGGGGGTGGATCTGGGCAGGGGAATGAAACTCCAGGGTCAGAGTAGCCCTGCCAAGAGCCTGGACCTACATGCCAGAGACGCATCACTCAGGAGACCATTCCAGTGTCTGGCAGGACTGACTTTTATGCAAGAAGATTCACATTCCTCCAAATGATAGGCTTCTACAGGGTGCCCCAGATGTAATAGGTGAAGTAAAATTTGGCAGTAAATCAGAAAAAAAATTAAGTTGTATGTGTAGGAGATGATGATGATGATGATGATGATGATGATGATGATACTGCAGTGACTGGTATTTATCTCAGTGACTGCCCTATTATTTTTGGGGATCCTATATGTATATACAGTACACACATGTGCACACTTACACATATATGTGGAATATGTATGTCCTGTATATTCCATTGTAATAACCAAGAATGTAGATTTCATTGTCAACACCCATTTTATACTAAAGCCGGCAGAATCTGCCCTGTGCGGCAAAGGATCTACTCTGCCTTTTCCTTTGCTTCTGTGGAAGAGAAGAACCCTGGCCTGACTGAATTTGAAAGTGGTCAGAGCAAAGCGAAGTGTTTGAAGAACGGTTAATGGTGCAGCTTGTTATCTCTCATCTTCTGACAGTTAGATGCTTCTAGTGAGATATGATTCATATCCTTTTAAAAAAAAAATCTGAAAAGGGAAGAAGAGAAGCACAATTCATCTTTGGTTTTACAGCCCTATCAAGTTAGAAAGTTTTCTCCCTCACCAAGTGCAGCCTAACTCCAAAAATAGGAGGACAGCTGAAAACATGGCAGTTGCATTAACATGAGCTCCGTTGCCTGCCGGGCGCTTTCAGCAAAAAAAGTTGAGTTATTAAGCCGTACTGGCGTGTTTTTTTCCCCTTTTTGGAGGGTTTCAACTCCCAGAGTGGAATCTTTGATCTCTTACACTCGTATTAAAATCTTGTGGGCCAAAAGGAGGACTTTTCTGAGGGTACCAGGAGCTCACGAATGGCGCTCAGTAGTCTGACCCTTGACGCTTTAATGCCTCTCTGTGTTAAATAATGGCACAAAACATGATTTTTTGAGTGCTGGTCTAGAAAGTTAGTTCAGAAGTGTGACATTCTTCCCCATTTAGTGGGTTTGTGCGAGACTTTCCACCACTACTGTGGTGGTTTAGTTCTGAAATAAGGGAAGTGGGGGCTGAAATAAAATGATGACTGTGGGTTTTATGGAATACTAAAAATGGTCTAATTATTATTACTATGTTACTCAGTTCTTCTAAAGAAGGAACTTTTTCGTACATCAGCTTGATGCATAGATAATGGCAACCTGGGGGTTTTAAAGTAATTGCTCAACATGCAGCATCCAGCCAGCCTTGTTTGCACGGGGAAGCTAAGCAGGGCTGGGACTGGGGTTACTCCTTGGAATGCCAGGAAATCTCAGGACCGTCAGCTAGATGGGGAAGTTGCAAAAACATCCCAGTAGGGAAACCCCACTTTCTTACTGTTTACCCAGAAACCGATGTGGATGTTTCCATGAAGTCACCAGGAGTCAATTCTGGCTTACAGAAGACGACGTTCTGTTAAACTAGCCCTAGGTGACAAGGCAGGCATGTATTCGTAACGTCAGATTACAATTAACTGCCTGATTGGGCTCCTGCCTCCCTCTAAGCCGGTGTTTCTCAACCTCGGCAACTTTAAGAGATGGCTGGCTGGGGAATTCTGGGAGTTGAAGTCCACATATCTTCAATTTGCTGAGGTTGAGAAACACTGCTCTAAGCCATCATTTGGTGCACAGTGTTGTATGAATCCATCCATGACAATCGGTAAACTAGACTTGATGGCTTTGGACCATGTGGGAGTCCCACCGATTGGGATTCAGCCACACCTTAATGAAGTCAGTTGTCACGGGGCAGCTTGTGAACCTGGTTTCTCTGGCATCCCAGATAGCTTCGCTGCAGAGCGTGAACTCAGCAGACATTCGACCCCAATATTTCTTCCCGATTCCTCCACGATACACTTGTGCTGCATGCTTTGCGCTAAGCCACATTTGGTTTATTTGGGAGCGGCTTAACAAGTAGCATCATCTCAACCGCTGCGAAGGAAGCCCCGTGGCCACATCCCCAAATGCAGCCGGTAAAGCAGTGCCTTTGTGGCCCTGGAAATGGTTGCTGCTGGAGCTGGCTATGTGCTCCGGAGAAGCCCACAGCGCCACATTGGGTGAGAGAAAGCAACTGTCCAAGGTAACTGGCATACTTTCCTTTCCTCAGCCTGCCTGTTTAGGTCCCCTAAAACCCTGGATTGTTCTCCTGAGGGTTTTCCCAGCTCCTCCACTGGTGGAATCTTGGAATTTGGGCTGGCCGGTGGGTAGCCAGCGGGGGGGGGGGGGAGGGGGGGGGCTGGGCAAGCCCAAGGGATGGCCTGGCATCGCATGGCATGTAGAGAGCAAGATGTGTGCAAGGTAGCCCAATTCCTTTCCTGACGGAATCTGCCTATGCCCCTGCTGACATCTCCCGTGGGTCAACGTCTCTGTAGGGCAAAAGGCCACCCACGTCAGGAGCTCTCTTTGCATGCTGATGCTGTGGCTGCCCAGAAGTTGGAGGGGGAGGAAGGAAAACAACTCTGAGAAGGGGGCTTTCCATACCCCCCTCACTCCCCGGGGCAAATCAGCCACATCCTTTTCTAAAGCAAGCCACTGATTCACTATAGCACATGTGCAGGGGTAGGGGAGATGTTAGTGTACAGGAGGAACCCAGCCTCCATGATCCATGGCTTAATGTGTTGTGCATGACAGTCAACTGTGGAAGCCATGGGTTAGCCCAATAAAAAAGGGTGCTGGATTTTCCATCTGGCATCTTTGTGAGCCTTGTCGGGCTCTTCTGCAAAGCAGGTTCCTTCCAAGGATAAGTTTAACATTAAAAAGGCACACTTTTTATGAGTGAGGTATAACAAACCGCAAGAACAGAATACCCTAGTGATTGTACAATATAAAAACCCTACACATGTTATCGTGATTAAAAGAAACATTTTAAAAAATCTAATAACAACAAATATCCATAGTGTCAGTTTAGTACAACATTTATTCATCCTTAAGCTTAACATTAAATCTAGACCATATGGAAACCTATCGCCCCAGCTTCTCATTTTTAGAATATAGAGACATTCCAAAAATTGATAGCACACACATATTCTGAATCCATTCCTTAAAGTCAGAAAGATGAATTTCTTTCCATTTAAGGAAGTTTATCCTCTTGGCCCAGCCCCGGCCTTCCAGATGCATTGACTTCCCGCTGGGTAAGAAAATGGTGAGTTGGAGGGTTGGAGGGCACAGCTTGGGGTAGTTACTACCTTTGATTTGGAGAACACCCCCTTCCATGCCACCCTCCAACTTTCAAAACAGACAACTAGCAATTGTTTGTGCACTTCCGCAGCCATGCTGCACAAGTCTGGCACCTTTGGAAACCTTTAAAAAACGACTTTAAGACCTCCCCGGCTGCTTTGGAGAAAGCTTGGTGCAAGCGGGCCTCCAAGAGGACAATGTGCTGCAAGGCTCCTAAGAGGAAGAAGATGCTTTCTCCTTCCTGCACAGCCAGGAGAAGCAGAAGCAGTCATGCAAAAGTTGATCTTTGCAAACTTCTTTCAGTTGCAGAACTCCACTTTTCAAACCACACCACTGGGATGAATCGGCGTGGTATCTGCAATCCTTTCGTGATTCCGCTGCACTGAAAAATACTGAGCCAGTATTAGCCAAAGTTCAGACGCAGGACTGTGCTCCTTTTAAATTGTGGGGAGCGCTTGGGCCACACAATGGTGGATGTGGAATTGCTACTGCTTTGCTTCTTGGGGGGCAGACTGGAGAGTTCCTTAAAGCAACATGTCGATGCCCAGAGGCCCCTCACAACATGATTGGATGATTTGCACTCAGATTTCAGGTTCAGGGTGCAGGCTGCAACTTTTCCAGCCCTGTGCTTGTCTAGCGTTGAATCGGCAAGAAATTGTAGCCCGTTGGAAAATCCAGGGTATTCCTGGATCACGGAGAGGAAACAGGGTGGGGTTTGTTCGGCATTGTTCCTTTTAGTGCATTTTCACAACACGTACCAGAGAAGGAGAGTATCTTCTGCCCGGTCGCCCATTTTTCTTGTAACGTCCTCCCTGAGCAGCAAGAAGGGTCAGCCTGCTGAAAGTTCTTGGAAAACAGAACATCTCCGCTGCAAACCCAAGCGGGGAGGCCGAGAGAAAGGGAAGCCAATCCTGAGCAGGGAGGGGAAGGGTCAGGTGGAAAATAAAAGTGGGAAATGGGTGGAGGGTGGGATGGCTGTCCAACACCTAGGAGGAGCCGCCTTACGAAGGGTGGGGTCCGTTTCCAGCCCAGGAGGCTGGGTGCCAACAGGGTTGGACCCAGCACGGGGGTGGAGACGCATCGGCCTGCTGAACTTTGCTGAGCAGGGTGGATCTAGGGACAAAGAGAAGAGGACAACCAGCTCTCCATCTCCATGCATGCTCACTGGTCTCCGTGAACTGCAAAAAGTGGAGACACAGATGGAACATGAAACACAGGAGGAGGAGGAGGGGGGGGAGGAGACCTTCCTGAAGCCATCCAGCGTCTTGACTGAAACCCTGAGAACCATGTCTAAGCTTTAGGATGTGTTGCCGTGTTTCATTGCAGCGGGATGGTTTAGCAAAGCCCCAGATCACCCACTTTCTCTCTTTCACGCAAACATGTTTGGATGGAAGCTTTAAAGCAACGTTTTTCAACCTTGGTGACTTTAGGAGGTGTGGACTTCAACCTCTTAAAGTCGCCAAGGTTGAAAAACACACTGCTTTACAGGGAGAGACCCAAACTTGAACTAAGGAGGAATTTCCTGACTGTGAGAGCCGTTAAGCAGTGGAACAGTCTGCCACCTGAAGTTGTGGGTGCTCCATCCCTGGAGGTTTTCAAGAAAAGTCTGGTCAGCTATTTGACCAGGATGGTATGAAGGTTCCTGCAGTGGACAGGGGGTGAACTAGATGACCTCCGAGATCCCTTCCAACCTATAGCTTCTATGAAATATGGATGTTATGCAGAGATCTCTTGCTTCTCCGTTGGTTGCAACTCCCCTTTTCTCTCTCTCTCCATAAATGATGGACAAGGTTCTCCTGATCTGTGGTATGCGCACATAGAGGCTCATGTGTTATGATTCATACACGCACAAGTCGTGTGACTTGCTCATCCCGCCCGTGCCTGTGAAGTGCTGGTCTGAACCGAGCCACAGAAAGCTTACAATAGCTTTTATTTTCTTTTTTTTTTAATTGGAGCTTTGAGGTGGTCTGTGTGAACTTGGCCAAACAGGAAACCCGTGATTCAGAGGCTGACCCGTCCCCTGATGCCCAGCCACATGGGTTGAATCATTTCAGAATTATGCAGGTCAGGGGTCCCACCTTCTGCCCAACCCATGTACTAACAGACATTGGGGGGGGGGGCAGAAAAATTTGGGACAGGAGAACATCTTGATATAATCCATAGCTATCCCATTCATGCTCCAAAGAGAGGGTGGCGGCCTTAGTGGCGTTCAGAGGGGATTCCAACGTTCATGGAGGAGGAAAACCCTACCTGGGGGGTGGGGAGTCTGAGGCCCATGAATTAGCCTTGACTGGATTCCAGTTGGAGATTCAGGATGTGAAAATTGCAGGCTTCAATTTGAGCTTGCAATTCAAGATTCAGAGAGGAACGGATTCAGTCTGAGCCACTTCTAGGTCTAACAGCTGGATAAAAGAAAATCAGGGATTGGGGATCCCCCTTACTTTGGGTTGGGGCTGGGGATTCTTACCTTGCATCAGACCCCGAAAACAACTAACAACTCACAGAATCCTTTCAACCTAGGTGTTACAAGTATTGTGCGGACGTGGTGAGCGGCCAGTCCACCTCTCTGCACCAATTAAAGCTTCTGCACGTTCCTCAAGGGGATCTTCCCCCCTTCCCCACCACCCAGAGACCCCAGTTCAATGATTCCTGGAGGGCCATTCAGCCTCCCCACCCTGCCTTCCACAAAAGGGATAAGCGAGAACGTTGGGCCTTCGCATTCTCCTTGGGAGCTTCTCGGACAGATTATTGCGTTGCTGCAGGAAGCCAGGAACCGGGCTAGGAAGATGGGAAGCAAAGCTGGCTTTTAATTGTGCATTTTGGCAGCAGAGAGGAGAACAACGCACAGTGGCAGCTCTGAATCCCCCACTCTGATCAGGAAGAAGGTGGTGGGGAGGTGGCAGAAGAGGGCTTAGGAGCCCTCCCCTCCCCTGCCCCACCCCACCCCACCCCACCCCACCCCAAGCTGCTTCTGGCTCTGGGTCCTCCATATGCTCTGGGTGGGGAGGGCAACAGGCCACCAGGCAAAGGCTCCTTCAGAAGATGCTGCTGCATCCTGGAGACAGGAGCATGGAGCTGGAAATGGGGAAGAAGAGTTGCCCCGCCAATTTGGGGCAATTACTGTGGGGTCAGTGAGGGTCAGGGTGGGACACTCAGTGGGCGGGAGAGCCAGAGGAGTGAACCCCCAAATGTAGAAGGCAAAGAGTGGCCTTTCCCCTCCAGCTTTCCAGCTTGTGGTTGACTTTCGTTCAAGCTGCTTCTCTTCCTGCTGAAAAGCACGCAGCCGTCGCTTCGTTTGCCAGCTCTGCCTTCAGCAGTCCAGCTGGGGAAAAGGGCTGGAGACCCCAGACTCTTTCTGGTCTGCGACGGGAGGACCAGACTGGGTTTTCAAGGCTCGCTCAAAGGTCAGGGCTGAAGAGGCCAAAGCGAGCTCCCGGGGCAGGGAGGTCCACAGCTCAGGGGGGCCCTGTTCTTGGGCTTCGCAGCCTCATCAGCTGAGCCAAGGGAGCCTGGGCAAAACGCAGGGCACCGTTTGAGGAAGGGGCTCAGCCCTGCCCCTTGCTGGGAGAAGAGTCCGTGATCCTTTGGAAGCCGTCAGGAGACCACAGCGTGAACCCTCTTGTGTCCTTCCCCCTTCAGCAAAATATCGGATAGATGCAGGGGAAGGGCTGAAGAGCACAGCAATGCCCAAACTGCCATTTCGCCAGTGCGAATGTCTCCTGCAAAAGATGCTTTTCTCCAAAGCTCCCCACTTTAAAACCTGGCCTAAGAGAGTGACTGCAGCTTAGGGAGCTAGGTTCAAATCCAGCCTGCCTGAAACTGACTGAGCTGTCATTAATCGGTGCCAGCTATTCAATAATAGGAGTCAGAAGGGGTCTTAGAGGTCACTTAGTCCAAGCCCCTGTTCTCTGCTGGGATCTGCGAAACCACCCCAGACAGGTGGCCTTCTGGGCCTCGTCTGAAGGCCTCCAGCGAGTGGGAGGCCACAGCTGATCCAGACACTGCCCGCCACGTACTCAGCGGCTCTTGTGGTCAGGAGATTCCTCCTCGTTTCCGGCTCAAAGGCCTTTCCTCTCATTTCAACGCTTGGTCCTCGGCCCGCGCTAGGATTCAACCGAGGTGGCGCCTTTCGCACACGGCAGCCTTGGAGATCCCTGCAAATTACTCTCCCGGCCGCCTCTTTGCCCAGCTAAACCGGCCAGCATTGTTAGATGTCCTGACAGAACTTGGTGTCGGGACCCCGCGTCATCCTGGAAGCTCTCCTCTGACCCTGCTCCAGTTTCTCCCATCCCCGCGAAAGCCCAGAGGGGACCCCTAGCCAAGGGGGGGGGGGGCTGATCAGTGCAGAGCCAAACCAAGCAGTTGTCCCCTGAGATGTGCACGCAAGACTTCTCTTAGGGCCGCCAGAGATTGCACTGGCCTTCGTAGCTGCTGCATCACGCTGCTTGCGCCTCTTCAGCTGGGGCTCCCCTCAAACGCCAAAATCCTTCCTACGCCCTGCTGAGAAGCCACGTCTCCCCATCATATACATTTCATTTTCCTACCCAGATACAGGGCCTTAAGCGTCTCGCTGCTCAGCATCACCATGCGGGATTTGGCCCAGTGTTTAAGCCTGTCGAGATCATTTTGAATCGGGATTTTGGTCTCCAAGGTATTCGCCAGCCCTGCTGGCCGGCTGTCCACTGGACTTTGCTGGCTGGGGAATTCTGGGAGTTGAAGTCCACACTCCTTAAAGTGGCCAAGGCTGAGAAACCCTGGACTAGCTGACCGGAGGCTATGCTTGGCATAAGGTAGTGTTCCCTTTCTCAGGATTTCTAAGACTCTCCCCCAGTCCCGCATGAAATAAAGGCAGAACAAGCCAGTTGTGTTTCGTTTGTTTAAAAGGGGATTTGTTCTGCTCAAAGAGGAAGTATCCACGTTTAAAAGCTAAACAAAAGTCTGGCTAGCCTTGAAGGATTGCAAAAAGCTACAGCAGGATCAACCGTGGTTAATACTCATTCCAAGGTTATAGATTGAGCTGGGAAATTGGAAACGAAAACAATACCCATTTGACATTGTTGCACACCAGCCCTAACAACCCAACACGTACCTCGACCTGAGTCAGCAGGAGTCCAACTCAGGGAATCTGAATCATCTGTTTGGTGCAAGGCCAGGGTTTCTCAGCCTGGGCCACTTGAAGATGAGTGGACTTCAACTCCCAGAATTCCCCAGCCAGCACGGTCCTGCCTTTTAATTAATTAATTAATTATCTGTCACATTTATATGGCCCCACCCCATCTGACACAAAGTGACACTGGTTAGCGTACAACACATAAATAAAACAGCAAATAGATAAAAAAACAATCATGATAAAAGGGTAAACCGTAATTATTAAAATAAAAAATGTTATCAAACATTTTAAAAACATACAAACCCCACAGAGGGAGCAGAATATCAATCATAGTGGAGCCATCTGGGTTCCCAAAGGCCCCCAGGCCTGATGACATAACCAGGTCTTGAGGGACTTTCCAAACCAGTGTTTCTCAACCTTGGCAGCTTGAAGATGTGTGGGCTTCAACTCCCAGAATTCCCCAGCCAGCCATGCTGGCTGGGGAACTCTGGGAGTTGAAGCCCACGCATCTTCAAGTTGCCAAGGTTGAGAAACACTGTCCTAAATGATAGCAGGGAAGGAGTGAGCCTCACATCAGGAGGGAGAATGTCCCACAAGGAGGGAGCCACGGCAAAGAAGGCCCACTGCCTAGGACCCACCAGATGCAAGTCCCTGGTTGGAACATGCAGCATGCCTTCCCTGCCACATCTAATGAGATGGGCTGATGTGATCCGGGAGAGGCGGTCCCTCGGATAACCCGGCCCCAGGCCATGAAGGGCTTTAGAGGTCAAAACCAGCACCTTGAACTGGACCCAGAAGCAAACTGGCAGCCGATGCAGCTCGGAAAGCAGAGGTGTAACATGTGCTCTTCTGGGGGCAGGCACAACTGCTTGCACCACTGCATTTTGCACCAGCTGAAGCTTCCGGATCGTCTTCAAGGGCAGCCCCACGTAGAGCGCATTACAGTAGTCCATTAGGGAGGTGAGCAGGGCATGAGTGGCTGTGAGCAGAGCCTCCCAATCCAGGAAGGGCACAACTGGCACACAACATGAAGCTGTGCAAAGGCCCTCCTAGCCACAACTGCCACCTGTTCTTTGAGCAGGAGTCAAGAGCCTAGGAGGACACCCAAATTGCACACTGGGTCTGTCCAGGGAAGTACCATCCCATCCAGCACCAGAGATGGTATACTCCCAGAATCGGCAGGACCCCGAACCCACAGCCACTCCGTCTTGCCAGGGTTCAGCTGAAGCCTGTTGTTGCCCATCCAGACCCTCACAGCCTCCAGGCACTGGGATAAGGCGTTCACAGCATCACTCAGTCATCAGCGTACTGATGATACCCCACCCCACGTCGACGGGTGAGCTCACCCAGCGGCCTCATGTAGATATTCAGTAGGAGAGGGGAGAGCATCGACCCCTGTGGCACCCCGTAGTAGAGGCCGAGGGTGGGATTTCTCCCCCCCAGTTGCCACAAACTGGAATCAACCATGGAGAAAGGAGGTGAACCAGCACAAACTGTGCTGCCCAGCCCCTGTCCCGAGTTGATCCAGAAGGATACCATGGTTGATGGTATTGAAAGCCGCCGAGAGGTCAAGTAGGGCAAGGGTGGATGCACAACCCGCATCCCGCCCCCGCCAGAGATCATCCAAAAGTTCCATCCAGGCTGTTTCTGTCCCATACCCGGGTCTGAATCTGGACCGAAAGGGATCCAGATAAGCCGCTTCACCCGAGGCCCTCTGAAGCTGTTGCACAACCACCGTCTCAACCATCTTTCCCAAAAAAGGGAGGTTAGATACTGGATGAAAATTGCCCAGTAGGGTGGGATCCAGCGATGGCTTCTTGAGAAGCGAACGCGGCTCTCCTTCAACAACTAGCCAACTCGGCTTTCTCAGCTTGGCTTCCCCTCGGCCCGCTCTTCCTCTACGTTTGACTTGCAGCTGGGTCCTCCTCCTCCACCCTCCGCCACCTCAAGGTGATTCTGCAGCCCCTTCCGACTCCCCGTCCCTCCTTCGCCCTTCTCCGGCCATGCACAGGCGTGCCAAGGACCCGCTTGTTCTGCATCCAGCCGCTACGTGTCTTCTCACACCTCCCGCTCGCTCTTCCAGACGACCAAGTCCAGGCAGTCGCCGGGAGTCCCCGCGGACTCCGAGGCGCAGAGCAGACAAAAGGGTTGCGAGCCGCCCAGGGGCATCTGCGAGACGGGCGGCCACACGGGCCGAGGGGGTCCCTCGCTCGGACACGTCCGTGCACCGGAGCGCCTTGCAAGCCTGCCCGGCGTCGCCTGTGCAGGGGCCGGGCTGGAGCCCGGGGGCACCGCGCGGCTTCGGCGGGACAGCGGCTCCCCCTGGGCAGAAGCGCTGCCGGCCCCCGCCCCCGAGGCCGGCGGGCGGGCGGGCGGGCTTCAGCCGGGTGCCGGGCTGCCTAAGCGGGCTGCGCGAACGCCGCCGAGCGGCCGCCGCCAGCAGCCGGGCCGGGCGGATAGAGGGCTGGCTCGCTCGCTCGCTCGCGGGTGGGCGCGCGGCGGGGCGGGGCGGGGCGCTCCGTGGGGCGGGCGGGGCGTCGCGGCCGGGGGCTGCGGGAGCCATGTGGTTCTCGTTAGAGCGGGGCAGCCGCGAGGAGCGAGCGAGCCGGGCGGCAGGGCAGGGCAGGGCAGGGCAGGGCAGGGCAGGAGCGGCTCCGCCGGGGAGCCGGGCAGCATGGAGGGGGCAGCCCCGCGTCGGAGCCGCGCCGGCCGGGCGCTCCGGGCTCGGCCCGCCGGACGCCGCCTGCTCCTCGCCCGGGCGGCGGCGCTGCAGATGCTGCTGGGGCTGCTGCGCTCCGGCCCCGCGGAGGCTGCCCGAGCGCCAGGTAAGCAGGCGCCCCCGCCGGCCTCGGGGCGCCCGCAGGGGGCGCTTCCCGGGCGGCTGCGTTGGGCGGGGGTCTGGGGAGGGGGCGCGGGGGCTCTGGGCCGGGGAGGAAGCGGGGCTCGCCGGGTCTGGGGCGGGGGAGCGGCAAGAAGGGGGACCCTCGGCTCGGCCTGGGTGAGAGAGGGGCGACTCCGAGAAATGGGGGGCTCTTGGAACTGGAGGGGCACGGCCCGAGAGTTGGGTGGCGCGGCTGTTTGTGGCGCGGCAAAGTTAATGCGGGTTTAAGAGATCGTTTTCTTCGACGGGCCGTAGTGAGGCTGTGGAACAGAGACCCTCTGCGTTGCCTCCGAAGGTCCCTTTATGGTTGTCACCACGAGGAGCTCTTCACAGAAGAGCAATGATAACGAAGCATAAATGGGTAACTTATGGGCATGTCCTGGGATTTTCTCAAAGGGACTTGAAAGAGGAGAGAGGAACTGATATTGGAAAGGGACGTGTGTCAATGGTTTCCCTATGCAGTGACAAGAAAGATTCCAAAGAGAGAAAAGGATTTATGGTTTTGAATATGGTAAGGCTGAATTTGAAGCAGAACTGCGTCCTAACGATGAGCATGTTATTGCAAAGATGGGTAAACTGTTATTAAAACTAGAGGCAGAAGATGAACAAGTTAAGGACCGTATGATAAAATGGGCTAAACGTTTTGGCTATAACATACAGATGGAACAATGGGAAAATATGTGGCCGACAGGATTGAAATTTACATTGTGTTATAACCTTAAAGAGAATGTTTATAAAATGATGGACCAGAAACATTATCTAAAATGTATAAAGGTACTTCAAATGTATGCTGGAAATGTGAACAAGAAGAAGGGACATTTTATCATCTCTGGTGGACTTGTAAAAAAGCAACAAAATTCTGGAATGAGATACATATTTTCATACAGAAGATTTTAAGGATTAATATTCCATCAAAACCAGAGACTTTCCTTTTGGGCCTGATGGATAAACAGTTGGAAAAAACTCGTGGAACATTGTTTTTATATATAATAATAGCAGCAAGGCTTTATATGCACAGAGGTGGAAAGCTAAGACCTTGCCCATAGTGGAGGAGTGGATGGCGAAGACGATGGAGTGGGCCGAGGCGGTGAAACTGACACCTTTGACTTGAGAAAGCACGTTGTGTGATTTCAGTGCTACTTGGAAGTCCCTTTTGGACTTTTTGCAGGAAACAGAAAAAAAATGAAATTATGTTGTATGGATGTGATGATTAGAAATAATATGGGTTAATAGAAGTAATGGAAGTTACGTTGTAAATTTAGAGCAAGAGTTTGATGGATATTGTTACTTATATCTGTTGCAAGGAGGGTCGGAAGTCAATTTTTCCTTTTCCTTTTGTTGTTTCTCTCTTTTTCTTTTCTTTTCTGCACTTTTGGTCTTTACTGTTTTCCTCTTTTCCAATTTTCTCCTCCTCCTCCTCCTCCTTCATTAGTTTTTGCTGTTCTTTTTTTTAAAAAAGTAATAAAATTATTATATAAAATAGGAAGAACTCTGGGCTGCATCTGAGCAGGAGAGAAAGGAGGCCTTCCTCAACTTGGGGCTCTCTAGATGCGCTGGACTCTGAAGCCCATCATGCCCAGCCCCCGTGGCTGCTGCCATGCCCACTGGTGAGCCAGCAGAGGGCCCTAACTCAGGGAGTGCATTCCTAGCTTTGCTTTTTGGATTGGCCCCTCCCAAAAGCTTGGGGGGCACTGACCCTCAGCAACTCAAAGCAGCCTTGGAGGGGTTTTTTTGTGGTGGGGCTGGACTGGCCCTCCAACGTGGCCAAGTCAGCTCTCCTGCTGGGGATCTGAGCAGGCACGCCGTCCAGCCTGGGGTGACGGAGGACCCCTTCCACCCATTCCCTGCGGAGTCCAGAAGGGACGTTCCAAAATTGAGACGAGACTTTCAGGAACATCTCTAGAAGCTGGAAGAGGGACATATCCTTCCCCTTCCCCCTTGCTGATTATTTTAGGGCCTCTCCACAGGCCTAAGTTTGGGGGTTCCCTGGCCAAAGCTGTCACCCGTGAGATCCCAGGCCACATCTGGCCCGTGGATGTATGGCTTGCAGTTGTCATCCTCCCCTGGGGAGGGGGGAGAGCTGAGGCAAAACGAAACACGGTTGGCTTTCATTTAAACGTGATGAGATGAATTAAGAAAGTCAGCCTGACGGTTCGCCCTCGAACTGAGAACAGTCCCGTCCCGTTCACGTCTTGGGAGGACTTATCTAGGCTTTGGGGGCAGGGGCTGTTCCGGCAGCCCCCAAGCTTGTGGGTTTCCTCTGTTGAGGTGCTTGGCATCGGCACCCGGGTTCACCATGCCGTTGGGATGAAGGCCGCGGATGTCTTGAGTGGCAAGAGAGTAGAAGATTCGCTCCCCAACCGCTCTCAGGAAGGATCTGGCCGTTCTATCACCCGCGCTGGAACCGTTTCTTGCGCTGCTGTTGTTCTTCCGCGAGAGACATTCCTTCCTTCTCTCTCTCCATCCCTTGTGGCTGCGGGGTCTGGCGAGGCTCCATCATGCCTCTATATGGTCTAGTTCAGATGCTACAACGGGGTCAACCCAGCCTCTCCCTGACCCCGTGATGCAGGCCAGTGCAATCCGCTCCCTGCGCCTTCCCCTTGAGAAAGCAGCGAGCCCGTCTGGAGGAGAACCGTCGTGCATCACGCCCAGCTGTAAGACCAGCCCGACCCTTCCCAGCTGCAGACATTTTAGTACCATTCCCCTTGGCTGTTTCTGCTCTCAGACACATCCTGTCATTCCCCCCACTAAACAAGGCTTAGTTGACCTGACAACGTTTTGCCGTAGCTGTGACACGTAGTCTGTGTGCCTTGATTTCAGTCACGTTTCAGAGCATGGGAAGAGTGCAGCGGTCGCCTGTGCAGAGAAGGCGTGGGGTGAGAGAAGCAGCTGACTTGGGAACACGGCCTCTCCCTTCTGGAGATTTAGTCAGTTTGTGGAAAATGAGAAACTCGATACAGCAGAGCCTTAAATGCTGTTTTTCTTTTTTTAAGCTTCCTGTTAGAGGGCGGTTTTTTCCCCCTGTGAAAACTTTGCATAGAGGTAAAGGGTTTGAGCAAGCCAGCAAGACCTGTCTCCTCTGCGGGGTGCATCTCGTGCACTTGTGTGTCAGGAGTAGAGAAAGGAGGGTAAGGACAGAAAGCAAAGGAGCTAAGTGCTCTTCCCAGCTGCCCCGTTCCAGGAAATCTTAGCACTTTTGAATGTTTGGGAAATGCAGTGGTTATTTATAAAGATGACACCATCCGAGTATCTCCTGCACCCAAAGAGCTGACAGAATAAAACGCACAATGAAAAAAATGAGGAAGGAGGGAGGGAGGGAGGGAGGGGAAAGAGGAAGGAGGATGGGTGGATGGATGGATGGATGGATGGAAGGAAGGAAGGAAGGAAGGAAGGAAGGAAGGAAGGAAGGAAGGAAGGAAGGTTGGTTCTCAACCTTCCACTGAACCCCAGAGAAAAAGGCCAGGAGGGAGTGCTTCCCAGGAGCCTTCTTGAATTGGCAAGTGGGAGGAAGCAGGGAGGCCTCAGAGGTAGAAGGATGTCCAGCGGAAGGAGCCCCCATCACCACTCTCTCCCATTGCTACTTCCCGCAATGAAAAGAATCCAGAAACACCAATTCTTGAGCAACCCGAGAAGAAGAAGCTTCTCAGAAGATGGAAGTGGTTTGCCCTTCTTCTGGGAGGTGGCTTGACTTCCCAACCTGGCCTCCACCATCAGATTTTCTGGAGGTTTCCTCTCCTGCTGCGATCCACCCAACCCGGTTTAGTTTTCTGAGATCTGAGATTGCCACCTGCCGCAACCACTCACACCTATCTCATCCTTTTCACAAAACAACAGGAAGGGCGATGGGTCTGTGGCGTTCTAACCCCACTGAACAGGGAGACGGGGAAGGGCGTTCCCCCCTTCTGTTCCTCACTCTGCAGCCTCCAAGGAACAGCCGCTGCTTGACCTGTCAAGACCACCTGGGACACCCCAGAAACCCGTTGCCGGTCAGAGCTGGGTTCACCCGACGTGCTGAACCAGGTCCATCAAAGCCAAGCAAAGGCATTCCCACAACATAATTGTAGCTGAGCGTGCTGTGGGAATGCAGCCGTTGTGTGGTCATCCCTGGGCACTTCTCCTCCCCTCCTCATTTTTTAATTAACGGCTACTCGAAGGCTTGCAAATTCTCATCCATCCTCATGGGGCCCTGCCAAGGAAAATGAGTCTCCAGGGAAGCGGTCCAGGGTCCAGGAACAGCCTTGCTGACCAGATCTGTGCTCATGGAGTTTGTCATCGGTGGGGACTTGCTCATCTTTAAGGGCCTCCTTAAGCTTCTTAGAGACTTGTTAATAAGTGTAGCTGGAAAGTCAATATGAATAGCTTGTAATGAAATGAGTTGTTTCCAATCCTCTTAAGCTATGGAACTGAAAGAAGTAGGGTTGTTTACTTGCTCATATAGTTTTGGACAAGAGGAACCTAGGCTTCATTGGTACTGCTTAAATGTGGGTGTCAGTGGGGTGCCCATCTAGGACAGTGTTTCTCAACCTTGGCAACTTGAGATGGGTGGACTTCAGCTCCCAGAAACGCTAATCTAGGACATGGCTTTATGTCGAACTAGAGCTTCGTGATTGCCCCTGCCCTGCTTCTTTCCCTCCCCATCACTTGTTTCCTCAACTGCTTACTTTTCTAGGCATCATCTTGTTGCATCTTTACTTTGACAGGCTCTCTCTGTTTGTAAGATTATGGGAGAATCCTGGAAGCAAAAGTCCAAAGCAATTGACTTTGCACTGTTGATTCTACAGACTTTGGGCTAAACAAAACATTGGCAGGGCCGTCTTCTCCGATATGGCGTAGAGGGATCTTTCTGAGACGGGCAGGGCAGATTGGGGAACCGAAGGGTGAGGTTCTTCCTTCACTTAGAACCGTAGAACTGGAAGTTAGAGGTCAACTCCTATGCTGTGCAGGATCCGCTAGAAGGCCATGCCGTTTGAAGGCCTTTCGCAAAGGAAAACGCGTTGAATGTGGAAGTCTATTTCACTGAGTGACAGCTTGTATAGTCACGAGGTTCCTCCTGGTGTCTAACCTGAGCCACCTTGGTTTAGTTTTAACCCCTTGGTTCTGATCCTACCTCTGGAGGGCCATAGAAAGTAAGTCCACTCCCTCATTTGGATGACAGCCCTTCAGACACTTGAAGCCTGCTATCATATCTCCCTGTAGTGATTTGTTCGCTAAACTTAGTCATCTGTAGGCTATACAGATAGTTTAACCATTCGTCATAGGTTTCTGACATGCTGACCGTCTCAGTAGCCCCCCTCGGAACTTGCTCCCATTTGTCCCTGTCCTTTTTGAACAGCGGTACCCAGAACTGCACACCCCTGGGCTTCATCATACTTTATAGCCATACGTCTGCAGAAAAATGCTCCTTTTTACACCCCTTCCACAGCGGATTGGGTTGAGCAGGTTGATTTCTCACTCTGCTCTTAGGACAGAAAATGCAGAAACCATTATCTCATCTTACTGGATGGAAGCATCCACGAGGCTTCGTCAAGCAACCAACACCCAAATATGTGCCTAGGGTGCAGACTGCGGCCATGCATTTGTGCATAGACCAACCTCTCTCTACCTGCTGGTCCCCAGAGAAATCATGCTCCAACCTCTGGATTTCCTAGCCATTTTGTTTCCCTGTCACACAAACTCTTAAACCACAAGGAGCCTCAGTTCATTCTGCCTTGGTCAGACCCTTTTTGAGTCCTGGGTCCAATTCTGGGCACCCCACATCTGGGAGTTGAAGTCCACACATCTTAACGTTGCCAAGGTTGAGAAACACTGACTTAGATGCCATTTCATACTTTTCTGGCATCTGTTTTAACCCATGAATTCATATGAAGTTTACACCTTCACTTTCCAACATGTGCTTGTTGACTTCATGAGATCAAAGCACTCTGCAGACTTGAATATGCCTAAATCATGTATTCTAAAGCAGCTGATTTTATCTAAGCAGATACGGTAAGAAAGATGAACTCCTTTCATTAATAGGCATATGCCTTTTCTTTATTAATGTTCGTCTGAAAAGGTGTCCCCAGACTCCTGGTTTTTGACTACCAAAGACCAACACAACTTCCTCCAATAATTTAGCCCAATGAACCCAAGTTTGGGGTCTCCAAATGTCCAGAACAGTTTCTCTCCCTCTCTTGTCCTCTTTCCACTCATCCTTTCATAGCACCCATTTTTCTCCTGGATCACATTCATTTATGCTGCACATTTTTTCCTAAATTCATTCCTGGTTCTTCCATGATCCCTGTTCACTGGAAAGTAATGCGCAGCAGTGACCAAACTACGGGATCCTACTTCTGTAAACACTCAGATCAATCTTGAGGATGTCAGTTTATCCCTTCTGACATCTGGCTTATTGCTTTCATTCGTAATTAAACCTACGCCTTCACTTCCCTGCATGGATTCATCCGCTCCCCTCCAGAACGCCAGACTACCTTCATTCAAAAGGATGACGTTCTTCCCTTTCCATCCTTCACAGCTGCACAAATATCTATTTTTCTTTTATTTCATTGGCTAAATCTCCTGTTTCTGATTCCTTCTTTTGCTTTCCAAGCCTTCCATATGCTGTGGTCATCCCTGGTGGGCTGTAGATATTGACCTCTGCGCCCCATCTTGGCCTTGGTCAGCTGGGATTTTCCACTTTTCAGTTCGCTAAAGAAGCTATAAACCAGGTTACCAGCCTTAGTCACACCAAGCCACGTGCAACACCCCTGGTCCCAGTGAGGACAATGCCAGTGAATGTCAGCATCTTTTGGCCAAAATACCACAAGCGCAGCCAAAGTCCGGTTCTAGTGCAAGTATCTTACATTCTTCTGTGCAAGCTAGGATCTCTAACCTAGAGACTGCTTTGCAAACCAGCATACTATTGCCTGTAGCTCACCAATTTGGAAATATGCAGTGTGCAAGGATGCATCCTTAGGGTACTACAAACTGCAGTGCTCACCAGTGCACCATTGTATGGCCTAAAGTGATGATCTGGCTGACTGAAGATGCTGAACTGCCAAACTCCTCAGTCGCATTCCACAACATGTATTAGCTACAGATTCCAATTTTCATTCAGGAATTCAGGGTAGCATGCACAGTGCCCTCCTCCTGTTTCCTCCCACAACAACAGCCCTGTGAGGTAGGCTGGGCTGAGTGAGTATGGCTGGCCCAGAGTTACCGAAAGAGCTTCCATGACTGAGGGAGACTAGCACCCGGGTCCCCTGCGCCTGACTCAGCAACCTCACCGTTACGTTATGCTAAATCCAGCATGTTAGGCTGACCCATTCGGAAGTCGTAATCTATCCCTTCTAGAAGATTAGAGGAAGCGGTTACAGATTACTAGATGAAGACTGAGAGAATCCTGATTCTTTTCAGCACCACTTGCAAACAGAAGTTTGTCTACTAACTGAAATGGTTCAGAATGTCAATAAAATGTTTCCTATCTCTTCTTAAATAAATCCCCTTTTTAAAATTTTTGTTCAGGTTAACGGTGGAGGCCCTCTGTGGGCATCCCGCATGTGCTTCTGAGTTACAGTGCAAGAGGGTTTGCTCTTTTCCTTCTTTGCTAAAACCTCACCCCAGCTGGGCACTTTCTGTTCATTTCCTTCTTCTGCAATTGATGCCCTGGCTGGAGGTGGAGAGAGCCAGGCTTTTGCTAGGGACGGGATTTTCTTTGAAGAAGCTGAATGTTCATTTCAGCTTGTCTCTTCAGACTCATTTTTGTGATTTGCATGTTGGTTTTCGGTTCCTCAATTTTGTCTTTTTTTGTTTAATTTTCAGAGCTGCCACCGCAAGGAGAGTACGTCACTCCCCGCTGGATTTCGGTAGGACGGAGCAGGCGAGCAGTTGGTGTGGCAGAAAAGGTAAAGGCTGGCTTGGAGCATTCATGCTCTTCTGCTTTTGATTTAATTTTTGATCATTTCCCAGCTCTGCTCCCCACTCCCATCAAGGGGCAAGTTGAAAAGCTAAGGATCATGTCCCCTTGGAGTCCAGCTGGGTGCCTGGTGACTTCACGGCCCACAGAAATGTTCCTTCTTTTGCACTTTCAACCTGGTTTTTCTCCCATCCAGGTAGGTCCAATCCTGCTTAGTTTCCAAACCCAGACAAAGCTGACCAGGTGTGGGGACCAAATAGAAGCCATGCTTGGGGGAAGGACACAAGTTCTCCAGATCCAGAGAAGAAGACACCAAGAAGATTAGGAGAGTTCATAGGACAGGGATGATTCACAGTCTCCCAGAAAGGGGGAAGAAAAGAAACGTGGACGTGGAAGCTGTTTGATTTTCAGGGTGGCTGTGACCTAAGCAGAGGAGGGAAGGGTGTTCAAGTGGGGGCTGTGATTTCAGCTGTTCGATGCTGACGGCGAGGGGGTCTTCTGTTGATAGAGCTCCCTTTGTTCGTCCAGACGGTTGCTGAAGTCATCTGAGATACCTCTGGAAACAGCTGTTTTCCAGCTGCAGGAGAGCCGAAATGTGGGTGGTGTTGAAAGCCCACCACAGCCATCCCAGTCTGGATGCTTGCTTGCTTGATATATTTATTTATTTATATTTATATACCAAATTTGTCACCACCCATCTCGTTGAACGACTCTGGCCGGTTCACAAAACGGTTAACATCCATTAAAATGACAAAACGACGATCATAAATAGAAAAGATTTATTCCGAAATCGGGAGCGGTCTGCGAGCACCTTTCCCGGCGAACAGGTTGTATTAAAAGTGTTGGTCGGGAAAGGTAGATTCCTCCTGATGTTTGCTGGCCACAGATTCTCTGTCTGCTGGTTACTGAGAGCCTGCGCAAGGTGTGCAATGGGCTTGCGCCCTTGTTGCACCCGGGGCCAGGAGAAAGAGAAGCCCTCGGTGGAGGGCTGGAAGAAAGCAGGCAAATCTCCTGTGTTTGTGACACCCCCCCCCCCCCCCCCCAGGCAAAAGGAAGGCTTTGCAAGCTGGAGCAATCTTAGCCTGAAGAAGAGTTCCAATGATCTGGTTAAACCTGCTTTGTGTTAGGTTTAACCGAGGGTGGATAATTCTTTGTAAATCTATAAATTAAGGAAACGAGAGAAAGTGTAGAAGGGCAGAATAAAAAGAACGGAAGGGCGACACCTGAGAAGCAGGAAGCCTAATCTTAGAGCAATGTTTCTCAACTTCAGCCACTTTAAGATGTGTGGACTTCAGCTCCCAGGATTCCCCAGCCAGCCATGCTGGGAGTTGGAGTCCACCCATCTTAAAGTGGCCCAGGTTGAGAAACGCTGTGTTAGAGGAACAAGAGTGCCAGAAAAAGGAGCAGGACTTTGATGGCACAACCGTGGCTGCCATTGTGACTTTTTAATACCCCCCTCCCCGTACACTCCCCCAAGGAAGAATATGGAGAATGTAGAAGGCTGCTATTTTACCACTGAATCTGGATGTGTTGCATACAGCTGCAGTTTTGGGCGCCCTTTCCAATTGCAAACGATGGCGATGCCGGGCAACTGGAGACAAGACACACGTAAAGGACTTGGCAGCTTCTAAAGGGGTGGGGTGGGGTGGGCTCAGTTTGGGGAGCCAGAGAAACCCTGGTCGAAACCCCGTCTCCGAGAAGCAGCCTCGTTCCCCTTCTAAGTGATGAAATGATCCATGGTCCTGTTTCTCACCCGGAGGACCGATTTTAGTCTCTGAAATTAAATTTGCTCTCCCACTCTGTGTGTGTGTGTGTGTGTGTGTGCATGCACACAGAAGAGCTGCAGGGTTTAAAAAAAAAAAGTGGTGAATTGCTCTGAATTCCACTAAGAACAGAGGGACGGTGCCCAAGTTCAGCAGGCTGGCTGTTGTTTCGCCTTCTATATTTAGGGTGCCGAGGGCGGGCAGCACGGAACGTGAGGCAGCCCTGGGTTTATTTTGCGCTTGGCACTTCCACCCCGATGCCTGGCATTCCTCCTTGGGGGTGGGGTTTGGAGGAGGCGTTAAGGAACCGCTCGGCCTGCCTGCAGCCTCCCGACCTTTTCCCGAGCCTGGTCTCCTGGGAGAAGGGCAAGGCAGGCTGGCCAGACCTCTGGAGCCTTTCCAGCAGGATGGAGCTGCCAACGCTGCTTGGTAGTGGCTGCCCAAACCCTCAGACAGGGTGAAAGCCTTCCTAGTTGTGTCCTTGTTCAAGCTTTGCAAAGGGCTGCCTGTGTGTAATGGCATGTGGGAAAGACTTTGGGAGACAGGGCAAAGAGACGCTGCCAAGGGAAGGGGCAGGTAAGAGAGAGCATAGCCCACAGCTGCATAATGGGAGGAGAAAGCGGCTCAGGAGGGACCCTCCCTAGTTCTCGGGCTGTAAAGGAGACGAGGGGAGAATTGTACTTTCAGACTTGTGAGATTCTGCCAATGTAGCCTTATGATAAAGTAGAATGAGCTCATTTGTCTGGTCTACCTGGGAAGGCTGACATTACGCCAGTGACTGGGTCTCGGTCACTTCCTCCTTGCACACCCAGCTCCTGCCTGGGGTATATAGGCATTATAAAGTTAAAGTCTCCTTCGAGACAGGCTGCAGTCCTGGTGACTCTGTGAATGGATTCCTGTTGCTTTTCAGGCAATAACATGGAAGTGGTTTATCACTTTGGGGATTTTGTTCGGTTCTGTCATTTCCTGGTGGTCTCCTGTCCTAGCTGTCATGGTCTGTGGGCATGACCTTGGGAGACAGGAGGAAGAGCCACAGACTGGATAACCGTCATGTAAAGATCTCTCAGCCCACAGAAGGAAGAGGGGTGAGGGAAGCGACTCCGAAGGGACCCTCCCTAGTTTTCTGGAGAGTAAAAGAGAGGAGGGGAGAGATGCACTTTCAGACTTGCAAGATTCTGTTTATGTAACCTTACAATAAAGTTAGAGCTCGTACTCCTGGTGGTGCTTCTTGTCTGGACTCCCTCGAAGGGCCGCCACTGGTTGTAATCCACTCAACCCTGCTTAGTTTTTTGGAAGTAGGCAAGGCTGGCTTCATGTCGACGCCTGCTGCCCCCGTCGACCCCCCGTTTCCAAAACAGCATAAGGGAAGAGGGGTCTGTTGCTCTTCATCCTCTGCCAGATGGCAACAGAACAGGAACATGGGGAAGGATGTCCCCTTTTTCTGCCCCTCACTTTGCAGACTTGGGGGGACAGCAGTGGCTGGATAGGTAGTGCGTGCGTAGGATGCCCAGGTAGACTGGAGCAATGCTTACCTGGGGACGTTGTACAACTTGGGAGTTGTAGTCTAATGTATTTCTGGAGAATGCCAAGTTAGAGAAGGCTGTTGTCGATACTTAGCCTCCTAGGGTGGGCACCCATCCTCTAGAGCAGTGTTCCTCAACTTTGGCAACTTGAAGATGGGTGGACTTCAACTCCCAGAATTCCCCAGCCAGCATGGCTGGCTGGGGAATTCTGGGAGTTGAAGTCCACCCATCTTCAAGTTGCCAAGTTTGAAAAACACTGCTCTAGAGAGCCAGTAAGAGCCCTGATCAGCCTGGGATGAAGAGGAGGGCGGCCAGCCCTTGGCAGCCCCTGGCTCCTCTGCCAGATATTGGAGAACAGCTGCCTGCAGGCTGCGGGGTGGTGTTGAGTGTGTGATTCTGGACCCCCTTCCCCTTCCTCCTTCCTTCCTGGAACCAGGCCTGCACGGAGCAGTGCATTTGCCAAGCTCATTCCTCTGGCCTGGCCAGAAGGCCGAGGGCATTAGCTGGCAGTGAGTCACAAGGATGCAAATGTGGCCAGCTGTTTCCCGCAAGAGATCATCTGCAGCTGAGCATGACCACGCAGCGAGAACCCGCGCTGACTACCACGGGAAGGGACAGTGGGGTGACTCAGTCATCCCTCCATCCACACGGATTTCCCCTCCCCTCTCCTCTTTTGCTCCCCCCTCCCACTCTGCCTCTTTTTCCTGTGCTTTGGAGGCACTCACAGCCACCTTCTCGACTTCTTGGACCATCAACACCGCCCCACAGGATGCTCCTATAGGCAGGGCTTGCAAGATGGAGGGCGGTTTTTGACGTGGCTAGGATGGACAGGTGGGAAAAAATCAGGTCTCTCTGCATCCCCTTGGAAGAAATGTGTGGGTTCCCGGTGCCACCCACCCCCAGAACATGCTGCATTCTGTCACCTCGATCAGAGCAGTGGGCAAGCCCAACCATGATTGGTGCCCTGGCTGGCAAACATCTGCAGTGCGTTCCTGGAAGCCTTCGTCGGTGAACTGGAGTCAGCCTCCGCACGCTTGTTCCAAGGCTGATCTTACAGTCAGCTGTTTCCAGGCTATTCAGTTTCATTTAATCACAACCCAGGGTTGTGTTGCACCCCAGTTTCTTCCCCGATGCTGATTTTTAGCAGGTAGGCTGAAATTCAACTCGGTCGTTTTCAAACTTGAGTAAGTTCTGAGGAGATGGGGGGGGGGGGGGCAAAAATCAGCTTGTAGGAAAAGTAGATGGGCTGGAAGGAGAAAATGGGGTGACTGTTTCTTCTTTCTTTTTAACTCCACATACACTCATTTTCTGCTTCGACCCCGCCGGTTGCTTCAGCTCCCCAAACCTCCGGGCGATCAGCACCTTTGATCCTCACTCCAGACACGTTCGTGCATCTCTCGGCTGCCTTTATTCCTACGCTGAGCTTCACTATCCGATTCACCCATTACCTGGGTTTGCACAAAACGTTGAACTGTAAACTTACCAGAAGGGCTGGATTTGTACCCTACCCCCCATCTTCACAAAGCAAACCCAGGTTAACCCTAACCCTGTTTAGTGCGCTGTGGGAATCCTTTGCTAATCCTTTGCTGGCTGGGTGGTGACCGCAGCGTTGAGTGGGAGAAGCCAGTGGGCCGACGGGTTCAGCTCACTTAGGAACTCGCTTCTGGTTTCATGGCTTGATTGATCTCAGGCGCTTTACATGCCCCCCCCCGCCCGCATCTTGCAGCTTTAGTGACTCTGGGCAACTAACAAAGTTAACCCCCCCAAACCAACCCAAACTGGCCACAAATATACACGCAGTGGCAGTCGTGGGTAACAACCATGACAACAATTTCCCCCGTTTCCCAGCCCCCTCAACCGCCCGACCCCCACCCCCTGGAGAACAGCCACGTTTTTCAGACTTTCTGGAGCCAGCTGGATCTCGGAGGACAGGTGCCGCAGAGGAAATCCTGGCTGGTTGAACAAACCCCAGTGGGCTGGATTTGCGTGGCCCATGACACCATTCGGCCCTTGTTCCCAGCATTGTTTTAATCATGGGAAGCCCGCTTGGGTGTTATGAAAACATTTGTGCAATACGCAGACTCAGCCCTGGCTTCTGGTCTTGGGCCGGGGACCGTCCATAGCAGTGTTTTTCAAACCTGGCATCTTTAAGATATGTGGACTTCAGCTCCCAGAATTCCCCAGCCAGTACACTGGGGTATGCACGGGCTCCACAGATGCCGGCTGGGGAATTCTGGGAGTTGAAGTCCACCCGTCTTCAAGTTGCCAAAATTGAGAAACCCCGGTCTGTAGGGTGATTATGAAAGTTGGGTGGGGGGAGGCCCAGATTATTTTTAGAGATCCCCCATCTAAGGACACATTGTGTGCAGAAGCAAAGATTCTGGGGTTGAGGGAAAACGACCCGCTTCCCCTTTTAAGGCAGCAGGGAAGGGTTGGTGGGCTCTGCCCCACGCTTGGGATGGCCCGAAGCAATTCCTTGGAGTCAGGAAGGGCCTCTTCGTAGCTGCAGATGGAAGTCGGCAGTAAAGCAAGAAAGACAAACCAAAACAAGCATTTCTAGCCCCCCCCCCCGCAGCAGTGTGCTAAGATAGGGCTGCGATGAGGGGGGGCAGGCGGGCGTTTCCAGCTGCGGTTTGGCATCTGCCTCCTCCTGCTGCAAACATTTGAGCTGCAGCATCGTCTTTCGCTCCTTTCAAACCCTGGACTGCTGCTTCAGGTGGCGACGCCGCGTTCTGCAGAGTCGGAGTTTGCTCCGGGCCGGAAGAAACCTGCCTGAGGTTGGGCGCCCTTTTGCAACCGGCCGGTGTGGCTCGTGCCAGCTGCCGCTTGCCTCGTCCACGGAGGCGCGGCAACCCTCCGGGAGCTTGGCCACCCTGCGCGGCCGAGGAGCTGCAGCTTCTGCCTTTCAGTCCGGCGTGTTCGTGCCCACGGCGCTACCTGAACCCTCCACGTTTTTGACCTGCAGCTGCCAAAATCTTCCGCCTTTTCCCAAAATGCGTTCATCGGAAAAGAGGCTCCCGGGCGCCTTCTGATGCTTGGCTCCCAGAAACAAACGGGGCTCTCCTCCTTCAAGGTCTGCTCAGAGGGGGAGGATTTTCCCCCCTCTGCTCGATTCAGATGGAAGATTTCTGCCTGTCCCAAACCAGACCCCGGGCAGATCCACAGGGCCTCGATGCGCAGAGCTTAGCAATAGACGTGTAAGGCGTGAAAGATGCCTTGGCCTCGAATTAGGCAATCTGCTTTCTCTGCTTATTTAAAGTTGGGAAATCCGTGTGGCCTCTAGCATCTTCTATCAAGCTGCTGCGGTTTGGGGTCAGTCCTATCAATCGCACGAACAGTCGGAGGCTTTGTGGCTTGTCGGAAGGGCAGAGAAGAGAAAACCAACATGTTTCGGAGCAGACCCAGGAGACCCCCGTTACAGTTCGATGATTTAGAATTTAGATTTAGAATTAGATTTAGAATTTGGATTTAGAATTATTCCGCACTCCAGGATGCCGTTTCTCTACTTGGTAGGAACAGCAACAAATGGAGGCTTGGCCTCTACCCTTCCTTGTCTTTGAGAAACTAAATTCAAACCATAAAAAGCTTTTATAGACGGTCACTTTTTTGAGAATTAGGCGGTTCTGGATGCGATGCTGGATGTCGGTTTGGCAAGTGCCTCTTTCAGGAGGAAGGAAAGCAAGGGAGAATAGTCAGAGCTGTTGGGAGATGTGCAGTGGGTGCAGTGAGATGGGCGGCTTGTATAATTCTGAAAATACATACATACATACATAAATAAATAAATGTTCACTGAGGACTAGCTGCTTAGCCTGTCCTTTGCTTCTGTTCTTTTGCTCCGTTCTGGTTAGGATCATCTGGATCCTCAGTGAGCAGCAAGTGCAGGGAAGGGCTACCATCTTCCAGGGCTACCAGGTCCTACAAGCAACGGAGTGAAAACCCAGGTCTGTTTAGCTCGCAGAAGAGAAGGTCGAAAGGGTACATGACAGCTGTCTTCAAATATCTGAAGGATAGTCACATGGTAGAGCAGTGTTTCTCAACCCTGGCCACTTGAAGATGGGTGGACTTCAACTCCCAGAATTCCCCAGCCATGTTGACGTCCACTCATCTTCAAGTGGCCAAGGTTGAGACACATGATTGTAGAGGGTTCAGACTTATTCTCGCTTGCTCCAGAGGGACACAAGGACGGATGGGATGAAACGTCCAGGATGTAGATACAGATTAGACCTGAGGAAGAACTTCTTGACAGAGCTGTCAATCAGTGGTTTCTGCCCCCTCCCTTTCAGAGGCTGGACAGTCATCTGTTGGGGTGGTGTCGTGAATCCTGCAGCGTGCAGGGGCCGGACTGGATGACCTCTGAGGCCCCTTTCAGCTCTGTGCTTCTGTGACCCCATAGCTGTGTTCCTGAGACACAGGAAGGGTGGTGGGACATAGCTTCCCACCAAGCATCAGGAGGTAGAAAGTGGGATTGGTGAGAGGACGATACTTTACCGGAAGACAAGGCTCTAACATGAGGAACAGCACTACCGTTTTTCTCCTTCCGCACCAAGTTTGTCGGAAGCAAAAAAATCTTCTTTTCTCTCTCCGGTTCATACCCTCTGCCCGATCAGGCACTAGCGACCCATCGGCTGTTCGTTGGGAATGAGCTGATTTCCTGCTGGATCAACGTTGTTGGAGCCGAGCAAAAGGATTACTTTTATATTGTATTTTTAATTGATTTTATCTTTTCTGTAAACCACCCAGAGTCGTTTTTTAACAAGATGGGCGGTGACAGATTTGATCTCTCTCTCTCTCTCTCTCTCTCTCCCTCCCCCTTCCTCCCTCCCTCTGTCCATCTGTCTGTCTGTCTGTCTATCTCTCTCTGTCTGTCTGTCTGTCTGTCTGTCTCAATTTGTCACTGCTCATCTCGTTAAAAAGCAAAGAAGATTTTTTTGCTTTTATATATATAAAAAGGGATGTTTGGCTGAGTTACGCCTGGCCAGCTCGTTGCAAAGAGTTAGAGGAGACCCCACCCAGCCGGAAAGAGAAAGCCTCGGGGAGGGGGGGACCAGGGATGCCCCCCGCCGTGTCCAAGCAACGGAGTGGGTCGTTTGTCATATAGGTTGGTGCCAACCCGTCTTATCCTCACGGGCGGAGGGTACCGGCATGGAGATGCCACGGAATGTCACCGCGCGTTGTTCTTCCTTGCTCAGGGTTGGAGCGCTGGGAGGGCGGGTGGGCGGGCGAAGGCAGCGCCTGGGGAGCGCAGCTGAGCAGGAGACCCCTGTCCCCCTCCCCGGCTGAAATGGGTCGCCGTGCATTTACCCGGAATGCTTTTCTTCCTTGACTGACAGGCCGAAACTTTTCTTTGGTGTTGCTCAGGGTGCAGGGTGGCGAGGAGGAAGCCCTGCTCCCTGGCCTGGGTTGGGAAAATTTCTTCGGGAAACCGCGGAAACACAACTCACCAAATCCCTGGAGCAGCTGGCTTTGCACAACCCTGTGAGCTTTTTTGTGGCTTCGCAAGACACGCAAACCCAGCCCTTTTCCTTCGGGGGTGGTTTGGGGCCTGGCACAAACCCGGAAGATGGGTTGATTAAGAAACCAGTTCAGGGTACATGGTGTGAAATGGGATTGGGTGTTTTGAGGTACAGTGGATTGTAGGAACCCTGCCAGTATTTTTAGGTGGCAAACCCAAGACATCATTTTCACCCATAATGTAGTTCATTTGCTTGGCGTTGCATGTTAGAGACTCAGCCATTTCATGAACCCAGGTTTGGAATTAACTTGGATGGTGGGACCAGTGTGGGCACTGCGGTGGGACGAATCTCATCCCAAGTGGCCTGACCTCATTGTGCAAATGATGGCATTTGGGCTGGGACATCAGGACGTGCGGGCCGTTGCTGTGGCTTCTGTCGGACGCAGAGGGTGGCTAGGGGTGAGCAACTCGAGTGTCTCTTAAACAGTGTCTCTCAACCTTGGAAGCTTTGCTGGCTGGGGAATTCTGGGAGTTGAAGTCCACCCATCTTAACGCTCCCAAGGTTGAGAGACACTGCTCTAGAAGAAGCTGAACTTCTTTGAGTCAACCATTTTGCTCTTACTCATCTCTGCTCCCTGGAGGGAGGTCATGGTAGAGGTGATGCTTCTGAGCGCAAAAAAAAGATTGGGGGGGGGCGTGTGTGCCTGCCCTTGTGCAGAAGAGGTTTTGCGTCTTGCGCCCATTCCGAAGCAAGGCGAACTCTCCACGATTTGGAAAGCCTGCCTTCGCCAGGGTTTGCGTGGCTGGGCTCAGGTCAGAGCCTTCCAAGTTGGGGGCTTGGAGATACGGATGATCATCTCCTCCTATTGCCCGAAAGTGGTGGGATGGAGAGGGTGGATTAGCCTTTTGCAGCCAAGTAATCTTGGGAATCGCCAGAGGAGGTGGCTGAAGGGGGCAGGAGTGGAGGGAGAAGATGCCTGGGGAGGGGGATGGGAACAGGATCTACTTCCCTTGGGGGTTTGGGACTAGAGGGCTAAGGAGGGGAGTTGGGGTGGGAACAGTTGTACCAGCTAGGCTGATGGCCAAGACTAGAAGGGAGGCCACGGAGGTCAGGAGCAACTGCATCTTTGCCGAGTGTGGCATTTCTGGGAAGGCGTCGCGTCGTGCATTTGTTTTCCATGAGCATTCCCACCAGGCTCAGGCCCTGGGTGGCCGGGTTCTCACGACATGCTAAACTTGCTTCTGGAACGAATCCATTTTCTGGGCGAGGACAACGCAGCACCTTGAACAAGCCACCGACCCAGGCTGGATTTGTATCACACGCTACGCCACGCAGAGGAGAAATCCTAGGAGTTAATAGGAACCGAGGGGAGCATGCAGGGTTAGGGGGTGGAAATCCAGCTCTGTGTGTGTGTGTGCGTGCCTGCGTGCATGCATGCTCCCTGCCTTAATGCAAGCCTCCTCCTTGAATGTCCAGGTCCTTCTTGGAGGCTGATATACAAATCCAGAAACAGGCCAGAAGATTTTCCAATCTAATGATTTTCCAGGATTAGCTCTTTCCCGTTATGGTTTATTAATCTGGGATTAATAAAGGTGGGCAACATCCTCCCCAGGTGAGATAGATGATGTTTGGGGAAGGGAGCTTGCCTGAAACCACTGCATTTAGGCTCCATCCTCCAAATAGCTCATTCCTCCTCCTCCCTCCTCTCTCTCCTCCTCATCTTTCTTCTTCTCCCTCCTCTTCCTCCTCCTCCTCCTTCTTCCTGAAAAAAAGAACTTTCTTGGGGAAGGGTTTGGGACGGAGTCTTCGGGGGAGAAGGTCTTTGGGGTCTGCCAAAGTGCTCCAGCCATCAGCTTGGGACCGCTGTCCCAGAGAACCCAGGAGAGAGAGTTTGGGATTGCGTAGCGCATCTGCCCTCTGGATGAACAGACCAAGATGCAGTGACAATAAAATGGAAGATGTGGGTTGGTTGAAAGCCTCACGCCCTTCCGCAAACCAGGAAACCTGCAACTGGGAGTTGACATTTGTTTCTTCTTCAAGTGGAGCTTTCTGACAACCAGAGGCCCTGTCTGGATCCCTGGGGATGTCGGAACCGAGACTCCTGGGAATTCTGGGAGTTGAAGTCCACGCATCTTAAAGTTGCCAAGCTTGAGAAGCACTGTTCTAGGGAATGGCCTCTGCCAGTGGCAGCTGTCAGGCAAACAGCACAGAATGTGAGAGTTGGAAGGGAGCTTGGAGGTCATCTAGTCCAACCTCCTGGACAGTGCAAGGTCTGCTGAAGCATCTGGATGGATGGCCACCCAGCTTTTCTTCAAAGATGTCCAGCGAAGGGGAAGATGCTACTTCATGGGGCAGCCTGTTCCGTTGGTTGGCAATTCCTAATATCAGGAAATTCCTCCTAATTTCTCACCCATGTTTAGTTCCTTCCAGTTTTAACCCCTTGGTGCTGCTCCTTCCCCGTAGGATGGCCGAGGATACGTTCACTCCCTTTTCGGTGCGATGACGCCTCCGTTTTCTCTGTTGCAGGCCACACGTACCGCTTCCTTTCACATCCCACTGCCTTATTCTATTTTAGCCCATAGTTTACCATTTTGTAAACAAGACTACCCAGAGAGATTGTGTTGAATGCTTTGCTGAGGTCAAGGTACGTTACGTGGCGTTCCCCCAGCCAGGAATTCTATCAAAAAAGGAGATAGGTCTCGTCCGGCATGAATCGTTGGTGACAAAGCCCGGCTGGCTCTTGTTAGCTGCTACATTCCTATCCAAGTGCTCACAAATATGCTCTTTCACAATCCTCCTGTGATCCCTGCCCAGCATGGATGTCGAGCTGTCGGGTTCATAATTTCCATCCTTCGTCCCTTGTTGGAGAGGAGGACAACATTCGCGCTCTCAACGTTTGTCTTCGGGGGAGTCCTCGAAGATTACGAGAATGGCTCTGCCATCATGTCCTCCGTTCCATCCCAGCTCAGGGATGAAATCCATCCATCCATAATCCCTGGAGGCATGGATTGGTTTAAATTAAAGTCTCCTTTTGCCCTCTCTTGGTCCCTCCTTGGACCCTCCCATAGCAAGGACCAGCTTGGGCTCTGTTTCCCTTCTGGGGGGACACAGGCGCAAAATAGGAGGTGAGATGTTCTGCCTTCTCAGCATCTTCCCTTCTGTCCTCCTGATGGACCTGTGCCCACTTGCACTCTTCTTTTGATTCAGTCATAGCTAAGGCCCCCTTTTACGTCATTTTGGGCATTTCTTGCAAGCCTCGGCACATTCTGAGCTTCAGGTTGAAGGGTTAGTTTGTGCCGGACACCCGTTTCTCCTCCTTTGCTCATCATTTCCTTCTTTCGTTTCTTAGACGTCTCCCTTCTCCTCTTCAGCATTTGAGAAACCTCTGTGGGTATCCCCACTGGTCTGTTTAGATGTCTGTTGTTCTTGCTTTCCGTAGGAATTGGTTTTTTTGCACTTCAGCATCGTTTCTCAGGAAGCCCCATTCTCCCCAGACATTTCTCCATCTCCATTTCAAGCCACTGGCTCTGAGCTTCTTTCTGTCCAGGTTCATGAAAGTCTGCTTTTCTAGATTTTGTTTTTTCCTGAAATTGAGTAGATAAGTCTGACTCTTCTCTGTTCCTTTTCCTTTGAACTCATGAACGTGAGGATAACGCGGTGCCTTTCGCACTAGGTTCCAAATGTCAGGAGGAGTCTGGTGGCACCTTTGCAGAGCAGCACATTTTACTAAAGAACATAAGCAGCTCGTTTCATCACAAAAACCCTGTGCCGCGCATTGGAAAGCTTCTGCCTCTTAATAAACTGTTAGTCTGCAAAGGTGCTGCCAGACTCCTCCGGATTTTTGGCTGCCACAGACAAACATGGCTTTGCTCCCAGACACCTTCACTGCTTCAACCAAGTCCTCCCCCTTGGTGAGGATAGGCCCAGGGTGCCAGATCCCCTCACGTAAACCTGTTCTTTCTTCTCTTTTCGGACAAATAAAGTTTTCAACCAAAGAGGAGAAGAATTTGCTAGTCCTCTGACTCTGGGCCAAGCTAGATTTCCAGCCGATGCCCGGGTAGGTGAAATCTCCCGCTGCCATAACTGTGCCCCTCCTTGAAAGTTGGGTCAGAGGGCCTCATCCATGTCTTCTGCCTGGGTCCACATTCACAGAACAAGAAAGCCGCGATACGGTTTCTCTGATTTTATTCTGGCTCAGTGTCTCCTGTGGCCAGCCACTCAGGCTTGTTAGCTGTGGTTTAGGGCTTGGCGTGTGGGTCTGCACATGGTGTGGGGAGGTGAGGGACACAGTGTGCCCATTGCTGTGTTCCTTGGTCCTGCCAGCCCATTGTGGTTTATTTGGTAAACTATGTTTAAATCTCCGCTTAGCCAGGAATGGGCAACCTGTGGCTTGCTGGGTATTAAAGAAGAGGGTGTGTCAAAGCAAGTTCAGCTGCTGCTTTTTGTGGGTCTCGTTGCTTTTCTGTTGGGATTCGTTTTGACTTCTCTCCTTGGCATCCAACCATGGGATTTCCTGGTGGTGTCTCATCCAAATACTAGCCAGCTTGGAACTGCTTTGCTTTCCTGGGCTTGGCCAAAGTCGGCTCGATGCTGCCCCTGCTGCTTCCAGCTGTTCTTGAACTCCAGTTCCCAGCATCCTTAGGAAGCACAGTCAAAGCTGAGGGATGGTGGGAGTCGTAGTTGAGAAAAAAAGCCCCCCACCGGTTTCCCCTCTTTTGTTTGCCAGGCGGTATCCCCCATCGGTTCTCTTCCTGGTGGAGCAGCTGAATCTGCCAGAAAGACAGGAAAAGGTGGCACCCAAATGCAAGGAAGGTTGGGCGTGTGTGTGTGTGTGTGTGTGTGTGTGTGTGTGTGTGGTCTGGAACAAACCATACCTGGACGAGACAAGAGAACTTGGAATTGATGGAATGCTACTACAACAGCAGACCTAATGAGAGGGGATATATGAAACGCATGAGGGAACTATGGATAGACAGAAGGCCTACATCCACACTAACTGAGACACAACTAGTTACCCAGCGCTTCAACGTAGTGAAGAGGAAGCTGCTGTCACAACTCGAGATAGACCAACTCTACATTACAACCCGGACTCAAGCAGACCTGGAAGAACAAGCAGTTGTGTGGCCAACAGCTGAAGCTGGGATGTCACTGCCACCCCTTCCATTACAGAGCACAGCAGCTGATATGAGCCATAAGATCATGGATAAACTAGCTACAGTCAACCCTCGAGTCCGATTACCAAGGCTCAGTGGAGAAGTACCATCAGATAGTATGCTAGAAGATGCCAACAGAGCCCTCCAGACAATCCCTACTACCACCATAACTGAAACCAGTGAATTGGTATATGCTACAGCCGCTGTAATCCTGGAACTGCTTGGCTACACGATCAAGAAGAACAGCAGTACATACCCACCCTGGAAAATGAGATTGGAGGCTAAGATCAAGGCAACTCGGAGAGAAGTCAGTCAGCTGGTGGAACTACAGAAGCGCGTGGAGATTAAGGATGAGACTCGGCTACCGGAAAAATACATGGGCCTGACTCCATCTGAAGCCCTAGAGACTGCTAAACAAAGGCTCACAGCACTGGCTACCAGGCTAAGGAGATACACTAGAGAAGCAGAGGCCAAGGAGATAAATGCCCTGTTCTCCAAAGAACCATCCAAAGTGTACTCCCAACTGCAGTGCAACCACAGAGTAACAGCTGAGCCACCAGCAGCGGAAACTGAACAGTACCGGAAGAACATATGGGAGAAAGAGAAGACGCATAACACCAGTGCAAAGCGGCTGCAGGACCTGAAAGCAGACCACAGCAATCTCCCAGAACAGGAACCAGTCACCATCACAGTAGCAGACATCCAACAGCGGGTCAAGTACGTGAAAAGCTGGACAGCACCTGGCCCGGACATGATCCACACCTACTGGCTAAAGAAACTAACAGCAGTGCATGAACAGATGAACCAACTGCTAGCAGCAGGCTCCCACCCAGACTGGCTAACACAAGGAAGGACAGTGCTGATCATGAAAGACCCCCACAAGGGAACAGCACCATCCAACTACCGGCCAATAACCTGCCTCCCCACAACATGGAAAGTCCTATCAGGCATCATAGCTGCCAAGCTACAGGACCATATGGGCCAGTACATGAGCACAGCTCAGAAGGGCATTGGGAACAACACCAGAGGCTCAAAACACCAGTTACTCATAGATAGAGCAGTCACCCGAGATTCAAGGTCTAGGCAGACCAATCTGAGCACAGCCTGGATTGACTACAGGAAAGCCTATGACTCAATGCCGCACACATGGATCTGTGAATGCCTGGCGCTATACAAAGTCAACAGGACACTGAGGACCTTCGTCAAGCACTCAATGGGACTGTGGAGGACAACACTGGAAGTGAACTCAAGACAGCTCGCACAAGTGGCCATCAAGTGCGGCATATACCAAGGTGATGCACTGTCCCCACTGCTGTTCTGCATAGGCTTAAACCCCCTCAGCCAGATAATCACAAGGTCTGGATATGGGTACAAGTTCAAGAGTGGAATCACCATCAGCCACCTCTTCTACATGGATGACATCAAGCTGTATGTTAAGAGTGAACGAGACATCGACTCACTGATCCACCTGACACGGATCTACAGTGAGGACATTGGGATGTCATTCGGACTGGAGAAGTGTGGCAGGATGATAGTAAAGAGAGGGAAGGTAGTTAAGACCAATGGAGTGGAACTACCAGTGGGCCACATAGCAGATATAGAGACCAGCTATAAATACCTTGGTGTCCCACAGTCACACGGGAACCGTGAGGAGGAGGCAAGGAAGACAGCAACATCCAAGTATCACCAAAGGATAAGACAGGTCCTGAAGAGCCAGCTCAATGGGAAGAACAAGATCCATGCCATCAACATGTATGCCCTGCCAGTCATCAGATACCCTGCAGGTATAGTGAGGTGGCCAAAGGAAGACATGGAGGCTGCCGATGTGAAGACCCGGAAGCTCCTCACAATGTATGGAGGTTTCCACCCCAAGTCCAACACCCAGAGACTGTACACCAGGCGCAAAGAGGGCGGGCGGGGCCTGATGAGTGTCAAAGCCACTGTCCTGGACGAAACCTGGAGTATCAGTAAGATGGCACCCAAAGATGAGCTGCTGAGAGAATGCCTCAGGCAGCAGCAAACAAGGCAGGAGGTTCAAGCAGAGGAAGTGCCATGGCAAGACAAGCCCCTGCATGGGATGTACCATCGACAGATAGCTGAGGTGGCTGACACTGGGAAATCCTATCAGTGGCTGGAAAGGGCCGGACTAAAAGACAGCACTGAGGCACTGATCATAGCAGCACAAGAACAGGCACTAAGCACCAGATCCATAGAAGCAGGGGTCTACCACAGTAGACAGGATCCAAGGTGCAGATTGTGCAAAGAGGCCTCAGAGACAGTCCAACACATAGTGGCAGGGTGTAAGATGCAGGCAGGAACAGCGTACACTGAACGGCACAACCAAGTAGCTGGCATTGTGTACGGGAACATCTGCACAGCGTATGGGCTAGACCCCCCCAAGTCCAGATGGGAGATTCCACAGAAGGTCGTGGAGAATAACAGGGCTAAGATCCTGTGGGACTTCCAGATCCGGACGGACAGGCAGGTACCGGCTAATCAACCAGCCATCGTGGTAGTAGACAAAGACCAGAAGACAGCGGTAGTGATAGATGTAGCAGTGCCAGGTGACAGCAACATCAGGAAGAAGGAGCATGAGAAGCTGGAGAAGTACCAGGGCCTGAAGGAGGAAATCGAGAGGATGTGGGAAGTCAAGGCCAAAGTGGTCCCAGTGGCGGTAGGAGCACTCGGGGCCGTGACTCCTAAGCTGGGAGAATGGCTCCAACAGATCCCAGGAACAACATCCGAGCTCTCTGTGCAGAAGAGTGCAGTGCCAGGAACAGCTCAGATCCTGCGCAGAACCCTCCAACTCCCAGGCCTCTGGTGGGGGACCCGAGATTGAGGAAGACACAGACCACCCATAGGGGTGAGAGGGGAATTTTTTTTTTTTATAATGCATTATTCAATGTGTATGCTGCCTGACTCCCAAAGACTCCAGGTGGCTCACAGGTAAAAAAAAAGAAAAGAAAAAAAAAAGTAAGTCATAAACAGAAATAGGAAATAAATGACAGCAAGATGAACTGGACCAGAATGGAAAAAAACTATCCAAGGGGGCTTCACTCACCCTCGCTAATTTATTTTTAATTATTTTATTTATTTATTAAATGTACATGCCGCCCATCTCCCCCAGAGGGTGACTCTGGGCAGCTCGCAATTAAAATCAAACATTTAAAAACAGTAAAAATATAGCTATCCGTATTAAATTAGCTAACAAATAATATTAAATAAACAGCTGTGTGCATAGATTATGTGACTGAAACTATATAAATCCATACACATGTTGCTTCAGGACTGCTTCATCTGGGCCTCGCAGGGCTTTTGATGCACACCCGAGTTTCTCCTTTTCCTTCTGATTCAGGTGTGCAGGCGGCAGAGTGTGTGTTTCCAGTTTGTTTTAACCTGTTTTTTTCGTTTGTTTTTTAAATGCAGGCCCCATCACCTGATCATGGAGAGGTAGCCGTGACTGTGGAAGGCAAGGAACTTGTTCTGGTCCTGGAAAAAAATCAGTAAGTGTGCGCATGTGAAGATTAATCTGGTTGTCCTCTCAGAAAGAGTTAACATTTGCACTCCAGAATGCTTCGTGCTGCAATCGTGAGTAGTGTGCTAATTAAAGATAGTTGCATACCCTGCAGATTAAGAATGGTTGTTTGCACAGCAGAGCTGTTCAGGGCGCCGAGTCTCGCGCCTCTGAACGATGGGAACCGTTTCTTCCCCTCCCTTTGCATTTTAGATACTTCTGCAGATTCACTGCAAGCCTGTCTTTGCAACTTTAGGGACTAGAAACTTGCTGGTAGCTTGTCAGTCGCTGGGGTTCCTGCAAGGCCGAGATCAATAATGTGACGACGCCTAAGAGTTGTGAAGTGTGTTTGTGGCTGAAAACAGTCCTGGTGACATGAGTTTCTTTAATGGAGGATGCTGTGACCTTGAATCCAGATCTCATTTTGGAATTGCTGTGCCGATGGGGAGCACTGAGTCGCCCGATTTTGTAAGCGCGCCCTGATTGTTGAGCATCGATCGAGTGGATCAGATTCCCTCGCCTGCTTTCCTCTGGATGGGCTGGAGTTCAGGTCCACAGCCAGACCAGGCAAATCTGTCCTCCGCTATAGAAAATCTCTCTGCCTCTTCGCTGGCCTGTCTGCTTCACGCCATCCGCTTCGCAGGTGCCTCCCCAGCCATTGCCCAGAAAGCCCATTCATCTGCAGAAAGAAAATTTCAGAAGTTCAGACAACGTGACGTTTTTTGGAAAGCCTTTCCACCCACCTCCGAACTCTGTTGAAAAATCAACCCAAGAGTTTCTTGGCCCTTGCTGAAAGAAATTGATTGATTGATTGATTGATATGTACCATCAAGTCAGTGTCAGCTCTTAGTGACCACATAGATAGGTTTTCTCCATGACGTCTGTCCCTAAGCTGGTCCTTCAGCTCTTCCAAGGGTGCCCCCATCGCCACCGTAACTGGGTCCATCCCCCGGCTGCTGGTCATCCTCTTCTCCTCTTTCCTTCCACTTCTCCCAGCATCAGGCCTTCTCCAGAGAGCTGGGCCTTTGCGTAAGGTGTCCGAAGGTCGATAATCTGTGCCTGGTCATTTGTGTCTCGAGTGAGAACTCTGGGCGGATTCGTTCGACGACCATTTGGCCTGTTTTCTTGGCTGTCCAGGGTCTTCTCAGGCGTCTTCTCCAACACCAAAATTCAAAGGCGTCAATGCTCTTCCTAACCTATCTATCTGGTTTTCTTGGTGAAAATACAGGAATGGGTTACCTCTGCCTTCCCCTGCGCAGTATGAATCGGTCCCTTGGCCAGTGGCACCGAGTGGCCCTCTGCCTCCCTCTCCCTCTGTCGCTGCTGCCCCACAGAGGTCCCTGCTGGCTTTAGCTGGGCAGCTGGGATGACCTCCACGCCCTGGGCGACCCTGCTGGGAATATATGTTCTTGGCACACACTCCCGATGGTCTTCGCTCATCCCGCCCAGGAACACTCCCCTGGGGGGGTGGAAGAAAGGACTTTGGGTTGAAAGAAATGCTTGACTGTTAAAAGGTGTCTGCTTTGCCTTGGGAAAAGCTGAATCTGGCAGTAGAGAGAGAGCGAGTGTCAGATTTAGGGCCAGTTCTCTAACTCTTGGGAATTTGGAAAGGAGAGGAGATGTTCAGGGGTGAGCTGGGTGAATTGAAAGGAAATGGTGGGTGGGTGGGAAGCCTGCAATGCTGCAGCCTCATTTTCCAACCCCAGGAAGAGACCCCTGCTTGGATGGATGATTTTCCAGCGTGACTCATCCGTTGGGTCTTCCTTTCAAGCTTCATTAGGGGCGCTCGTCGCCCATCGGATGGGGGGTAGCCAAATTCCTGTCTTGGTGGTTGGAGGATCTTAGAGACGAGCTCTCAGCCCTGGCGCCGAGACAAAGGAGTTGAGACCGATGCAGTTGGGGGGGGGGGGGGTCTGAAATAAAATTTCCCAACCCTGATTTCACCTGCCAAACTGCCAAAGGGAGCCTTTTCTGGGCGGATTTTGCAACAGGTCGCCTTCCGTTAAAAAGCAAAGCAAAACACCGGTTAGTACAAGTGTTAATATTGTGGTCGCTGTTACGATGCGCAGGATCTTGACAGGTAGTTCTCGCTAGTGGTTGTATCGTTTGTGATGGGACCTTTCTTGTGTACCATCCAGTGGGAATCAGGAGGCATCTGGGAGCACCTTTTCCAGCTAGAATTCCCATTCCTCCCTTGTCAGGAAAGCCCTGTTTCCTCTAGGGCAGTGTTTCTCAACCTTGGCCACTTGAAGAGGGGTGGACTTCAACTCCCAGAATTCCCCAGCCAGGCTGGGGGAACTCCAGTTCTGGGAGTTGAAGTCCACCCCTCTTCAAGTGGCCAAGGTTGAGAAACACTGGTCTAGGGTGAGCGTGCAGCTTCCCCAAAGCTTCTGCCTATTAATAAAATTCATTCTTGGAAAACCACCAGCTTCCTTTTGACGTTTTTGCCAACGTAGACCAACCCACCTCGCCTCCTACAGCCCAGACAGGCCTTTTCCTTGATTTCTTACTTATTTTGAAAGAAAGGGCACGCCTGCTGAATTTCAGACCTTGGAAAGCCCTGGCTTTGCCCTTTGGGCCTCGCCTCCCCCCCGTGAAACGAGGCTAAAAACCAGAGACTGGCGTTGATGTGCGAAAAGGGTCTGGCGTGAAACGGATCCTTTTAAAATGCACCGAGAGAAGGGCGCGCCTCAAGCCAGCTCCCTCTCGGGCCACACGGTCTCTTTTGCTGAGCACTTTTCTATCCCACTTGCCTTTGTTCAAATTTCCAGAAGACTTTATGGCTTCATTTGCGCAACCAGCTCTGTGGGAGACCCAGCGGCTGCATCCTTGCTGATGCAACTTACGTTTCGGGTAGTTTTAATCTTAGTTGGTTTGCTTCTCTGTGCCCCCCCGTATCCTAGGAGTGTTTATGGATCAGTGCATGGGTGAACCTAGAAAAAGGGGGACCTCAATAACCAGGCTGGGTGTGTGGTGTGAACATTGGCCAGCGTGAATCATTTAATGTTCAAATCGGGTTGCTTTTAACAGCAACGGTGACAATAACTCTCGTCCCGGGGAGTTTCTGCTCCGTTTCCCAGGGAGTCCAGTGGGGTTTACTCTCAAGCAAGATTTCTTCTTCCCTTCCTCCTACCCCTCGTCAGCTCCTACCTTTCCAAGAATTGGGTTGGGCAAGGACCCTGGGCTTCACAACACCCTTGTCAGGTGGGACAAGGTCAGAGTTTGGGAGCTGCTGCCCATGGCCTCGGGGGCACCGGGTTGAAGCGGTTTGCTCTGAAATGGTTTCTGGAGGGTCTCCAGAGTCAGCCCAGCTGGTAACCAAGCAAGGCTTTTCCTTTGTCTCCAACACCCACAACTTCCCGGGGCTTCTGGAATGTTATTTCTCTGCTTTTACAGGCTCGGAGCAGGGTGGGGTGGGGTGGGTGGGACTGGAAGGAGGGGGGCGCCGAGGGAAAGCACGCACAGCCCGGGTGGTGCGGAGGCTTCCTTGCCCTTGCATGCGCCCTGACCAGAAACGGGCACTGAGCTTGGAGCCTGGTGCAGGACAGGCAGGGCGTGGGATGTCGGCTGGGGCCGGGCTAGCTGGGATTCCACTTGCTCCCCTCCCCTCCCCTCCCCTCTCCTCCCCTCCCCTCCTTCATCCATTTGCCCCCTTCCCTTCCCTTCCCTTCCCTTCCCTTCCCTTCCCTTCCCTTCCCTTCCCTTCCCTTCCAGATTGGGCGTCACCCACCAAAGCTGATGGGGGATACCGGTGTGGGTATTTAGGGGGCTGCGAGATCAGACTTTCTTTTTATTGCAGTGAACGGATACGGCTATCCTTCCTGAAATGGGTTGATAATGAGATTTAAATGGCATGTTTCTAATTTGGATGAGTGCTCTGGGTGCAACTGCCCAGTTGCTACTGGGGGGGGGGGGTTGTTATCTAATGCTGGGGCCAGGGTGTGTCAAAACAGACCCGGAGTTTGGAGCCGTTCAGAGATGGACTGCGCCCGACCACGGAGGCTCCGTTTAGCAGAGCGCAGCCAAGTGCTGCCAAGAGGCCTGCCTTTCCTCCTCCCGTTCACAGCCCAGATTCTGTTTACCCAGAATCAAGCAAGCTTTTTGTCCTGCCTCTTTCCCTTAAAAGACCCAGAAAACCCACACACCCCATGGCTTGTTTTGACACAGCCAGGATGTAGGCGATTCTCTCTCTCGATACGAATAGTGGGGCAGGGCGCCGGCACTTCGGGGCAATTTTCCGAGAAGGCTGCGGTTTCCAAGCGAAGAAAGGAAATTGGTTTAGCTTGCAATAACATCTGGGCAGGACGAGGAGACCAAATAGGAATATATGCCTATGAAATGCAATCGGATGAACTGCCCCAGTGGACTGACCCCGATTTAGCCCCCAGCCGACCACGTCTTGCATGGGGCTAAGCTAACTCCACTTAGTCTGGAGAACCCCCTAAAATCAACCCGTTTCCCACGCACGGTCCTCCAAGAAAAAGAGTTGGAGAGAAAGAGAGGCTGAAGACTGTGCTGGCTGGGGAATTCTGGAATTTGAAGTCCCCCCACCTTACTTTGGAAGTTGCCAACACTGGAAAATGTTGGGTTATCCTTCCCTTAGAGCAGTGTTTCCCAACCTTGGCAACTCTAAGATGTCTGGACCAACTCCTGAACCCATGCTGATGGGGAATTCTGGGAGTTGAAGTCCAGACATCTTAGAGTTACTGCCCCACAGAACTCCTGGTCCAGACTTAGCAGAACAGGTGACATCATCCAAATCCTCATTGGCTGCACTGGCCACGCCCCACCTCCTGCTTCCTGCCTGGCCAATGGGGAAAGAGCGTGTGATGCCACAGAGCACTGCCAGTGGAGAAGCATGCGCCCCCTAGTGAAAGTGGGTGGAAGCTCTTATTCCCAGAATGATGGCTTTTAACCCAGTTAGTGCGACTCTGTGCCACAACCCAGGAGATGTGGTGGGGTTAGTGGCTGAGGGGCTTCAGTGTTAGGAAGAGAGACCAAAGGATGCGGGGAGAAGCTGTGCGCTCTTTCCAGACTGCGTGAGACGTGCTTTTCTCGTGCTCTTCTGCTCAACTGCACTTGGTGTCCGCACAGATGTGTCCATTGCAATGCCATTCTGCCCCGTTGGGATGTGCGACGTGACATTGACACGCGTGCGTCAGTGGCGGAGTGTGTCTTGCGATGGTCAGACGCTGCTTCTATCAATTTGACAAAAGCTTTGGATCCTGGAGGCCCCACTAGTGAATGTCGCGGCTTTTTCTGACCTGGCTGCCCTCCAGATTTATCGGACGCCAACGCCGAGAATTCCCAGGAATTGTTGGGTGTGGTCCAGAGCATCTGCAAAACTCCACGGAGGGCTGGAACTGCTGCAATTCTTAATGCTCCTTGGATGCTGGAAAGGGGACCACACTGAACAGTCCCACAGGTCCTTGAATGCATAACCACACACACACAGACACACTCAGACACTTCATGGAGTCACAAGGAGCCTTGCGGTCCAACTTGTCAAGAATTTCCCAGGGCGGGTTGGAGTCCTTTCCAATGTCTCTCTGTGGGCTTTAAGGATTTGCTCATTTTGTAAATTCAAGCTGGCAGTCTGGATTACACATTGAACAACCCAGCCGAACGCCCTGTTCTCAGGGCAGACAGAAGCAGAGGTGTGGAACACTTGAGGGCCAGGTTGGAAAGGCGATATCAGACTGTTAGGAGAACTTGGATTTAGAGGCTCCTGATCATGAGGATCAATTTTTAGAGAAGAAAAGAAGAGCCCCTGGTTTGCCGGTGTTCATCAGCCCAAGAACTGCGGCCTTTTTGAAAATGGGGGGGCCCTAGTCCAGGTCCAGGTCCAGGTCCAGGTCCAGGTCCAGGTCCAGGTCCAGGTCCAGGTCCAGGTCCAGGTCCAGGTCCAGCCCTTCCCAGTGAAGCATCAACAGATATCCGCCTGGTTTCCATTGGCAGACACCTCCCCTCCAAGTGGGTAGGACCGGTGCAGAATAAGAGTAAACCGTTGCTTTCCATGTTTCAGTTGAAGCCACCTGAAATTGCCTTTGCCTTCTCTGCAGCCCAAAACGAGATGAGGTCAGACTGGCAAAACGTGTTCTTGACAATCCATGCTGGTTTTGGATCAGGCTGCCTTGTTTCCCAGGGGTTTAACGGAGCAAATGCTTCATGATGTCTCTTCCCAGGTCTCTGGCTCAGATTAAGGGTTCTGTATAACCCCAGATCCTGCTTCCCCCCTTTTGGGACCACATTTGGAACGTGAACCCTTGGGGAGTAGGGAAAGAGCTTAGGGGGTGCATCGTGCCCGTGCTCGGAGGGTGGAGGGCCAGGGGCTGGTGCCCTTCTGTTTCCACACGGCACTCCCACGTTTGGGGGTCTCTCCCCCCTCCAGCTGCCCACGAGGCTGATCCCACAAGCTCATCTTGGAAGAATCTCCTTTTTCCCACCATGGTTGACCCATAAGGGAGGGAGCAAAGCTCTGACTTTTCTCTCTCTCTGCTTTTGATTAATGTTCTTGTCTCGTTCTTTGCTTTTTATTGTCCGGCCCAACATCAGGAAGCGATTTGTCAGCGGCTGAGCTAAGTTAGAGGCCTGTCCCAGCCAAGCCGTGAGCGAGGCTGTTGAGAGGCGGCGGGTGGAGGGGGGAGAAGGGCCCAAATGTGATTCAGCGTGAGGTCATGGGGGGTGGGGTTGCTGCTGCGGTCTGGGGAGAGACCCCCTTGATAACGGCGGGGCCTGTTCCTTTTCAGAATGCCAAGAATTTTTGGAAACACGTTGCTCGGGGTCCAGCGCCTTTTGCAGCCAGCATGCTCTTCCCCAACCTGGTGCCCTAAGCGGTTAGATCATAAGACCGCCATCCAGGTCCAGCCGTTTGCTTCTCATGGCAGCCTCGGAGGTCCTTGTAGGCAGGGGATGGGACACAAATCCCTCTCTCTGTTGTTCTTCGGCACCTCCTCCTGGGAAGCATCATTTCCCTAACCCAGAACCAACAGTGGGTCTTCAAGACCAGTCAACCTCAAGAGACCCATTGTCCCAGGAATGATCCTCCAGATACGTTGGACTACAGTGTTCAACATCCCCAACCAGGGTGGCTCCCACTAGCTGGGAATAATAGGAGCAGTAGTATAACACCTCCAGAGATTCCCAGGTCAGGGAAGGCTGCTGGATAGCGATGGCGTTTACATTTTTCTTTGGGGGGGGGGTGTCCTATCAGCCTCTCTCAGCAAAGCCCACAAAGTGCCTGTGATGCCTTCAAGGTGGATGGTAGTTTTAGAGCATCGGCTTTGGTAGCTGAGAGTCCTCTGCTGCTCTTGGCAGCCCCAATCGAAATCAAGGTGTTGGTTTGAAGGTGCTGAAAAGTTTTCTGTCCTCTTCGGAGGGCAGCCAGCAGGAGGAACACACGGGACTCGGAGCCTCATTGTCAGAAACGAACTGAGGAAGGAGGTATGGTTCCTAGAGGAGCCAAGAATGTCTCTTGCTGAGAGTGGAAAATCTGTATTGTCATGAATCAGGCAAATGGGCTGCTTTTTCACTCACCACTGTCGACTCGAAGGAGCAAGACTTGCTCTGGAAGAGGGGTGTGTGGGAGATCTTGGGCCCTGGGAAGGCACAGGAAGATTGCCAGATGGCTTAACGGGCCAAAATAGAAATGCCCTGGAATCGGGTTTTGTCTGGCGCAGAATTCCAGTTTGCTTTGCAAAGCAGTGCCCGTAACCCACAGTGCTAAGGGCAGAGCTGGGTGGAAAGGTTTTGCTCTATGAACTCATCCTTGTGGCTGAGTGTCTCCAGACAGAGTCAGGAGAGAGGTAGCTGGGGAAGGAGACAAGGTCTTAAGCCTAGTGGGGTTTGCCGGGGGGGGGGGGGCGGGGGCGGGAGGGGGAGAGAAACGGTTGTGATTCATGCCAAGTGCACGTCCTCTTTCCAAGCCTGGAAACGCCGCTGAGAAAGGAATCTTTTGTCGGCTTCTCTGGTACATAAATTGCTCTGGTGCGTGTCTTGTGATAACAACAAGCAGTTATCCTACCCCATTTAAGGCAGCCCTCTGCTGTCTGCGCAGGCCAAGTTGGCTGCAGGTTTGTTGTGTTGTGCTTTTGGAGAGGCGGGCCTGGCGTCTTGCATGCCTGCAACAGGAGAAGGCAGGCAGGGTCCTCCAGCTCGCTGGGTTCGGTTCTCCTCTACCAGCTTGGAGGGTTGGGGAGGGGCATCTGGTGCACAGATACAGAGGTGGCCCAAAATAGTGGGGCCCCTCCACCTTCGCCCCCCAAAAATCCCAATCGGAATCCGATAGAACATCTACAGAAAGAGCTGGGACTCACCGTTGGGAGAAGGAGCCCATCCTACTTAAGACCACCGGAGCAGTTGGCTCCAGAAGGGTGGGACAAATGGCCAGTGGAGAAGTGCAGAAGTCTTACTCAGAGCTTCAGAAAGCCCTTGATTGTGCTTACTGCCTCAAAAGAATGTGCTACGAAATATTAGGTTAGGGTACCAATAATTATGTCGATGCCATTTTCATTTTTTTTAAATGATTTATGAGAAGTCACACATCAAAAGCAAAACATCTGTTCTATGGACTAGGGCAGCATTTCTCAACCTCGGCAACATTAAGATGCGTGGACTTCAATTCCCATGGCTGGCTGGGGAATTCTGGGAGTTGAAGTCCACGCATCTTAATGTTGCCGAGGTCGAGAACCCCTGGACTATGGAGTAAAGAGTGGTGGATGCTATTTACTTGGGTCAGTTTCAACTCATTTCATGACAAATTGGGATTCTTTGGGGAAAAAGTGGAGGGTTACCAATATTTTTGGTCACATCTGTGCAAGATCTAGGATTTGTGCACATAATAAGAAATCCATGTTTGCCTTTCTCAATTTCCAGTTCCTCTTCTGTAGTTGTCTTCATTTCTTCCAGATACAGTTTACAGATCAGAAAGCCGGCCTGAGGTGGAGAGAGAGCAAAGGGGCCATTGAAGTGTGCAGGCTTTTGAGGCTTCCAGATCTCTGAGCAGACCAAAGTGAAGCAGGGGGAAATACTCAAAGGGAAATTGTACAGTCTTGACCATACCGTCAAGAGTATGTGAGACCTAGTGTCAGCCCTTCGGGGTAGTCCAGACAAGAAGTAGAAACCATGAGTACTAACACTACCTTTATTGTAAGGTTATAGTAACAGAATCTTGCAATTCTGAAAACATTTCTCCCTTCCCTTACTTTTACTCTCCAGAAAACTAGGGAGGGTCACTTTGGAGACATTTCCCACACCCTCATTCCTTCTGTGGACTCAGCTGCCTCCTATCTGACCATTGTCTAGTCTGTGGCTCTTCCTCCTGTCTCCCAAGGTCATCCCCACAGACCATTATCCCTAGTCTGACTTTTGCCTGATGTGGCTGCAAGCCCCAGTTGGTGTCGTTAAATGTGCAAAACAGTGGCTTCCCTTGATAGAATCGCTTGCTAGTATTTACACACGTTTACTGGTGTTTCTGTGTATGTGCTGTAATAGCTGTTCCACAGTGTTAAAGAGAAAATGTACATCTTTGCTGTAATAAACTTACAATCTAAGACAGTGTTTCTCAACCTTGGGAACTTGAAGATGGGTGGACTTCAACTCCCAGAATTCCCCAGCCAGCCATGAGGTCCACCCATCTTCAAGTTCCCAAGGTTGAGAAACACTGATCTAAGACATGGGAAAGACAAGAGCAGGAACAGAAGAAGATGGAAAGGAAAATCACTGCAAATTAAACCATGTTCATGTCAGATCTGCAGACTTTTGCTACTTGCATGTCGCTTTAGCTGATCTAACCGACTATTGCAAATCTCTGGGCGGTTTTCCCTGATCCACGATCCTCCAGCTATCTTGGACTGGGTGGAGGTGAAGGGGCTTGGAGTCTCTGCATTTGCCATGTTCGCTTGGAGAACGTCAACCCTGAGACCCAAGGCAGGGCTGGAGAATCTTGCTGAAGGTCTCTAAAGGCTACCCCGGTGTTCCTGCCAATCCAGGGTAGCCAAGATCCTTCCTATCTCTTCCTGATCCCACTTTCAACTCCCTTCCTTGTTCTCAGCAGGTTGCTGTCACCAGATTACACAGAGACCCATTATGCAAAGGATGGGCAGCCAGTGATTGTCTCACCCAACCACACTGTAAGTAGAATGTGGGAGCTTCTGTGAAGATGGTGATAAGGTTTGAGATAAAGGGCAGCCTGGGCCATTTCAATTGTCCTGATTTTTTTTTTTTTAATATATAAAGACCCTACATGGCATTTTTAAGATCAAACCCTTTGTTTGACTTTTCCCTCACTGTTTCTGAAGATGAATTCTTAATTCTCCATTTGGAACTGTGGCGCCTTTCTGTATCAAAGAGGTCAGCAAGCTTTCCAGCTGCCCGTCACCAGGTCCTGATTTTAAGGGGACATTGAAGCTCCCCTAAATATTAATCACCCCATCACTTTCTGGAAGCCTTGCAAGGTCACCGAATCTCATGAGATTTTAGCCCAGTGACCTCCAGGTTTCATGAGGTCGCAGCATTGCTTGAAAAAGTTGGGAGATACTGATGTTCTCGACCTTGAAATCTCACACATTGTTGGTGTTTTTACTCTAAACCTCACACTCTGAGATCTGTTTCTGATTCCTAAGTAAATAACTTTGCCTCAGTGAAATCAGTTCTGCTGTCTTCAGCCCATTTCTCTCCTTGTCAAGATTGCTTTTTTTGATTTCTGCCTTCTATGGTATTAACTATCCTGCCAATTTTATACCACCTGCAAATTTGATAAGTGGTCTATTTTCCTCTTCATCCAAACCATTGGTAAAAATAGGGGAGAGTAGGGGACCCGGGAGTCATGCGTGTGACACCCCAGTCATTACTTCTCCCTAGTTTGATGTCGAACAATTGATGAGCAATCGATGATGGGATTTTTGATAACAATGAAAATGGTTTGAATCCACACCTGGCCCAGGTAGCTTACAGCTTAAATCCCCTCCTCTCTGCCTAGTTTAATTGCTCTTATGATAGCAAATTAAAATTTAAAACAAGTGCCAATGGTTTGGAAACCAGGATTCTGAGCTACTCATGGAGGGGTGGGAGTATGTGGTGAAAGTAAAAAAAAAACTAGGGGCAAAGTTAGTTAAAATAGTTTTGTGTGGTCCTGATTCATGTAAATCAATCATTTCTTTCCATGGCCACTTAGCATGGTTTAGTTAGCCCTTAATATACTTGTTCTAATTATTGATTGATTTTGATAGCACTATCAGAGAACACAAAGTTTGCAGTCTGAAATAATCGCCCCATCCTTGTATCTAAGACGGGTAATGGACTTCGAAAGAGCCTAAAGCAGTGTTTCTCAACCTTGGCAACTCTAAGATGTGTGGACTCCAACTCCCAGAATTCCCCAGCCAGCTATGGGAGTTGGAGTCCACACATCTTAAAGTTGCCAAGGTTGAGAAACCCTGGCCTAGAGTTTGTAATGAGACAGAAATACAGTGATTCATCTGTGCTTGGAAACCACTTTTGTTGAGGTTGCCTTAATAGATGAGGTTATTGTGTTATGCTTTACCCCAAAGACGGGACATCTCATATTGCTGCTAGACTGGGTGGTAAAATCCGTATTTATTCAGATGATGTCTCGCCTTTGCTCCCTCCAACTCAAAGCGGTGTATAGGATGCTCCCAACTCCCACCTCCTATTTTCCCAACGACAAACCTGTGAGGTGGGTTGGTCTAAGAGAGAGAGACTGGCTCCAAACCATCCAGTTGGCTTTCATGCCTAAGGCAGAATTAGAACTCACAACCTCTCGATTTCTCATGCCTTGAACCATTAGACCACACCGGCTTCCGTTTTTGCTCATCACCATCGACCCCTGGAGAGAAACACAGAAGCGGCTTCTTTGCAGCTTCATTGCACCCATCCCCACAGCTTTCTTTGCAGGAGGCGCATGGAGGCGGCAATTCCTGCTTCTTCCTTTATCTTGGCTATCGCGAGGGATTTGTGAGCGTGACCCACGTGGCCAGGATAACTGCTTGTAGCTGTTAATCGGAAGGGAAGAAATTGTCTCGCTGATGTAAAAATCAGCCTTTGGCTCTGTTTGAGTCTTTCCTTCCTCGAGAGCCATATTTCCTTCTCTTATGCATAAATGTATTCTTTGTTTTAAATCAGATGACAACGGGCAGCCTGGGTTAATTAGCTGTTCTGGGAAAATCTCGTTTTAGCAGCTCTGTGGATCTGTAGCGGGAACCCAATGATTTTATGCAACTTTGTTTAATTTGTTTGGGCTGGGTGGGTTGGCTTTGCCTTCTCCCTGAATAAGGAAAGCAAAGAGCAAGCCGTCTTCAACCTTTTCCTCTACTACATTGTAAATTGTCTCTCATTTTCGCTCCTTGGTTAACAAGATGCTTTCGCAGAAGTTGGGTAACAGGCAGAGTTATTAGATTCATTTATGGTGACTTGCTAGTCAGGGAATCAGTGAAAGAACCAAGTGAATAAAATAAAGATGCTTTAGTTGGCAGATAACAGTGGTTTTAGGTGGCGTGTTGTGCTCCTGTACCCTTAAAATGGGATGCTAAAATAATAAACAATCAGCTGGGATGGAATTAGCTTGATTATTAATGTTAATTAGATTTGAGATGCTCTAGAAATCCGGAATGATTCCTTCTGATGTCTGCAGACAAAGTTCACAATAAGTTCACCCAGCAAACCGTTGCTGATATTTTCCATTTGTGGCTTCTGTTTCCAGGAACAGTGTTACTTTCACGGCTATGTCCGAGGATACGCGGATTCCTGGGTGGTGCTCGCTACCTGCTCTGGGTTCAGGTAAGAAGAGAAGTCAAGACGCTGAGAGGTTGCCAGTGCTTGCTTTCCCGTGAACAAACACAATCGTTTATATTTATCTGCTATTTCATTTGCATGATAGACCCCAAATCCTTGCTTACAATGCCTGTTGAAGGTTCAGTGCACTGGCTCTGGAGTTATCTTTGGAAAGCATCCTGAAATTGCAGTTGGTGCAAGATGCAACTGCCAGGCTGCTAACTGGTGCAAGATATGGGAATGACACCATGCCTTGAACGATCTGCATTGGCTCTCAGTTCTCTGCCCGGCACAATTGAAGAGTTTGGGGTGGACCTTCAAAGCCCTAAATGGCTTAGGGATGATTTTGGGCAGGACCCCCTCTCCTGCTAGGAAGCTGCCCTTTCTGAAATCATTGGGGAGGCCCTTCAGATGATGCCCCCATTGCCAGGAACATGGCTATCTGGTAGGCAGGAGAGGACCTTCTGGGGAACTATTATAACGGCGTGTGGGAAAGACCTTGGGAGACGGGGCCAAGAGCTGCTGCCAAGGGAATGGGCAGATAAGAGGCAGCAGAGCCCACAGCTGGATAGTGGGTGGGGCAAGAGGCTCAGAAGGGACCCTCCCTAGTTTCTCGGGCTGTCAAGGAGACGGGGGATAATTGTACTTTCAGACTTGCAAGATTGATGTTGGCCTAGTGGGATAAACAAGAAAGGAATCGCAACTAGATGAGCTAATTCGACTTTATTGTAAGGCTACATTAACAGAATCTTGCAAGTCTGAAAGTACAATTCTCCCCCCATCTCCTTGACAGCCCAAGAAACTAGGGAGGGTCCCTTCTGAGCCTCTTGCCCTGCCCAGTACCCAGCTGTGGACTATGCTCTCTCTTACCTGCCCCTTCCCTTGGCAGCGTCTCTTGGCCCCGTCTCCCAAGGTCTTTCCCACATGCCTTTACAATCGTTGTTGTTATTATTCATTAAGCTTATATACCACCCGACTCTCAGTGACTCTGGGCAGTTCACAAACAGCCACATTAAAAAGAGTGAAGCCATACAATAATATGGAGGCAAAGCCAACGCACCTCTCTTAAAGGGGGGGGGGCTTCAAATGTGCTCCCAAAGAGGGGCATTTGGCCTCTGCCCTCCCCATGTTTAGGGAAATGGCGAAGACGCTTCTCTTAGGCAGAACTTTTAACTGTGAATTTATTTTTTTCTTAACCATTTTGAAGATACTTGTATGGATTTTGATTTGTTTGTCGGAAGCCACCTTGAGGGGTTGTTCAGAACAAAGGGGCAGGATACTCAGAGTCGTTGCCATCCTCTTTGGCAGCTTCTGTAAAAAGTGGAGAGAAACTTTCCCCCCAAAATAGATGAACTTGGGCTCACGCCAAGAAATTAATTCTAGGAGAAGGTCTTAGTGATTCACCCCAGGGCTCTTCTGCTGCTTTTGGAGAAGTGAAAGGAGCAAAAATGACACCCCCCCCCCCACATACCCTGGCATTAAGTCTACTCATCTTCTGGGTGTCCTGAACGGTTCTGGAAAAGGGGAAGCAGATATCTAGCCCAGCTGCAAGAGGAGCCCGTAAAAATATGGTTCCACAACACTCATTTCCCCATCTCGCTTCCTGAATTCCACTCCACAGGATGTATGGACGATTCAATGCATTTAAGAAAGGGTTTTAGATCAGTTGATGGCGGAACAGGGGCGTCTGCAGGGTGTAGCCGAAAAAAGTCAAGATGTGCATCGCATTGCCCGTAAAAGATGGGTGGATCTCCGATCCCACCGTCATGGTTGCCATCTTGATTCTTTTGACACCCCTGGGGTAGAGGTTGGTTTTCACCGAGGGCCATGTGCTATGGTTGCAGATGAAAATCCTGTTGCAAAAACAGGTGGTAGATACCAACACGTTTGAAGGCAGCCTTCCTTATCCCACCTTTCAGGTTGATGGGCTTCAAGTCCCAGGATCCTCAGGTGGCAAATAGCTATGGATTCTGGGACTTGAGGTCTGATGGATCTAGTAGGCATCAGGTTGGAAAATGTTGTCCAGAGGTGTCAGATTCAGAAGGAAGCTGGGGAGGTTTCCCAGAACTTGGGGAAAAAGCTCATAGACTCATAGAATTGTGGAGCAAGAATCATTAGATCAGTGTTTTTCACACTTGGCCACTTTAAGATGCGTGGACTTCAACTCCCAGAATTCCCCAGCCAGCATGGGTGAAAACACATGAAAAACGCTTGTCTAGTCCAACCCTCTGCCATGTGCAGGACAACCATTTAAAACACCCCTGAGTCTTAAAACCCTCCACAGATGGAGAACCCGCTACCTCCATAGATAGACTAATTCCCTAAATCAGGAATCGTTTTACGCTGCAATTGATTTTTGACAAATTTAACACACTGGAAGGTGCCTTTTATTGGTGAATCTGAACCTCAGTTGGATTTTGTCGTTTAAAAATCCCCTCACATTAATCATTCATTTTTTACCTGGTCATTATACATATTTATGTGTTTTTAAGTGTTCCTCAACTATCAGTATTCCAAGTTTTTTAAATCAACTATAGTTTAGCCTCTACCCTAAGTGGGGTTTTATTAGGTAAAATTCAACTACTGCATCGTTCAGGGTTTAATCACATTCTTCTCTAAATAAACTTCCAAAGATAATTGTCAGAACCGTGCAGAGCTACCTGGTTTCTTCACGTAAAGATTTATTGGAAAAGATGTGAAATATTCCCCCAATGAGACAGCTATTATACTTCGAAATATCCAGGGGGAATTTCCCTGAACCCACCGTGTGCGCTTCCTTCTGTCCACTGTGGTTGACTCTACCACTTTTGATGATGTTATTATTTTTTTATTAATATACTTCTTTAAGAAGGAAAGTCTCTTTCTTTATAAGGTGTGAAAATGTGAAATGAATGTTTGTATCCATTAAATATTTAATCCGTTGAAGGAAGAATGGGAAATCCTATTTTGAAAAATCCGTGATTTTAAATCCTGTCATTTAGAAATGAAATTAATTCATCAGAAAAGAATTACTTTGGGTCTGTTAGATCCTTCAACAAGTATTTATTACGGTTCTTGTGCTGGTGGTGAGAGACGTTGGAAGGTTCGTTAATTCATAGGATCTGGTCCTGTTCTCTTATAGCTTCATTTTAGTTTCAAATCAATTCATATACGTAATGTAATTTTGGAAAGAAAGATTGTCGTGAGGGACCTGAATGGGATGTGGAACTATATTTCTAAAACGTGGAATTTGTCCTCCCATAAAAAGTTTTAGCTCTACCAAGCCTGGGTTATGGCAAAAAGAGAATAATTCTACGTAATTGGAAAGAAATTTTATCCTCCTGATTTTAAAGAATAGATCCACGGTACAAGTTTGTTATCCATTCCTGAAAAGTCTCTATGTTCTAATAATGAGAAGATGACACACTCTAGGTTTAACAATACATTTGATGATTAAAATAATTTTATATAGGCATTTATACTTATAATATCAACCTTCCTTTCTGTCAATTAGGGTGTTTATGGTTCATTTAAATTCCTATAATGTTTTTAGGGTTTTTTTTTTTGCCTTCAGTGTATAATCACTGTTTAATGTACTGTAACTCCTCAACTCTTATGTCCGTATTTCAGAAATGCATATAATATTTTAACATATAAAGGTATAGAAAAAAATAGGTAAAGTCTCTTTCAAGTTGAATTTGACTCCAAATCATTTCCAGATGCACCCTGGAGTCTTCTTGCTAGCAAGGTAGAAGTGATTTTTTATTAGCTCTTTCCGGGGAGCTCTGTGCCTTCCCACAGAAGCTTAGGATCTCCTGGTGGCCCCTCATCCAGATGCTCTCCCTGCTTCTTTCTTCCTTGAGATGAACCCAAACCCTTGGCCTCACTCAATGCCCAACTTTCTGTGGTGCCTGGAATCTGGGGCCTTAGCTCGGGCCACGTGGGGCTGTGGCACACACCTTCTTCTGACGACCCCATTCCTGAAAGTTCTGCAAACACGGGTGTCTTTGAACAATGTTGAGGCTTGGGGAGCATGGGAGGGAAGGGGGAAGAGCTTGTGGTGGGGAGGGCTTGGCTGTTCCTGCAAGGATATCTTCCCACTTTGCGACCCCGCGGCAGAGTGGCTTCTGCAGGACCCAAAATAGCCCTGCCAGCCTGTCTCTGGGTGAGCCGCCCCGAGGAACGCTGGCAAGTGAAGTCATCGCTCAGCTATGCAGCCCCACACACAGACCCCCTCCTTGTCTCTCCCAGGCTACGCTCATTCCCAACTCCTGATGTCAGTGGGAAGCCGGGAGCCTTCCACACTCACCCCTCGGCCCTTGCATCCGGTGGCGAGGGCCACGGAGGGCCACGGAGGCCCCTCTGCT